>JAFREQ010000136.1:0-721613 GCA_025331565.1 Holacanthus passer
TTTTCATCCTCAGGTGTGTTCAATTATTAATGTATTAACCTGTTAAAGTGGTCTTAACCATTCCTCCTCTCTGGTAGGTATATGGCAGTAGTATGAGCCAATGGTTAATTGTAAGGTGTTCCTGTTATTTTGTCCATCCACAACACACGATCCAAAGAGGAACACAGAGGTGAAACAGCACCTTTCTGACAGCCTCAACAAAAAAATGTGTATTAAAAGTCACATTTATTTTACAGGTAGTCAGAAGACAGGTAGATACAGAACCAATACTTGAGAAAGGATCCCATACAGCGGATGTGTCACCTTCTACCTGTCACCTTGCACTGCTGCCTCGGGTTACTACACAACAAGAGTGCTTGAAATTCCTAACAGACCTAAAATAGCAGGATGTAGTTAACTCATTAGTATCTCACTCACTCAAGGAAACAACCTGCTTCATTGTATGATAATGTGTTGATTGATTTTCACAAAGCTACACAAAAGGCAAACAAGAGGAAACTCACACCCCAAACAAGGAATTCATTAAGCTTTTATCATGTGAATCAGAGCCCCATCTGGTGGAGGTCCATGTTTCTGTCGTCACACTGCTGCATTAGATGGAGCTGAGAATCACAAAGAACTCAACTCAAAAGTTCTCCTTTTTAAATTTGTTTCTGACTTGGGTGAATTTATGAAAAATTAAATGAGCTTTATTTTATCTTCCCATTCTATTCAAAAGACGGAGGTGAGTTGAAATATGTTGAGCAAATAGGGAAAAATGATTAGAAAAGAAGAGTAATAATGAGTCAGTGACAGACAACAGTAACACTGGAAAACTATTGTACATACCCAATAATATCTAAATAATAAGAGCAAAATCCCCTCCATAATGCAACTACAATACATAAAATACAGGCAGTAAAGGGTTCACAAATGTCATGATATGAACTGAATGGACCATTATTTTCTCTGCCAACAATATATCTTAATTTGCTTCTGCCCTACTTGGCCTCTGCAGAAGCTTCTGTGACTCAGACACTCTCAGTTTGACATTTTCAACAAAGGATTACACATTTGCCACAGTTAACACATGAGCCAGAATCTGAAGCAGAAATTATTCTTTTCTTACTTTGTCAGTGTGAAGTAATAATTGAATTTTGTTATAAATCTGAAACAACATTTGTCAAGACAACAAGTCATTTGTGATTACATATAAGATATATATTGATATATAAGACAATAATAAAATGCCATCAGCCAAACAGGTGTAACTCGAACAAAAGAGTTTTCAATAAAAATATACTTTGAAAAAAAAAAAAGAAAAGTTAAAAAGAAAAAGATACATGAGACTCCACAAGATGAAAATCAGGATAATTTTTAAAACAAAGATGTTATGATTCTTTCACTGACAAATTAACCAAACACTGTCAGACTGTCCTCTATGAGAGATACTTAATGACAAACCTTCAGCAAAATTTCTTTGCAAAGCATATCACTTAAAAATGACCTCTTTCAAAACATTTTCCTTCCCATTAACCTTCAATAGCATTTTCAAAGACTGCATTATGTGTGAAACACATTGCAAAAGGGGTAACTTGTACTATAGGAAAAAATTTTTGAGTATCTATTGCAACTGAAATGATATGCTCAAAATATGCGCTGAATGCACTTGGTGAAGTTTTTGAAAGAATTTTGGCAGCAGCTTCATGGCTCTCAATACATCACAGATGCTTTTGAAATTAAAGTGGTGCATTTATTTCTGTGCAACATTTCATAAAGCACCTCCAGAGTGTACATGCAATACCTCGCTTTATGCTAGTACAGTAATATTTCTGTGCAATTTACTCAGTATTTCCATGAAAGCTGGTAACAGAGACAAATGCATCATGCAGTCGAACATACAGATACTATATGTGGTCGCTCTTACCTGCCAGCTGCAGAATCGTGTGATGTGGTCTGCAGTGTGTGGCTCCAATGGCATTTCCAGCACAGTTGTTCCACAGACCCTGGAGCACCCAGGTCGCTGTGATGACTGAAGATGCCCGGCTGGTGGCCCGCCATTCATTGGACACCGTGGCACCGATAGTGGCACCCAGCCCAGCCAGGCCACTGAGGAAAGCCAGAATCTGCAGGCCTGACATTAGGAGCTTTAAGATGTGTATAAAGTCTTTTAGCTGATTCAAGAAAATAAAAGAAATAAAAATCGCTCCAGGCAGGTAAATTACACTGTGGACATGTGTTTCATTGAGATGATTTACAGACAGGACATCCTGCCTGCATCTCCAGTGGTGGAGGATGGACACAGGTGTCTGAAAGTGAAATAGTAAAGGAAGCACGAGCTGGCAGTTAGTCATTACATTTTGGGAAGCAGTATTTGAAATGCTGCATGTTTTGGTCTAAAATTAAGGTCAAGTATCATATTAACATAAAAAATAATAAAGGAGTAATCAGTAATCCTAAAAACAAGAAGTGGTGTGACAAAGTCCAGTTACTGGTTCAGCTATTTCTGCACACAATATTTAGCAACTGGATGACTAATGATTGCCAGCTCATACTTGAACACACATGTTGTTTTTCATGTCTCACCCAGGAGAGTGTGAAGAGTGTGAGTTTCATCTAAAATAGAAAAGGAAAGACAGGCTAAATTTCTCCTTAAATAGAGACGGTGGCATCAGAACTTATTCAGCTGTAATGTAAAGCATGATAAACTTCTGTGGGAAATCATTAAACACTTGAACTTATCACTGTAAATCTGGCAATTTGACTTTTTCTTGGTATTCTTCCTTAATAGTCTTTTTATTCCAGAATTGGAAATATATAAAGAGATAATACAAATTCATCATTATATATACTGTTTGTGTGTACAGAAAACATCCTGGGGCTGCAGTCTGAGGGAGAATGAGAGTTAATTTTCAGCAAATCAACATCAAAAGTTTGCAATTTACTTATTGGTAAAAACACGTGGAATTGTGATTCAGTGCATTTTACACAACCTTGTGCTGGAACAGTCAATATCTGTGAGTTTCATATCTTAAAATAAGAAAGATGAACCATATGTACAAGTTTTAAGTGAGTTAATTATAGGCTACACTTCATGTGAGATACAAAGCCAAGCCATACAGACAGGTTGTGAAAAAAGAAATCTCCTGTGGGAGTCACTTTATCCTGTTTTTGAACAATAAAGAGATTTGTATTACATTTCTTCTGTGTGTTGAATATTAACACGTTTCCGTGTGATAGGTGACATTTAAGCCCTTCATAACAGAATGAAATGAGGATAATCTGTAGACTGTAAAATCCAAATGGGGCAATCTTGATTACTGATACATTGTTCATAGGAGAAAATACTGGCTGTAAGAAAACGATTACTTTCTCTGCTCCACAAGTGAAAGTTACAGGGAAAAATGTGTAACAGCAAACAATGCAGGAAATAAATTTTGGTAACTCATCTAGAAGCTTGGTTGCATTTCAAAAGACATGACAAAATTCTTCTTTTCCACAAAACTTTATTGCAACAAATATAACAAGCACACAGTAAGTAATGTCAAATCAACTTGTCAATGCAACAGGGGAGGGGAGAAAAATGGTGAGTGAAAACCTTGTGACGATTATATTTGTTTAAACAGATTTCTGATGGAATGTATTGTTTGAAATAGACACAGTAATGAGTGATCAGAAAGGTTTCAGCTTCTTGATTCATGAATATAAGTCAAACAAATAATTGAATTAATCAGGCAAAATTGAGAGCAAGAATTCATATTCATTAACCCAGGCAATACAGTTTCCTAAAGTGATGTAAATAGAGGGTTGATCAGCAATGAACAGTGACAATTTACTTCACAGCAACTGTGAAATGTACATGTATACAGTTACTCTACTTGAGTAAATGAGTACTTTATAATTCCAGTTCACTCCATTTCAGAGGGAAATACTGTTTACTCAACAACAGTTATCTGAGTGGAATTAGTGGTGACTTTGCAGATTAAGATTTTACATACAGCAAAAATCTCAATACAAGTCAACTGGTTCAGTCAGCTGGGAGGGATCCCTTATTCTGACTTGTTCCTGGACAAGTTGATTTTTATAGGAAACAGACTGTAATCTAGTATCTAGACTCTAGAAATCTAACTAGATTGGCAGATGTTTTTTTATTATTCATTTAAAAAAAAGACTCAAAAACAAATTAATGTTAAACTTCATCCTACAAAAACCATATATATCTTGTAATATATATGATGAGAAAAAAAAACCAGCTCTATGAGGGTCTGTTCTGCATGAGTGCTTTAACTTTTTGACACATTTTGGTGATAAAACTTTTACTGTAGTAAAATCTTGAATGCTTGTTATGAAGTATTTGGACAGTGTGGCATTGCTTTTAACATGAGTATCTGATTCATTCTCCAAAATCAGTACACAAACAAACAAACACATGAATAAATAAATGAATGAATAAATAAATAAAAAAAAATAGATAGATAGATAGAGTTCAAGTTGGTGTAAATCATGATTGTTTGGGTTTATGACATGAAGAAGTGATGGAGGCTTCTCTCAGCCAATCCCAGGCGGGGGGGCGGGGCCACGCGGCGCTACGCTCACCTGACACACAGACCGGCAGTGCGTCCCGGCCTGATCCTGTCCCCCCTCTCGCTCTCTCTCTCTCTGTGTGTAGGTGAGATACTGACGGACATTTCCAGCCGCTGTCCTCCCTGTGCGTCCTCCTCCGAGTCTCTGTCCACGTCCCTCCAGCAGCAGGCTGCAGAGAAAGTGTCCAGCTGTCTGTCGTGGCTCGGGGCATGGAGGCTGTGGGGAAGGAGCCGAAGGATAATCCGTCCGCTTCAGCTAATCTTCTCTCCAAGATCTTCTTCTGGTAAGAGCAGTGACAGCCGGGTTTGACATTAGCTCAATGGAGAGCCTCTCCTGTCCGGGTCCTCCGCAGACACACCGGCTGCTGGATGTGACTGCAGCATCCACCCGTGAATAAACATGAGCCACGCTGGTCCCACATGGAGGAGGGAGCTCAGGCTCAGTGGTCCAAGTTTACTCCTGCAGCCTTGATCACAGCATGTGCACAGTAATCCTGGTTAGCATGGACAGGATACTACTACTACTACTGCTGTTAGTGAAGTAGAAGTAGCAGTGATCCATTACAAGTAAATACAAACTTTCAAACTTAATTATAGCAAATTATAATAATAACTTTATACTTTTCTTAACATGGCTGCAAAGCAAAGAACAAGAGACACTAATAAAGAGTTCAATTATAAAGTAAACAGTAAACAAGTTTTGGAAGTGTGCAACCCTTTCACTTAGATTGTGTGTCTAAACTAAACAAGTGTTGCTGCTCGTGCATGTGAATTACTTCCATAATAGAAAATGCATTGGTGAAAAACCTTCTGTCTGCTTTGTTGGGGATTTTTCTGGTTTCTCTTCAAGTTAACACAATGTTTTCATGGTTTCTTAGAAGCTGACATGAAGTTGTTTTCAGCTGATGAACATAACCTCATGTGCTTTTTCTCCAGTTGGCTGAATCCTTTGTTCAGACTCGGCTACAAGAGGAAGTTGGAGGAAGATGACATGTATAAGGTTCTGCCGGAGGATGCATCAGATCGACTCGGGGAGGAGCTGCAGTGGTAAGATGCTGAATAATGTATTGGTGAATTGGTATGGATTGGCATGTACTTTATGATGTACTTTCTAACCCTAAGCCAGAGTTGATCGCTGGTTAGACCTCTTTAGCTTGATTGATTCCTTACCAGCGATCGTTGCCATTTTTTAGTTTTAAGAGGAGAGACACAGGCCACCTTCTGGCAGCCCACATCTTCTTCCACGATAGCAGTTTTGAAAAATGTCCATCATGTATCCAATATTTTGTGAGGTACAGGGAACTAACTAGCTGATGAAACAAAACCAATCATCGATTCCAGGAGCTGATCTGTTCACTTATGTTATTACGTGGTATTTTTTTATAGACAGTCCACTAACACATAGGTTCTTAGTCTTGACATCTCTGCAACTTTAAGGTCCCCTGAAGAACAATAGTAAACGTTAGGTTTGGCCATTCTCTAAGACCTGTTTCAACCAATTTAGTAAAGGCATAGTACTCACAACTACCATATGCAAACAACAGGAGGAGCTTTATTCTCACAATAAGCAGCGGTCATATTGAAATGACCCCCTTTTTCCACTGGGAGTAAATCCATGTGTGTAGGAGCCAACCATGGATGGCCCCATGGCCTGGCACCTCACAGCCTGGACATCTAAATAGGGGACAGACCACCCCCTTTGAGGGAGTTTGGTGTCAGAGTCAACTTTGGGCTTGGAGGCGAGCCCACCTATATATAGACAGTGCTTCTCAACTCACATGAAAGCAGGCTCCTCCCCTCGCCCTAATCCCACGACCTCTAGTAGGAGCTTGGTTTTCTTGTTTGGCATAAAGGCAAGTTTTTTCACTCTGAGACTTTAATAAAACTTAGTCCCTGTGATGATGATATGATTTTCTTGGGCAGGATATTATCGCTCAGTCCAGTTTAGTGACATAGTGGGCATCTCTGCTCCTGGCACATGATACTCTCTTCTGGCCTTACTGAATTACAATCGCTATTACGTACTGGAGCAGTTAAAGTGTGACATGGTCAAAATGTCCCCTGTCCGATGCCAGGGTTCTCCCCAGTAAGAGGCAGCCTGCACAATCTACCTGAGGGCTGATCAACGCCCTAAATAGAAGAGTATGGTGCAAGTACTTCACAACTAAGACTAGTGATAGATGGTGACACAAACCAATATTTAGATACTGCAGCTGCAGTAATGTGGAGTTTTCAGTTAAAATTAAATCCAATGCAAAAACCCAAAACAGAGTCTTCTGATTAGTTTGTCATTATGATGCAGTGCTACAAATAATTGACTAAAGTACCTCAATAAATATTCTATTGCTGACAAAAATACGTAGAAAACTATATACTGTATACTTAGTTAACGTCCACACAAACAAGACATAATAATGGACTATTCTGCTTAAAATATGTGGAATTAAATTTTTTTGCAATTTCTTTCAAGAAACATTTAATCGTGCAATGGTACGTTATTATGAGTAACACTGCTTAATTACAATACTTTTCACTTTTCAAAGGTACTGGAACAGAGAGGTTCAACGGGCAGCGAAAGACCTGCGTCCACCCAAACTCACCAAAGCTCTTGTTCAGTGCTATTGGAAATCATACTTACTCATTGGAATATACATATTTATAGAGGTACATTGCAATCTCAAAGTGAAACTAAATGTCTACAGAGAACAAAGCTGCACTCAGAACTACGTTTTGTTTTGATGCAGCACATCCACATATCTGCTTTACATCTCATTTTTCTATCAGGAAATTATTAAAGTCATTCAACCACTGCTACTTGGGAAGGTAATTGAGTACTTTGAGAGTTACGACCCCGCCAACACAGCTGCAGTCTATGAGGCCTACAGCTATGCTGCAGGCATCTCCCTATGCACCCTTGGCCTGACCGTCCTTCACCATCTCTATTTCTACCATGTCCAGCGAGCGGGCATGAAGATTCGTGTGGCCATGTGCCACATGATCTATCGGAAGGTCAGTCATCATGAGACATCTCTGTGTAAACATCATCCTCTTGTCATATTCCTGCGGTTTGTAGGACTTGATTTAACACCTTTGTTCTGCAAAGGCTCTTTGTCTTAACAGCAAAGCATTTGCCAACACTACCACAGGACAAATTGTAAACCTCTTATCCAACGATGTCAACAAATTTGATGAGGTAATTATATGGAAGTATCAGTGTTTATGTATTTTGATATTTTGCATGTGACTTACTCCTACAATAATACAAACCACACCTCAGTAATTCTTTCCTCTTCATCGTTTTCTTACAGGTAACCTTGTATTTGCACTTTTTGTGGGTTGGTCCTCTACAAGCAGCAACTGTGATAGTACTGTTGATGTATGCGATTGGACCATCATGCCTTGCAGGAATGGCTTTTTTCTTCATCCTGATGCCAGTGCAGACTATGTTTGGACGCTTGTTCTCTACTCTGAGGTTTGTAGTCATTCACCAGACTCATCAAATATAGATACTAGTTGTCTCTGTGTATCAAAGGTTCTGTCCTGTGTTGCATTCGTGGCATGTCTGCAGTTTGTGTGTGCTGTTGCAGGGCTGAAACAGCCGTCTTAACAGATGACAGAATACGCACAATGAATGAAGTCATCTCTGGGATCCGTGTTATAAAGATGTACGGCTGGGAGAAGCCTTTCGCTGCATTGGTTGATGAGGTCAGAAGGTAGATCCTCCTCATATCTTTTTATTGTAATTTCTGATAAAACTCTGCAGCATGATACAAGAGTACGATAATATTATCATACAGGTAAGTGCGGTAGTTAAATGTTCAGAATGCATTGTTAAGATAACTTTAACATCATTTGAATCTATTAACATGTTTTTGTCATCTCCTGATAATTAACAAACATAAACAAATGCTGCTGCATATTGCCAAAATTGAGAATAATAATTTATGTTAAACAGCTGACACATCTTTTTTGTTGTACAGAATGGAAATCTCCAAGATCATGAAAAGCTCCTACCTGCGTGGCCTGAACATGGCATCTTTCTTTGTGGCCAGCAAGATCATCATCTTCATCACCGTCTGCGTCTACGTGCTGACAGGAAACCAACTGTCTGCCAGCAGAATCTTCATGGCTGTTTCCCTGTATGGGGCGGTCAGACTCACCATCACGCTGTTCTTTCCCTTTGCCATAGAGAAGGTGTCTGAGTCTCTCATCAGCATCAGAAGGATTAAAGTAAATACACCACAGACAGAAGCCATATTTATAACCAGTGTGACTTAATTATTATCTACGAAAACTGAAACTCTGAATGTGATTCTTCTTCTCAGAATTTTCTTCTGCTGGATGAAGTTGCTCCTCAGCATCAGGGCCTTCCTGTGGCAGAGAAGAAGGACTGTCTGGTGAAGATCCAGGATTTAATTTGCTACTGGGATAATGTGAGGATTATTTTGCATGATGTGTCTCTCCTTTCTATCTATACATTGCTCACATGCAACAATCCTTTATGTGGGTATAAGTAAGGATTGTAGAAGCCTCTGGGACAAATTTGAGCTTTAAAAGTAAACCATTAACAGACGTACTGCATAGTTACAACGTTGCAGTTGTTTCAGCTCATTAAATTTTTCTTGCAGATGCTCGAGGCTCCAACATTACAGAACGTGTCTTTCACAGTGAAGCCAGAACAACTCCTGGCAGTGATTGGACCTGTTGGGGCTGGAAAGGTCAGGTCTGTTCTATAGTCTCAGGTTTATAGTCATGTACACACATGATTGTAAACCTGAAACTTGTTAAATAGCTCAACATATTTAATAATATAATGCTAATAATTGTTGGCTATTACTTACCAGCGGCATAGTGTTGAGTCAGTGGTGATGTTTTGCTTTCTTAACAGCAGTTGAATACCATATATAAAAGTCTACTGGGGCCATTGAACTGGGGCCTTGAATTGCCCCCTGGGAACAAATAAAGTTCTTTGAATTTAATTGAATTTTTAAATTTTGGAAAATGCCAAAATTCCCTCCTTTTACTCTAAATTCAACTGTGACATTCAATAATAACAGTGCTTACACTTCTCTTAAAACCAGTGGGCACCTAGCTGATAGATAACTGTCTTGTCATACTTATTCATATGTTGTATGATGTTTGTTTATTTCACACATATGCATGAGGTACGCGCTGTAACTGTTTTGCCTCCTGGCTCCAGTTCCATACTAAGTTTCAGTGGTATTGATGTCCTCCTCTTACTCTCTGCAGGAAAGTAAGTGTATTCCCCTGAAATGTCAAACTCGTTCCTTGAATTCTAATATTCTTTCTGTGTTTGTGCATGTCAGTCCTCGCTCCTCAGTGCCATTCTGGGAGAGCTGAGTCAGGAAAGTGGTGTGGTCAAGGTCAGAGGAGAGCTGACGTACACTTCTCAGCAGCCCTGGATTTTACCTGGTACCATCCGAAGCAACATCCTTTTCGGCAAAACGCTCAACCCCCAGAAGTATGATCGAGTTCTGAGAGCCTGCGCCCTCAAGAGAGTGAGAATCACTTCGAGTCATGTTCTTGATGCATTTTCATATTAGAAGAGTTTTAGCACATCTAGTGACTCTGGTGTAAATGTGAATGGTGAGGGTTGCATTTGGACCCTGTTCAGGACATGGACCTGTTGCCTGGTGGTGACCTGGCGATGGCCGGAGACAGAGGGGCCAACCTCAGTGGAGGCCAGAAGGCAAGGATCAGCTTAGCAAGGTATGCTTTAAAACTATACGGCAATTTGCATCTTGTTCTTTGGTGTCAGTGACAGAGATAACCTCCATGTGTGTGTATTTTTAGAGCAGTGTATCAGGATGCAGATATCTACCTGCTGGATGACCCTCTCAGTGCTGTGGATGCTGAGGTGGGAAGGCACCTGTTTGAAGAGTAAGCCTTCTTTTAACATCTCCCTGTTGTTCTATGCAGAGAAATACAGAGGAAAGTGCATCATATATATCATTACTTTGTTACAATATATTAGCAGTTTTTCATTTCTGTTTAAAAAATATTTGTGTCTTCAGGTGCATTTGTGGACTTTTGAGGAAGAAGCCTCGTATCCTGGTTACTCATCAACTACAGTATCTGAAGGCTGCAGATGAAATTGTCGTCTTAAGGGAGGTGTGTGCAAGCGTGCGTGTTTGTGTTTTAAGTTCACATGTAAAGAAAAGTGCTCAACTGGTGATAAAACAGAATTTTAGTGCATCAAATGAGCCAATACAAGAGGAGTTACTGATAATGATGCTCTCTTGTATAATTCTGCCACAGTTAACGGTCACTAGTTCGCAGCATCATTTATGTCTAAGTTCATTGCATTTTCTATCTTTTGAGAATCAAACCACTCAAACCTTGAAGGTTGCTTTAAAAAGTCACCTCAGGGCAGCAGCTGTAGTCAGCTTGGATTCACAGCAATTACAGTGGATGTGAGTGGTGGCTCACTTTCATGGTAAAAATAAGTCTCAAAACACACTATCTGTCTCCTGTTCCTGTACTGGTCTGTTGTGTACGTCATGCAGAGTCACGCTAACCAGCTATGAGTGATGACCATGGCTACAACAGAGCGGTTCCTTACCTGATTATTGTTGAAGCTTCACTAACTTATTTTTGGTCAATCGGTGGCAGAAGAACTAAAGAACAAGGTGACAATTGGATGATATTGCTAATGTGTTGGTGACAATTGCATAATCTTTGTCTCCTGAGAAAAATATTAGGGTGTTTGGCTCTCTGGATGTTTGTCCGTTGTTTGGTTCTGGGCAGGTAGTGTATAGTGAGTTTTTAGAGCTTACTGAAGTTTGAAGAGTTTACTGAAAACTTGATTTATTGATGAGAACAGTTCATCAATTATACAATATATTTGCAGGTTGTAGAATAGAAAAAGCTAAAAAAAAAAAGTGTTCTGTAGATTTTGTCTAGGAGAGCCCCCTTCTAAACTACACAGTCTTTTAGTCAGTGTTGATATGAGCTTTTACCAAGATAATAATAATAATGATCTACACACTCTAAAACAGTGGAAAAGGCATGATTTCACATTTCATGACTGATTTCATGACCCTTTACTTGAATATTTGTCATATATGAACAACGGCTATTGTTTTCCACCATACTGTTCTCCTCATCCAACATGGTGGAAAACATTCAACACGATTCTGTATACAGCCTCAACACATGAGAGGAACACAGGGAGGATTTGCCTTTACTGTAAGAGTTTAGAAGTTACATGTAAGACAACTGCACAGACTCACATATAATGTTTTATATTGGTGATATGAGCAGGGCTACATGTTCTTCTGCTTAATGTCACTCACAGATGCTGGAATTCCCATGACTACGTGTGTGAGTTCTCGTGCCGTTAACTGCCTCTCTCTTCTGTCATTGTCAGGGTCAGATGGTGGCGCGAGGAACCTACAGCGAGCTGCGAGGCTCTGGACTGGACTTCACCTCCCTGCTTAAGGAGGAAGAGGGTCAGGAGGAGGAGAGGCAGGCCACCACTGCTGTCCCTGTCTCCCGCTGTTCCTATACGCTCTCTGACAACTCGGTGTCCTCTATGTCCTCCCTCTCCTCCTCCCGCTACTCTTTGATTGATGGAGCAGAGCCGCTGGCAGCGGTAGGTATATTTGAAACAGGAAGTGACTCAAGCTTTAAGCATAGATGTACAGCAATGGGGAAAAGGCTTGTTGTGTGTTCCAGCAGCCACTAGAGGGCAGAAGGTACTCACCTTTTCCCTGCTGCTCCTTCCAGCCTGATCTGAAGCTTTACTGGATGACTGGCATTTACTCTAGTGTCTATCTGCAGGTAGTGCAGCCAACGGAGGAGGAAAGGCGCTCAGAAGGAAACGTCGGCCTGCGTATGTATGTGAAGTATTTCAGGGCAGGCGCCAACTTCCTGGTCCTCCTGGTCCTCATTTTACTCAATGCCCTTGCACATGTGAGTTCATTTCTTCAATTAATTTAGTGTCTGTTTTCTATTAATTCTGGAAAAAAAAATAGGACACATAATTGATCTCAAGTGAATTTTATATATTTTATATATAGAATTGAGTGATCTAATAATTTGTAGTCAAAAATAAACATTTTTTGTAAATGTTTTAATATGAATTAATTTTCCTGTGTGTTTGCTTGTTCTTGTATTTGTTTAGGTCACATTCGTTCTGCAGGACTGGTGGCTTGCTTGCTGGTAAGATTTTGTTTCTTTTACACAGTGTTAAAAAAAAAAACGTGCTGGCAAAAATGAGAATGGCAGGTTTTGTAAGCCAAACTGACACACTTTCTCAGACTGGAAATGGTTGATGATTTAATAGAAGACGACTGAACCAAACATTTTCTTTGGCATTATCTGTCACTTGTTGAAACTGACCTTGTGCTTCAGGATAAGAGGAATGTGTTTTGTATAGTGTCTTCATGTTGCACCTTTCTGTCTTCGTTGTGTTTATTTGTCCTTGTGGATTTTTGGTTCTTTTGTGGCTGATTTGCAGGGCCTCTGAACAGAAGCACATCAATGTGACAGAGCACCTCAATGGCAGCTTCCCTCGGCAGCTGGACCTTGACCTGTACCTAGGTGTTTACGCAGGTGAAGCTCACTGAGCGCACATTGCTTTTTGTGTACTGTTGAGGCTCTGAATACGCCAGCCATTCAATGAACAGATCCACAGTTCTTTGGCTGTGGCCCAAGGCCTTCAAGGCCCAGTGTAAGTGTACATGGGCCTCAGCTGTACAGAGAGATAGCAGTGCCTTTGTAGTTCCCTGCTGTTGGATTGTTCTGATTGTCTCCCTGTGACTCCCAGCCCCTTCACCCTTTCAGGCTTTGTATTCACAGTGATAGATCAGCATTCAAGACAAAAAAATAAACATCACTAAAGGGAAAAATTTGCGATATATCTGCTTTTTTTGTATCGTCAGCTTGCTTAATAATAGCCCCATCAATGTATAGCTGACCTTGGAGCGGACACAAGGATAACACTGTAGTGTCCTGATGGATTTTTTTCTCTGTGTTTTTGTCAGGTTTAACAGCTACTTCAGTGGTGTTTGGCTTCCTTCGTAGCTTGCTCTTCTTTAATGTCCTGGTGAGCTCGGCCCAAAGCCTACACAACAGCATGTTTAACGCCATCCTCAGGACCCCGGTTCGCTTTTTCAGTATCAACCCAATCGGTAAGTGGCTCTCCTCCTCACCGACTTCCCATTTAAATATCTGATAACTAATAACTGATTTCATAGCATGGTGAAGGTGAAGCAGATGTTAACATCCAGTGGGACCTGCTGTAGAAGTTGCTGTTCTAACATCTCACCACTAGAGAGCAGACTATAACTTAATTTGTCATGTTTCAATTCACTTTACACACATCCATACATTTGCCCTCCATAGTTTTTCATTGCCATCAAGTTCTATATAATATAACTTACGCTTCTAAATATTATCATTATCATATTTTTATTTTCTATTTTAATTAATTTATTCTCCTCAAAGATTTCATATTATCACCTCATTATTGGAATGTATTTGTAATTGATATATAAATAGATTTAAAAGCTGATAATTAAGGGTCAGAAGATCTAATATGAACTGTAATATAAAGACTGAGCTACTGTTGTTGTACAAGCTTAAAGATTTTTTTCTGCTCGTGAGATTTATGGGATTTAATATGTGACTGTGAATGAAGTGGCATCTTTAAAGTCGCTGCTGTGAAATAGAGCCTGTTTAACCAAGAGGCCAATTCAGTCAAAAAGTCTTAATATGTGGCCATAATGTATTTAAAAATGAGAAGAGAAAGTGCTATCATTTTTATTGTGAGCCTGAACAAAAGGCAAACAATCATATTGAATAAATACTGTTTGCACTAGATCTTGGACAGTGCTGTGTTTGGACTATAGAGCTGTGTAAATACAGTGTATTTGTCTTGTGCCCTGTATCAGAAATCTTCGATTATTTCATTAGCGTTGCAGCTGAAGCTGCCGGGTCAATGGGGTGGGCAGATGGACATGATTTTAAAAGTGAGCAAACACTCCAAATACATCTGACTTCACTGAGGGAGGGCTGCTGGTTTTTCTTCAGGCGTGTTTCGCACCACCTTTCCAAATAGAAACCAATAAAACCGAGAGTGTATTTTGAAATTTGTTGAAATCATTTGCAAACTGTTTTGCGCCTCTTCTTATTTGTTTCCCTCTAATTTTGTGGTATTAATTAAAGACCTCTTTTAATTAGGTGAAGTAATGTCACTGTAATCTGTCATTCATATCCAAAGTCAACTGTCAAGTGGCCCACTTTGATAACTTTAATTTTTCTGGAGCATTGTTCACCTGTCAGAAGATAATTACTCAGCCTAATCTCTTCATAGTGACATGCATGTACAACACAATCAGCTCGGGTGGGAATTCTCAACAAGAAGGGAACTTGTATCTGTATAATGAGTCATAATAAGCCGGTAACACAAGTCTAAATATGATTTGAGGGTGTTCAGGAGCTCGCGGTTTCTTCTGGCATTAGAAGTGGGTGTAGCGACAAAGCTTTCCTTTGCAAAGCTGTGTTTGGAGCAAACACCACAGGTCTTAATCTTTGGCTTTTGTTTTTACTGCTGCCGTTGTGTTATGTATTGGACTACCTGACGGCTTATCTGGGTGTGCCTTGCTTCGCAATCTACGCACTGGAGGAGGACAAACACTTTGAATAATGTAATAATCTGTTTAATAGCGCAGCAAAGGAGAGGCTTAACATACCCTGCTATCTGATTGCTGTTGTGCTGCTATCAGTAACCATTGTATGACCAGTCCAGTCATTACAGCTTGGCCTGCAGGCTGGCAAACAGCACTGTGTGTTTGACCGGATTTATAGACAACTGTCCCAGAGACTGAGTTTCTTTTGTGCTTTGTCCGGTCAACATCAACGTCGATTAAGCATGAACACGACCTATTTTAATCTATACAAATAAATAAGTTCCACTTAATTACGTTGTTTTTTTTTCCTTCTCCTGCTCTGTATTTTTTCAACTCATTCATTCACTTGAGTGAACAGAAAAGACCGGGACAAAGACAGCTGTTGTCAGCTCTGCCGTTTCTTTTTTATTTTTCTTCCCCCCCCCCTCACTTTTCTTTCTTTCTTAATGTTTTGCTTCTGTCACTTCCATCACAGCTGCTTCCACATCCACAACTGTCTTGCAATAAGTGTGAGTAATTTGTAACCCGTGTGTTGTTAAGGATTTGACAACTGTTTACATGTGTAAGTGATAGGTGCGCTGCTGCTGAACAGGCCCAGTGTTTGATAGCTGTCCACAGAGTTAAAGGTTACCATTTCAGGCGTCGCTGCACAAAGGTCTTATTTGTTATTCTGCGAATGTGGTTTATAACAATGGAGCACAGCAGAGGTGAATTATGATTGATGGAGAGGCTTTGTAGCTCTTTCAGTATCAGCCCCTGGATGCCTCTGTGCCATGCGAACCATGCTTCTGTCTTATCTTTTGTGCTGTGTGGAAGTAGTTGATTTCCAAGTTGGGGCTTTCGGTGATTAAAATTTTTTATATTTTCTAACAATACCATGTGATACATTTTGAGATATCTAGATGATGCTGATAACACTACAGAGCGCAGTTTCCTCTATTATGTGAATTTCTATAAATTGTTATATTCACGTTGCTCATTTTTAGCAATATGTACAGTCTTATTACAGCTGTTCATCCAAATGTGATCCAGTTAAAGCAGCACAGACAGCGGTGGATGTGTTGAGCTGATGTTGATCCCTGTAATTTAGTGTCATTGAGTGGGCTAATCCCCTCAGAGACTGCAGGCCAGGGCTTCAGCTCATCAGCACAGTCAAGGAGTGGAGTTTCAGTCACACACACACACACACACGCTTCTGCCGTCCCCCTTTCACATCGGCATAGTGGGCCATCTCACTGCTAGGTGTCACTCAGTTGCTGTTGACGCAGGGAGCATTAGATCTTCTGTAGTCAGTGATGTGAGATTCTAATTGTGTCTACAGAGGCAATGTTTTTAATGTCTGTATTTCAGGTCTGGGATGCAAGAGTGTTAAGAGCGAAGTGGAGGAAGTACTGCAGAGAGGATGATGATATCGAGGTGTGTAAATTGAATGTGGAGATGGAGCCGTGTGTGTGTGTGCAGTATGGCTGATAGGGCTCCCCCTCGCTCGGCACTTCCACTATTTAATTGCATGAAAGGGAAGGAGAGGAGATTGCAGGAGCCTGGCGGTGTGAGCGAAGAGAATGGATTTAGAATGTATTAGTATTGGCAGCAAGGCGCCGGCGGTGGGAGGCTGCCCCAGGCCCCTGGGCCCTTCATGGAAGTGCAGGTGAGCTGTGCCACCTCCAGCCTTGGCAGCCCCCTCCCCAGTATTCCTTCATTATCGCACTTGCCTCACTGAAAGGCCCCTCCAACTGCACTGGGGCCCACACATGGAGCGGCTCTGAGTCGTCCCCTTATCTTGATGTTTACAGGGAACAGCGATTTGCCACACGCCCTGCTCTAGCCGGACCCCACTGTTCCACTTCTTTAAGTGTGATTTGGGGCCCTGCTCACCTAATATCTCCACCTAAGGGGCCACCTTAGTTGGGAGGGCTTGATATTTCCTGAGCCTGAAAAAGTGGTGCAAATCACCCCTGGAGTCTTAAACCATGAGAAATTGTTTGATACTAATGCTGCTGATATCCTGAAACGTCTATACCCCTCTCTACACAATAGGTGATATTGTTGACAACCACCCATAGTGATTGAAGCCATTGTCCCACGCCGATCTTACCTCATAGGCATTTCCATGCAGTGAATGTCTTTGTGTAACTGCATCACTGTAATGTATCCCCTCTATAGTCTGCGCAGGATGGAGAAGGGTCTTTACTTCATCCCCTCTGCAACTCTGTGTTAACTGAGCCGCTTGTCAAACAGCTGATAGCTGACTGATGTTCTCTGCTCTAACACCCTCTAACCATGGTATGATGTAACCCGGAGAAACCTATCCTTTTCTTATTGGCATTGTTTGTCAGATATGCATGAATTTGGGTCATCTATGGCTTAGACAGTAAAATTACATAAAATATTATTGGATCTTCCACAAACACAGTTTGACAAGTACTCCCCCCATTTCCCAGACTAAAGCAGCAATATTCTACACCAGTATAGTAGCAGCTTTACCCCCTTGCTTGAACCCTCCCCTCGGGATGTCTGTATGCTAAAGGGGCACTCACACTGTGAATAAGATTAGTCTGCCTCCAAGTGTACAACATGCTTACGCCACTTGACTTTGAATCAGTACTGATTTGGAGCATTGCTGGGTTGTTGCGGGGAATAATGCTCTGGCTGGGTTTATGCAATGGCTGTTATGGGGAGCCCGGCCTCGTCTGCATGCATGTTTTTAGGCGGGAGCGGCATTTTGGATAAAGCTGTAAGCTGCTTACGGCCGTGGAGAGAGGTGATTACAGGGCCCACCTCCTTAGGACCGACTGGGAGGCTGGGAGGCAACTTTTAGGTCAGTGGTGCCATGGCGCCGCCACGCCTCCGGAGTGCCATACCGCCACATTGTGCCAACGTGCCTCTCAGCCATCCCCCCCCTCGGTCCCGTACCAAGCCCCACCCTGCTTCGCGGCCCATTCTGTGAGCCTAGATAAACTCATCTGCATGCTTTCGCGGTTAGTTTCACTTTATCAGGGGTTGTACCCTAAATGTGCGAGTGCTGCTTTATTTATATTCTCCTCCGACAGATATTATTGTTTGCTTAGTGATGTGTCACCGTGAGAGACAATAGGTTGCTTAAGCACAGTATGAAACATTATGACACTATTTTGGAGGCGCTCTGACAGGGAAAGTACACTGCAGATGACACACAACAGATCCACTGCCTGTTCGTGCCTTTCAACTTGAGCCCAGTTCTCGTCGTGGCAGTGCTGGCACCGCTCGGGTACTTTTTGTCTGCCTCTGAGAGTCTGAGGGCTTCCTACGGGGACAGAGATAGAGAAAGGCTTTCTGTCTTGCCTGCCTTTAGGTAGCGTGGTGTGGGGATTTGCTATCACTGACCCTGCAGTAAACAGTGTGTGAAAGCAGCTGGAGTGTAATCTTATGTGCTGTGGGATCAGAATGGGGGAGCAAAGTTACTAAAAGAGTCACAATAAAGGGCTGCCGCAGCACCTGCAGAGCACCAGACAAAATAATGAACACCTGAGCAGATTGGAGGCAACTCAATTAACGTCACTGACGCCGCCAGTCAGAACATAAAGGCAGGTACGCAGCTTCTGTTGCCCTTTTGTCTCCAAACAAAAGGTTGTCTCACGTATTCAGCCAAGAGTAGGGCAGTCTTTATGAAATGTTAGACAAATAATGATTCATTGTTTAAACTAGATAGGCCTGTGTTTTTCATCTGATATCGCACTCAACGTATAAGCTCGTTTCTATTAACGTGTGACAGTTGCTCAACAGTCGAGTGAGACTGAAGAAAATCAAAACGGAATATTGTTTTTTATGGCTGCAGAGGAGCTAACAGATAAATAATATTGAACTATTTTAATTTAGATGTGCAAATTACATTATTATGTAATTAGCATATCACCACCTTTCACCTCAATGTTATATCTCTATAACCAATAAAACAGAATTCTGCTGTCTATTGTGTGATTCTATCTCGCACATATCTACTCTAATGTCATCTAATCTGTCCTCTCATGTGTTGTGCTGTTTCCCAGGAAGAATCCTCAACAGGTTTTCGAAGGACATCGGTTACCTGGACTCTCTGCTCCCATGGACGTTTGTGGACTTTATCCAGGTGAGTCTCACCTCGGCAGGTTTGGTTGCTGGCGCTGCAGCATGGGAAGGCCATTTCATGCCTGGCTAAACCTGCTTTGTGGTCCGGGTCCCCTAATCTGGAAACAATTACTGTAGGATTACCCGCCAGCGCAGCCCAGCGCCTGCACAGATTTAATAAAAGTGTGCACATAGGCTGAGGGCGTGGCTCCCTCAGTGTGACACAACAGAAGCGGCATCTTCAGAGAATGTGTATGGAGACTAAGCGAGTGATTGGGAGAGAGAAAGGTACCAAAGAGGAAATAAAGGCCACAGGATGATGGGTCCGATGTGGAGGAAAACAGCGGGGAGGGGGTGGGGGGTGACAAGGATGATGTGTTGAGTGGCAAAGAGAAGAAGTGTGAGCAGCAGGCGTACGATGTGTTTGCAGGAGTGGAGCTGGAAGCGTGGTAGAGGGGGAAGGGGGACAGGTCAGTTGGAACAGATCCAGAGCGGGCCTTGCCCCTCTCAGCGCAATTCCCCCGATGCTCTCCAGTCTTAAAGGCCCTGGTAGCCAACGGCCACCCCGGTGCATAACCAGGTTGGGTTACCAAATGCCACCCTGCCACCGTGACAGCCATCTCCCACGAAAGCCTGCGGAGATGAGCCAGCTCATGCACCTAGCACCACAAAGAAGGGAATGTTCGCTGCACAATTCGAGGTAGAGGAGCAGGCGTGGCTCTTTGGTTAGGGCCAAAGAATAGAACAAAGGCGCACTGAAAACGAATCCCCCCTCCACAATGCCTGAGTGATGTTTGTGGCAGATACCCATCTCACAGTAGACAAAAGCCATCTTAAATGCTGAAAGCACAAAAGATCATACGCACAAAAGCTTTTTGTCTGCTATAGTTTTCCCTCATTTTGATAATAAGGTGAATAATAGCTGGAGTAAAATAATAACTTTGTAGAAGGCCCATAGGTCCAACTGGAAACAGTGAAAGTAGACTAGGTCATGACAGAAAACAGACTTAGTTGCACATATGTACTTACTGTACTTCATATATGCCTTATCCAATCCACCGTATTGGTTATAACCTGTGTCATAATGAAATACAAGACACAGTACTACCTAAGCATGTGTCTGTATTGTGGTGAATGATTGCATTTCACAACTGTCAAAACGAGACGAGATACATCATGTGCACACGTATCTGCTGGTCTCTTGCCGCAGCAGAAAGTGGGAAGTGATTGTGATGGCTGACAAAGGTGGCATCCTCTGGACAAAACACTTTTGTTTGTGCTGCTTTCTGCTCCTGTTTGCAGGTGTCTTTCATGGAGCAGCCTTTAATGCTTTCAGGAAGGAAGATTTTCACTCTTTTTTTATCAAAGTATTAGCCGCGCAGAAAAGCTGCTGATCCCGACCATTGTTGCTCATTCGCGGAGGGACATTTCCCCATAGTCATTGTTTAAATGGTTGTCAGGGGGGGAATAAAGTGAAACTTCATAAACAATGCCCTAACTGGTTTATCTCTCTCTATGGGGAGAGGCCGCTTCTGTGCGGGGATTTGCACCCGAGCCTCCCCCATTATGGTGGAGTAAGCACTTCACAGCCCCTCAGCACTGCCCCCATACCCGCCTAACAAGGGGATTCCCTCAAGCTGGGAGAACCTGGTTACACCCCAGAGCCCTATTTTTTTCACAGGTCTCATTTAGTAGTAATTTAGTGTATTGGGAAATAGGCTCTTTCTCTCCCCTCTTTATGGTCATGGGACAATGACAGAAATGTCAATTAAAAACACCTCAGGCTTTGGGGACTGTCGGCTTTTGTGTAGACTTGACCTTTAAATCCTGGGTTGCCTCTATTTTCAGAGAGGGGGCAGAGGAGGAGGGCAAGACAATAAGGGGTGAGTGCAGGGGTCTTTCAGTGGAGGATTTTGTGTGAAGGCTCTTGACCAAGTCACACCACTAACTGTGGGGTCCACATTCATAGGTCTTCTTGACCATCCCCGCAAATTCAGTTTGTCAGCATGTGTACGCTGAGACACCAGCTGACAGTTGCTTTCATTGAAGTGAGACTTAGCCTGCTCTCGCCGACGCTAATGACATATAAACATGCGTAAACACTGGCTCATAAATTACAGCAATAACCCTACAGTCATCTGGGGAGAGAGAGAAAATAGTTTTGCGTGCGCGTGTGAGAAAAAAGAAGGGAGTGCGTGTGTACAGTACGCAGGAACGAAGACACACACAAACACGGAGCAAAGATGGCTATTGTCAAGAAACACTGGCGGGTGGATCGTTGTGTGAGTCTCTATATTATGGCACATTGTGTGTCAGGCCTTTTCAGTGGCTTTGTGGGATATGAGAACTGCTGACGTAACCGTGAGTGCTGTAGGATGGGATTTCACCGGCTTTCTCTGCTTCTTTAGCACGCCGGTGACAGAAGAAGTGAAGAATGCACTGGCTCCAGGCGTTACACAGGTTATCCTGAGAAACACAGGGAGACGGGCCTGTGTGGAAATATATAGGCTGTGCCATAAATCCCCTTTGAGTATTGTTTTACGACACTGCCATTGTCTTTCCTGCGCGAGGTGAATAAATACAAGTGACACTGACATTTGAGAAGATTTGCTCGTTTTAATCACTTATTAGGATAAAAATAAACCAAAACACAAGACAACAACATTGTGTGTGTGTGTGTGTGTTTGCTCATGGGTGTCCTTAACTGGCCACTCAGCAATACCACACACGGTCATTTGATGGCGAGCATCGGCCAGCAAAAGCTTCCAGTGTGTGTATGTGTGGTCTCCCATGATGCTGCGGTCCAGCACCTCAGCTGCTCTGACTCAGACACACAGGCCTGGGAACTTACATAACAAAGTCCCGATCTAATCTTGAATCTCGCCTCATGCCAATATGACAAAGATTAAGAATGCTGCGCTTTCTGTGAGTGACTTTTTTTTTTATTTGTGAATTTTGCTGCTTTCGTACACGTTTGAAAATGTTTTTTTGTGTTGTTTTCAAGAGGAAGAGGGAAGAAGAAAGGAGCAATGACTGAATGAATGAATTTGCTGGACACAAGTGATTTATAGTAGAGAGAGAGAGAGAGAGAGAGAGAGAGAGAGGCCGCATTTCAAAGCCTTTCTCTTATTTCCAAAATGGGGTTGGAAATCAGCAGCTTGACTGAGCCCAAATAAGTGACTTCTTTTACCTTTTCACAGCACACAAAGGCCTAATCCTAGGACTACTTGAGCCACCAATGTAGACAGCGACTGAGACCACCACAGTATGTGTCAGACCCTCCTCACCACACACAAAACACATTGACTGCAGCTTTATGAAGTGAAAATGGCCCAGAAAGGGAAAATGTGAAGGAGGTGTCCACAGTCATTTCTCCCAAAGAAAGGCCGCAGCATCTGGGCATTTAATGCTAAAATAAAGCCCAAAGACAGACTAGAATGGATTGGGTCACTTCTATTGTTCCAGAGCCCAAGTGGAACAGCCCTGTTTTGTTTCAGTACCACTGACCCTTGCAACTTATTGTGCCGCTCTGTCACGGAAAAGCGTGGAGGGAAAAAAAAATTCCAGCGATGACAGAGAACTTCTTTTGAGGAATTTTCTTTCCCCTCCTTTCCTGTTTTGTTTGCACTTTTTTTTTTCCCAGTGGCAAATATTGCACACTGTCAGTAAATAAAGGGAGGATGAAAAAGGGGTTGTAAAAAGCGTACTGATTCTTCGTGTCTGGAGGGATGTTTAATTAAAGGCAAGTGTTTATTTTCTGCTGCGGAACAACAGTCGCTATCATTGCCGAACACAAATATAGCAATTAACTTCAATTTTCTACATTTATTTGGACATCAAAGAGCTGATAGAATCATTGAGAAAATAAAGCAATTAGGGTCAGCAGAGATCTCAATGGTTTTTGGACACAGCAGCGCGCCCAGTTTGCTTGAATGACTGAATCACATGCGTGCGGTAGCTTTCTTTTCTTGCTGAAGAGCAATTAGCGGTAATTCTTTATTTAAACTGTTTGTATACAAAACCTTTCATCCTTTTATCCACTTTTATGTGCAGTGGGATGTGGCTTTGGGAGTTTTCTGTTCCTGTGTGGTTTCATGGGAGATATGGATGTGGTCTGAGGGGGTGAGGTGTATGCTTGTAGGATCGCTTATCTGAGTCATCTGTGTGTAGTGTGGGTGGGGGCCACGGTGTTCCCGATGCTGACACGATAAGCGCCAGACCACGCAAATGGATCACATCAAACGGGGCCTTGGCGACAGCGGGCCCTGGGGAGCAGGAGGAGGCAAGACTCCTATCTAATGGTTCCTGTTCCTCCTCTGTCCCCTCAGATGACCCCGCTGTCAGATAAGCCCGTCTCGGACCTTCGTGGCCCCCGTCGACTGAAATGGGCCCAATTAGAATTTACATGAACCAATCGGCAAACGTGAACGAGCGTTGTCACCAATCAGCTGCAGCAGAGTGAAATAAAGGCGGTATATATGATAAGACATTTGTTCAGTTAATATTTGATCCCCTCTGGGGAAGGCTGGATAACATGCAGTAATGGCTCATGTGCCACCATCTCACTTTGCAGTCTGGTAGCCTTCCATCAAGGCTAAGATTGAAACTTATGTACTGTGAAATTCTTGGGATCAGTTGTGCTCAGTAGCTTCCACTCACTGTTTGATTGTGTGGGCTCCACTACAGCAATGGTTAGACTAGTAATACCCTCTTATCGGGACTGCAAATGGAATTGAGTAGCTTTTCATCATAAAACTACACTGAAAGTGATCATGCTTAAATGTGTGCTTAAGTGGCAGATAACATCCGTAATTAAGGTGCTAAATTAAATTTTCATCTCTCTGGGCTAGTCTGAGACCACTGAAGGTAACAGTACGATCCTAATCTCCACGTCTTAGGATTCATCTCTTAGGATGTGTCTAATTTCAGGGTGTGAGGTTTCAGTTTTATCATCTATCAATCGAATATGAAATATGTAACCCAGTACACCTTTCACTTAAGAAGAAATGGTCTCTCGCATATTCAGTGGCGGAAGAAGTAATCAGATCATTTACTTAAGTACAAGTATCAATATCACACGGAAAACACGCCCCACTCCAAATCCTGCATTCAAAATCC
Source organism: Holacanthus passer (assembly GCA_025331565.1). Taxonomy (NCBI): domain Eukaryota; kingdom Metazoa; phylum Chordata; class Actinopteri; family Pomacanthidae; genus Holacanthus; species Holacanthus passer. The sequence goes on from JAFREQ010000136.1 coordinate 24,419, forward strand.
TACTTAAGTAAAAGTAAAGTAAAGTATTATCAGTGGAATGTACATCAAGTATCATAAGTGAAAGTACTTAAGGGAGCATTTCAGTACAGGGAAATGGTCCCTGTGATTCATAATAATACAGTATGTATACTGTATATACTGTATGTACTGTAGTCAAGTGGCTCCTAAGGGTGGTGTAGGAAAGAAGAAAACCAACATTCTGCTACATAAACATTTAAATGAAACCATTCAAAAACTTCAGAGCGGAAATTTGTCTCCTCTTTGCTGGAACTAACAACTCAGACATCTTAAACATGACGAGGAACAGAACAGAACAGAATAGAATAGAATTATATTTTATAAACTCGCCCATATGTTTTTATCAGAATTCTTTGTCTGAAAAGTAACTAGCAGAGAGCTACAGCTATCAGATAAATGTAGTGGAGTAGGATTTTTTTATTTTCAGATATGTCTGTGCATTTACAGTCATTACTTTGTGTCATTACTTGTCATGGAAGGAGTATTCAGATTTACTTAAGTAAAAGTATAAAAGTGTAAATTTATTCTGCTATCATTGAAAGTATTTCTGGCAGTCAAAACTCTACTAAAGTAAAAGTAGAAGAAATGTTATGGTCTATAACTGGTGAATCGAAATGAAATGAAATTGTCACTTTAGTCTATAGCAAATATATTTTATAGGCTAATCATATATGGTATGGAGTAAATAAAATTTTAATTTACAAAGTAACTATAGCTGTCAGATAAATATAGTGGAGTAAAAAGTGAAATATTTAGAGGTACAAAATTGCATAAAATGGAAGTACTTCAATAAGTACCTGAAAAATGTACAGTACAACAATACAGTACTGGAATACTAGATAATTACCACCACACATGAGCTGTGATAAGATCGTTTTATCTTTAACGTTAACATCATAATAATACTTTATTAGATGCCGGCTTCAGTTTCCAAACACGGTGCAGGTGTTAGTGCTTCGGTGTCGTCAGACTCATTGCCTCCAATCCTGTTTAGGCAGCTCTGGTATCCTGGTCTCGATGTGTCACCGAGCCATTAACACGGGTGATGAGTCACTGTGTTGTTGAGGGCTGTGCGGTTTGAGTGTGATGTATCAGACACCCACAGTGTGGTTCCCAGAGCCCTCTGCCAGTCACTGTGGCCATGCCTGTTGGCCGGCTGCTCTGCCAGGGAGGCTTACAGGCCAGAAGTGTTGAAGGGAAAGCCCAAGAGAGCCAGGGATATGAGCTGCAGTGGCCAAGTGGTAAATTCTCACCTGCTACTAAGTGAGAATTAGCGCCGTGATCGTTTTCCTTTCACACTGTGAGTCACATAACCTCAGTCCCACAACCTGCTGTTACCTTACTGTATGTCCGTGATGGTCTCACACAAATACACCTGAAAGAGTTTCTCTTGTTTAGCCTTAAGAAAGAGGCCTCTCTGCCCCAGTGGTAGCCCACACAGCAGCAGTGCAGCTTCTGACTCTGTTGCTCTTTGGTTAATATTGTGCTCACATTTCTCCTTCCTTCCCAGGTATTTCTCCAAGTTATTGGAGTGATTGCAGTAGCTGCCATCATCATCCCCTGGATCCTTATTCCCGTTGTCCCCCTTCTCGTCGTCTTCCTGTTTCTGCGATGCTACTTCCTGCATACCTCCAGGGACATCAAGCGCCTCGAGTCTACCAGTAATTTTTTTTTTTTTTGGGTGGTGGGGAAGGCATGTCCATTTGTGGAAAGATACAAAAGCAGACCACAGGAATGCTAATAGACCATTGAAGAAAGCCATGGTCATTAGCATAAAGGCTAAAGGTGGCGGTGGCCTATGGCTCGGCCACACGCAGTTTCCTCAAGAGACGGGAGTTCATGACATCACATACAATGGGAAAAATGCCAAGTGGGCATGACTGGGCCATTGCGGGCTTTAGTTCATCTATTTTATTCTGGGCTTAGAGCCCAAATGCACATTGGCCAACAGGTTCCATCATCTTAAAGAACAAAAGTTGTATTAAAAAGCTCAGAGGAAACATTTAGGTTTTGTCTTTGGTTTTGTGAGCCTAACAAATAGAAACAAAAGGCCACTCAATAGCAACCTTTCCCCAAATCCAAACTGTTTGGCATCAGGGACCCAGGACACATACGTATTCCACTATTGATAACCACGTCACATTTTGTCAACACCTTCTGAAAGTCTTGAGTTGAAAACCTGAAAACATCAAGTAGATTATGACTGTTTGTGACTGACTATGACTGAACATGAAAACATTCATGTTCTGAGGGCATGTCCATAGTTAAAAATATACTTTAGTTCTAAGTCTTCAAAATGATTCTTTGTGTAGAATGAAGAATGATATGGGTTGAAAATCTGAGTGTTGAATGAATAAAGAGTTGATTTTACACATGCATGTTTGTCCAAATGCTAACAGATAATGCTGTGTGTATTTCTTTCAGCTCGGAGTCCCGTATTCTCCCACCTTTCTTCCTCTCTCCAAGGCCTGAGCACAATCCGTGCCTTCAAGGTTCAGCAGAGGTTTCAGCAAATGTTTGATGAATATCAAGATCTTCACTCAGGTGAGAATAAAAAAATATATTTCAGTAAATCCAATTGTGCCCGCGACTGAAATTTTACATTTCCTGTGGTGGAAGTGTTTCCCTGGGTTTCCCAAAGCACAAATCTGAGGAAATTGGCAAAACCGGTCAAACCCTGAGTTTTTCTTATCGTTCTATATTTAGTCTTTGGGCACACTTTTTTTTCCTATAATAGTAGTAAATGCCTCAGAGTAAGCAGTACACAAATGCATGCGGCTCCTATCTATAAATCCTGTAGAAATAAAGTGTGGTTTTTCATGTGATCCAAAAATTTGAAAGCTGTGCTGATACGAAGGTGAAAGATACCCAAAGTATGTCTGTACCAAATTTCAAGACTTTCCACCAATCAGAACAAATGTGGCAATTTTCCTTCAAACTTCACACATCATAATGAATATTGTCTTGACACAAATGAGTTACCCATTCAAAGCCATTAAGAGTAATGCTGTTACATTTTTCAAATCGGTAATATTTATGTGGTAGAGATCATATGTCTAATTGAATCTGTGTGTTTGTTCACAGAGGCCTGGTTCTTATTCCTGACCACTTCTCGCTGGTTTGCTGTGCGTCTCGATGGAATTTGCTCGGTTTTCGTCACCATTACTGCTTTTGGCTGCCTTTACCTCAGGGATGGTAGTGTATAAGCTCTGGATAAAACATGTGATACATTATTGGTGAAACCGTGATAATAAACTCATGATGTGTGTACACTGCTTCTCTGATGTTGCAGGACTGGAACCAGGTGCAGTGGGTCTGGCTCTGTCTTACGCTGTGACGCTGACAGGCATGTTCCAGTGGGGCGTCAGACAGAGTGCAGAGATTGAGAACATGGTGAGAACATTTACATTTGAACACTTATGTAAAAACTCAGCTTGGGACTGAAAAATGTAGCTTGTGTGAAGGTGCCTGGTTTGAAAGAAGTGGGCATTTCGGAGCCAGGGAGGGTCTAATGAATGAGTGTTTTTGGACTCATTTTACAAGTCAGCATATCTCTTCAAATTTGGCCACTCTCTTTTTTTTTTATATGTCTATGATCCCCCAACTTTATGGATGTGCAATACATAACTGGTGGAGCACTCCTTTAAAATACAGTTGCACTGGTTAGATATGATTCTCTTTGAGATGATAAAATTACAAATGCTATTCAGAAATGTTGTCATTGCTTAAATTTATACCTCTACATGTTCCATTGAAAAATCTCGTCTTTTTTGTAGATGACATCAGTGGAGAGAGTGGTTGAGTACGCCGAGCTGGAGAGTGAAGCACCCTGGGAGACGGACAAACAGCCTCCGCATGATTGGCCCAAGACGGGCTCCATCACCTTTGACAGAGTCAACTTCTCTTACAGCGACAGCGAGCCTCTGGTCCTAAAGAACCTCACTGTTGTCTTCACATCCAGAGAAAAGGTCCTTGTCTTTATTCCCACCTGTGCATGCTCACTGGTGTGCACAGCCCATGACTTAGGTTGACACCCAGCCAGCGTAGAAGGTGTGATGTGATTCTTTTTTATGTGGCATTATTTTCAAATCAATTATTAAAGGGACACCATATTGTGCTGCTGAATCTTCAGAACTATACCATTTGTGATTCATGGAATACATATCATGTAATTAAGACTGTTCAAGTGGATCCATTTGTTCCCAATTTGCATTTTGAGCTACCTGACGGTGACAACTGTTTATTCACTATAAGAGAGAGGAGAGGCCGAGGGAGAGGGGTGAGGGGAGAGAGGGAGGAAAGCAGAGGGAGATGGTTGAGGATGATTGAAATTGTGTTTAATGCAGGGGGTGTATTTTGCATGGCTATGGTTGGCCAGGGCGGCTGATTTCACAATGGATGGGTTGATAAGTGTAGGGGCCCTGGCTCTGACAGCCCACGGGAAAGATCTCTGCAACATGCCATGGGGGTGAAAGGCTTTGTGTATCCCCACTGTTCCCTTGACACTCTTTCACAAGGACACCTGCACTTAACCACCTACAGTACACGATCCATTCACTCTGGCCCTCACGACGGTCACGTAGTGGGCATAGTCACGAAAAAACACACATCTCGCTACAACACCACACCCTCCATTGTTTAGAGAGAAAGAGCCTCTTGAGGACATGTTCCTTATCTCTGAGACGTAGAAAATCAGCATGAATGATGCACTTTTAAATTTCGTTATGCAATAGATAAACTGTAACGGCACAATATGGTTCCTTAAATGAACTTTGACATTCTTAAATGCTTTTCAATGGAAAAAAAACGGAAAGGTAACGTGACAAGCTTCTTTACTTATAGTTTGATTAATGAAAGTCAAGGGAAGGTTACTGATCCAGGCTGAACACTGTTTCAAATGCGTTATGAGCTGGTTTTCTTAAGTGAAACAACAATTGTGGGTCGTTTGTTCAAATAGTACAAAATTACCTTTGTTTACATTCACTGCCAATCAGGAAGTAGTGTGGCCTTCTTATAGTGCAGTATGGACAGGTATAGAAAGCCTTTGGGTTCACATCTCATCTCCTACTGTCTCCTCTTAAACTTTGAAATAGTCTTTAAACTTAACCAAGTGGGTGCTGTTGGCTTGATTTGACCTTAACTAAGAAAACGTGTACACAAGTTGTTTTTTAAAATTTCCGTAAATCATTTTGAAGGGGGCCTACAAAAGAACCGACTTGCATTTAGACTGGTTGTCTTGTACGTGAACATTGACCTGCGCTTTAAAAGAATGGCGGGATTGTGAGCTCTCACAATGAACCCTTTTAACGTCTGACACTTTGACTTGTGAAAGCAAACTTTTCAAAACAAATACACAAAGAGCTTTACAGTGAGTAGAGAAAAACATAAAAGACTGAAAACATGTACTCACTACAAGTAACGGTGTGTTGACTTGCACAGAGTCAGGTGACCCATTGTGTGCAGCTCCTGTTCAACAGCTCCATCTGTGAGTCAGTGGCTGCAACAGTGCTTTCACTTACTTCCTCTTTGAAAACATTCAACATGAAGATCTTTGTGCATAAAGAACATTTTAACACTCTCACCACCGCTGCCAGAGAGGGACAGGTTTTTGTTTCTAGGTTGGTTTTTTTTTGGCACTTGGCACTTTTTGTTTTACATGGAGGCTGCCGCTTCTGTCTGCAGCTCAGTCATGTCAGTGGACTCTTTGCTTCTTTTGAGGAGAGGTCTGTCATATTGTCTTGTCGTGTGTCCTCTTGACATGGGGTCACAAGAGGTTTGGGGAAAGACTGTTTCCTCTTATGAAATGTTTCCTGCACGGACCAGGTAAAGGCATCCAGTGTGTCGTTCCTGTGTCCCTCATATGTTAATTGCCTCTTTCTTGGGGCCCTTTTATTCTTGTGTATCTCAGTTTGTTTCAATTAAAATAGCGTGACTCTCTGCTTTTACCTCAGAGAGAGAGCTACTGTGTGCCCTTTCAGTACAGGACGAGATCCAAGTGGTGACACACGCAGACAGACCCCGTCCTGCACATCTGATAATATGTCAAGTTCATTTAGATCCTGGATCATTGAGCTTGATCCTTTCTGCCCTCCATAGGCACAAAGGGAGAAAAATGGCGTTGTTGCATCCTTTCTGTGTGTTGGCATGTTATGAGGCACACACAGCAGGTTTTTTTTGTTATGCAAGCAGTATTGGTGGTAAACCCCTGGCTAAACAAAAGGTTGCCCAATGGCTATGTAATGGCATATAAAAAGCCTATGTGTTGGCAGGCGGCGGTGTGTGGCACCGGCAGCCCAGTTCAGTGGAACAAGTCATGATTTGCCTCCTGGTGCCATCGTTGACACCATTTCCATTTGGTTCTAGGTCGTATTTGGGTCTTTACGGTGGTTCATGCTCGGGATTTTAAAAAATACTGTCAGTTTGGTCTAGACGTGTCATTTTCTGTGTGGGTCCTCTTTGGGTCTATGTGTTTAACACAGTGGTGCATGTGCATGGCTTGATTTGAGTATGCAAGGGTCTTACACTGGTGCACCGGCCAGACCTGCAGGTATTCACAACACAGTAATGGCAGTTTCCACTTTTCATCTAGTGCCATCATCAGGTCAGAATTTTAATGTGATCATTACTTTATTTATATCAAATAACTGTGTAACTAAGCTAGCTCAAAGCACCGCTGTACCTATGTCAAACCTCACAGAGCTGCCAGCATGGCTGCAGACTCTTAGCAGGCGTTCAGACTGAAATCAGCCGAAAGCATTGAAAAAGCACAAAGGGCTTTGTTTGTTTGTTGCTGGTACCAACAAGACAAGAAATACAATTCAGGAAGTCCTGTTTGAGTAACAGCTCTGTGAATTTGAAGACTTCTCAGATGCCAAAAAACTGCACAGCAGTAATGTTTCTCATAGATTTTCCAACTCTGGAAGGTTTCACAGTTGCACACACAATAGATGTACAGTGGTTAAGCCAATAGGCCTAAAGCTCACAGAGCTTTGTTAATGACATCCCCTGTTATCATAGAACAAGAGTAATAAAGAGTAACTACACATTTCACACCTAAAGACATTTGCACATGCGATGTGTGAAAACTGTGGGTCTATAAAATGGGCAATTTTATAAAATATAGCACACTTAAAAACAGTTGCCATCATAAAAACACATAAGGGCCAACACAAAATGGTGCAGTTCATATATTAAGTATCATGACATGGAATCTGGGATGGGTTCACCTGATGCCATGTGAATAAGTTTATATAATGTTCTCATCTCTCCACTGTAGGTTGGCATCGTCGGACGCACTGGTGCCGGTAAAAGCTCCCTGATCTCCGCCTTGTTCCGGCTGGCAGAACCTGAGGGAAGAATAGTGATCGATGGCTTTCTGACTTCTGAGATTGGTCTGCACACCCTGCGCCAGAAAATGTCCATCATCCCACAGGTGCCCCCTTGAATTGTCCCTCATTCTCAACTGTTGTGTCTTGAAAATGAGAAATTTGTAAATTTGAATGAAATTAGCTTAAAATACAAATTAGATATCACCAGATATTAGAAGTCGAGTGCAGCCGTTCAACTTTCAGTATGATATTATTTAATGGTGCACTCTTTGTCATTTTCTAAAACTACTGGACTTTTGCTTTTGACTGTAAGGTTCTTTGATTTCTCATGATTGAGAAGAAATGTCAGATGAACACTGGTAACACACACCTTCATGCTTTGGCCCTTTTTTATACGCCTGGCTTTTAAAAAGCTAAAACAAGTGAGGAGAATTACAGTCGTCTCTCAGGGGATTTCTGAAAGTGAGACAAACGGATGCCTTGAGACAGTTTAACTTTATTTCCGCTTGTTGAAACTGATACGGCATTAAGAAAATGCCAGCCTGCGGGTGAGTGTCAGCAGAGTGGAGGGAGGGGAGAAGACTCCCACGGCCTGTACTGTGAAGAGAGCAGTTCCCCATCCCTGACAGAGGATTAGCCCTCTACCCCCCAAACATGGGAAAGCTGCTTAGAAGAAGTCTCCCCCATCCTCACAGCCAGAGTCCCCTTGTACACCGTCACTTTGCCCAAGTCTCAAACATTTCTAGGGTGCAGCCAAGATGCCCAAAAACAGTTTCATTAATGCTTTTCTGTGGATTTGATAGGTTTCTGGCATTGCTACGACTTCAGATAAAGTTTTACTTCCTAGTCCAAACTAGTTTGAGATGGATGTGATGTGTGTTTGATGTGATTTTGTTTACTCTCCTAGAGGGAGAGACTTGCACAAAGTGGCAGGTTACGAGTGAGAACTTTAACCGTACGCCCATCTGTGTCACATACTGGATGGCGTTTTCATGATATGAAGTCATACCGGTATTCAGACGAGCCGACTTTCTCTGTATCATGCTCTCAGTTTTACAAACTTATACAGCGAGGAGCCTCTTGGATTTACACAAATTCATCTGAAAGCCTTTTTATTCTCCTGCGAGACGTCAGAGATAAAGAGATATTCAGTCAGCCTTTCACATTAAAAAAAAAAAATCTTGATATAAATTGCCGGTTGCTGTACCTTTTCATGTGGAATTTTTGAGAGCGTGATATGTATACTCTGCATTGCCAGTGAGGAGTTTCATTATTTGCCACCCACAGATTTGATTATGATAAGCTTTTATTAGCATATGGCATTAAAAAAGGATCCATTTCAGTTTCTATAGAATTCTCAGGAATGACTTCTGAAAAAAAAAAAAAATGAATTCAGCGGCAAACAGAGGGCTTAGAATTAGTGGAGCACATAATCGGTCTATGGAAAGCTGTGCTTGAAAGCAGTTTTTCCGACCTTACATTGAATCCTCAATTAAAGTGTGTCACAAAACTAGTTTGAATTGGGACTTCAGCTGGCTTAATGACAAGGCGGTATTTTGGTGACAGAGGGAAAAGCTCATTGGAAGTAAAGAGGTGGAACATTTTCACAGGCACAGGTAGCAGGGATGAAGTCCCGAAAGCTTTATTTTTCTGGATGAAAATTGAGCAGTTAGTCCCGAGTCTCCTGACCTACATGAAGGTGTGTTGAGACATGATTTTGTATTTGAGGGGTGTGTGCTGTATGTGTACACTGTATAAATCTGTGCACTTACACACATGAGTGCACGCTGGATTTTTTTTTTTTTTTTCCTGGTGTTGCTGTCACACCTCTGGCTTTGTAGCTGACCTGTAAGAGAGCAGAGATGACGGATGGATAGTGAGTCACATTCGGACTGGTAGCTCTGTAATGCAGGACACTTTAGGACCCATTGTGTATTTTACTTTTGCTCCTGGTCTAATCTGACAGTAGCCATTTCCTATCTTGAGGTTAGATTCATATCTTGAGTAAGCTGGATTTATCACATTGCCTCGACTGTGATCAGGAAATCTCTGATCAGAAAATCTTTTTGGCGGTTGCTTGCTGCTCATCTCTATTTGCTGTGATAGACCCTCATTAAAGCTTTTCTTAAATGGTCATTATAACCATTTAAGTGTCATGCATTAAGTGTCATGTTTCAAACGGAGGCACAGCCGTTCACTGATAAAACAATGATGCCGTGTGAAAGCTTATCTAGAGCGGCTCTGTACCATGAGAGGCGAGGCGATCTATCTATGACGTCCTGGGAAAGTCCCAGTGAGTGTTCAGTAAATCACTTCAACATTGGAGCGGGATTTATGAATAAATATCTGACCTGACACGAGTAGACGCCAGCTTGCTCCTGTTTATCAGGTTTACCACAAACAGAGTGGCATGTTGGAAGAGCGCCTGTGGACTCGCGGGCTCGTTCCTCTGCACTGTAATAAAGAGCTTTATTTACTCTCTTAAAGATGGCTGTGCGGCTGAACCTTGATACAGGTGTGTGGCTCACCATAAATACATATCTCGGACATCCTCGCTGTCTGAGATCTGAGGCTGTCCTTTCATGAGGGTAGTCAACTGATGCAACAGCCCCTCTTGACAGATGCTTGTGCGTTTGACAGAGCAGAGCTGTTACTTTTGGCAGACATTTTGAGATTCTCATTTTCCAATGCAGCCACTGTATGAAATTCTTTGAATGGTAAAAGTGACTAGATGGCCCTTTTTTGTGTCATATTATATATTCAGACAACCTCCACACAGCTCTGGTTTTCTAAGTAAAAAGATCAACTTATTGAAGCATAGTTGGCCAGAGAATTGAATAGAGCTCCTGAGTGGAGCAAGCCCTTTGTGAACATCTTCCCCTCAAACATTGCCTAGCGGCGCTCTATAAAGCTTGTCTTAACCCTTTCATACATCTTCCCCCTTGTCATTATCTTAACTGGCCACGGCCTTCTCTTTCTATATCCATCTATCCACAGGACCCAGTTCTCTTCACAGGCACCGTGAGGAAGAATCTGGACCCTTTCAGGCAGCACACAGATGAGGACCTGTGGAATGCACTCCAAGAGGTACTCCAGCGTGGCTCTGAATGATTCCCCCTCGCCGGCCCAGGGGGGGATCCCTCTGTCCCCCTGTACAATGCTGCCATTCAGCCTCCCTGCTCGCCACAAGTCATGGGGGGAAATCCCATTAGGGCCATGGGGCCCAGCTCAATGTGCGGCTTGTAACTGGGAGCCATTGAAAGTGCTGGGGGAGATGTGTTTGGGCAGTCAGGCCAACCAGGATGAAGGCTCCCCCCACAGTGAAGGGCTTCAGCTCCTGGTCCTGCCTCTGAATGGGTTTGGTGGCCTGGATTAAAGCTAGAGGCTGGCCACAAGTGAGCACTGGCCAAGGTCATCAGTGGACCTGGCCCTGCATTGTGCCAGGCAGTTAATGGGTGTGTTTGGATAGCTCTTTAAAGACATCCCCACAGGAAGCCTTTATGCAGGAGTAATGAAGGGTTGGGGCTCTGCTCTCCCTCTCTGCAGGTGCAGATGAAGGCCGTGGTGGAGGACCTGCCCGGCAAGCTGGAGACGGTGCTCACTGAGTCAGGCTCTAACTTCAGCGTGGGCCAGAGGCAGCTGATGTGTCTGGCCAGGGCCATCCTCCGGAAAAACCGCATCCTCATCATTGATGAGGCCACAGCCAATGTGGACCCAAGGTCAGGAGACATTTGAGTCTGCAAGTAAAACATTTTTCATCCATGTTTGAACAGTCCTTTCCACGTGTAGCTTCTTCACCTTAAACTAGTGCCACTCCAGATGGCTATTTTATTAAAACTGTAGTACCACTACAGATATGTAGTGGTACTAAAGATATGTAGTGCTACAGATATGTAGTGGTACTACTGTGCAAATAAATCAATAGCACACAAGTGAAACCCTCATGAAAAGATGTAGGAGTTTAAGACTTGGTGCTTGGTGGTAAACAGAGTATGTAAAGGGATTATATTTCTTAAATCGTGTGATTGGAGCATTAGTGCACACCAACTCAGCTTGTCATTGGTGTACTGCACAGATTGATCAGAGCATCACTGCAACAGTAAACAGCCAGTAAATAATCAAAACTAATACCACCAAAATGAAACTAAAATCTAATTAGATAGTATGGCTTTAAAAAAAATCTGAAAGTATAAGAATAAAAATAATAAGAAAACAAAATCATAATAAAAGTCAAAATAAACTGAACCCACCTTTGTTAACCTAAGGAGCTATCCTCTATCCTTCATGCGTACTACTGCACATACCTCGCTGCTGATGAGCCATTGTTCTGTGTTAAGTAAAATCCCTGCCCAAGGCTGTATAGGAAGAGAGTTTTTTTGTGCTGAGGTGTTGTGTTCCCCGCTCCTTTAGAACTGACAGCCTCATCCAGCAGACTATCCGGGACAAGTTTCAAGAGTGTACAGTCCTCACCATTGCTCACAGGCTCAACACTATCATTGACTGTGACAGAATACTGGTAAGTAAGAACACGGTAAATTTCCATTGTCCGGCACTTCAGTCTGTATTTTAAACACATGGAAAAAAAGGGGTTCAGTGCTTTTAGCCCTTTTTGTGACCAACTCAGAGAAATCCTCCTTGTTCTTTATTTAAAAAACTATATCAAACTGAGCTCCTGTTGTGTACAGAATTTGTGGCATAACATGAAGATGCCTGCAAAAAACATGCGCCTCATATTCACTCCCGCTGCCGTATGTCACCTGAGAATCAGAGCTTTCAAACACTTTTTCCTTTCTTTGCAAGGAGCCCGCTACACAATTTTACAGAGTTTTAATTCACTTGGCCTATTTTGCAACAGCTGGGCTGATTCCTCCCTCGCAGCGCTCCCCTCTCATTGAGCGTGCGCTCGTGCCACTTGATCTTTGGCCCTTTTCCTGCTACTGCCTGCAGAGGTGCCAATTAGTGCCATTTGTGGCAGCATTTGTTAAGCATCTATGGAGGACAGGGCACGACCTGGTGGCTGCTCGGTCACTGAGAGGGTTGCTGAGAAAAGCCAAATATCGCACAGCGGGGACTGTTTCACACCTACACTCGTGTTAAATGCCCCCAGATTGTTACGCACTGCAGGAGAACTAAATTGGGGCCCACCTGAATTGCCTTGTCCAAATCCTCAGCTGTGCCATATTTAGACGGAGAATGTTTTCTAAGATACGAACTCCATCTCCGAGTATCCTGCTCCTAAACTCTCGATTATGACAGCAGCTGCAGAAGTCTCCCTTTCATACTAAACACTCCCTGAAACTGGGCTTTAGCGATAACAAACTGCTCATTACCGCTGTAAGGGGATCGTGCTTGTTAAAATTTGTCTGTGATATAATTGTAGTCTTTTCCAAACTGCTTGTATTGGCACTATTCTTTGTGTGGTTTATATGGCATGTGATGACACAGAAATGATGGTAATTTTCTTCAAGGTGTGATTGTTGGATTTGACTGAGGACCACCCCTGAGCCGTTGAAATGCCAGGATAAATACATGGATAAATCGCTGATCTTCAGTCTGTCAGAGTCAGCGTACTTGACTTTCACACTGCTAACAGGCTACGCTTATTGTCCGCGGCCCCGTCGAGCAGAAACAGGCACCTGTGTTTGCTGTTGCATGAGTCACATAAAATGGATGGTTCCTATGTGCAGAGAACTACTGTTTCCCCATTCATCTTGCACTGTCTGCATGCATCACTCAGCAGGGAAACAGCTGAAATGTCAGTTTTCCCCTAAGTAAAGTATACAGGTGGCACACACACACACATACACACACACGCCCAGCATTGTGTGTATGATTGCAGGTTCTGGCTGCCGGCAGGATCCAGGAGTATGACCAGCCATATGTGCTGCTTCAGAACCAGGATGGGCTCTTTTACCAGATGGTCCAACAGACAGGCAGAGCTGAGGCCGCCTCGCTGCTGCACACAGCCAAACAGGTAACCACACCCACCTTTGTCCCAGGACGGGGCTGTCGCTAAATAGAGTCCCAGCTGTGGCACACTAATCCCAGACTCTCCCTTTAACTCCAGACTTCATTGCTCAGCTCCAAAATAATACAGTTAAGCAAGAGAAGATGTGCATAGCCCTGACAATGCAAAGACACTTGATTACCATTTTAATTTAAAGTGCCTACTTGGAGCATTGCAACACCATAACATTAATTTCAAGAGAGAAATTGTCCCTTTGTAGATTCACATCCTCTGATTTTTATCGAGGAAACTCTCTGTATAATCTTTTTTCTCATAATGTAATTTCCAGATCATTTTGGAGATGATTCGAGAAAAGCAGCTTTCTTTGCGCTATATCTATTTGGAAATATTGGGTTTAACTTCATCGCGATTTGGGATAAACTTTCTATGGGGATTACTGTAATAGAGAATGTCCATATTTCTTCCCTGTAAAATTCATTTGTGATGTATTTCCCCTTCAGACACTGAACAGATAAGGGCCAGCTATTCATTGTTCAATTCCATTTTATGTGCATCTGTCTGGGACTACAGATACCATATTGCAACTTCAAACAGGTCTTTGTGAAATAAGAAAAAGTAGGCATCATTTCATTTTCTCTCTGTCCCTCGCACAAATTTATCAGCGGAACTGTATCTTCTCAGCCAGAGGAGTGAAATGAGTAAAATACTGATTTCAAAGACTCAGCACACTGTGGTATTATTTGGTATCGTCTTACCCTGCACACTGGCGGATTGGTAGTGACATTGTTCAAGCCCTTACGTTTTCTTTTCTTTATTGTAGGCTGCTCTCCTTAGATCAGATTACGGCAGCATCCATAACTGTCTAGCACCACTTATTAAATACTGAGATGGTCCACATGTTGTGTGTCAAGTTTCTATAGTTGTCAGTCAAGGTTTAAATACATTCAATAATCTGATATCAACCTCCAGCTCCTTTGTCCACGTTGAAAGAGAATCCCAGAGCAGGCAGTATATCTCGGGCTGAGGCCAACCTGTTTGCGCTAGTTTTGCTTTTTCTCTCAACTTTTGCGTTATTGAAATCGTCAGTCTGTCAGAGCCTCTTTGTATTAAGAAATCAAGCTGAAACACTTAAAGCAAACACGCAGGTAAAAATGTGCTCAAATAAAACAAATAATTTCAGTGATTGTATATATATTTTTTCCCCCTCGGATTTCACAGTTGTTTATGAGGCTAAATAAGCCACTTTTGCATGCTTCAGCGGGTGACAAATCCCTTCACCCAGCTCTGACTGGATCTGTCATAAATCACACCTTAACAGATCCTAGTTTAGATTGGACTGTGTGCTTGTATTCTGTGACACTGCCTCCCTGATACGCTTCCAGGTTTACACGAACAAAAAGCGAGCGACAGACGTGCGCTGTGCCAAGGACGTCCGTGTCATCTTTGAGACGTCTCTTTGACGGCGTGGAGAGTCGCTGTGGCCCTCGCGCTTGCCATCACTGACCAAATCTTTTACCAGATATCACTTAGGCTCGTTACTGTGTGTTCGAACACCTTTAGACTCCCAGCAGGCCGAGTGTGGTGTGTACTGCTTTTTGATTGGCACGGTCCTTTGCTCTGGATCAGAAAAGAGGCAAGTATCTGAGTCAGGATGTGCCTTTATTGACAGCATATGACTGCATGGCTTCTTATTGATCCCACTCTGCTATGTTTATGTATGTGCGCTCTGGCCTCATGGGTAGCTTCAATCCTGCACCGGTGCTCTAAAGAGTGCAGATATTGGATGTGTTAATCCTGGTGCAATAAATTACTGATGGCTTAAATTATTCTTTTAAGGCAAACATTGTTTCGTCTTTCTGGAAAATGCTTGAAAAGACAAGGAAGGAGACGCCAATGTTTTCAGCAATTATTGTGCCTTAATCAGACTATTGATGTTTTTTAATTGCACTGTTTTAACGGAGTAGTCTTCCAGCACTTTGACGATAGTGGTTATATGTCTACCTCAGCTCTTGTCAGCAAACAGTAAAGTGTAAATGTAACATGTCATGTACTGACAATCGTAATGACAAAGAAACGTGGGACAGACGTTTTATGTTTATTGCCTCTGAATACTTTTCTCTCTTTACTCTTTTGATAAATGGGCTGTTGTAGCACTTTCAACTTTGGCATTAGTATGATTATTTATAGCTATATATGAATTTATTTAGACTCTGTTTTCTATTTATGTAACACTAAGATAATATTTCATGGAGTTTGTACTTTGGAGTTGTTTATTCAGTAATGATCACTTATAATTTACAGCACATGAAATTGACTTTACATTATAATAAAACTGTATTGCTCGAATGTTTCTGTCTTCATTTTGTGTTTAAAACATTGTCTCACGTTGCACTGACTCACTAGCCATTTCCTCCCGCTGTTGCTCATCCTATATTCATATGTCTGAATGGTGTGTTTGCTTCAGGTCAGTGGTTACAACTGGTCTCGACCGAGGTGCTACAAATTGGTAAGTGGTTAAGGAAAACAACCTGGTGATTATTTTGTTGAGTCAAGTGATTTTTAAATTCAGTTTCACGGTGGTAAAGCGGTGCAGCTATTATCCCGGCATGTCGTTGCTGCAATATGACGATTAAGTCCCAATTAAAATGTAATTTTGTCATCGCCAGCTCAATTAGAAAAGAGCTGCTTAATTCGCCTTCGTGCAGACAAGAGCAGAGCCAGTGATTACACATTCAGAGATGGCTGTCAGTAAACATTTAGCTCGGTATAAAAGGCAGTATTTAACCAGACCCAGATTTGGGTCGTGAACTGCGGGACATCAGTCCCTTTAAAAGCTGAGTGATTTACACAATTCATTAAAGCCAGTGAATCTTCCGCCAGCGTCATATTAAATGGTTACTTACTCTCAAATAGCCCCCTGGGAGTTGAATTGTTGGCTTGCGAATAGATTAAAGTTTACATTGAAAAGAGAAATTGAATTCAGAGGTAATCAATAGCATAATGGGCCAGTGAGAGGAGCCTGCTGCCTGAAATGAAATTACCATATTTTTAATCTTAATTTTCCACTCTGTTTATCTGACAGTGTGGATGTGCAATCCAAACAGATAATGAGAGAGTGGGATATTGACAGTGGGGTCCTCTGGAGTGCTTGTTTCAGTGATTAAACGCTGTGATCTGTGATTACTTTGTGTCGGGTGTCAGGCTGGCAGCCAGGGCCCGGGGAGACACAGGCACATAGCAGCTGGAGCATCATGGGTCTCTGAGGTGCTAATGCACCTGACACAGCATTGACAGCATTCGAAACCCTATCAGGGACTGCACCACACGGCAGCTGCCACAATAGGAATACTCCTAGCACTATCTACATCAGAGTCAGCATATATCCTCTCTGCTCTCCCCTCGATAACAGCCAGCACAAGAATGGCGACAACAAAGTTTGCACAATAAGTATTATTAAGCAGATACCTTCCTACGTCGCTCAATAATAGCGCCATTTTAAGACATATCTGAATAGGTGTGCAAATAGCAATGCCGTCAACATAGTGCTGATATAGCTTTAATAAATAAATGTCTGAGAAACCTGGCTGTTCGCACAATGAAGTTTAATCCCAAAGAAATAAAACACAAAATAAGAGTCAGCACAATGTGGAGGCGGTGAATGAAATGAATTCACACCATAGCCCGTCCACACCTTGAGAGGGAAGTGATGCGCCGGGTGCTGATTCGAGGACGCGATACATGTTCTGTTCGGCTCAAGACGTTTTATTGTCGGCCGAGAGAATAATGTAACAAGTATCTGTAACAACTGAAAAGTGGTGGAAATTGTTTAAGGTTGTTTTTGTCATGGGCCGATAAATAACTAGTCTCAAGGCCACTTTGGGTTGAGGAGACAATGTTTTTTTTTATTTCTCGCAAACTTTCTGTTGTGCCAGCATTTTCTTTTGTGATGGATACCGCTGTTTGACAAATGGAAACAAATTGCACGGTGCAGGCGCCTGAATGGCAGGGAGTTGGGGAGTGTCAAACTCGGTGCTGAAAGACGATGAAGCGAGAGCCTCAGGTTTTTGTGGGCGACTCAGACCTGACTGATCCCAGCATAAAGTACTTGTTGAAGAGAAGGAGAAAAGGAGAACGGGATTTCGACAGGCTGCAGTGAAATTAGGAGAATTGACTATGGCGGCTTTGTTCCTAGCTGGTGACATGGGGTGGGGGAGATGGGGAGACTGGAGCGATTCCCCAGAGACTCTGCGCTCAGCCTTTCTAAAGTGACTACAAACTGAATATCTGACAAGTTCCCAAGGCCTGACATGACTCTGTGTGGAGCTCAGAAAAACAAACAACAAATGGCACGTTTTGAAGATGCGTGTGGTGACACTGGATGCAGTGTGTTAGAAAATGGCTTTTTATCTTGTTAAAAATAGGTCCTCAATCCCGAATATGTTGATGCTATATTTTCTAGATTGTCGCAACAACTTGGTTAGACCTAGTTTTGCCTGTGACAGACTTTTTCAAAGTAGTAATGAGAGCTACCAAATGTTGATTTCCAACTTATTGGACAGGCTTATAACCAGCAGTTCCTCTTTGATTTTGCATCACAAAAAAACCCCCAACACATTAAGTGCATGTATGTTGTTCCCAGCATGGACACGTGAGGTCTGATCAGCCGCACTGTCTCATGGTGCCTCAGCAGTTTGGTGACCACCCCGGACTGGCCTTATGGACTGGCCGACTAATACTGCTACAAACAGTAATTACAGGTCACACGTGTAATGGATGATTACGCTTCGTAAACTCTCCAGGCTGTGGTTTGTTTAAACTCAATAGTGAGTGAGTATGTTGAACATGTTCAACATCAGCGGATCGTTTCGCTCAAATTTTTTTTTTTTTAAGCACATTTTCACAGAGAGAAAATCTTACTTATATCAAAGTTTTGGAATCATAAAGATCTCATTTATTGAAAACACAACTTAAAGGAGCAGAACAAGTGGTGTGAAAGAAGCCAGGGGTTTTTGTAATATTACCTGCCCCAGCTCCTTGGAACTAGACTGGCTAATGTGGCCCTTTGAAAGGCCACCAAATAGGAAACCTCTTTGCATGCTTTAGCCTTAAATCCCAGGCATGCTCTGTCACCTTCCAAAAGTGCTGTTTGATTCTTCAACTGCGAGAGAAAGAAGAAAAGTGGAGGGCGAGACAATGGCAGAGGGCTTATCTCATCAGTAAATAAGGCTTATTGCTTAAAGCCATAAAAGGCTATGCTTATTGGTGATGTCATCCCTTTGTGGAAGATTGATGAAGCTTGAGGCAGGGGGCATAATGTGAGTGTGAATGTGTGTGTGTGTGTGTGTGTGTGAGAGAGAGGGTGTGTGGAAGAGGAGGAGGAGGAGGAGGAGGCCTAGTGCACCAAACTCAAAATTTTCCAACTTTCCCCTGCAGAGTTTGATATAATTTAAAATGTATGACATATATTTTAACTGCTGCTGCACTAAAATTGCAGTCTTTGGTGGTAAACTAACCCAAATGTACTTCAAAGTTCCATCTGGCCAGGGGGCTTTTATCCTTGGCCATGAGAGCGGTTGATGTTCTGTGCATGTAAACGTGCAGCTTTGGGTAAAGGTGGGGACAGCTTGTGTCCCCCATTATTGTCTGGTTGCATTTACGTGGGTCCAAGGGCCCACTGTGTCTTTTCGGGTTACTTTCTCATCATTTCTCCTAATGTAGAGACCCACAGGGTTGGTGGCAAGCGCACAATGCGGCTGTTGTATGGTTACTGTCAGCTCTCTCAAATAAGGCTTCCTGTTCATTAGACTTCTTTTCACCTCCGCACAATGCGCCGGCTTTGCAGCAATAGTGAGTCGACGCCCATCTCTTCAATGCCATGTGAATAGTTCTAAATAGTGTTTATGCAAGCCATTGTTGTCTATTGTGTGTCCAGTCTTAATGCACAGTGATTTGCCTGCTTTTGTAGCCTGGGATACATTATCTTGCATATGTGGCTTCAGATGCATGCCTGGCCTTTGAGCCAGTAAACAGTCTAAAAGTTAACTCCCTATGGACAATGCTGGAGATGCCTGATAAAGTAGGACAGAGTATACTAACTGGCCCATTTCGTGTCCCTCTATAATTACTCAAATGGCTTCTTCCTCTGCTTAGCACATATCTGTTTTTAACTTTCCATCATTTTATAATTTTTTTTTCTTAAAAAGTCGCACCTCTCGAATTTGATTTGGAGGACTTCAAGGCATTTTTTTTGTGTTTACCTTCCTTAGAAATGTAATAATTAAAAGAAAGTTTGGAGAAAAGAGTTAACCTCTAAACTGATTTCATCAAATCATAATCTGTGAAGATCATCCTTTTTTAAAATTTAATAAATATGTAGTAAAGTTGATACTGTTGCTTTGAAAGATTAGACTGACACTATCTGTTGCACATCTGCTGAAGAATTCCTATTCAGTGGGGACATGTATTTAAACCCTGTGTCTTTATTCTTCAAACTGTCAGTGTGAAAATGAAAGTGTAATACAGATAGACAGCCAGGTGGATAATCTGACACACATCACAGTCAAAGAATAAAAACTTTCAAATCTTGAAGATAATGTCAAAGTGATGGGTCTTGTAATGGAAATTGTGTGTCTCATGACCATCAGTTACTTTACCATGGATTTCTGTTGTTGCACTGTGTTTGTGCAACTTTATCGATTAAGCTGATTTGTAAAAAGATAGGAAGCAAAGTCGTGCATTTGGTTCAGTTTATGTACATTTAACTAGTTTAGCTGTATTTTCTGCTTGTGGCCAATCTGGTTCTATATTTCAAGTAATTGCTTTTCTTTTGTATCAGTTATCTTGAGTTACTTTGTTAAACTTGATTAAAAATGAAAAAAAAAAAAAGATTTGACTTCTTCCTTTAGAAAAAAAAAAAGTTGGCGGCTCCTAAAATGTTTTTTCAAAAGAAAACAAAATAAGCCTGAAAATTGAGAGAGCAGGAATAGGCAGCATATTATAGCCTTCATCTGTTTGTGGCATTGTTCTAGAGAGCGTATACATCACCTCCAGAGAGTAACCGATAGGCCCGACCATTCACTTCTTGGATAGATGCACAATGGCAGAAGATATCTGCGGCACAGATTACATTATCCTCATTTCAAAAGCATTCGCAGTCAAGTATGCAGAACAGGGGGAAAAAAGATGCTTTTAATGCCGGCCAATGATTACAGGTGAGTGATGTAACTGATAGTTGGCCCATTATTGTTCGGAGATTTGGTGTGTTTGACCCCCTAAAGCATTCTGCTGCCAAGGGAATTTAAAACAACCTTTGGACTGGGAGGAAAGGAATGTTATGATTGCTCTCAGTGACACCGATACAACGCAGTGACATGGCCGACTCCAGACTCCAGGAGGAGCTTTGCCGTGACTGAGCCGAGTCTCACTCCAGCGACACTTAGCAGCAGGCATTTCATTAACCTGTCAGAGAGAGGCGAGATGCTGCTTTGTCTTTGATTGCCACATCCCCTCACGCTCATGCTGCTGCTTATACGTTTGACCTCCATTAGCCCACCAGGTGTGTTTCACATTTTATTTAATGAACTGAGTCATGAGGTAATTCATTGCCCGCAACAATACTCCTTGAAGCAAGTTTTTTTTTTTCTTCTTCTCCCACACCAAAGTAGTGATGTTGACTTGCGTTGCTCCTGGGCTGATATTTTCATTAAAGGCCCTCTTATCAAATAATGAAATAAAGAATCTGCTTCTTGCCCAATGCTATTACCTCCCACAAATCAAAAGGTTTCCAGTGTAATGTCTTGCCTCCCATGCCAGTTAATTAGGTGGCGTCGTGCTACATACTAATGCTACTTTCATGAGAATAATCTGAGACAATAAACCCGTCTCCTTTGTGTCCTTCTGCAAGCCCTCTTAATTAATATCAGCAAACACAAACCAAAGTTAATTGAAATTTGAACATCCCATCTTTATAGTTTACAATAGTACAGTCGCTACTGTTTTGTTACTGTTGTTGAATTACTATAATAGCCGGTATCATATCTCTATTTAGTATTTCATTGATCGCTCTCGGGAGTGCTGCAGAAATATAAAAGAAAGAAATGTCTTAACCATGAGTAAACACAGGAGGCAATATATGCAACCTCGACATTGATTTAGACCTCGACATTAATATTCACACTCCTCCAGATAATCATAGCAAGGTGTACGCGATTTGTTTTCATTGATTAAGTGACATTGCTGCAGCTCCTCGCACCATGGTTATTAATATAGTTTGCATTGATATTATTTCTGCATTAACAACAATTTCACCGAGCGGGAGAGATTACAGGAGTGATGCAAAAGAGTAGCATCTCGGTGGCAGGTAGCTTTAATCAGGAGCCCTTTTGATGCAAAATCTTTACAACTTTAATCAATCTTTATGGACGAGCTTTTCAAACTGCATGCAAGTTTGAATAGCGTGGTTTTAAAGAGGCTTTGCCCTCCTGTCAGATATCTGATGTGTTTTGCAAATTACGAATCCTTCAAGGAATATGAATTAGGTTGTGCAACCCGAGTGTTCCTCCCGTTCATGGTGTACACTGTTCAGATTTGAATTGGTTTACATGAATTCTTAGTACCAGCTAATGTAATCAAGCCCAACTAGCGTGGGATTGTAGTACACAGAGCCCACAACAAAGACTAATCTGGCACGCTACTATTCCAGTGGGATTTTTTTTTGTTATCGCACATCTTTTGTCATATTGGCCCATGAACAGAAATAGCTAAACAAAATAAATAAATAGATAAACAGTGGGCTGCCTTTATAGCCTTTATGCAGTAATATTTCAGAGCCAAGAACATTTCTGAAGTTAACAGTATTTATGTTCCGGTAGTGTTGGTCACAGTCTGTCACACATTATTTGCATCTGCATGTCCGATTAACAAATATGACATATTCTTAAGATCAGGCTCCTAGCACTCTAACCACCCACCATGGCAATTAACTGTCTACTAAGCTAACAGGCGTAACACACATGCCTGATGCAAGCCAGTAGAATATCAAGCTACTCTCCTGGATGTATCCCCGTTTACCCTGTAGTGCCACTGCGAACACACACGACACATGTGCAGGCTAATTTCAAATGATTAACTCGCGGCTCTGGACCGAGGATCTCTTACTCCCACCTGTATCGATACAGGCTTTACGTTGCAGTGCAGCTGGCGTTCGAAATCCACTAGAGATGGAGAGAGCCGTCGTCCATGCGAGGGACTAGTGAGACCTTGTCATCGGGAAAAGAGCTCTCAGAAGAATTCAATGGGCTTTTCTCTGTGTCTTACGGACTGTTGGGAGTGAATCTAGTGAAATTATCAGCGCTGATAGCTTCTACTGTGCTACAGCTGACAATCTAAAATCCCACTGACCTTCACACTGCTCAGGCTTGTTATCACCGCTTAGGGAAAAAAAATAGCTTTAAGACAGATCCACAGATAGCAAAGAAAGACCACCCATATACATTCAGTCATTTTTATTGTGGAGCCAGGTGCAACTGGAATTACAAGGAGTCACTTCTGACAGTACGGCCTGTGTGTCACCAGAAAAAAAAATCATAATAATAATAGAAATATTTCGAGTACAAATATTCTGTGTCTGCTCCTGTGAGGAGTCTTCGTTGGCACTGCTGGAAATATAGATCCACAGATGTCATTTCACTGTGGCTGTGAGTTCAAGGATTTTATCCGACATAGCATCTGAAGGTAGAAGGGCTTTGTGGTAAATCCAGATTTTTTTTTTTTTTTTTTTTTTTACAGCACGCTTGCCACCAAACTAAACTATCTGTTCTACTTATTTCTAAAAAAGCATTGACCGTCGGGGCATAGCCAATATGGAGGTTAATCCATTCTAGTGTCTATACTATGGGATGCTTATGGAAGCATATTTGCTTAGGGCAGCCATGCAAATTATTACTTACTGCCCTGTAAGCTGATAACACAAATTAGATACCCATTAAAGTTGAACAATGTATATAGAATGAGAAAAGATTGCAAGTGATACCTGAAGGGATGCTTAAGTCGTATGGCACTAAAATATGCCTCATGCTTGCAAACTTCAAAAGTGGAGAGATGTTTATCCTTGGGATTGGAAGATGCATAATAGTAATCTCATATGCACAGAGGCAGCTGCCAGGTGGAGGATAGCACACTGCATGTTTATGAATAGAAATCATTACAGGGACTGGGGAGCATACCGGCATGGACCAGTGACACAGAACTTTTTTTATCATCTACCCGGCGAACGCTACAGCACTTAAAAGTTCACGTGTGGAAATGTTTAGTGTGGCGTTAGTTTAGCTGTGGTCATTTTCTGCTGTATTTGATTTTTTTTTTCTCTCTCTATGCATTTGCTTGTTGAATAGATCCAAGCGTTAAGAAACATTAGTCCGTCTAACTTTAAGTCCTGACCTGAATGCGGACTGGAGTCGAGAACAACGAGGCCGTTAATACGATCCCGCCACCTGAGGGGCCTGTGAAATCAGAAACATGCCAGCTTTAACAGCAGCGCCACAGCTCCACTGGGCCTCTACCTCCACTAGCCTCTGCTCTTATCAGATGAGCCACTTTAATTCATGTGCCAAACACCTCTCTGAGGGCGAATACAAAATGTTCAGCAGCTTTTAAGAAGTGGAAACGCTGTTTGTGGGAGAGGAAGTGCTTCGGGCCTGTTTGGGAACCCCGGCTAATTCTACCTTTGACTTGCCTGTTGTTGTCTCTGAGCCCCTTTCCCTTTCTGCTCCTCTGGCTGGCTGATAGTTAGGGATTCATCTTAAAACCTCCCCTTTGTCTGACGGACCGTGCAGTCAGCAGTTATTCTTCAACTGACGACTTTCAATGGTTGGCGGTGAAAGAGATGAAGCTGATACACAAAGGCAAATTAAGGGTACAAAAACACTCGCCATTGTCCCATTGTTGAGGGTCACAAATCGTCAAGTAAAAGCAACACAGCGTGGTTGAAATGTATTCGCCTCCATCCCTTTCCCCCCTCCCTCCCTTCTCCTCTCTTTATATTCATTAGATTCATTATAGGCCACAAAGGATTGCCAACAAAACAGCTTGTGATTTTAGTTGAATTCATCCCCCTCTGAGGCCTGCAGGGAAATTAAAGTAGGTGACTATCACTGGAGGGGGAGCAGGCTTGACACATCTGAAGCTTTCAGTGATGCTAATAGTCAAGCGTATCCAAAATACACAGGAGCTGACCTCAAACAGATTGTGGGGGTTTAAAATCATTAGTTTGCAAATGAAGCAAAAGTACATTGGTTCTATGGTAGAATCAGCCCACTCTGAACCTTTGATTAGTGTTTGTCAACTCCCCTTTCTCTTCATACTCCCCCGCCCACTTGCAATCCAGAAATTAATAAAGGAGACATAGCGACACTTTGGAGGGAAACGCTTGCATCTCCAGCACCTGTTAAACAAATGCTCTTAAGGCAGGAATCAAATTGCAGGCAGGTTTAAATTGGTGTAAAATCTTCATTTAGATGATGTCCCCAGGGCCTGCTTATTACTTGAGATTTATATAGCATTAGTTCTGCCTCGCAAATGTGGTGCACCATTCCACCTCAGTGAAATATGAAGAGGTTTGATAAAAAGCTACAACAGATTCTCTCATTAAAAAAACCTAAACCTTTTAAAGATTCATTAATTTAACTTGTGGCATGCAGCTCTGACATGCACAGAGTTCTGTGCTTGTGCCCTTGAGCGCTGTATGTTATACGGTGTAAGATGTTGCTGTGGCTCACTGGCGTAGGTCTCTGAGAAGAAGTGCGCTGACGAATTAGAGCACCTGCAACGCTGAATACATCTCATTGCGCCGCAGATGTTCATTTTGACGCGTGTGCCGACACGAGAATAAGTGAAATATAAGGAAGGATTCTTTGCACCTGTTGTGTGTTTTTTTTTTTAAGTCAAAATTTGAAGTTGGTCACACACTTCCTATCACGTGCAGAGTTGCCGAGAACGGCGCGCATCACGGTGAAGGCTGGAAGGAAACGACCACAAAGGCATTTCATTTGTAGCAGTGCCCCTATTGAGTATGTCTGTTTCAGTCACCAATCTGTTTTGTTCTCCGTCCTTTTCAATTTGTTTACATTTGGCCCCTACTGGAGAGGGACAGTCTATTGATTTATTGTCCCCCGCTTCCTGAGAGTGCCGTTAAGAGCGCACAAGGCCCCCCCGTCTTCAGGCCTTGCTCTTACATTGTGTCGCCCGGTTGCTGGCTTCTGTTTCAGAGACAGACCAGGGAAAGGCCCTGCCCAAGCGTCACAAGGACCTCACAAAAAAAAAAAAAGAGAGAGAAAAAAAAAAAAGCCTGAGCCGCACGAAGGCCTGAGAGACAGCGCCGCAGCACAATGTAGCTCCGTCTGAATAGCAGACGTCGTGGGACCTTTGCCTCCCACAGAGGGCTTTTTTCTTCTTCTGCGTTTTCCAACAAAATGAGACATCTGTTTAATCATTATGAGAAATGTTACTATTCAGTATTTATTTTTGCATGAATATGAATAATATACAATATATAAAAAAATTTGATGCATATATGTCTAAAATTTACTAAATATATCCTACATTTTTTTTTTGCTTTATGTATATAGATGCACATTTCCCCTCCCTCTATCAGAGTAGTTTGTATTCATGTTTTGTGACATCTCCTTTTGCAGATTGATATTTTTTATGAAAAAGCACTGAAATTCTGCAGAACGATTTATATGAGTCAAAGGAATCATTTCAGATGAAAGTTGAAATGCTATTGTAAAAATGGCCTTTCACTCCTCCCGCTTGAAGATAAACAATTTCCCATGAATATATGGCTGGGGCCCCTATCTATCACAGAAATCAGAATGTGTCCCATACTGAGCCTATTGTAGTCTATTAAAAGAAATCCTTCCCTGTGGCAACCATTTTGCAGGTTTCAAGTAGATAAATGCCTTCCAAGAGGGATAAGAATGCATTTCTACAAAACTGCATTAAAGAGTAATGTTTGTCAACTACTCCGATAAAAACTTCACAGTCACAATTCTTTTTAGAGGCGGCGAACGCTTTGGCAATGTGTAAAGCTGATTGGTCTGGGGAGGCTGCCTACAGGTTAGCAGGCCTCATTTCCAATCTCTGACAGCAATATGTGTCGCCGTGCGCTTCATCCCGATTGCTCATGTTCAACACAAACCATGGTCACTCTATATATGGAAATCTCTGTCTTCAGGGCGAAAAAAAATTAAAAAGGTGAGATTGGCACTTTAACCTCCGTGCCCCCCTGAAAATATGTTTTAGTCTGATACATTATACTACTGCGAATTATTTATCAAGAAGATACAAGCTTGATATTTCAAAAAAATAATGAGATGTTGAGGTGGCAGCTGGAATGTTCTGGTCCAGCGAGCAGCATCTATGAATCGGGGGAAATGAAGTAAATATGGCTGGCTGGGACACACCATGTGCAGAATGTGAAAGAGTGGAGTGCAGTGTTTAGGTGGCACTGACCGAAAACTTACTTTCCTTTGTGGCCGTCTTTCAGCCACTTTTGGAATGCGAGCGCCAAATTTCGCGTTAGTTATTATGACAATTACACATGTATGAATTCAAGTTTTTAAAAGCGGTGTTTGCTGGAATGTTTAAAGTGCTTTGGGTGCATGTGCTGCAGGTAAAAATCCGACGTGTTAGGAAATGGAAATTGAATATTTTGCTCCTAAAAAAAATGTCTATTTGTAGCTTATCAAACTCAAAAGATGATGAGAGTCCAACATGGAGTCTGGAATCTCTCAGGCAAAAAAACAAAAACAAAATAAGTGTTGTGCTAAGTTGAGTTGAAAGAGCCCACCTGTCGACACGCTGCATTCAGAGAACAAGTCATCCAGTTGTTGCCATTCATACAAAGCGAGTGAAGAGAAGACGTCCATTCACACACTCTGAATACAGTTGAAGTGTGTCTCTCCTCAGATGACTGTTTTTTGAAAGAACAGAACACAGAAAGGCTGTGTATTAATTCACTTCAGACACTGTCAGTCATTGCTTTCACTCCACTGTTTGTCTCTCACGCTTTGATGAGCACACGGCAATCAAGGTGAACCATGACTTGTTTGATTCTTTAAGGTAGTGAGTAACATGTTTTTCATCACAACCTATTC
Source organism: Holacanthus passer (assembly GCA_025331565.1). NCBI lineage: Eukaryota > Metazoa > Chordata > Actinopteri > Pomacanthidae > Holacanthus > Holacanthus passer. The sequence continues at coordinate 51,886 of JAFREQ010000136.1, forward strand.
ATACCTACACAATGTCATTTAAAAGTGAGGTATGGTTTTAGAGAGATGATTGTGCGTTAAAGTCATTCCCTGTTTTTGGGGGCTTTGTGCACGATTTAAATGTGATGCATCATTCTGTCATCCATCATGTGAAATAATTTGATAGTAAATTCATTTTTGTATTTTATTTCGTCAGACTCGTGTTGAGTGTTTCAACTTTTTGACTGAATTGAGCAAATGAAAACACAAGGAAGAAAAAATTGCTTTATTTCAGAGCCTTCCCCCTCCTCACCCCAAACTCTTGTCTTTGTTTTGATTTATTTCATCCTCTCAGAACATCCCGTTGCTTTTCAGGGCCCCCTTTGTTCTTGGTGAAGGGGTCTTTTATTTGGGAGAAATCTCCCATCTCAGACCAGCGCTTTGCCTTGATGCAGATCTTCATTAATCTCCGGGGCCGCTGTGGGCTCTACAGCAGCCTACCGTTTTGATGGGAATTGAATTTGATACCGTATTGTGGCTTGTATGGAAGCTAACAATGGCCTGTGTTCCTTCCTGTGTCTGTGCACAATCAGAGAGACCCAATTAAATAATTTGGTACAATAAAGGGGAACAAAAGGATACCCAGGCATAAAGTGAGGGCTCCAGCATTTGCATTCTACCTATTTCTGTATCATGTTAATTAATTCGCTTTGAAACCACAGAGGACGGCACAATGGAAAACTGTGCAGCTCATTTCAAAGTATGTCTGAGGATGCTTTTTATTCAGGTGACATGCTAAATCAACATTTTACAATAAAAAAAAAAAAAAATCACATTTTCCTCTGGAGCGTCAGAGACAGTCAAAAGTGACTTTTCTGTATTTGAATACAGCTTCTTTTTTTTTTTTTAAAGTAAGTTTTCACTTATGTAAAGTAAACTTTATAATGGAGAGACATCATTTCAAAAAACACCATTATTTCCAGTTTTCCTACATGTTTCAATTCTGAAAGGCTCTTCTGTGCCTAGGTTAAATAACCTCACCTTGGTTTGAATAGAATAATTTTGCATCTGAAATGACTGTCACGATAACCTGCTCTTAATTAACAATGTGTGAATTGTGTGATATATAACTGCTTTTGTTGATGGTAATATGTTATATTCAATGAAGGGTAAATGAATTATCCACGAGTGGCCCGTGATAAGTGGTGATGGGACCCATATGGAGCTGTCAGTGGACTGCTGGTGGGCTCTCCTAGTCCAGCCGCTGTAATTGAAAGAAATGAGCCATGGAGCTGACACATTAGCAGTCTCCCCAGAGATGGACCACACAGCGCACACACACACACACACACACACACACACACACACACACACACATACATACACATATTCTCACTTTTTATACATCATCTCTACAGGCTCTATCTCACTGAAAGTATAACCCAGACAATGTCAGCCAGGCTGACGCAGGACAGCGCCCTACTGTAAGTGAGACAGGGTGTAAGATTGGGTAGGTCTCCGTCTGGGTTAAGGGGATAATGAGAAACTGCCCTGCAGTGAGTTAATCAGCTCATCGCTCTCCCAGCACTGCCATTTATTTGCTGTTTATTCCCTAGCACAGGGCCCCCAGGGGGAGGCCTGTCTGTGAGGCAGCACCTGCAGCTTCCCCGACGCTTGATTTAGTGCTGTAAATGCTGCTTGTGGGCCAGATTACACTGGACAGTGATCAAACCTTATTTGCACTCTGATTAGACAAACTGCTCCCTGCACTGACCAGGCTGAAGCAATTCTCCTTTAGCAATTTTATACTGCTGCCCTGCGTAAAAATGATTAACACTGCCTGGATGAATGTGGCAGCCATTCACCACCAGGACCATGGCGATAATCCTGCATAGACCTGATTCAGAAACAGGTATCAGTCCAACTGCTGTAAGCCAACTGTTACAATCACAGATCTGAGAAGGTGCTTAATATTCATTAAAACCTGATGGAAGCAATCGTGGCACTTATCGTACACTGTTTGTAAAATTGATCACAACAGAGTAAGCAAAGAGGCGTTTGTGTCAGTATATATTTTCTTAGGTATGGCTGGCTGATTCAGCAAAAACACTGCCTCCATTTATCTCTCAGTGTCTCTCAAACAACTCGATCTTATCTCCCTGTTTCCCTGTTGAAAGTGTTGAAATGAATGTGTAGCCTAAAACAAAGAATGTATGAGTTTCTCTTGGTTTGTGTCCAGTAGATCTTGGATGTATCTTCAGTCGTTTGGCCATATTATTATTATATAATCGCTAAATTACAAAATGTATTACACATGTCACAAACTGCCACGGCACTATGTCACAACCCAGTGTCACATCAGTTTGTGAATTTAATCTATAGGATTCATGTACATGGGTGCGAATTAGCCATTTTTTTTGTGGAGCTCAGCACAACCCTCAAATGGAAAATTGGTGTCCGTGAACACAAATCCTTTTGACTATTTCACAAACTTTTTTTTTATTATTAACATTCAACCAAAATCACAATATTTCCCTAACCCTGACCGAAGTGAGTCTTACTGACTAAATTTCGTGAGCACTTCATGAACAGAAAAGATCTTTTCCCGTCCTTAACCAAAGTGCTTTTGTTACCCAAACCTAACCACAAAGTGGACACGAATCCTGCGACTCCAGCTCGGTTCATAAATGTCGTGTTTCACTCGCTCAAAGAAACACGGCAAATTTCAAAGGCGCAAAAATCGCTGAATTATTCAATAAATGACGAGAACAGTCTGGAAAACAAAAAAAGATGGATATGCTTGGGTTTGACTAATAATGCCAGCTCGCATTTAAGCTCATGTGACCCACTTTGTATCAATCTTGGCATAAGTTGTTACATCAACGATTTCTACACATCCTGCAAGAATTTGTTCATATGATAGAACTAATTTTTTTATGGTGTTTACACTATTTTGTCCACCCCCTATGTGCAACCCATGCATATGCACACACACAGACACATATCCACACACACACACACACACACACATGCACACACACCCCTAAGAGCAGACAATACATCCTGTAACCTTCAAACGTATTGTGTTTAGAGTAGGTCCCCTGTTGCATTCAGAGTGGAAGGCACTTCAGCTTGGTCATTGTACGGCAGATTTTCATGCTTTAATGCTACACAAAGCCTGCTCTTTCCACCAAATGATCAGGCCATCTTAATGTTGCACCTGAGACTGAATAGGTACGTATGTAGAGCATTGGCAAGGTCTCTTTTTCATTTATCTGTGTCTGTGCTGAGGCTAGCAAAGTATGAATGAAGCCATTTAATAATACTAATACTAATACGAATACTAATACTAATACTACTAGTAATAATGATATGAACTTTCTTTGTAGCAGCTTTCATACAAGTAATGTGCTTTACAACAAAGAAATTATATATCCAAAGTGTTTCACAAAAACAAAAACACCTAGAATGAACATAAAAGAAGGGACAGAGTTTCATAAATAACATAAAATAAGATGGAGAATACAACCAGCTTAACAGTAACAGATCAAATGAAATAAATAGAATGTAGAAAATGCATAACAGAAGATGGAAAATAAAACCCACTGCATGATAATAATAATACATATAAAGTTAAAAGTAGAATACACAGAATGTGTAAATGTCATGCATAAGAGTTTGAGGCCTCGATCAGGAAAGTCATAGCTACTTAAGTCTAAAGTGAAGTGTCTGTAGCTGCAGCATCACTTGGTTTAGCAGAGATGTACTGTTGAATGTCATCCACATGATCGTGAAAACACTGTGTGTACATTGTGTGTACATAGTGTGTACATTGTGCTCTCTAATGATGTCCCCAAGTGGCAGCTTGCATTGTGAGAATAATAATGGGTCAAGGCAGCTCCCTTGTGTAAAACAGATGTCACGTTTCTCAGACACATGACCTCCAAGTCAGATGTAAAACTTTCTCCCTTTGACGTATGTTTTGAACCAGTTTAACGCACAGTCAGAAAACCAAACAACTTTTCAAGATGATTGATTAAGATTATCATGGTCAAATGTATCAAAGGCTACATTTAGGTTTTTAGAGGACAAGAACTGAAACCTTTTTCATCAACATTTAGTGTGAGGTTGGTGAGTATTTTGGTAAGAGCAGCTTCACAGCAGATTGAAATTCCTGTCAGGATGTTATTTTCTTTAAGAAAGGAATTAACTTGCAGAAATGCAGTGCAGAGTCGCAGGTCAATAGTGGAGAATAATATGCTATAGTTTCCAGCATTATCCGTAATAATCTTGGAAAAATCTCCTTTATTCAAGTCTTCATTCAGGAGTAATCACATCTAGTGATACTAAGTGAGATCAGCTCTGAGAATTCCTGCACAAACGGCGATGATTATCTTGGTGGCCGATACAATGCGATGATGAGCACTGATAATTCTGCTTCTATATTAAAATGATAATAAATTCACCCAGGTCAATGTCATTACACACAAATTGTGAAGAATAAATGGCGGCAATCCCTCCTCCTTTCCTCTCTTGTCTGACTGATAAAAATTATATTTTGGATGAAAAGCCTCTCTCACTATTGCTGCTTACACCAGGTATCAACTAAAAACATCAAATGCTAATTATTTTCAATGATCAGATTATTAACCAAAAAGCATCCGTGAGCCAATAACATTAAAACGAGCTCATCTCAGCTGTAGGGATTCTGAGACATGACAAATTTGAGAAGACTGACACAGGTGGTCCGTGGCTGCTGCTGTGTGTTTGACCACGCACCTGGTTGTTTAAGATCACTGTCAAGCTTAAGGAAGCAGCGTGTGGTCGGTCTCATTTCTGATAGTCACCTGAGTGATGTCTATTGTTATTGTTGTTTTATGATCTACTGTCTTTACCCTGATCCTCCCCCAGAATGCCTCTCCATTATGTTTCTAGTATTCACTGCATTACCATAAGCCTGATGCAAGGCCCATTTAGAATTGTGCTTGAGTGACTGGGAAGCATATTAAGGCAAAGGGGAATCATTGTGAAGAAAATGTACAGTGTACACAGCTGAAAAGAATGGAGGGCAATGCTCAAAATGGAATCTGAAAGCTTTCATTTTTTTTCCCTCATTGTCTCTCCTTCCTTCTCTAAACAACCTTCCTTTTTTCAACTATCAGAGCAAAGTTCTCAGAGAGAAAATGAAGTTCATTCATGCATCCTGAGAGAGGCTTTTAAGGTTGAGTACAGCTCAAACAAAAAGGAATGTGAGCTACGGCTGGCCTGAGTATGACTCAATGTTTATAACCTTGGTGTGCAGAATTCAAGAATGCCGAGGAAATGAATAAAGCCGCCTATAAAGCACATCCAAGCAACAGTGCTGGGAGAGTTACTGGTATTCATTAATGCATTTTGTCCATGTTGCTAAAGTGATGCGATGTGTTTTAGGTTTTGTGAAATGTTTCTGGATAATTAAACTCAAGTGTTCGACGCCGCAAAACTAGCGCTGTTGAATTTGAGTTGGAGAATTGACAATGGCCGAACTGATGCTGTTTTTTTTCTTCTTCTTTTTTCCCCCCCTCCTCTCTTCATTTTGCTAACTGGTGCTCAAAGCTTCTCCTCCGCTGACCAAGCATCAGCTTCCCAGTGCTGATAAATGGGCTTCTTTGAATTGATGGCAGGCTGGAGGAAAAAGAGATAATCTTAGATAATGTGGACACAGTTTTCATTTCTTGTCACCCAATTAAACTGCAATTATCCCAAGAGCAGGAGAGGAGAAAAGTGGAAAGAATGGCCAAAGAATGGGAGAGCGAGGCTCCCTGGGACTCTCTCTACCAGACACATTAGCCCAGATTTGCTCCATCCTGATAAAAGAGACCCATTTCTTGCACTTGGCAGTGCACAGCGAGTGGCAGACCAGCTGCAACCTGGGGTTTAGAAAAGAATGCCTGTGCAATGTTTGTGCCATGCCTCAAAGTGGCTGGGAAGAAAAAGATCAAAATGTATACAGGTTGTCGCCCTATTAAAGCATGGTGGCTTTTGTGCGGCACTCCATGTGTCTTTAGCTCAGGACATCAAGGTTTTATCCCTTAACAGCCCATATAGATTTTTTTATATTATTATTATGCTAATGTCCAAGACACATTGTCGGAGGGAACAAGTGTGCATTTTGTGAAACCTTTGTCGTCACTGACTGATCAATGTAAGAACCCTGGAGCTGACTACACAGGGGTTCAAAAACCTTCAAACAAGCTCCTCTTAGCATATCCAAAAGTGCTTTGACTGAGAGGCTGTGTGTGCCTACTGTTCCTTAAAGGAATCGACCACTGCTATAAAAAAAAAAAAAAAAAAAAAAAAAAAAGGGGACGCTTCCTCTGTGAATTGTTTGCCTCTAGATGAATCAAGGCAGGGTGAAACTCTCCCCTGGCACAAAATCTAAGAACTAAATTAATGTCTTTTGTAATTACTGTTCCTCTTAGTAATTATCACACTGGACAATTTATGGATTAACATATTGATTTCACTTGACCCCTTGGCAAGACTTAATTTAGACAGAGAAGATACTTTTGGCTTGTGCTGCCAAATGCAAACAGCCCTCGGGGCCCCCGCCGGAGCTTTGCTTTTTAGGCGTGTCACAGCATCTTTAGCAAAACGTCCCATGGGACCACGATCTGACTCGCACAGGGTCCCGGCCTTTGGTTCAACCGTCCTTTCAGAGTGCAGCTCCGCACGGGTATTGACTTTAGCCCAGCGTAAAAAAAGAAAAGTGCACGAGTGAAAACTGAGTGTAGCGTTCGTAAGAGTAATTCATTAATCTTCACGCGGGCGATTAGCGCTTTGAAGTCTTTGATTTTGAAAAGCCGTGCTCCTTCCTTTACTATCCCTCCCCTCACGGGCTGTTTAGATAAACATTGGAAATAAACCGATTAGTTTAAAATCATTAGGCAAACATCCTTACACGCAAACGCAGGTTGCCTCCTTTGGAATGCTGATAAGTGTAACCCCTCCTCAATGGCATCTAATGATGTTGTCGCGTGTGCTGTGTGCACAGGATCGGAGGTGTGGCAGTAATGCATTGCTGATTATGGAGAGGGGAGAATACTCTGTCAAAATATGATCAATATTTCCTATAAGTGCCCTCGCTGCTCTGCATGACTGATGGCCTGATTAAACGAGCGGCACGAGAGAGGCCAGTGTGAATGCGGCCCCTCCACTGCTGTGTCCATCAAATAATGAGATCACCTGAGACAGCCAGTGTCACCGCCGGCGCCCCCCCCTCCCACCAACCCCGAACAGGACGTGCTGACAGGACACTTGCCCTCCCATTGATCATATTGTCATTCAAGCCAGTGCTTAGGAAACACATGTACACACACATTTTCTCACACACACACCCACGTGTTATGGCGCAAATGAAGAAATGCAGTGCAAATATCACTAATCTTTTCCCTTGTCTGGCATAATGAGCTTGTACTCCAGTATACTGGAACGGCCACATGTATTGTCCCTGAAGTATGTGAGACAACACTGCTGTGAAGGACTCACCTAGAGAGATGTGAGATTCAGCTGCAACAATGAGCCATTTACAGGAACTCGGTCATTCCTCTCTTGTGAAAAGTGGGACTTTTTTTTTCTTTCTCTCTAAATGACATGGTTATTATCTTGGTCACTTAATCTCCTCAAATAAGATTGATTTGTCCTTTCAGGCTGTGTTAGAGTGCCTCTGTCAGAAGGCGCTCAGGCCATGGGAACCATAGAGTTCCAATGCATCTTCACAATTTTCCCATTTGATGGAGGTCACAGTCACTCGGGCTGCTTCTTTGACATACTGATGAGTACACGCACAAAGGCTCTTTCATTGTTACAAGTAATAGAGAAGAGCACGGCTTCGCGCACAATACTCGACAGGAAGAGATGCACGGCCGTGGATGTGTCATGCAAATGCAAACACGCATCCTGAAGATAATTATAAGCTATACGGCTTGATTGTCTCTCTGTCTTTGTCTTGTCCGACATTAATATGTAGTTAAGGAGTAAGCGAGGCAAAGAATAACACATATGAGTGTTTTATTCAGTGTAAATGTATGGACGCGTCTGTATTTTTAAGATTCTGAAGAGAACTCGATAAAACTTCATAGAGCTGGCTAAATGTCGTTTTTGTACAAATAAAATTTCAATAGCTGTCCACCAAATTCTTCACAACTCTTCAAGCATTCTGTACAACACTCATAAGTAACATTCGCTGAAAGAAATATTTATTCACAGCATCGTTTGGTCCTCCTGTCAAGGTCAGTGTTCTGGTGCAAGCTTAATTAAAACATCCTCTTTTTTTTTTTTAACTTTCTTTGATGTAATTTTATTCATTCTGTTTTTCATAAATCACTTTCAGCGTGACTGTGAGGTCTAAGAGACAATGGACAACAATTTACACAAAAGAAAAAGAAATCACAAAAGGTCACCTTTAATCGTAGACCTGTGAATACTTTGAACAGTTTTGCAATTTGATTTGATCATAATTAACTTTTCATTTTTCATTTTTGCAGACCCGTGCATTGAAAAGGCTGTGAATTTTAATAAATCTTGACCTTTTAAAGCTCAACTTTTTTAGTGTTTTCACCCTCTTTTCATTCAGCTCGGATGAACACAAATGCCGAGATTCAGTTCTTCATTTCCTATTCATAACATCAGGGAAACTTGCAACAAGGGTCAAAGGTGGTTAATAAGCTGGAAGCACTATACCGTCAACTTTTATACAAACGTGTTTGATGTTGTGTGCAATGTTAAGGATGAACAAGTCACCCTCTGGATTTTTTTTTTCTTCCTCTGAAGGACGATGACACACTATGAAAGCCCATATAGCATGTTACTGCGCTGCCACGGGTTCAAGGAGATTGGATCACTTTTTGTTTGCGGAGCGGCCTCAATTCAGCTTGCACATAAAGAGCGGGAGAGTAGGAAAGGACTGAGAGAGAGCAGTCTTTGTGGGGTTGAAGGGAAGGGGTGGATAAAAAATTGCCTTGGTGCATCAGTTTTCTCTGATCCCAACTGGAACTATAAATGTATCTGAGAGATGAGCTATCTGTGGCAGGCTGTGCCACAAGCAGGCCTTTTCTTCCCTCTGTCCCTGTGATGAGTTAGCAGGACCTGGAGTGATAAAGCTGATAGAAGGGCTGCTATCAGGTGGCAGTCTGGGTAATTACAACTCTCTATTTGGGGCTTTGCAGTGATGCTGTGGCGATAAGGGGAATATAATGAGGAAGAAAGGCCAGCGATAATGTATCCGCTAAATGGTTCAAAATAGTCTATCATGGGAAAAGTCATCTCGGCGCCTGGAGGGAAACAAGTATCTGTGGATTTGGACCGCGGGGCCCTGCGACAGAGCCTACGTGGAAGGTTTAAACCAAACATATGGCCCGTGGGGGGTGGCGGCAATCGGAGTTCAAAAATCTGACTTTTCACAAAGGGTAGGCTCGGTCGTTTTTTTTTTAATGATCCAGGAAGTCGTTTGATTGCCGCTGCTTTTTTTGTTTGCCCCTCAGGGCGCGAAGATATTCTGCTGTGTGAGATTACATATAATACTTTGACAAGCGGCGGTTTGAAGATGAAGGTCTTATCAACCTCGCGGACTCCACATCCTTCTGTGCAGCCATTCTCCCTCCATAATGTGCTTTCAAACTTTGTTGTATCTGTCAGTTCAGGTCCTCGAAGATTGAACTGACAATCACTCCTCTTTCCTCCCTCTTTACCATCATTCAAGCATTCACTCACACACACTCACTCAATCCTCAGGGCCATTTTCCTGTTCCACTCCCCAGTCTTTAGTACACACTGCAGTGTGTTCTCGCTTGTATGGCTGTTTCATTGTGAATTACAGATTCCCTCACTAGGGATCATGACCACTATCAATAGTATTTTCACTAATGTGATTAAGTTAATACTGTGCTCTATGAGAGGATTATTTCTCAATTCCTCTTGATATGCGTAATATTTAGGTTGTGGTTGAGTAAATATTTTGGTTCTTCACCAAAATAATTCCCACTGAGACAAAGACACGAAAGTCTGCCCTAAGGAGCAATAAAGACTGTATAATTAGAATGATTAAAGAACTGCACAACTAATTTGGCACTTATTGAATATATTTTGAGAACACAACGTTCAAAATAGGTCACATATTTAAGCCACAAAAAATATTAACTTTATTCACATTAATTATGTATTTATTCAGACATCCTGTGTGACTCATTTGAAGTGATGCTGCAGCCGCCATTGTCTCCTCACCAATCCGATCATTATGTCTCCTTGCACTTAAGCATATTTTCTACGTATTGTCGACGCTGTAAAGAAACCTCATTAGACAAAATGACTTCTAATCTAAATGCAATCATCTTTAAATAGTAATCAATTGGATCCCTTACAACACTAAACTGTTTGTCATTAGCACTTTATCAAAGGCTCACTTAAGATAAGATTCTGCAGCTAATGGTGTGTGATAGTGACAAATTGACTTTCAATAATCTCACATCACGCAGGGAACACTCTTGTCCTTCAGTGTGTGTGACACGTTTGCTGTGGAAAATGCATTTACAATTTTTAGATTTTGTTTCCTTGTTCGAAAATGTCTTTCGGTATGAATACCTTTGTCTTCATCTTCTGCAAATTGGAATTTATTTCAGCAAGTGATTAATAAAAATAGGCTACATGATGAAAAGAGTTAACTGAAAATACACAGTAATTATGTTCGAACACAATATTATATTTCTCCCTCCTTAAAGCTTCTGTATTATAACACCAGTCATGCTCTTAAATGGGTTTTTGGCAAAACCAATGAAATATTTTGGTCCAGATTTGAGCTGTTTATCTGCAGAATAAATCCTTAATCTGAAAATCAGATGTGAAAATTGGAGCATGTTCATATAAGGATTAATGCAAAGTGCGCAGATGAAAATGAGATGACTACCTTTCCACTGTGAGGGTTCACTTGCTCGCTCTGTGTCTTGGCCCGGCCTGCATGGGGAGAGGAAGGGGAAGATCCAGGCTGAGCTGTGATCAGACAAGCAGCAAGAAAGCACATCAGGTACACAATCAGGACCCCTCCCTCTCCCTTTCTTCAAAACCTCCCCGATAATGAGCAAACTTTCATGTGGCTGTGCTCTCTTCAGAAGATATTCTTGTTTACCCTGTTCACTTTTTTTTTTTTTTTAAATTTCCAGTCAAAGAAAAGCCATCTGATAGCAAGAGGTCAACTTATGTTATCTTGAAATCCATTTGTTTTAAGACTCCCCCTCCCTCCACCTCCACTTTGAGAGAATGAGAGTAAACAGTGAAAAGGAAAAAAAGGAGGTAAAGCATCACATCCTACATTACTTGTTATAGATGAGGGCTTTATATGCACAGAGGAACTATCAAGGGATCCTCATCAACTCCCTTTATAATTTGTTGTGCTTTCTCCCAGAGTTAGTGGAGTGTTGAGCAGAATAAACTGTTTGGTGCTATCATGAAGATTCTTGCACCTCCGGGGGGGGTTTCCTATTTCAGAGTGATGGCTTTAGCACTTTGGAGTGAACTGTGTGCGATCTCTCCGGGTAGGAAAATGTCCCCATGGGCTTGTTGTTGCTGCTGTCTGCCTTCTATTTGCATGATATTTTTCTATTCAGTCTTATCATCAGTGTGCTGTGAGGTGGGAGTGCTGGCTCCGTCTCAGAGGCTGGACCCGGGCTTTATCGGCAGGTAATTCTCCCACTCTCACTAACTCATCTTGAATTATTTAAGTGTTATTTCCAGCACCCAGACAGAGGTAAAAAAAAGGGGACACACACACACACACACACACACACACACACACACACACACTGGGATTGTTGTTGGTGTTATTTTTTTTTTTCTAAATCAGATATCATTAAATTACTAAATTGAATAAATTAATGTTTTCTCAGTGCAAAAATAACAAGCTGTTTAGTGGGATAGATAGAACAAATGTTGACATTTTGATCAGTGGAAAACATGCTGGGTGGATGCACCTGCTCCTGTTAGTGCAGGCTCAACAAGGCCCTGGCATCAGGTGAAATCCTCCAACATGTGTTATTAAAAAAACAGTGGCCATGCTTTGGGAGCAGCGAGGAGACGTATTGCTCCTGAATAAAATAATAAAATGGAATAAAACTGCAGAGAGAAATTAAAAAAAAAAATTAGGTGAATGTGCGCAAATGCAGAATTGCGCACCTGATAAGAACTTTGCACCCTAACTTGTGCATATGATTCACTGCAATGTTCGCGTCCTGGGAGGCTCCTGCTCCTGCAGAGTGAGTGCAGCGCTTCATTGCAGTCATGTTATGGAGGTGAATGACAAGCCGACAGAGGTGGGTTGCGCGGTGTGGAGAGATGCTGCGGCTCTCTGCAGGCGGCAGCTCTGTCTCTCATGTGCTGCTCTGGGCGCGGATCATCCTCACCTTGTCAGGTTCCCTCCTTGAGACAAAGGAGCGACTCCTCACTCAGCTCTTTGTGCGCTGCAGTGAAAACAACCTTAATCCTTGTTAACAGGAGAAACATTTTTTTTTTGAAGACTTGCAGCTGTGAAAAAGTGCGCAATCTCTTGGAAATTTGCGCATCACTTGTTTGACACAGGTCAACTTTCAGGTTGTCAAAAATCTGCACATTATTCATATTAAAAGCAGTTCAATATCTTATAATAATAATAACAATAATAATAATACTAATAATAAAAATATTAATGTCACATTTTTGGTTGTGCAAACTTTGATTAGGATAAAGCTTTCAGCAGCAACAACAGCACCTTGAATTGAATTTGACATCCATTTATATCCTAATTTAAACGCTCGACCTACAACCTAATTCATCATTTATAATATTGTGCAATACAGCTTCTTCTCTACATCCCCCCCACCACCCGCCCCCTTTATTTTTTTGTTGTGCACATATAATTATGCACAACGGACAAGGTGCGAGAACAAACCACTTAAACCTACAATTTACTCAACAAGTCCTGCAGATAGCTGTAATTGCTTAGTTGAATATTCGACAACCTAATTTCAGTTGTCGACTCGCTGCCCTTGGGAAAGTCCTTTGAAGTGAAAGTGAAAAGGGGGGATTTCAGGAAAGTAATTAATTTCACCCGGCGCGATTAGAAACACTTCAGACCTCCTCCGTATTGACGACAAACGCAACAATATCAGAAAATTAAAGAAGATATTCTTCACCTCTCCTGTCGTTTTTTTTCTTTTCTTTTTTGCGCACTACTTTTCCATGGCGGAGGAAAAGAGGACAGGTGTGGACGGAAGGTGAGAAAGTGGAGTGACACCCGGATTGAAGCCGGTTTGATTGTCAATTAAGCGAATGGGACAGAGGAGATCATCTGTGTGATGATGCGTGTTTTAAATAAGGGAGTGCAGGTATTTGATGGATCAGACTCGATGCAACTTAAGGCTGAAGTTAATATGCACCTGTCTGCTGACACCTTCACCTGTTGTCATATTAAGATGTCCACACATGCTCAGGTGTTTCAGGTGCATCCATCTCAACTTTAAAAAAGAAAAAAAAGAAAAAAGTTAATTACTTTAATTAAACCATGTGACAAGTTAGAATTAAGCATTAGAATTAAATATCAATCAGAAACTAATGAGTCCAAATAACAAGGTCACTGCTCTGAGTTAAAAAAAACAACCTCTCACATAGGCCTAATAAATAAAGATAAAATAAATAAGAGACGCGTTTCCTCTTTAAACAGGGTGGGATTTTTTAAGAAATCGTTCAGTAGTCCTCTCCGACTGCGCATGCGCCGGTGGCACTTTCACTACCTGCCACACAAGCCTGTATTTCACATGGGGCAAACGGGACTTATCATCCACTTGCGTGAATGCCGCAGCTGCTGAGTGGTGTTTGACAGTCTGAGGCGACAAGAGGAAAACAACAGCGGGGTTTTTTTTTTCTTCTCCCCTTGCACATCTCCCTGTTTGTTTCTGTAAAGGCGCACCGGTGATGGATGCCACCATGAAGCAGAAAACATAAAGTTGACTCTCATACGGACGTAGACTCTTGAACTTTACGCACGAGATAAATCGGTGGGATGAAGAATTGAAGTCTTTGGGTGAGTATCCAAAACATGAGCTGCACCTGTTGTGAGGCTGCTTTTATAACTTTTGTTTTAAAGTGTATGTGGTTTTTTTTTTAAATGCTTTTGCAACTTATTCATTCCTGCTATTTTTTTTTTTTCATTATTCCAGAGTTTTTGTGGCACCATGTCTAAACCGATGGATCACGTCAAACGCCCGATGAACGCCTTCATGGTCTGGTCCAGAGCCCAGCGCAGGAAGATGGCTCAGGAGAACCCCAAGATGCACAACTCGGAGATCAGCAAGAGACTCGGAGCCGAGTGGAAACTTCTCACCGAGTCCGAGAAGAGGCCGTTCATCGACGAAGCCAAGCGCCTGCGAGCCATGCACATGAAGGAGCACCCTGACTACAAGTACCGGCCGAGGAGGAAGCCCAAGACTCTGATGAAGAAAGACAAGTTCTCCTTCCCGGTGCCCTACAACCTGGGGGAGCACGACGCGCTGAAGGTGAGCGGGCTCTCCGCCGGAGCGCTCACCGACTCCGCGCTCGGGAACCCGGACAAGGCGGCGGCGGCAGCGGCGGCCGCGGCTGCCAGGGTTTTCTTCAACCCGTCCATGTCCACGAACCCATATTCCTTTTTCGACCTGGGATCCAAGATGACCGAGCTTTCGCCTCCTTCGTTTCCCTACGCGTCCCCGCTGGGATACCCGCCGGCGGGGGCCACGGCGTTCACCGGGACTGGAGGCGTCGGTGGCGGGGCGCACACCCACACTCACTCGCACCCGTCCCCGGGAAACCCAGGCTACATGATCCCTTGTAACTGCACGGGCTGGCCCTCTGCGGGACTGCAGCCGCCCCTAGCTTACATCCTGCTGCCCGGCATGGGAAAGCCTCAACTTGAACCTTACCCCGCCTATGCTGCAGCGTTATGATAGGCCCACTGTGGACTCCTGAGAAAAAACAAAAAAAACAAACAAATGTGAAAACAAAGAAAGAAAGAAAAAAAAAAGCTATTCATGCAAGAGTTTTATTATGCATGCACAAACTTGTACATGTGATGAAGTGCTCGTCGTCTCAGATATCACATGTGTATGTATATTGATTAATGCCTTTATCTAAGGTAATGCTTATTTAGAGAACTCTCTAATCTATTATCACCTCTTCGAGCTCAGAGGGGACGAGGACTGAAGGATGCACACATTAAAGAGGAAGTGCTGTCAGAGCAGTTCTCAAAAGGTACAATACTCCATTTCTATCTTTTTTGCACCTGCTTGACTCACCTGTTGGAATCAGTGGCAGCACAAACAGCAGGATCACAGCTTTTTTTTTTCTCCCCCCCCCCCTCTCAGATCAGCTGTAGGTTAATGGTTTATAATCCAAGGATCAAGGAGGATTGTCAACACTTCTTCCCCCCCCCCACACACACACTTCTCTTCAATGACTGTAAATGTGTACAGATAAAAAAAAGAAGCCTAGTTTATTTGCCGTTATAGGCTTAGTGTTTGAGATAGGGCCAGCACTAGAAATCCGGTGTATATTTTGAGTTTTTAAACCGTTTTATAGATGTCTGTAATATTTATTGTTTAGTGGAATCTATGGTGACCCAGACGATTTTAAAAAGGACAAGACTAGTTCTGTGACATTTGCACATGAAACGTAGAGGATGTAATTTATTTTGAAGGTGATATTCAATTTCAGTGCAACTTTCTTTTTTTAAAATTACCCTCCAAAAAAAATAATAAAAAAAATAAAATAAATAAAAGCAGATTATTCCAGGATCATTTCCCCCCCCCCCCCACCCCTCCCACTCCTCGTATCATGTGCAGCAGATGAAAAAAAAAAACAACAACACCTTTTTAAACTAACTCTTATGGAATTTGTATGTTTTGTGTTTTCTTTAACCTTCCGTTCTGTACTTCAACCTATTGCTACTGTTCAACTTGTTGAGCAAAGGACTATACAATAAATCGGATTAAACGGAAAAAAAAGGGAATCGCGGCTGTGCTTCTTGATGAGATGAACAAGATTGTTATCTTTTCTCTGTCCCTGCTCCTCAGTCCAGGTGAAGTGTAAGGTATCCTCCAAAGGCCGCTTTTGTCCGCGCTTTGAATGGCAATACTGGGGGAGAGAGGGAAGGGAGGGAGGGGAGGGGATGGTGGTGGTGGGGGTCTAAATCAACCCATTGTAATCAAGAGCCAAAACCTTATTTATCACAATTTTAATCGTGAATAGGGAGGAAGATAAAACTGTGTGGTGCTGTGAGCTTTTCTTTTTCCCATGCAGGAGAAACAGAAAGAGGCTGCAGAGCAATTTTTTTTAATGAAGTTTAATGAAGAAAAAAAAAGCATCACCTGTCCTGTGCATGCTCTCACCTGTGTGACATTTTTTTCCCCTCTCCACATTAGATCCATAACCTGTGATGTTCTTGAAGCAAGCTGCCTCTTTTTTTTTTTTTTTTTTCCTGGGCTGCACCGAGAGATTAATTCATAAGGATCAGAGCGATTATGCAAAACTAATTTGGACAGTCCAGGGATAATTATCTCCGTCACGGTTAATTAAACCCTTTCACCACTATGTTCTCCATTGTGACACCCCGATCACTCCTCTCCACGGAACTTCCTTCTTGGCCCCCAAAATAACGCGCAAGTGACCTCGTGTTTCATTCAAGTCGTGAAAAAAAAAAAAATCAGAAATGGAGGCTTTTAAACTTGTGCAAGATGTTCAAAAGAAAAAAATAATAATTCAACAGTAGAATTTGTTCAAAGTGGAATTTTATTTTGTTTATTATTAAGATTTGTATTTTTTTTTGCGATGCCTCAAAATTTGGCCATGTGTCATATAAATAAGAAAAATGTAAAAGCTCGTTTTTATTTTTATATAAAAGTCAGTAAGTGCGATAAGAGAAGGTCGTCAAGTCAGTAAAAAAAAAAGGGAAAAAAGAACTTGCATTATGAGTTCAGTGGTTCACTTTCTTTGGCCTTTTTCTTTATGATATTTTCCTTTCTCGAGGAAAAAGGGGGAAGAAAGCTGAAAGAAGTTTTTTCAGCTCTGGGAGCGTTTAGACGGTCGAGGGGGTTTTGTGTGGGAACAAAACGTGGGTTGGGAGGTTTTGTGAGAGTGTTGTTTGTTGAAGTGGAGCTCAGCAAAAGCGGCTGCTTTCCCTCATTGTGATGAAAGCAATCAGTGGTATTTGGAAAACTGTTAGCATTGTGCACTTCTTCTGTGTCCGTTGTGGAGGATTTCTTTTCACAAGGTTTTTTTTTTTTCTTTTTTTTTTTTCAGCCGATCCAGCTGGCCGGAGTGAATAGCACTGCAATGTGTACACGCTTTGTCCCTGCAAGCCCTTCAAGTAGCCCACATTGAATAGAGTGAGTTGACACTGCATGACAGTGAAACAACATAATAAAAAATACATGAGCGCATGAATGGAAGCAGGCGCATAAATAAATAAAATGGGTGGCCAAAACTGGATAAACTGAATGACAAAACGGTGAAAGGGGAACAAAAAGATATTTAACACGCCAGATTAGCATTAGAATGCAATCTACAAGCCAGAACAATTGATGAATAGGTTTACCGGCCAAGAAAGAAATGGACTAAATGCCTTTTGAATAGATAGCCTATGTTTTTTTTTTCCTGTCTAAGAAGAGGCTGAATGAGAAAGGTGGAGATGGAAGTAAGAGGGAGAAAACTTTTTTTTTTTCTTTCTTATAAAATGTTGGGGGGGAGGAAAAAAAATCTGGGCCAATAAATTCTCTGCTGGATGAGATTTCAGGTAATTTTGTGATTTTCATATTAGATGAAACTAAACAGAAGTTTTACTCTTTCAAGGCCTTAGATAAGTTTTATAATTGTATCCAAGCAACCACTTACTTGAAATTAATTCATATATGACCCACTAATCTAAATATTCTCAATTCACATAATGAGAATCAGTTTTATGTGGTTTTATAGTATGAATGGCTGCATGGTGATAAGAAATCTGGCCCTGGTGTAAAAAAAGAAAAGAAAAGCTGTGAGCACCTGACAAAAACTCTGGATAAACTCAAGCAGTTGTTCAGATTAAATCCTGACTTTATTTAATTTACGCCACTGATTCAAACTAGTGGAGATACAGTAGAAGCAGCCACGTGTCTGTCACAATGCTTTTTCTTTGCATTAGGAGAGTGTTGAAGATTACGTTTGCAGAATATCCTCAGTAAATTTAGTGAGAGTGTTTACACGAGATAAAGACTGCAGAAACAGCCTGTGTTAATTTTAGGAGCATACTTTAATGATGTCTGTTTAATTCAGAACAAACAGGCGGTTGAGTTCTGAAATGATAACATTGTTTAGTGGTTTTTATTATATAGTCGTGTTGTAAGAACACAGCATGCAGAGAAAGAAATATTTTAAATTTAAAGCAACGAACTTCACAATACTGCAAATAACCAAAGACTAAATGATGTGAATTTATATTAGAGGAAATTAAAATTTAAAATCCTTGGTATTTTACTGTAACTACACTGACAGCTGATACAAAGGTTTCTGCAGAAGATTTAAAGCTATGGCTGCCTCATGTTTTCATAAGCCCCCCGTCTGATGCCCTGATATCATTATGTCTTAGTGTTAAACCCTTTATGTGCCTGTAAGACATTTGTAGAAGTGAGATTAGGCAAATTAACATACATATGTATCACCAGTTCAACCATGTTGACCTCAGAGGGATGCACAATGGTTTCCTCATCCCTAATTCGCCCAGGGCTGCCCCACAAGCATGTGGATTATCACCTGGCTTCAATGGCTCGAGATGGATCATTTTGGTATTTTTTCTGACATGAATAATACATCAATATCATCTCTTTGAGGATATTTTTCCCCTATTTGTTTGCAGGAGTCTGCCTCTTGCTCACCTGGTTGTCGTAGCACGTGTGTGATGTGTGCAACCCTGAGAGATACACAGCCAGTGCTGGCTTCTCTGTGAGCAACCTCAAAGAGTCTGATCACTGACTTCTCCATCTCATTTTAGGCAAATCAAAGTGTGAAAAGTCTCTCCTGAAGCAATATCTCCATCATCAGGTTGGGTCAAGAATGTTTATGAAGGCTGTGTGCCATATTACCTGTAATCTCTGGAGTATGAACTGCTGTATTTCTTACTTCTCTATGCTCCCAGGAGGGAAAAAATGCCAAAATTATCTTGCATTGCACCTTTTCCGCAACACCTCAACGTGGCAAATCAAAGCCTCAAAACCGTACATGTCACTGTGCCCAAGGTCACCGGGAGAAATGAGAAATCTCTGTGTACTGTACAGTCCATCCCTATAAACATGCCACACAGCCTCTGAAGTCTGACTCTGCTTTTAAGAAGTCCAAGTTTGTTTAATAGTACATAATGCAATAAGTCGATGGACCCCTGCTGGAGTTCAGAGAGGCAGTGCTTGAATTAGGTTGGGGGCATGTGGGTGGAGGTGTCTGTGTGTGTGTGTGTGTGTGTGTGTGTGGGTTGGCTGGGGGGGTAGTTGGTAGTTGAGGTAATCATGAGTTTTGCAGGTGAGACGAGCTGCACTCACCAGACTGTCTGGCATCCAGAAACATTAGCAACAATATCACAGCCCTACTATTATTTATCGCTATATGTTTGATGCATTTTAGGACACTTTTTATATCAGTAGAATATTTTCATACCCTGATTGCAGCTGATGGGATGATACTTTGATAAATCCTATACAGCACTGGCTACAACGCTGAATTGAGAATACACCATTTTTCAGGTGCTGCTGTCTTGGAGTCCTCCGGGTCCTTGTAACAGCTCAAAAAGGAGAAATAAGATTGGTTTATCAGCTTAACGTTATATTTTTTCCCCCTAATTTTACAAGATTTTTGAGATGACGTGTTTCAGCAGTCTGCAAGAAAATGACTGGTTAAATAACATGGATTTTCACATGTGCCATATCTGTAATTTTTGTGCATCTCTCCCAAATTTTAAATAAAGGTATGCACACACTTGTCAGTAGTCGATTTGGATTTCTGTTATTGGAGTTTGTTCATCAGACGTCTGACAGGGCGTTAATTAAAATAAGTTGCATCACTATGCAGGATATACTGTACAGTTTTTTTCTTTTATGGACTTTTTGGCAAACAAAGGAAATATATATTTCTTCATACATAACACATATAAGCACATTGTTTGGTGTAATAAGAAACATTTGTGGCCATTTCTTTATTTTTTTTATCACCTTTATTAAATGTGCATTCACAGTTTTTGCCAAAGGAAAGAGATGCCACTGTGATGCTTTTCAACATATTGGGTTTTAATAAAGTCATAAGGAAAGAACAAATAATTTGAAGGAAAAACAGGTTTTGATTTTGTAATATTTAATGTTATTTTTGCACACACAGCCGTGGGATCTCTAAAGAAGTATGGGCTGACTTTTCTCATCAGATTGTTAAAGTGTTAGTGAAATAAATTGACAATAGATATCCCAAAATCTGAATAGAATCTAGAATAGATTTCAGCTGTATTTTTTTTTTTAAATAATTTGAGTCTTTCTGAGCACAACAGTTTTGATGTGTGCTGTAAAGACCACCATGAGGGTGTTGCATCCGAGTCAGGTTTAAAACAGAAGCAACTCTGAGCCAGCTGTCTGACTCTAAAGCTCCCACTGCTGTCTAAAGGAACTCACTGCACTAATAACTTCATATTCATATTCAGTATTATATGAAGGGACATTATTTTACAAGCCGTGTTCACGCATCACAAAGGCTGGTTTGAAAATATACAATTTAATATGAGAATACTTCACACGAGCGCATGTATTTATACTTGAGGAAAAAAAAAAGAGGTGCAGATGTTGTGGGGTGACACAATTGAATTTTTGACAAGATTAGTTTTTCAAAAGGTCCTATAGCTGCTAGGTAGTCACCGAAATCATTACGTTAATAACCTAAAACATGAGGCATAGGATTACTGTATGAATCCATCAATAAATTAGAATAATGTCAGTGAGAACCCTTAAAAAATGTTCTTTAAACTGACATGACATTTTTTGTTCCATTTCCAAATGACCGCTGGCAGAGATTGCTGGCTCTCCCATTAATTCTCAGGTTTTCAAGGAAAAATATATCTATCATAAGTAGAAATAATGAAGTTGAAGAGCTGATGCCCCGAGGAGCAGTCACAAAGAATTATATCTTTCTATAACACAGGACACAGGCAAAAGATAAGTACCTGTCAGTTGGCATACTTTCTGCTACATGTGCCTATCAATAAAAGAGATTATTTTCCCCAGTTATTACAACAAAGATCTGGGGGGCTCGAAGATTGCACCTTTAATGAGAAGGAATGATTTCCTCCTGCACACTCACAGCCACACTTGAAGTGAGTGAGCTGTAATGCCATCAATTTTCCCTCTCTCTCGATTTTACAAGAACTTATTAAAATGAAATATTGCCAACATTAATTCACAGGGATTATTTATTACATTTTAACAGGATTATGGTGTGCCAGGCTTGATTTGGGATTCACTCCCTGCATTGTGATATCGTGGTTTAGCAGTCAAATTCTGCAGCCTTGTCGTAATTAACAGTGGCAAAATAGATCATTGCCAAATGATATGTCGCTCCACAGCTAATCTTTGTGTACTGAAATGCTGGAATAGTGAAGGAGGCGTTCAGTGGAAGGAAACTTGGATTTTGTCTCTATCAGTGGAGGGCGGCTTGTCATTCTGCTCGCGCTACTTTTCTGTTAAAGAGACTCCAGTCCTAACTGCAAAAGGTGATCGCACGTTATTGAATCCTATAGTGTCAGGTGTAGTAGTGTTTAATAGAGCTGACATTGATGTCATGTCTGTAGCTGTCAGGTCTGTAGCCGTGGTGTAATGCACTGGAACAACCATATAGATGCCTCAGTAATGACGATATAAAGAATGCACGTGTGTGTACCTCGGTGACAGCAGAGCAATAATTCGAACGGGCACCTTATCGTATTCAGCAGAAAATCCAACATTTGCAAAACACGTCTTTAATCTCAAAACGTGGCTGCTTCCTGAAACGTGCCATTAGTTATACTGATGAAGGAGCATGACTTCATACCTTAATTGGGAAGTAATGCGAAGGTCCTCAGAACAAATCTATTATGGATGGTCCTACCAGACATCACATGCAGGGGTCCTTCTGACAACCCATACTCTTTAGCCACATCATCACGCTGTGTCTAGTCGTGTTGTGGAAATTTTCCATGTTCTTTGTTGCCACAAAAAGGGTTACATTGAAGGTAATGGCTTTTCAGCATTGTATTTACACTTGCTTTGTTTGCTTGTGTGTGGGAAGAAAAGGGATCTATAGAAGGATGTGAAACAGGGAAAGCAATCAAAAGTCTGGCCTTCACTCACACTGTGCAGCTAACAAAAATGTTACAAGGCTAGGAGCTGCTGAAGTACCTGCAGACAGAGAGACATTTCTGCCTCTCTCTTTTGAGCCACTGAGAGGTCCTCCTCTCTAAATGTTTTTCTTTCTCTATGTAGGATACATGGTTTTATTCAGCCTCTTCTCCTGCAAAGTAAATGGCTGTCTAAGTTACCAATAGCAATTAAAAGTGTGGCATAAAGAACAGAAGCACATTGCATTGAACTGTTGCTACATACGATAGATCCATGGTAAAGTCTGTAACTTACAGAATTTTAATTCAAGTACACTGAAGTTGTTTGTATGAAAAGTAAAATGGGTCAAGTGGAACAGTGCCCTTTGACAGCCCTTTTCAAAATGGAATGAAACCTGGGAACAGAGGCATTTTTTTCCCCTTCTTCCTCAAAGAGATGGCACCCATACAAACTCTCACAGGAGACACAAATGAACTTGAATGTCTAAAAGCAAGCCTCTACACTTTGATATTAGTGCAGACAGGTGTAAAAATATACATAGCTAACACAGAGCAATAATAAGAGATTTATGTATGTAGGGCGCAAAAGAAACGCAGAGCTGTTGCCTGGTGCTGTCAGGTTCATTTTCCTGTTGCGTCATTCACCATGCCAGTGCACAGTGAAGCCAAATATGGCAGAATCCTCTATTTCCTCATACCACGTGCATCATGATCTCTTGTCAGGCAAACAGATGTCTGAGCACCATGAATTGTTGGATGTTTGTACGTGCGCGTAAGGAATGAGTAAACAAGTTGAAATATTTCCCCCTTAATTTGATGCACAATGCATCTTGACAGCCAATTGAATTCATGCAGATTCAAGCTCCAGTGTCACATGTCAGGTCCTTTCTGCTCAGATAAATAAGTTAGTTTAGCGGCAGGCGGCTAATAACTCCGTGTCGCCGGTCGACGCGGCGAACCAGGCGTTTCTATTTGCCCTGTAATATTATCACCTCGTTCTGACCCTATCTAACCTTTTACCTGTACAGTCAATACACTCAGAGGTGATAAAAGACCACGAGTGAATGGAGTGTGTGTAATGTTGCAGCCAGCAGCGATTACAGAGGTAACATGAACACTTGGAAGCGATACTGAGACAGGGCTTTTTGTGCCTCCTAAATTGCTGGACAGCTCCAGGGCTGACATTTAAAACATAACATCACCAAACAAAAACACATTAAAAGAGAAAAGCTGAGCAGGGGGCTTTAAGCAAAACCTGAAATTCAAGTTTTGGCGAAGGCAACTGACCCAAATTTCCTGCCCCTTCTTCTCCTTAACATGCTTCTGCAAGCCTGGGCCCTGGGGTGACGTATCCCTTACACAGGGATTGCCAGTGCATTTACATAGCATGGTTAATGAGAGATCAACACCAGGAAAGCGCCTTGAATATAAAGCTTTCTTGTAAAAATAATGAGCGAGCGATTGATCCATACTCAAACAAGCCGGTTTGCTGAGTTAATACCAAAGGCAGATTATAGCCAGTGCCAAAAGTGCCCTGGCGTGCGACGCCTTTTGCTTAGAGGGTCCCCAAACTTGTCATCACATTAGCACATGGTCAAGGAGTACATCCTACCACTCTCATAATCTGCTTTCCTGCACAATTAGCCTTCTATAATAAGGCAGCTGCCTGACAGCCGGCAGGGAGAAAAGAGGAAAATCACTGAGTTTCACATAGGATGGATGGATCGTTTACTGCCACTGAAATATAGACTGTGAGGTGCTTCGCTCTCCAACTCATCACCTACTGCTGGTCCTCACATTAGCTCTGAACGTTATGACAACATGGAGGCTTGCTCTTCTTTATTGTGCCAAGCATCTATTGCACTTTGATGAAGCCAGACAAAGGCGGGTAAGCGGGGGTGGGGTGGGGGAGAGAGGGAGAGAGGGAGAGGGAGAGGGAGAGAGAGAGAGAGAGAGAAGGAGAGAGAGAGAGAGCACCCATGGCCAGGGTTGATGTGTTTTCTAGCTCAGAAAATCTGAGAGAATCAGATGTTGGAGAGGGTAGAATGGCAGGGGATGGCAAGTTTTCTGAATAAAATAATAGATAATTTCATTCCGACAAAGGCGAGGAAACTATGGGCAAGAGAACAAAATAGCAGGAAGGGATGGAGAAGGGAAGGGGTTTGAAAAGAATAAGAAGAATTCAGTGCTGCTTCTTGCAAGGGAAAAGAAAAAAAAACATTGATGACACCCGGTTCCATTCTTCCGCTCTCCCCTTTCTCTGCTCCTCGCCTCGCAGCACGGCGGGCTAAGCTGGGAGCTGTAATGTCATTAAATTGCAAATGCTTTTTTTTCATTTCCGACACACACTGTTTACTTATCTGGCAAAAACATATGTTGGAAGGAATCCGTTAAATTCTGCCCATTGCCTTGGGTGAAAGTGCAATAGAAACGGGCCCACTGAGCTCCTTCTGTCGTCTCCTTTTAGCACTTTGCCTTATCTACAAGGCTGCTTAGCAGCAAACTGGCGAGTTCAATGAAAAATGAAGATACAGTGCAAGATTAGGGAAGAACAGTGAGGGGAGAAATGCTTGGAGAGAGGGTCATCCCATTGCAAATGATTTCACTCCTCTCCATCTGCATAAATGACTATTTTTAAGGCATCTCCAGCGTCTGTATATTTTTCTCACTCTGCCACACATTTAATTTCACGCCCCGTGTTCTGAATATGCTTAAATGCATATCTCTGATGCACCTTTAAGCCAGAGGAAAGAGGATGGGGGGGGGAGTGGGGAGGGTACGAAAGCAAAATTAAAGATAAAATGGTGTGATTTGCACTACAAGTCTATTACTTTATGGCATTTACATATAGTTTACCTCTGCAATTCCAAGATTTTTTTTCTAGCACCTTCCTATCAGTATTTGGGCTTGTATAAATATGTATAAATCTTTGTTGAGAAAAAATAGAATTCCTAGCACTGCACTGGAAAGTTTGAAGGGTGCACTTTCTTGCTTCAACTTCTTCTCTTGCTCCCATGAGACTGTCAGCATATCTGCTGGGGGTGTTCTCTCCCAGCTTGCCCCAACAAAGGCACAGGCTTCAAGCACTTTGTGCCCCATGATCCCCAGATACTCCTCCCCTCGGTGGACCGAGCGGGGAGAGGGATCCCGGGTCAAGGCTTGGCCATGGCTTTAGAGGAAGGGCCTGGCAAAGCTTGATGCGAGCGAGGAGCCACATCCTTGTCAAACAAGTGGGTGAACAGCTCTGTGAAAGCACAACGCGGACTCCGAGTACGTCACGAAGATTGTGATATTTACAGAGGACCCTGGACTCCCACACGGGCCTCTCGCAGTGGCACAATGAATAGCGGTTACATGTGTGTTACTGTCGTGATATCAGGTGGATGTGTTGTTCTACAGTGGCGAGGAAGTTTGAGCTGTGAGTGGAAAGCCCGCCCCTAACAGCAGAGAAGAGGAAGGCTGTGAATTGGCCTGGGAATGAAAAGGAGAGAGAGAGAGGCTATTCAGAGCACGATTCCTTTCCTTCATTGTCTGCCCGCTTAGATTTGAATACGCTCACTCAAAGCAGACCAGAAAAATGCTTCAGACCCTCGCATTGTTGGCTTTCTCTCTCTTCTTTTCTATTTGCAATTAAATGCATTTCAAATGGAACAACTGTACAGAGAGCATTTCTGATAAGAAGGAATTCCATTGCCTTTAACCTCCTTTGTAATGGCTTTGCAATTTTTGAGCACTCTTATTATGAGAATTGCACAATCAAAACATATCTTTGAATAGAAAATGCCATACAACTTAAGTATTGCTTCATTGAAAATTAAATTGCATTTAAAAATCATTTTTAGTCCTCTGTGTTCCTCGTTCCTTAAGCCAATCTTAGTGTTTCTGTTTTGTTGCTTTGTGTGTAACATTGTGCCTTGACAGGACCCTTGTGTCCTGAGCAGTATCACACACACTGGTCCTAAGCATGGGATGAGATCAGTCAATTAGAATTAATGTCATCTGGTCATTTACAGCTAAACACCCTCCATATGCATTGTGTTTGCTTTGTGTGCAAAGCATCAACTGCAAAACCAATCTCATCCTCCAGACATGAATTTTTGAAGGATTTGAACGCTGTAAATAACTCCAAACCCTCTCTTACGAGGTTTACCCCTGGAGCACTTTGTAACTTATCAGGGCTGCCTTGTGCCTCCTCTAATGCTTGCATTATGCTCAAATGTAAATCGGTAAGCTGCCAGAGAGGTGGGCGGGAATCACTGAAGAAAGAATCACTGAAGGGTCTAGCCAATATTCTGATTGGGGCATAGCAAAATAAACAGTATAGTTTTGTTTTTTTCAGAAGCCAGCTGAACAGAAATAATGTATATCACACTGTCTCTGTTATATTCACAAAGATGACTTCTTCAGGGTCACACGCAGAGATTTCAGCCGGAGCGATAAAAAAGTGAGACTCCTGCCTTGGAAATGTTCTAATATTTGATAAAGTTTTTGAGGGTTGAAGGTTTTCATTTTCAAAATGCCAACACTGGAATAAAAGAAAACTGTAATATATTCTGAGTGAATGATGCCCAGGGGTCTGTTTTGTATTTCTAATTTCCATCTCTAATGGTACAAGAGACTGATTAGTAATTAGGACAGACTCATTTAAATGCATGTAATGAGCATTATAGGTTTCCCATATAGTGCGCACTTCATACTGATGAAAACGGATAGCATCTTCATCAATTTGAACGCATGTTGACCTTTAATGGCAATTAATCTGCAACACAGCTCTTCATGCTGCTCGTCCTTGAATTGGCATTATGGTGTAATGAGTATATCATTGGCATCTCCCAAATAATTGACCTCAAGCATGTTTCGCAGCATAACTATTAATCTTATTTTCCAGTGAATAATTTGATCAGTTTGCGAGAGAAGTGGGTTATACAGAGTACAAAGTAGTGCAGACAGATATGTGGCCCCTAGATATTAATTTGGAGATGGATAGGAGTCTTAAAGAGGATTAAAACTCTATACAGGCTAGTCATTTCATACGACTGCATACCACCCAGTCCACTGTATATACTGTCAGTCACTGCTCGGCATGGTTGAGATTTGAAATGGTGACAGTTAAAGTACAAAGATGTCCAATCCTAGACTATTTCATGGCATATTTCTTGGAGCGTCCTGAAGGAAATGCAAACTGTTAGGGCCATTCCAGTGAACCGGGGCCACCAGAAACGGCAACACTGCCCCCCTGCCATTGTCTGCAGATACTGCATCTCCCTCTCTGTCTGAACACTGTCACTCTGTCGCTCACTCAAGAATATACTGTCATAGTGAACATAAAGGTCCATACCATCATATTTGCATAGGATTTTTTTTTAAAGACCTGCTTTTTGAAATTTGTGGTTTCTTCATGCTCAAAAAGGGAAAAAAAAATGTTGCTTATAAAAAGAGGCCACAACTAGAAAAATCCACATAATATCAGAAAAAACCTGAAACACCACAAAAGAGATATGAAATTTACAAACGGATGAGGAAGTGAGCTGTAAATGTAAAAAAAAAAAAAAAAAAATAGATTAATCAGGCAAAGTGGATTCAATTAAAAAAAACTTTTCAGTTGAGGAGACTGATGTGGATTTGTTCTTAAGAATAAAGATGGATGTTTTAAATGTGATCATGCATTCAAAGAGTTTTATCTCAATATTAGAGTAATTGCAAACATTGAATAGTTTGAGGTTAATTAATTAATTTGTTCAATAGCTATCATGAAAGTATTATGACATATTGTTTACAGGTGATCACATGACATGTGCTTTGTTTTATCTTATAATTAAGTTCAGCTTTTACTTTGAAAATTAACATGTTCTTTTTGTTTCATCTCATGTTTCTTTTATAATAATTCATTTTGTCTATGTGAGGTTCCATGCAACAACATTTATGCGACCTGTTGTCCATTCTCCTTCATTTTTTGAAGCTTTAGTTTATGTGCATTTTCACAAGAGAAAAAATACTTTAGATTTAGTCTGTGCTCATTAAAAAAAAAGACCTATGAAAAGACATATGAATATGGAGAAGAAACCCAAAAGCCCAGCAGAGGCTGTCGAGTGGCTCCTCACATTACACATCATTAATGAAATAATCCTGCATGAAAACAAGCAAAAACATTTGAATCGGTTGCTTTTCACCAGCGTCTGCGAAACTGAGCTCCGTTCTCTGCAAATGCAACTGAAGTGGCCTCAATTCAAATTTTAAAAGGCCTCCTATTATTTTGGAAAACACATATTCCTATAAAACATGTGCAGAGTGGTTGAAGTGTTAAGAGCAACATTCACAAAGCTGTCAAGAAAATGGATGCATTTCTCCATCCACATGGTAACAAGTAGATAATAAAGTACAAATGAATAATCACCTCCATCTGTGATTCTCTTTGAAAGACCATTAACAGGACGCCTTCGTTTGTCCTGCTCCAAAGATGCATTATGGACAATTATGCATATCCTTATGTCAAGAAGAGGAACTCCATATGAAAACACATTGAGTTTATTAAGTGACATGCAATTAAAAATCTGTTCCTTCCACTATTCCTTTGCTTTGTGTTTAATATAAATATCTTTCCGTTCCATGTCACCTCTAACTATCCTTAATGACAAAAATATAGGTTCCAGATAAAAGATTTTTTTAAAACCCACCATCCTTTTATTAAAAATATTTCTCAGCCTCACAGTCTTGTAAGTGTCTTGCATGCCATTATATGTGGCAGCTTGTTTCTCCACGGCTCTCTGGCACCATCCTGTGTTTCAGGAGGAATAATGGCTTCTGTTTATTTACACACTGTTGAAGAAGACAGTTTTTTTTTTTGTTGAAAGCTATTTCCAGTGGCCACTTGAAGTGATGGAATAAAATATTTGAGAGAAGAAGAAGAATTTGTCATCACATTGATATTTAGACGCTGGAGTTTCATTAAGAGTCTGATGCCTGGTTCAAATCAGTGTTATTGGAATTCTTAACATTTTGAATACGGGCAAATTGCAAACACTTGAGTTAAAACAACTGAATAAAAACAGATAGAAACAAATAAAAACTAAAACAGACAATTAAAAAAAACAGATGGCATATTTTTTAAATGTTGCTAATCCAGTGATTATTATGATGTTTATTAGTGTTAGTAAAGTATATTCACTTACAATCCTGCTTCTTTCTGGTTTAAGGGTTTTTAAACTTGACAAATAAATTCACCTGTAAATACCTTCTCTTTATTAAGCATGAACATGTGCAAATTGGAGGAGTGAATCTTAAATCCAATGACCTCTGGCCTTCAATAAAGTGCAGCACACACTTACAGTAAGTATTTGTTTATATGCAGCTCTGTTTAATTCATTTATGCACATTTAGTTTGCTAGTTTGCTTTTTTTCCATTTGCTAACATTTGATTATATCTTCTAATTTGTTTGTTTGCATACTGTGTTGAAATGGATTTTGCTTTTTTTGCACGCCAAATGTCAAATTTTCCCCCACATGACGAGGCATGACTGTGTGGAACAATCAAGTCATTGCTAAATTCATTAGAGTCACATTCACTCGGGGGCCTGATCATTAATTTTCCTCTCGCTCACACGCTTGCAGACGTCTCTGCTGAAATAAATGGGGAATAATTTCTATAGAGACATTCCTCTTGACTCCCTCCAGGAATTCTGCTCGCTAATCCTGTTGCGAGCAGTGAACCTCACAGGACCTGTTGTGTAAAAGACTCGGTGGTCACACATGAGTTTTCTCATGAGGCCGTGTTTATGTCCATGCACGGACTCACGTGTTCATCTTATACTTTACCACTGACTTTAAGTCTTTCTCCTCTTCAGTAATGTAACGATCCAAAAAAGTGAATCTGATGGTGAAGAATATAAAATATGTTGACATAGTAAAAGAAGTCATATTTTTATATTGATTAGTTTAGACCTCAGGATTTTATATTATAACAAAGCTCAGCTCATTTACATTAGAGTGAAACCAAATGCTGTGTGTGTATATAGATATATATATTGAAATGACATTGAGAACTTCAGGATACTTTATTACACTAATCTGACATATAGGATATAGTGTAAGCTGGCAAACTGACTGTATGGAGACACTTAGAAAACAATGATTTTAAATGGCTGACACCTTTTAATAGGAAATTATAATAACAGGAGAGGGATAGTAAGAGTTATGTATGTCTTAATCTTGCCTCAGTTATAATATGCATATAGATCATCAATCTATAGCTTTCATGACAACACTAATAAGAAAAAAAAACCCTTTCCCTTTGGTTCAGTGGGATAAAGACTCCCCTCTACTCTAAATACTGCATGTGCTTATACTGTCTGCGATCACATGTCCGGCCGCTGGAATGCATCAGGAGTGCTGTTCAAAGACACATCAGGAGTTTCTCTCATTATGAGCCTTCTTTGTTGAGTGTCCCCGAACAAAGACTCCTTAAAGGAAAATCTAGCTGAATCATAATTGGTTATATATGGCAGTGAGAAACAAATGATGTCCATATTGAAAAGGTCCTTCCACCATCAGGAGTGACTTCTGACGAAAACACGGAGCAAGTGATTATCTTGCTGTTAGTCACAAGCACGGCCTTGTGGATGCTCAAGTGTTCATGTGTGGGCGGTGTTGGATTTGACTTCTTTGGCTTCAGGTTTAAAAAGTTTTTTGCTAAATTATTCATTTATGTGCTTTTAATCAATAGAATTTTATACATCATTGATTTCTCCTCTTGAATGTGTCGCCCCGATTCAAGTCGAGTTTGATGTTGTTATTCAAAAATTTAATTTGGTCTGTTGTACAAAAACTACACAAAAAATTCAAAACATGCACGAAGAAAAAACAAACTGAAAACGGAATAAAACAATAGAGAAAATTCATAAAAATTGGATATGACCTACACCTCCCTAACTTCAGTGTCAACCCAGCAGGTCTGTAAATGTTGAATGAGTCACATGAAATCCAGTCACGTATCCTCGGCATCATCCATTCAGGTCTTTGACGTAGTTCGTTTCCATCACCATTAACAGAGGAGGGATATTCTGCCTTTAGGGCGTTCATGTGGTTCACTCTTTTTCAAGGAAACCACACTTTGAGATCTCTGTTCTTTCAGGCCCTCATCAATGTTTTAGTCTGTTTATTTTCCATTTTACTACAGATTGCATAGTCTTAACATTAGTACTAACTGTTTGTAAAGGCACTTTGAACGCCATTTAACTATTGTCCAAGTTCAATTAAACATGCATGTAGATGTCACAGAGTGATTTTTTGTTAAAACTCTCTGTTTTAATTTAAATTTTTAATTAAATGATTGCAGAAGTTCAGAGGGGAAATGTGTCTTTGCTGATGCTCAGAAAGGTTGGAACCACTGGTTTATTCTTATTAAGTTTATCATACATGTTTTTAATGTAAAATCTGAAATCAATCTGAAAATTAAGTTTAGCTGCCAGATAAATGTAGTGGAGTGAAAACAATATTTCACTCATTCATGAAATGTAGTGGAGTAGAAGTAGCATCAAATGGAAAGTAAAGTACAAGTACCTCTAAAATACTTAAGTATAGTAGTAAATATACTGTATGTATAGTCTGTGAAGGATAAGAAAATGATGTCCTTTCAAACTAGGTCAAGTCCTACAGTTGCTCACATGTACAACAAAGGGTGTCAGTTGAGACCTGGGGTGAAAAGTTTGATCAGTGGACAAAAAGCTGGGAATAAACCCGCTACAATAACAAGCTCCAAAAAGCTCCTCAAATCACTGTATCTATTGCCTGGATTAAAGCGATTAGACCCCCATTAAGATTTACACAACAGAGCCCGGCTGGTCCAGCTGGCTCCAGAGCTGATTTTTTCCCCCTCAGTTCTTTTATGACGGTAACTCAGAATAACTCAACAAATCAATTCACTGGTTTTGAGACAATCTTTCTAATTTTTTTTTATGAGAATGATCATAAACGGCATTTGCTCACACTTCAATACATAATTCATTTAGTATTTGACCAAATGTCTGTACAGGTGACTGTACAGTATATTCTGTATGAGGCTAATCTGATGTATTTTGTCTTTTTTTCTGATTAACTTTGAATTATATAACAGACACACGGACAACAAAAGTGGCTATACAACATTTAACAGTCCCTTCAGGCACTTTCTTGGTATTCGTCCAAATCTCAGCCCAGCTCACAGCTCTGCTGTCAGGTGATCATCACAAGACCAGTGCCTTAATCCTCCTCTGCTCTACAAAAGCAAGAGCAGAAATTAGAGGCTTTCTTAATGTGCATGTAACCAACTGGAACACGACATTATTTGGCTTTAAGTGTTGTTTTCACAGATGTTAAAACTATCACTGAATCTAATTTGAAGATACACAACTGGGGACCGTAGCAGACTGAGATTCCACACTCCTCTGGGGGAACTAATTGACCGTTTTACTGCTGAAAGTTGATGAACAAACTGATTTGTCGCCACTGACTGGAGGAAACGAATATGATGAACGCGCTGGGTCTCGGCCTTCTTTGTTTGCTCCTCTGGCCTGAGCCGGCGGAGGCTCAGTTTCCTCGGGTGTGCTGCACGGTGGAGGGGATCCAGTCCAAGCAGTGCTGCCCCGCTCTGGGATCGGATCCCGCCAACGTGTGCGGCTCTCTGTCGGGGAGAGGGAGCTGCTCAGCTGTCCGAGTGGACAGCAAACCCTGGGGAGGACCGTACAGGCTGAGAAACGTTGACGACAGAGAGAGGTGGCCGACCAAGTTCTTCAATCAGACTTGCAGATGCACTGGTGAGTCATGTACACTTTTATTAAGATGCTGTTTTGGTCAAGTGGATAACGCTGCTCATGTTGACCCTGGAGCATTTGACACGTCTAGTTTTGTGTCTGTCTTGCAGGTAACTTTGCAGGACATGACTGCGGTCAGTGTAAATTTGGCTGGACCGGATCGAACTGTGACCAGAGGAAAGCCCCTGTGGTGAGGAAGAACATCCACTCCCTGACCCCTGCGGAGCTCCAGGAGTTCCTCGATGCTCTGGAGCTGGCTAAGACCACCATCCACCCCACATATGTCATCGCTACCCAGCACTGGCTCGGACTCCTGGGGCCGAACGGAACTGAGCCCCAGGTCGCCAACATCTCCATCTACGACTTCTTTGTCTGGCAACATTACTACTCTGTCCGAGACACTCTGCTTGGTAAATAAACATGGTCACATTTCTTGAAGTAAAACAAATGTATTAGTTTGTGTGGTTGACTCTGTGTACTAGGGATATGATAGGAATATGACAAAAAGGGATTAATCACTGTATTAAATTCAATTCATTTAAGAGAGAAATTGGTTGTTTACTCATACATGATTTAACAGTATCAATATATCTTTTACATACAATAGTGTGTGATGTGCACATCGTTGCCTCGTGATCACAGATGAGCTCATCTTCTTTTCGCTGCAGGTCCAGGTCGTCCTTTCAAAGCCATTGATTTCTCACATAAAGGCCCAGCATTCATCACCTGGCACAGGTATCACCTCCTCAGCTTGGAACGAGAGCTGCAGGTATGTGCCATCTTCTGGAAACATGTTATCGAACTAATTCATGCTGGCATGAGTGGATGGGATCAGTAACACTGCAAGGGCATTTATAAATAGGCTCTTTGAATATATATATAAAATCTAATTTGTTGTGTTCATAGAGTTATTACATTACATATAATATTTGCTTTTTCAAGTAATTTAAAATCAGAAATGTGACTATTGTTTAATAACTATTATCGGTATATCAGTATCTGGTATCTTGAAGATTCTTACGAAGCCATAGTCACATTCAACACCTTTACAATTTATCCATTTAATCTATTAACCAATAACATTTTGGTGAATACATTCTTAAAGAGAGACTCACTTAGACTCACTCTAATAAAGACTGAGGATGAAAACAAAAGATATTTAAAATATTTGAATGAATGTGGACGACTTTTAAAAGACTTGTTTCAAAAGCTCAGGGAAGAGAAATAGAGAATATAAAGATCCTCGACTGGATCTAAACTGAGGAAGCCACAGTTAAAGTGTAGGACTCGTGTCTAAGCTGTCAAATGAACAGGTTGATCACCATACAGACATTTTATACTAACTAATAAAATATGTTCTTTGCAGAGACTGACCGGCAATGAGAATTTCGCTATCCCTTACTGGAACTTTGCCACAGGGCGAAATGAGTGTGATGTGTGTACTGACTCTATGCTGGGGGGCCGAAACCCAAACAACCCGTCCCTCATCAGCGACCAGTCCAGGTTCTCCAGATGGGGGGTGGTATGTAACAGGTCAGCACAAAATACTGATGGGAGAGGAAAAGTCTCAGTGATTATTGGTTTGATTATGATGAAATAAACATTGCAGGGGAGCTAATTTGAGTTTTGATTCTCCTCCAGTTTGGACGACTACAATCGCCTGGTGACTCTCTGTAACGGCACCAACGAGGGCTCCATTCAGAGAGGGCTAATGGATGGAGTTAACACGTCTCTGCCAACCATGAACGACGTCAGGAGCTGTCTTGGAATCAGAGATTTTGACAGCCCTCCATACTTCACCAACTCCTCCTTTAGCTTTAGGTAAAACTCTACTGTTTAGAGAATAATTTTAAATGTATTGCTGATGTTTCAATCTCACAGCAATTGTCCACATGCAAGTTTTAACTAGTTTTAAGAGGTTTTGCTTTGTGCTTTGTGACTAACAGAAATGCTCTCGAAGGCTACGACAAACCAGACGGAGAACTGGACGAATCGGTCAATAACCTTCACAACCTCGTCCACTCCATGCTCAATGGAACCAGCGCTTTGTCTCACTCTGCAGCGAACGACCCCATCTTCCTGGTCAGAATCTGATTTCGTGGTTTACTCTGAAAGAACATGGTGTTGTCATTAAAATAACCCTGGTGTTTGTGGTCGTTTGTCTCTCAGGTGCTCCATGCTTTCACCGACGCCATTTTTGACGAGTGGATGAGGCGCTTCGTTCCATCCAACGCCACCTTCCCGGATGAGATGGCCCCCATCGGTCACAACAGGGACTACAACATGGTTCCCTTCTTCCCTCCGATCACTAACGAGGAGATATATGTCACATCTGAGCAGCTGGGATATTCCTACGCCGTTGACCTAGAGGGTAAGCAAGTGTATGCGTACATGCAGGCTGGTCAGGAACAGAATCGTCAAATGGTGTGGATGTTTCCCAGATAGCTCACTTGTTATAGCGTGTGGCCCATGTACCAGCGTCGTGGGTTCAATTCCACCCATGCCCACCAAAATCAGAAAGGCTGGTTAGCAAAAGCAAATCATGTGATCAACAAACAGAATTGTCCAATCATGTGTTCAGAATTGTCAAATTGTGTGGTCAGCAAACATGCACACACGTATACATTTAGGGAAATTGATTATTTGTTGTTTTGCTGAAGATCAGTTCCACTCTCGCATCCATACGGTAAATGTGAAGCAGCATCAACATCTCTAAAGTCCATTAATTAACACAATTTATCTCTGTTTAATCCAACTAAATATCAAACTTCCACTTGACCTCAGTTAGAACATGGTCCCTGAAGTTTTCTCTTTTCACATTAAGTCTGGCACAGACTGCAGAGTGACGGCAGCCTGTAGCTGACAAACAATAAAGTCTCATTTTTCTTGAGAAAACATTCTTGCAAGTGGGACTGTGTATTGTTGGTGAGTGTTTTCAAATTGAAAACCACAATAAGAAAGTTAGTTTGAGCTGACTAACAGTGAGTCACTGATGTTGATCCACAGCCTCATCAAACCCATCAAATTACTCTTTGTGATATTGGAATAACATAATGAGGTAAATTTAGATATATATTTTTTTCTGCTGCAAAAAGGTTTCTATGAATATCTCCTGTGCTTCATCTTTCCAGACGCAGATGGAGGGCCGAGCGTGTTTGTGCTGGGCTCCACTCTGGGGGGAGTCTTCATCGGTCTCCTGGTGCTTCTCCTTATCTTTGTGCTCTACCTGCGTCAGCGGAGAAACAGAGGCTTTGAACCCCTGATAAAAGCAGACTTCACAAATAGAAAGTACACAGAGGAAGCATAGATTTCACCTGTTGTTGTGAAACGCACTTATTCATACCTAAGAGAGATGGAGCAGCCAATCTTCAATGTTCAGTGGGCCCTACTGTGAAGCAAGAGGGAAATAAGAATCCTGCAAACAAGCCACACTTTTACTTCTTAAATTTTAAATCTAATTTCATATAAGAACAACGACAATCAGGTAGAATCCAACACGAGTTTCATGTGAGACCAATCAAAATGAATGTACACTTTAACTGGTTTGGTAACGTCCTTTGTAGTGAGCTCCCAAAAGCACGACCCAATTTCCATCGCGGTCTTTCGTGATTATGTACCTTATAGAATCACAAGTACAAATCTATTGGAATGTTTTTAATAAATATTTATTCTCAAGAACAGTAACAAAACACAAATGCAATCGTCTTAATTGCACTGAAAAAACAATAAGGCATATTCGCTCGACTAGTTCTTCACCCCTCTTAGTTCGAAATTGGATTCAAACTCCGGACAAACGTCACCTCGCGAGGATTTGACTTCATACAGCAATGCTTTGATTGTAAAAAATGTTGACTTACAATGTTTCCTGCTAATTCTATTTTTCAGATCATTTGTCTGACCAGACATCCATTTTTGATATTTTATTGCAAAAATATTACCATTAAAAGTTCAATGATACAAAACATAAAAAGGGCATCCTGTAAGATCATAATAAAGAATCCTTTTAAATGACACATCCGACACATCTCCTCTATATTTTTGTTCTAGCAATGTGGATGCAAACGCTGACGTAAATGCAATAATGAAAAGCTCAACAAATATTCATTGATATACTGCTAAGGGCATAACACTGGTTAATTCCTTGGATATGTAAGCTTAGCTGGCCTGGTGGTTATGGAGCTGATGGGCTCTCAGAGAACAGTGGACGTACATACAGGCTGGTTTTGTCCGCCCCCCTCAGCAGTGCCAGGCCTCTCACATTCTCTGTAAGTACGCTCTACTGAGGAGCTTCACTGAAGCATTCAGCCCTGTCCGGTCTCCACAGATTCTCATTTCACAGGTGACTGTGGTCGGCTTCAAGCCTGTCTGTGCTGCAGACATAACCATTCAAGCTTTACAGATAAATTTAGGGACCCTTTCTTTGCATTTCCAGTAACCGCTGTGTGCTGTTTGCTGCTGCTTCTCTTAATAAATCCCTCACTTTTTACATAACCGTGGTAATAAAATTTCAGAAATAGCAACATTTAACTTGACTTTTTAACTGTCAGTACTGCAGCTTTGTAGCTTTTCAAACATTACAATGCACATTTTAATGACTATTTTATCCAAACTGTGAAAGCAGTTACAGGGTAACCTTTGGCTATTCATAACATATGCAAAAGCGCCAAACAATTTTTTTCTGCACCCGTTGCTTCTGTATATGCAAATCCAGAATTTCTGGAACTTCTTTAATACTTGTGTAAACTATTGTGAGGATGCAGAAGAAGATTTTATAGGCAGCACAAGACTTTCATCTGTGATGGTGATTCTGTATTGAGTGCCTCTCATGCTGTAATGTGCATGTCCATTAAGACACAAAGAGAGTGCGGTCATGATTTTCCACTGGTATGTAGGACTTCCTTTATAAGGCTATATAATGCCAGAAGAGCATGTTGAAGAACCAGTGAAGTATCTCTTAGTAGTTGACTTGTATCTCTTTTGGCCGTGTCACTGATCATATTAAGGACTCAGATGGAAACGAACTGGGTAACACTCACTTAATGGAGACATACTGTAAACTCCTACTGTTAAAATATATGTATATACTGAAGAATTTGTTTAGACCTGTCTGCCATGAGTTCATCGATTACGCACCGGGACGTGCACCTCACAGCTGTACAGAACCAGCATCACCTTCTCTGCGTGTCAATAAATGCTGCATATTAATTCTGCCCAGGCTGCCTACTCCTGAAGCCAAGCCTGAGAAACCAGCATGATATGAGAATATTTTGTGGATAATAAATTTGTTGCAAGGCAAATGAGTATATAAAAATGTCAATCTTATCCCTTTTGACAGACTGTGAGTTTTAGCACAAGGCGGCTGTCAAACAGTGGACAGCTAAGAGCAGAACAGATCGAGGACCGACCCATGATGTACTATAAGTCTTACATCATGGTTGAGATTCCTGTGAAACATAAGATGAAGTAACATGATTCTGTATCTGATCTCAAAACAAGTACGGGTTTATGACAGCTTTGATAAATGTTTCTCATCAATAATCAATAATTGGCACATGATTCAATGACAATGGAACAAGGATTCAATTAAAATTTTCGCTGCGACCACATGTTCCTGAATTTCATCGTTATCCTTTGTTTTAAAATATAATGTCAAACATATATTAAACTTATTGTGCCTCTTTTAGGTGCATCAAAAATCACATTCTCAACATTTTTCAACACACAAACAATTTTGCATTAAAAAAAAAAAAAAAATCAAAACAATCAAAGTGCGTGTTATATTTTTCCACATGGAGAACTACATTAATACCTGCCATATGTGCAAGAAATCTCTGAAGCAGAGTTTGTTGGGTCGGCATCAGCGTTAGATGGTGAAGTGAAGCCGTAAAATATCAAGTCAAAGGATGGCACTGCACGATCTTTGGGAAAGTGGGAAATCACGATGCATGACTGCTCTCTTTTTCAGAGCAGACTCCTCTAGCCTCGAGGCTGGCAGCCTGAATACTGTCTGCTTGACTGTAGCTCCAATCTGCCTGAATACAAAAACTGCAAAAAAAAAAAAAAAAAAAACCCTGCTGTCCATGTTTAGCCAGTTCCTCCAGCATTATCTCCATTGTCGGTGGAGTGCCAGGGCTGAGAGGGCCAGCACGGTTGGCAGGGCTGCAGAGGAAGCACGGAGCGGGGCAGAGTCGTCCACGGGCCCACTCCGGTCGGCTTCCACCACCGGGGCCTCAGTGGCAACGCCGTCCATCTCTGTGGGGCACACCTCTGTGCAGCCGCTGCCGCTGCCTGAGCCGCTGCCTTCATCGCCTGCAACGCCACAACAGAACACGAGCCAGACTGAGCAAACAAACTATAACTGCTACTTTAAAGCCCCAATATGCAACTTTCTCACATTAACGTTACATTAAAGGTCATTG
This sequence comes from Holacanthus passer, assembly GCA_025331565.1. Classification (NCBI taxonomy): domain Eukaryota; kingdom Metazoa; phylum Chordata; class Actinopteri; family Pomacanthidae; genus Holacanthus; species Holacanthus passer. The sequence goes on from JAFREQ010000136.1 coordinate 91,452, forward strand.
ACTATTAATGACCGTTCATAGTGATGAACTGTGTCTTTTAGCTCATTGTTTTGCTTTTTCTTATGTGTTTTGGTTCCCTCTCGCTTCTCTCATCAGCATCGTTTTCACCGGCCCAGCACCAAGCGGCAGGACAAGCTGGTGAACATAAGGGAGGAGTTGGTGGAGACCCAAAGCAGAGCTAATAAAAAGATCTGCTGAAATTGTAAAAAGTTTGCTAACAAGCTCACTACTTCAACTTCAAAGGTGACAAACGGTATGTCAGCATTTTGTTTACAACTTGTTTCTGCTTCCCTGAAGTGGTTAAATATCAGTTAATGGAGGTTTAAAAATACCATATACAATACTAGTCTATGTCTGTATATGGCTCTCTTCTATTTCCAGTTTCCAATTTTCTGTGATGGCTTGGCTTCATCTAAATGAATGACTGCACACCCAACCTGAAAATTGTTCCATAACTGTTTTCATCAGGGCTGCAAACACCTCGATGAAGACTGGAACTGTTGCCATTGTTTTTTATTGCCTGTGTTAGTTATTTGCTCCTTCAGTGCCTCCTGTGGCGTTACTGATGCTGATTACCTCTGCCTCAAGGTCAGGTAGTATTTTAAAGCAGACGTGTTATCAAAGTGAGTGACACATAGGAGCGTGAACATGACCAACTAGTACAGAGAGGGCGAGACTAAGAATACATTTCCTGCCTTAAGTTGCATGTCGTCACGTGTGTGTGAGTGTGTGTGTGTCCATGGGAAAATTGTCAAATTGCTTACTTGAGTCTTGGAAGTAGATATCATTGCCGTTGTAGGCGTTTTTCAACTTGTTGGTCATCACCCTCAGAGCCATGATCTGCTGGCGGATGAAGGTGTCTGGGCGGGTGATGTCCACACCCACCTCGGGGTTATTCACCTGGTTGGTCAGTCCATCCTTCTGAACTTCAGGGAAGTACCTTTAAGGTTAAAAATACACCAAATACAACAAACTTGATGTCTTACTTTTTTGACAAGATGCTTGTTAAAAGGACAAAGAACACAGTGACTGCTCATTAGTGAATAAAAAAAAGTATATCTGTGACATTAGACAAACTCTGAGCTCATGCAAAGAATTCTTCAGAAGTGTTAATAAGAAAGACCACAGAAAGGCAAAGGGTGCACCTGAGAATAGCTCTTTGATGGTTATAACAGTGTTGGAAAAAAAAAATCAACATTTGACCTAATGATGTCAGGAAATGTTCTGACATACTCGTGAGATATTTCTCCAGGGAAAACATGTCAGCTGCCTGCATTCCTGCTTGATAAATAAGCAGCCGGCCATCATGTGAGGACATTCCACAAACCGTCTCACACAACAGCATTTGTTTCCCTCAATCCCAGGTCACCAGGATAAAATACACATCTGAAATCTCAGTGAGTCACAAGCGGCAACGTTTGACTGACTTCACTGCTGATATTCTTTTCTTTTTCTTTCACAGAAAATAGCAGCAGCTTCCACATCCAATACCAATAAACCGGGTTAAATTATTAGCTTTTAGGGTTTTTCAAATAATTTAAAATACGAATGCTTTTGATCATACAGTTGATGTTGTGAATAAAAGTGGCACAAATCAATTAACTGTGACCTCAGCCACAGCATTTGGAGAAGTGGAGCAAATATTTCCATTGGAAATGAAATCAGATTAACAGGGCCGACCATGCTGGTTGCACATTTTAAAAGAGAGTGAAAACACAGTTATATAAAATAACACAGACAAAAATGCAAAGAGAATCAAAACAAATGGTATAATATAGTAAAGGGTGAATCCACACCAGTGTCATCAACTCTTAATTATCCTGTTTTTTTAGTTGATGAATAACAGTCAAAATATGCCAAGCTCTTGCACAGCTGAGTTTAAGTCAGCAAAAGTATATAATCTGCTCCTTAATTCCAGGATTAGACTGATTAACATTAGTCGGGCTGTACAGACTTTGGACTTCTTAGTAACCTTTTGTATTAGCCTGAATTAGCCCCGGGCGCTGGTGCACTTACCTGCCCTTGGTGTGCCCATTCCAGCACTCGTCATCGCTGGCATTTCCAGCGGTCACCCTGTCCTCCACGCACATCGCCTCCGGCAGGTTGGACCAAAATTTCTTCGACAGCTTCAGTTTCTCTTTTATGTCAACCACCTTAGGCAAAGACAGGGGTCGTTACAAGGGAGATAAAAACCCAGGATAAAAAAAGTCAAGTTTGTGTTCCAGTAGTGTGCAGCAGTTGCAGCTGAACATGATACATGTATATACTGTATATATATATATATATAGTACATGCATGATATATAAACAGTACATCAGAGGTTTCCAAAGTGGGGGTTGGGTCTCTCTCCCCAGGGGGGCTCCACACACTTTCATGGGAGGCTCAGCGAATGGAAATGAACAAATATCACATTAGTTATCAAAAGGAGATCACATGGAATAGCTAAATGTGTGTGATGTGGTTCAAGAGAGAGTTCAGAGATACAGTAGTTTTGAGGGATTTTACTGGTTTCCCCACTTTTCCAGAGTCAGAAACTCATAAATGATTCAGGACAGACCTTTTTTATGTAACGATGTAGTCATGTCAAACAGTAATATTCAGCTATCTTGGCTCAACTTTTGAATCTCTATGGGATCAAATAAGGTAATCATGATCCCATAAGAATCCAGACTGGAACTGAGGAAGTAAGGAGGGGGGTGAGGGGGGCTCTTTCCAAGCTTTGTCTGAGGCCCACAGTCTCAGACTTTGAAAACCCCATGACACAGAAAATATGAGCTTTAAAAAAAGAAGATCATCTAAAGGTGAAAAATACATCAGTAAGGAGACATTATTTCTTCAGAGCAAGAAAATTAAGTACAAAAAATATCACAGTGTTGACAATGACAACCCTCCTTTGTTTATGCTGCAGCCCTCGAAGCCTTACAACAATATTACTAATTACCATATATTTTCTAAAAGCGTCTGAGAGAAGTACAGACACTGAAAGATATCCTTGAAGTTTCTGATATATGAAAAATGGTGTGTCGAGATGTCCTAACTGAGCTTTAGTCTTTTTTTAAAAACTCTCTGTTACTCAAGATACATCTCATTTGTAACCTCATTATAAAACTACCCCACCTTCACTTACTACCACATCTTATCAAAGGGATTATAAATTTTGGGGATTTAACCCTGAGACATCTTAACTCTCTGACTCCCAAAAAAAACGATTGGGTTTAATTTTCCTTCCGTGTTGACTATCGAATGTTTGCATCATGCAAAGTAAGACCATGCAGGCTTGCAGCAATAATTTCAGCTTGAATGTCAGACTTAAATGCTCCTTTGCATCCCGGCCATGTGACACAGTCAGATATCGTTTCCTGACTTGAGCCTGTTGAACTGCAATCTTTCATCAAACACAGAATTTGACATATTTCACTGAAGCTGAGGGAAAGCCTGATAGCAGCAGGTTGGCCCCATTATCTTTTTCCGTCTGACTTGCTGTTGGCTTACGTGAAATTGTAGTGAACCTGAGCAGAACATGAAAGGTGCTGTACTGACTGTGTGACGCCGCTGTAGGCCCCGACTCTGCTTTTGATGTGTTAATCCTGTCACACTGATGCCAAAGCACTTCAGCAGCTGTGATACTGCCCAGAGGGTCAAGGCTGCACTCAATGCAAGAGATTGACTGGCAATGTTTGACTAAACCTCACACATTAAGTTTAGTTTAACGAGTGAGAGATTCTCAGTTTTTCTCAGGATCAGCTCGCGAAACCAGGATGTAAAAAAAAGTGTGCATTAAACTGGAAATTACGTACTAACATTTTAGTAATGCAAACATTTAATTAGCACCTCCACCAAACAATGTACGTGTTTACAAAGAAAATAGATTCACGACATTTCACTTCTTCCAACTTGAGATACTGACAATGTCATAACGATTGTTACTTTGATCTTTCTCCTGTGCAGGGTCGACACATGAAACTATATTCAGTCATACATCCATTATACAAAGTGACACTGACAGAGTGTGATTTCCCATTTTAACCAACAACAACAACAACACACTTTTAGCATGTACATAAAACTCCCTACTGAGACGGAAAAGAATTTCAGTGGGAATAAAGTAAAAGTACTCAATCAACCTAAAATAATCAACTCTTGCGCTTAAAGGATTTAAAAAAAAGGTACAAGTTTAAAAAGAAGAGGAAAGGTTGAGCTTTTTCATACAATAATAAATATGCCTCTGGGAAGAGTCTGCCCCTCACTTCATTGCGCATTGCCCATGAATAAATAATACGACTGCAACGAGCAGGACTGGCATGCAACCAGCTGCAGTGCACACTAGATGGCACTATGTCTTTGAGAAATGAGGATATGGAAGCTAGAAAGAGAGAGAACACAAATAGGAAATGAAAGTGAAACTACATTATGAATTGAAACCAATTATGTTTACTAATGATGTTTCTTGCGCATCACACTTCAGAGCTGTATGTGACATGCAAAACAGATGTTAAGTGGATGGAATCAAACACATAGGTACAAAAATACTACAGCATGAACAGGAATATTTCCATGCCTGTAAGGTGATGGTATGTGAGGAAGGAGAGAGGAAGTGTGTGTGTGTGTGGAGCAGAGATCCTCATTATAATCAGCTGCCTATTACCGACAGGGTTGATATTCTCATTAAAAATCACAACAAAGATCACAGACACAACACCTCCCCCTCACCTCACATCAGGATATTAAATTGTATTTGTTTTCAGTGACACACAAAAAGATTACTATTATAATCATGTGTGATAGCTAATTCTCTTCCTGATGACATGAAAGGTGTTATAAGTGTGTGATACCTATGGTTCTCTAATAAGGGCTGACAAGGCGGTTGACAGAAGCGTTTACTGGCTGGATGTGCGAGCCACCGTCATTTATATTATAATTTTTCCTGCACATGACTGCATGAACTTAAGGAAAACATTAAAACATTTTCCAGCATTTGCATATTGAGGTTTTAGAAGCACTGAGAAAAGACAGGCACAGCTTCTATATATCTATATATAATAACTGTACAGATGTTTTTCACTGGATGAATAAACTCCACTGAGGCAGAATAATGTTTTGAATATGACAGATGAAAGAAGACACAGCGCCACACACACTCACACATGTATTGCTCATCCTTGCCCAATAAAAACCATGTATCTCCAAATGTATTCTGATTGATTGATTTAGAATTTTGCCTGATAAACTGGTTTCATAAATGTCTCATATTTCTGAAACTAAATAAACCATTCAAATGCTCATTAGGATTAAATGATTGGTTTATAACACAGTATAATGGAGTTGTATGTAGCTTTATGATCAATTTGGGTGCATAGTATTGGTCAACAATTATACCTTCTCCTGTCAGGACACATTTACTATATTGTCATTCATTGTCTGTTTATACACATGGATGCCCAGATGAGTTATAGCTCTTGACAAATACATCAGTAAATTTCCCGTTGTGGGACTAATAAAGGAATATCTTATCCTATCTTATCTTACATCATTAACACTTTGCAAGCCTGCAGGAGAACCTACGGTAGCCCTCACACAGATGTATAAACACGAAAAGCCTTCTCTAGAGTCAGTGTTTGGTTTGTTTGTTCTGGGCTAAAGTAGAATCATTCCCTCTGCAGAAGTAAGAGGACTCATTCCTAGGTAACAAAAATACAGTGATTCTTAGTTTCAGGTGATTCTACACTAAAGGAAACATAATTATGAAAATTATATTCCATTTCTGCTAAGTGTTTTGCATGTTTTCATCTTTATTTCATCAGTTTTTATATAGTCACAGTTTAATGTTAATATCACTTGCTATCTTATATTGAAGAATTGAAGACATTTTCTACTCATCTTACAGTGATGTACATGACCTTGCTCTTCATGCAGAACATCATCTATATTCTATGTTTCTTAAAGGCATTATATACAACATTCCCTACAATTTAGTAAAAATGCATCATTTTATGTAAGAGAATATCCTGCTCCACATTAAGGACTATGAAGGTCTCAGTCATCCAGGCACAGTAGTAGGTTATTTAGAAAGTCAGAAGTAATTGGAATTCCTGTTTTATTAACTGTTTTATTTATCTTTTATTCTTTTTAAAACTGAAAATACAGTTGCCTTTGACTTACAGCAGCACTGCTACATATTCACATTAGGGATTAAAAGCATTGAAAATATGAGCTAATGTAAAGCTGTTTTCAGGTTTGGAGGTGCTAAAGGTTTCTGTGGTTCAGCTGGACAATTCAGACGTTTGTCTCACACATTGCACAAAAAGTGTGAAAAAGACAATCCAAAGCATTAGTCTGGTGTTGTTCTATGTTTTTATAAAGACAACAAACCTAATCAAAAGACCAAAACCAACACTGCTTAAGTATCTCTTTCAATACTTTCTGACTTCCCAACCCCACTGGTGGGACTCAGCCCTAAACCCATTGATTCCTACTTCGGATGTAAACTTAAATAAACGGTTTACATATTCATAGTTTCGTTTAAAAAAAAAAGACTCCTTAATTTTCTAAAACAGCTGGACACTGCAATTTAAAAAAAAAAAAAAAAAAAAAAAAAAGTTAAACAGGAGTAGCTAGTGCTTTTGTTGGGGACTATTTTCAGCAGTGGATGAATACACACTTGCAAGCTATACAGTACATCAGGCTTTGGCTATATAAACAATCAAAGGATAAATTAATTGTTGGTTTGGATCTTTTCATGGGACTTGAGAATGATGCTAAAAACATCACCAGACATGTCCTTTACAAGTGCCTGTTTAGCTAAAACAAGGAAAAAACTTGTCATGATTAAGTCAATTTAAACCTTATGGATATACTTTCACCCCATTTTTTCTCTTCCCCCCTCTGTCTCCCTGCTTTCTGTCTTGAACCATATATTACATTCATTGTGTTTCTCTCTCTCTACGGCTCTGGTGTCTTCTCTCTTTCTCACAGTCCTGAGTGAAAGTAAAGGTTTCATGGCCAGCTGACCCGTGATCTTAAACCAGACTCCTATTGTAAGGAGCTTTGTGGATAAAGCCCCTGGTCTCTCTGATAGAACAGTGTATGTTCAGACACCTCCGGACTGTATGGCACCTTTTCTCCATGTCGTCATTTGAAACACCTCGAGTGCCACAATGGAAATGAGAAATGTGATGATTAATTTTTCCGCCACTTAACATACGAATCAATCTAATAATAAATATGAATTTAAACCTAAATGTAATCAAGCCATCTGTAATTTTCTTCTCTCACTGCTCCTGCGATTTCTGTCTCGTCAGGAAACAGCAAAGCGGCAAGTTAAACCACAATAAAGAGGATTAATTCAGCAGTGAACAGCACTGAGAAATAGCCCGTAATGTATTACACAGCTTAGGATGCCACGATCCAAACGTAACCTCACCTCTGAACTTGATTTTGTTTTTCTCGCCACAAATAAAATCCAAACAAACATACTGGATATACAGTACAATGTTTACGCGCTGTAAAAAGTAATTGGCTCGCCGAATGGACAAACACGAGGAAATGTTTGCAGATAATAATTATTTCCAAAAACAACAGCGTGAGCCAATGAGATAATGGTGTTAGCAGGCTTAAAGTCTGCGTGTTTGCAGATACTCCAAGTATTTATCATCGGCCTTGTTTTCGTGTGCAAGGGTCGGGGGGGTTTTTCCTCCCTGTTTGGACGTCAACAGGGCGGCGGCTGCGTGCCACCTTTCAGCTCAGCACAGAAATGCGAGTGAGCTCTACTTCGACCAGTGGTTTTCAGATGCCCTTGCCTGCTCGGAGATCAAAAGCTGACGTGTCACTGGCTTTGAAGCCGCAGTCACACTCCTGGCAGCAGCACAATGTCAGGGGCCTAAGCTCTTATCTGGCCGTGGGATGATGCCCGGACCTGCTATCTGCCTTTCAATTTGAAAAAAAAAAAAAAAAAAATCACAGAGTATGTGGCCAGACTATCTCTCTAACTTTTTACTCTCAAAACACATCACGCTCACAGCGCTGACCTACAGTGTTCAGTGTCTCCCCTGGCTGTTCTGTCAGCTGGTAAAAATCTCGCTCACACACGGACAAGGCTTATCAGTCATTCTGTTTTGCCTTAGTTGAAACACCTCTATCTTGTTAAATTAACAGTTAGTCCAATTTCAAACAACTATCTGGGGATGTCATCGCCGCTTGACACAGCGCATATCCCTCAGCTGCAAGTCCAAGCTAAATTAGTGCATGTTCAATCTAATCATAGACTCGGCAGCGGGTCTCACCACTAAACCACAAGGGGCAGACAACTCCTCGATCAACTTATTTTCCCTGGCAACTGCTCCTCCTGTCTGCGTTAAAATAGTTTTTCATTTGATACGAATGCAGTTTTCTTCCTGCATCTCAATTACAGAGGCCAGGGAGTCGGTTCTGCTCATACCGAGACCTTGGCCGTGCCATGAGTCTCTCCCTGACCAGTGACCGCTTTGAGGACAGGCCGAATAGTTTCTCACAAGGAGGAAGGCCACAGTAAGAATAACTCTGCCTCTTCATCACATTCTTCATCGACGTTATATTGTTGACCGAGCCAATCCTAAAGGCTAATGCTCCGTGCTCTCTAAGTCTGGCCGCTCTACAGTATGTGTTAATGCAGCCAGCAGATCGACTGCGACAGTGTCGAGTATCAGGGTGCTGAGGCCCTGCGGGTGTATGTCCCTGGAACCGGCTATTTAATCCTGTGTCTAACACGTCATAAAGTCCTCCTCATTGGTTCGGGTCTTCCCATAAACAGCAGATTCTCTCAACCAAGACCTGCCATCTGGCTCTGAAGCACATTAGCACATTAAAAAAAATCAGCAGAGTAGAAATAATATTGGCTATCCCAAAGCACAGCGAGTAAATGACCTCCTGTGATAATGTTTTGAGTAGCTGTTGTCTCCCCTTTGTCAGGTCTCTCTTGTCCTTGTCTGGAAACATTCGGCTCAGAGGTGAGCGGCGGCGCTGCTCAGAGCAGGTAACCACCAGAGTGCATGTAGATGGAGGCTGTTTTCATCCAATCAATATCCATCAACGGACGGGCAGAGGCAAATATGTTTCCCCTCTGTGACTTTACAACGGATGAGACTAGAAAGACGTCGCCCAGCTGTTTATCTTGCAGCGCTCACACAGATGGGAATGATACACCAAAAGCAAATCATGGTCAAAAAACAGCACAACCACTTGCAAACTAAAATGCGGTTTGATATGACAGCGCAGCCGTGGTTTCTGTCCTCCGCTGCCGGGCTACACGCCATGTGTCCATGACAAACCCATTTTTAGCATCGTTCTGCGGGCCACGGCGCTTTTTTTTTTTTTTCAAGTCCCAGCTGGAGCCGCCCTCCTTGTTTCCCTTGATTACGACTGATTATGTCCTGGCATAAATCTGCCACAGCAGAGTTCTGCGACATGATTTAACGTGGACATCTGAAGGAAGCCTCAGCCGGCGCAAGGCGTACATCTCTCTTATGTCTCCTGGTGACATGATATTGTCGTTACGCTGCTTCCTGGGATACTTGACATACATTGAAACTCTATTGTTATTCAAAACTGGCTATCGTTTTGTATTTGTTTTGATTTTGCAGAAGCAGGAATTGCTGTGAGATCTATCTTAATGACATATCTGACAGAAACTGAGGGAAGGATACAGATACTACTGAGGCACTGAAGTAATGAATATTTATCATTTATCAGTGTTACACATACTTCAAGATTTAAAAGCCCCCTTAAGAAAAACTGTACAGTGTGTCGATGTAATTGCACAAGTACATTACACTGGATTTCCCATACTGTCAGACTATGTTGTCAAATTTAGTTTTGATTCCATACTTCAGTGAGAAAAAGCTGAATACTGATTTGACACGCTGGAGTTATAACTTTATTTCCAACTTTCAGAACTTCATAACTGTTGAAGGGGAAATAACTCATCATGCCTTTCATTTAATGTGACGACGAATCTCTGCGTACCTTGAAAAAAAAAATAATGCTGGTTCCAAAAATAGCGGAAACTGTGTTGGTCTCTTTAGGCTAATTTGATCAGGTTTGATCACTCTACTGATTGATAATAATAATAATGATCCCCGAAAATATATTACATTTCAAAAAAGCGTGAACAAACTAATGATATCTTAAAAATAATGCATCACTCCTTTGGGGTTTGTGGGACATTTGCGGTGACCCAGTGGTTAAACTGACGCATCTTTAGTCATAAACAACAAATTTATTTATGTTGTTGTAGCTCATGTTGTATTTACACGCTGTTAATGTACAATAGGACAAATTCAGAGGCCCATTTTACATAATATCGCCTCAAACCATTTGCTCAGTCCCATGGTGCAGTTAGCCAATATGGTTTATCATGGTGAGCAAAATTTATCACACAACGATCCCACAGTGAGAAAATATGACAGAATATTGATGAAACAGTGGTGAGTTTGCGCGTGTGATTCGCCCAGGGCTACTACAGGAGAAGTTTGAAAAAGGGAGATGATTAAAGGGAAGCTATGCACTGTGGAGAACAGAGCAATCATCGGCAGGCCTGCTCTCTCCCCGGTGCCCCCGTTCCCCAGAGAGGCAGGCAGCCTGGAGTGCAATGGGGCCAACGTCTCTCATTAATGTATTGACAGATATGAAAAGCACCAGAGCCTTTATTGCTTCGGCATTAGTCGCTGAGGAAGAAGCAACAATGTATGGAATGACTTTAATAAAATCACAGATCTTTTTTTTGTCTTGGCATCAACTGCTGGTTGACCTGGCATCTGATCTTACTTTGAAAAGGAATCTGTACCGATTATAGTCATGATGATGGAACATGAAAAAGGAAGCAATTTTAGTAAAATTATCATGAAATGTTTCAGGTTTGTAAACATTAATTTGCAATTGCAAGAAGGTCCAGAGCCCATTTACACATTTCAGGTGTCTTATATCCATCTAAAATCCAGATGCAATTTAACACACTTTTGCGTGCACATGATCCTGCAAGCCTTCATAACTCGATCACAAATAGGTCAAGCTTGCTTGAGATTACAGGAGGAGGTTGCGCTGAGTGACCTTTAAACTTGTTGGGGATATTTCTTGAAGAAACTGTGGATTTGCATTTGGCTCAGATCCAACTCCAGATGTGGTTTTGCATTCCATGCAACATTCTGCATGCATTTACAACCTGCATACATATGTTTTTTTCCCTCTGGGTATGATACCAAGATGCACATCACATTTTAATATCAGGTGGTATAAATGTACATATGATATTAGAAACAGCTTGAGTATTACATATATTCAACAGACTTGACTTCATACAAAACTGACTTGACTAAAACACTATTTCACATATGACACTGTTGAACTTTACCTTTCTCTTATATATATAAAATTGTTGCACAAGCATTTGCATACTAACAAGGCTTCTAGCAGCAGGATCATAGCTGACCATAAATAGCTGATTAGGATTGAATATATGCCATTTATAGTTGCATATTAAATGCCTGAATTTCTTGTTTTCCTAACAGGAAGAGAGATGTGCTCAATGCAGCTCCAGCCTTTTCCATTCTTAGCACATCACATGACATGTGAACCAGTAACTTAGCAAAACCAGGAAACCCAAAGAGAGTCAGGGCCCATATTTATCAAACTGCGGCAGTGAGACTGAGGCGAACACGCAGCTTTGAGACACTCAGAAAAAGACAGCAAGTCGACTACTGAGTTGAGATTTTTTTTGTCACACATAATGTTACCGTACAATACACTGTGTTTACAGCGTCTGCACTTGTCACAGTGTTACTATATTTCATACTATACCTCCTCTCTCAGCAGCCGACTTTCATCTCAGCTCCATTTTTCCCTTTGTTTCCATTTCGGTCGTTTTCTTTATCGTTGCGTTCCTATTTTTAAGGTTGGTGGCTACTTGCGAATTGGCTATTTGTACACGTGATGAATCATATGATTCCTTGTGAGTCGCTCACTCCACTTTGCTTTATGTGGGATTGAGTTGCTTGACAAATGTGTTTTATTCTTCACTGTTGGTGTAGAACTTTTTTTTCTCCTGAGCTGGTTCCTCAGAGCTTTCTGAAATGTATTTTACAGAACTTTGATGAATGTGGGCCCAGTACTCGTTTTGTGATACAGACTCTGCTTCTCTCTCTTTTTTTTTTTTAAATTTACTTTCAGCCACCCTGGACTGGGCTTTGGAAATGGTGTTATCCTTAGTTTCACACTATATAGACACATGTGAATTTCTGGATCTGTCTCAGAGAATAAATCAACATGGTAACTTTTTAACACTGGTGTCTTTTTTTTTTTTATTGATTCTTTAACTCCTCTTCTATAACTTCTAATACATTAGAGGAGCCACAGAGTTGTAATTCTGCCTGTCTGCTTGACAACATTACTAGTGTTGCCTCATGAATGACAACAGTGAACTGTGCCTGATAAGTATTCTATTGTTGTTGCACCTTTTGGCTTAATACAGCATGTGTGATGTCTTTATTTCATGACAGGACCAAGGTCATAAAGCTCTGCTGCACTGTGTGGCTGTAACCCCAGTTCTCTGACAGCCTGAGTGACACGTGTCACTCTGGGCTACGTCTCCCCCGCGCGCTCGTCAGACATTATTTAATCATGCCCTTCCACCTGACACAAAGTGACGGGAGTGTAATGAGGGAAGGATCTGCTTCCTGTTCATCTAAATGCGCAGCTGCTTTCTGTCCTCTCCAAAGGTGAAACTTTTCATTCATGCAACCAGAAAACCGCGCTCGCAGCCACAGCTACATCTGCTCTGGTGGATGTGGTGATTTGTGGTTACTGCGATGACTGGTCAGCCTACAGTGCAGATCCCAGAGGTCCATTCAAAACAAAGTGTGCAGTCTTGACTGTACGACAATACGCCCTGTAGTGAGCAGGAAGAGACTCATCTGCACAGTTGCACACCCACACAAACTGGACTTTTTTTGAAAACATTTATTTAGGCTCAGTGAGATTGATGCTCTTTTCATGGAATGCCCTGCTCCACAATTACATATGTTGACAACTGGAAGCTGTCCAGTATAATTACAGTCTGATTTGTTGGCCGCTGGGCAGCTGCAGCCGAGCAGTTGAGGGTTATGCTGTAGGTGCCAACAGTGGCAGTGACTCAGTTAACAGGACAGGAGATGTATGTACGCACCTTTCAGCGCTCTCTGGTCTCTGGATCAAACCTATGACATGAATTTCAAATAAACCTGCAATGCTTCTGTTCTTAGGGAGCCATTTAAAGCCGGCAGTTCTCCACATTTGAATTTCAATTTCCTGTGCATCTTTTCATCCTCTACATCCCTGTGCATTACAGATACTGATTTCAATGTCTAAACAACGGCAGCAAGAAAAAAAGGAAAAACATTTATTTGATAAAGTTAAGGATTAACACTTAATGTAGGCCCGGTCACTTATGGATGAAGGATTCAGATCTTGCAAGGTAAGATTAGCAATACCACAATATACACAAGCATTTTAAATCTTACTAAAGTAAAAGTACAAATGCATTGTCAGCAAAATGTACTTACCAAAAGTAAAAGCAGTCATTATGCAGGAGAATGCCTCCCTATTATATTACATATATTATTATTTTAGATGGTTTTTACTGATTCATTAACATGTAAGCAGCATTTTAATGCTGAAGCTGCTCGAGGTGGAGTAAATTTTAAATGCTTTTAACTACATGTTCTGTTAGATGATCTGTTGGGTAAAATCATCTAAAAAGTAACTATAATTGTCAAATAATTTTAGTTAAGTTAAAAGTACAATTTTAGTGGAAATGTACATTGTTACTTTCCACCACTGTGTCTGGCACAACGATGATTTTAGAATGAAAACACTGCAGATGTTTGATTGATTTACACAGTCAATAGTTAATCTTACTGACACGCACAGACTGACAGGTGCAGACCAAACGGTAATCTGAATTCAGATCGTTCATTAACAGATATAAATAATGCAGGATCCTCCTCTGAGAGGGGACCTAAAGGTCTACTACACGTTTCTACCGGCCTTGAGCACAATTAGAATTCAGACAATACAGTCCAAACTCCCAAAATCAATCTGTCCAGTTAAAGATTTCTTTACTGTTGCCATGTATAAGATTAGCACCCTGGCTGAATGCTGAGGCTGAGGCGGGTGTGCTCTAAGCTGCAGTTCCTCGAAAGGCTAAGGTTTCACTTTGTCTAATGTGTAGTTAATGCTAAAATAAGTCAGTTCCTGATATGGAGGCTGCCGCTTGTTGCCACATCTTTTCCAGGATTTATTGCCATAAATAAAATGTGATGTTAACCACAGTGCTGCAGAAAACTAACTATACTGATGTCTTTTGTTTCTGATGTTTTTCTTCCATATTCATACTTTATGTTAAGACTAGACTTTCTTTGAAGTGAAACACACTGATCTCTTGTCGTTGTTGTTGTTGTTTTTGCTGAAACATGTCCTTAAGTGTTTTTTCATTGTTAAACTGTGAATAACAGAACATTAATCACCATTAGATCCTCCCTGAAATCTGTCACCGTGTCAGAAGATTGAAATCATTCATGCTGTTAACAAGTCTGTATCATGTGCATAAAAGTGCTCCTGGTTTTCCAATCCTGGGAAATCGAGAGATCTCAATTCCTGGCATTCAAGCCTCTCCCACATCAGCTCCACCCAAACTCTCCCTTTTTCCCAGCGACAAGCAGTAAACATGTTACAGTATGAGTAGATGATACTCCTGCATGCCTGCTCTTCTGAGGCACTGACGTGAGACGAGCACATACAGTACCATCGCTGCTGTGTGGGCACAAATAATGCAGATGCACATATGCCAGTGCCTTTAGATGCATGCCTATTGTGAAATATAGAATATGTGCATGTCAGGCAAGGCCACAGCTTTTCATATTTCCAGATTAGGGTTAAGAAACCTCATCAACAAAAAAACATCATGTCTGCATTGCTGCACTTGCATGTTTAAACTGCATCTCAAAGGCCCTTAACTAGTATAGAGGCACGACTGGTGTGTACTGCACAGGTGGTTAAGTTGAAAAGGGAACTGATCATGTTTTTAAAACGTAAGCGAGGTTATTGATCTCTTGAATGAACTCTTTCATTTCCTGTTTGCTGTCCTCATTTCTCTGGCAATAACTCATTAAAAACTATTCGGCTTACACACAGAACTACTCAGATCAAACCTCAGCTTCCAGGTGGGGCTGAGAAGATTTACATGTGATGGTAAATTTTGGAATCTGTTGGTCTGTCAGTCAAATATTTATGCTCGAGCGCTCCTCCTCGCGCAGAGAACTGTTTAATTTACGATCAAACAATGCCCCAAACTATGATGCCACATATGCACTTCCAGACTATTTATTTTTGTGTGGTCTTAGAGAGAATCTGAGGAATCTGCATAATTGCACGGCTTGAGCAAGAGTCTGTAGATACAACAACGTGGAGAATGTAGCTGTGGACAGGCCCACTTTACTTCCATTAAGCTGTATCCAAAACAAGAATGTTTCAGCGGCTTGACATGTTCCTGAACGGCACAAATATAATGCCTGGGTCAAGATTTTGGGAAAGGAGTGGTTTGCTTTTTTTTTTCCTGACGACTGACTTCACAAACCACACGCGGATGTTTTACTCAGTGTTTCCGAGTGAACATGGCAAAGAATGAGAGAGAGACAAAAGAGACTGTGGGCATGAATATTCAGTTTCACTTAATGTTATACAAGTTATCAATGTACTAACTGTATGAATGAATAATTTACCCGAACATGAAAGTGAGCGAGAATAAAAGGGATATTATAGCTTCCACCACACGCTGCACAGAAAAAAATATTCAGTATGCAGCTTGATAGACTGTTCCGGTCTCGCTGAAAACTCCCTTTTTGCACCTTTTATTCAATTCAGTCGAGTCTTCGCACACTTACTTCTAATCACAGTCATGGAAGGCTGGAGCCCATGTATTGGATAAAAGCAAGGGAAAAAAAGCCAGGACAGATCACCAGTCTCTCACGATGCTAACAAACAATGACAGACAATCGCACACACCTCACACCTAACAGCAGTTTATTGACCTGCATGGCATAGCTGTAGGAGCAGCTCGAGGAAAAAGAAGCCAACATGGGGAAAACTAAGATCCAAGAGCAAAAACTTTGTTGCAGTGAGGCAGCATTTCTGAGCATTGATCCACCATGCTGTCACCTTTTTTTACCGGCCAAGAGGACAAGTGACTGTTTCTTTCGGACTTGAACCAACTGCTAAAATGAGCACTGGCATGATTAGACATACAGACACACACATACAAATATGTTTTGCTCACCTTGATGTTTAACCTTCACTGTGCAGAATGATGTACAATCACCTCTCAATTCCATATAATAATCTCCTTTATACAGTCATGTGTTTGACAAAGTGGTGAACCTCTCTCCATCTTTGCTTGTGAATGACTGAGTCTTTCCAGGATGAACCTTTCATACCCAATCATGATACTATCACCTGTTACCAATGAACCTGTTTACCTGTGGAATGATCCAAACAGGTGTTTTTGGATCAGTCCACAACTTGTTTGAAACATGTTGCTGCCATCAAATTCAGAGTAAGTAGATGTTTACAAAAATCAATGAAGTTGATGAGGTCAAACATTAAATATATTGTCTTTGTGCTGTTTTCAATTGAGCATATGTCAAAAAGGATTAGCAAATTATGACATTCTGGTATTTTTATGTTTACAAAGCGTCCCAACTTTTTTAGAATCGGTTTTTATGAGCAGAGTTTGACACTAGTTTTCACAACCATCTGCTAACGGTGAAATTTCTCTGACTCACCTCAAGTTTAAGACGTGTATCTGAGAGCATTATTTGTGACATCACATCTAGTTTGGCCAATCAGTTTTCCAGCAGGTGCGTGTTTCAAAAAACGAATGCACAGTTCAACCAAGGAGTTTTTATTTTATTTTATATTTTTCATCTCAGGTTGTTTAATTTGAATAAATGTCTGAGGCCTGGAGAAGTAAAAGTCAGGCAGGATTCCACAAGAAAAATGCAAAGTTTAGACAAACCCCAGAAAAATAAACACACAATGTTCTGTTTATCTTGTTAATCCTCGTGTGACCCCTCATACATATTTTGTGACCTCAGGTTGGAAACCACTGAGTGTCGAGCAGTTTCCATGGAGAGTATTTTCTACAATAGTTTGTTGTGTGTTCTGTTTGGAGCAGGAGTTGGGAGTTGCTGTGGTGGGTTTAGACTAACCTTGGGGTGTATTCCTGAACGCGCTGTTGATTGTTGACTTGGGTTTTCAAAAATGTTTATCCAGCAGTACAAAAAAAATGTTCGGCAGGGTGAGGCGGGCTGGGAGACGGAGAACGGGGGAACGGCAGGAGTAAATTACATCTGCAGACATGAAAAGGGAGCTGCAATTTATTTACAATTACAGCTTTTCCATTTAGTGTGTGGTCACAATCATTAAGCTCCTGTCATATTTGTGCGCACGGAGAAACAAACAAAAAAAAAAAAGATTTTAATAATAAGAAGAAACAGGTGAAAATTGGATTTAAGAAAATGAAACTGTTTTGGTGAAAATTAGGGTTTAAGAAAAAAAACATTTGTAATGCAGATGGGACTTAATCAATAGTCAGAACCTCAATTCTATTCTGTCACTTCTATTACTGGGAGCATTTGCTAGAAAGTACTTCATGCACCAAGACCTTGTTTAATAAAAAGTACTAGTATGTATATGAATAACCTTGTAGTTGCTGGTAATGATTTAATCAGTTCAATAAAAAAATATATCTAATGTGATTGACTTTCGAGACGTGTCTTCTGAAGACTAGGTAAGAAAAAAAGGTTCCAATACTATTTATAGACATAAAGCTATGGATCAAAGGATTCATTTACGACAAATATTGTTCCCTACAGGCTCCTTTCTACAGTCTAGTCTTGTTTGTGTCTCGCTCTTATTGTTTATAGTGCCATACTGATAAAATGTGAACTCCGTATTACACGAGGGAGACAATAAACCTACACCAAATTGAACTGCACCAAACTTGTTACAAATGTCAAATTAAAAGCTCCACCTCTTATCTATAATGCGCCTCTGAGCCTGGCAGTCTGTTGTGCCTTTATCCCCTCTTTGGACTTTCAAATCTCCATTTCTCTCAGAGCTTTGAGGGTGTGTGCTCTGACAGAATGTCAGGCAATTAAACAGTCATGGCTCATTGAGCTGGAGGTGGGCCCGCTCCTCCAGGCTCCTCTATAGACAACAGAAGAAATGAACGCAGGCACTCCCTGCCATCCCTCGCACATTCTTTGACTCACAAACTTAGCGGTAAATCCAGGCAAGAAGGTCTTATCAAAGGACACTTTAAACTATTGTCAACTTTCACAAGGCTGAGCAGTGTCACTGTCACGGGTAATTATCCTGCGCCACAATGTAAAGGAGGACAGTGTGTGGGACAACAAAGATGTACTCTCACAGGGAAAGAAGTCATGTCTCTGCTGCGAGATAAACACATAAATGCCGCCACACTAATGACGGCGCGAGGCAGCTGCCAGACGAGACGACACCACATGAGACGTGACACCTTTACATCTACACCTATTGTGCAGCGCGGAGGCGAGAAAAATAAATTTCAATTAAGACGTGCACTGACGGAAAGCTTCAGGCATCAGTCATTACTGTGTTTGTCTCATATTTACAGGTGTGCCAGGCCTCTGCAGAGCTGCTATTGGTCAAAACCTCTGCATTTTATTGGATATGAAAAGAAAATTGACAACTGTGGCCAAATTGTGCAAACGCAACAGAGGCAGACTCACACCTCTATCTTCACAAATCTAACACAATATTCCTTCAATATCCCTTTGGACAAGATCATTAACAACCTATTAGGGTCCTGCTGCGCAGCCATATTGAAAGGAAGAAGCAAGAACCAGGTTCATGAAGAACAATAGCTCATAAATTGCCACCCACTGACCAACTGTCCAGCTTTATCTCTGAAGAGCCACAGAGATGCAACAGTAAGTGAAGGGAAATACATGTTATGTCTTCTGACGGGACTCAGTTGATTATGTCCCAACAAATAATAGAATGCATCCTGAATTATCCACAGTCGGATGAACAGGAAATAGTTGCATCTAACAAGCAGGTAAACTGAAAGAAATCATGAACATAATGAGTAGCTACTGATGAGCACACACCACCTCTGTTTCTTAATTAGGTTAGTGAAGATCACATCCTGCCGCAGGCTTCGTTTGACCATAGCATCACTTAAGTGACCGAAAATTACAATGAAAGTCATGTGACAAAACACGATTTTGGTGCCGTCACTCATTGAAGGACCAGCGATGATGCAGATCTGCTGTTCAATAAACCATAAGTGATTCTATTTGGTTCAGTTGACTATGTTTCCCGACTGACTGTGCTACTCATCCAGCAAAAAGAACGTCTGCAGTTCATTTTTGAAAAGCCATTCTTTTCAAATGATTACTGCAAAGGTGCTTCTTCCTTTCAAAGTGTCCTTTAGTTAGATTATCTCATGTGAACTAGCTACCTCAGCAGTCAGTGTGGCTCCGTCTATAAGCTGCAAGACTGAGAATAGCACATTTTACACCTGTCTGTGTGGCGGCTGCAAGAGCTCAATAGAAATACATAGAACTTTTCACGAGTTAGAAATGCAACCTGTAAATGTTTATAAGCCACTTGTGCCTTTGCTTGCTTACTATACAGCAACCGATGTTATGCTGTTAGGTGCTTGACAGCTGGAAGTCAGCTGCAGGAGCCAGTTCACAGCAGATGTGTGTGGTATCTAAAACATTTGACCTCAACCAACATAACTTCACGTCAGTTGAACAAACCACTGCCGCCGTTAAAGCGGCTCAATATTTCCACAGAATGACTCATCACTCTCTCCCATGAAGGTTAAGTTTCACTGAATCTAACTTTAGTTGATTATACTAAATGCTGACTAATACTCCACCGCTGTGGCTGTTTTAATTATTGTAATCAAAAACCAGACTGTCAGTTTTCATTTATGAGATTAAAAAATAAATGCTACTGTGCACATATATATAAAAAGTATATATATAGTCACTGCTTAGCAATGGATCACACAAACTCACAGAGAAATATGACTTTGTTCTGCAGCTCTCCTCAGCTCCACTGAGCTTTACGGCATGTTTCAGCTCATTGTTTGGATTTTAAGGCCTCAACTTCACTATTTTGGTTCTCTTTGGGTTTCAGACGCAGCAGGCGGCTGAGTTCAGTGAAAAAAAGCCCACTATATACTATCTGCTCGGCAACACGCAGCAGGCAGACAAAGTTAACATCTAGCTGGTGAGCACAGTGGAGCATTTAGCAGCTGAAGAGCCAGATATTTCCCTCATGGATTCATGGAGACCAAAAACAGAGCCAAAAGCAGATTATTCATCAAGCTGCCTGAACCATGTCTGTAGATGAATGCTCATATTTCTCTGTATCGTGCGGATGTTTAAAAATTTTGCAATCAAGTTTTTGCCATGTTACTTAAAATGTTAGTGTTGAGTTTACGGATTGATTCAGTTCCCTCAAGTGGCCAAAAGAATCCCTTAATGCAGATTCAATGTATTTGACTCTGAGTCAATACAGCTTATTATGCATGTTGTTCCTAATTTCTTTGAAATGTCAAATAGCAAACAGCATTCAAACGCTTACAGAGAATCAAAGCGGAGTTTTGATTTTCAGCTGACACCTGATTTGTGGCCGAAATGATGGATGCGAGCCGGACCGAGCGAAAGCACAAACCAAGCATTTTCTTTCTCTTCCCATGAACAAAGCCTCATTACAGCACATTACAGGAGTGCCACGATTCGCAGCTTCCTGTGGCCTTTGTGATCAGCATGGACTCCTCGAGCACACAGGTGTTGATAATAGAATTTTCTGCTCAGGTACACTGGGTCTAGTTATCACATGTCAAAAATAAACTCCTGTCACTGAGCTCCATCTTGAGAGATTCTCAAAGCAAGCTAATTGCCCAGTTATTCATGAGCAGTCTGGAGCCCCCTCTTCACTGTACTGTAGCATATGCTGGCTGTAACACCCCCCACCCCCTCCAAACTCCCCTCCGCCAGCTCTGACGGAGCAGGTCACCTGCTGATTGGTTGCTTCCTCCAGGAGTTGACTCTATTAGCTATGGCAATGAGGGTCTTGGACCGGGATGTGTCTAGAATAGATATGGTTGACGAAGGTTCGTGTGGGATCTCCAGAGAGGAATCCTCACTAGCTGAGGAGACCGTGGCATGTGTTCAACAATGCATGTGAAACTCGACTGTAAAATACTGTGTTTAACAGCTGACGCTTGGACTCTATAATGCACCACAGCTGCCATTATCGAGGTCTGAAGAGTTCCTGCATTAATCCACCTAATAAATTAAAAACAAAATGTTCCGTCATAGCAAAATCATTGAGGTCAGGTGACACTTGACTCCCGTGTGAGATGAAAATGAGACTATGACTGACACTTAGCACACCAAGTGCCGCATACCGCTGGGATTTACAGGCCACACTGCTTGTTTACTGTAAATCTCCAATGCTTTGAACACAATCCCACGCACCCCCAGAACATACAACATTAAAACATCATATTTGCTTCCAGTCACAAAACAGTTGCAGACAATACACCCAGCGAAAAACGACTGAAATGAGTATAAAAATCTTGAACCTTACACTGTGTTGCATCGCATTCCAAACAATCCTCTGGTTTGCAGCATTAAGGCAGGGAAACAGAAAATCTTAATTAATTCAGTGTAGGTGGAAGAAACCGTTGATGGACATAGAAAGCTTAAAAGGCAACTGCTGTATATAAAACATCAAAACCGTGCGCAGAATTAATTAGATCGTGCAAAAAACATAATTAGTATTGAATTAAACAAATAACTCATTTATTGTTGTGGGATTCCAGGAGGCAGATGGCAAGAAACCGCTGCTATTCAAACAATATATTCATTAAGTAAATAACCTATTATTAACCTGACACAAAGCACTCAGCACTTTTTTTAACATGTTTTAAAGAGTGTGGGTGAAGCTGCTGTTCCACTGATTCAATAAATTTGGCACTTTTGGTCAATAATGCAAAAAAATTTTTTTTTTTTGCTTTTCTGACAAAAAATAGCTCGAAGCAGCAACATAACTGAGACGCAATTTGAAAAGATGCACTTTGAAAAGGGCTGGTGGGGAGAAAGGAAGGGCACGGTGGCTGCAAAGGTAATCCATGATGAGAACTGTCTCTCAGCTGAATTGGCCTGTCAGCTCCGTGTTAACCTTTACCCTGATGCAGCATTTTAGGTTTCAAGGTTGTTTGAGATGGAAATCCATGTATCAAGATCCAATCCGACAAACATGCAGCTAATCTGATAGAAAATAAAGGTGTGCTTTTACAGCAAACAATTGATATGGTCAGCCTCCCAAAATCTATCCATCAATTCTTTCATCCCTCTTCTTTTCTGTTTGCCAAGTACACAGAGACGAGAAGGGCACGGAGCGCAGTGCACCACACCTTCCACTGCCCTCTTGGGGTAACGCTGTTGATTCGTTAACAAACACAGATCGATAGAGGGGCCTGAATGGAGGACAAGTACAAAGAATTAATTTCCGGCTCCAGGGGCTTACGATGGCAAATCACCAGCTTTAATCAACAGTGTCAAGTCCGAAAGACAAATGATGTTTACACTGAAGCGGCGTCTCGCCTGAAAACAGCAACATTGGCTCCTGTCTCCTTACCAGTCTGTCGAGGCTGGTGCCAGCTGCGGTGGTCGGCCGCTCCTCTGGGCTGTATGGCCTGAAGCGAACGTTGAACACATCCGAAACACCGCGGGTAGACCTAGTCATTCCTGCGGGTTTTGGCTGGCCGCAGCCTTGGAAAACCTGCAATTACAAAAACACGGGCACCCAATTGTCAGAGGTTTAAATTGCTTCAGATGCAGAAAATAGGGGGAAAACATGGTGTTTTGTTAAGGTCCTGTGAAGGATTCATCCCACATTACCAGCATGACAGTGCTCTTCGTCAAGTTGAGGTAACCACGTTGATAGGTGATTCAACTAGGAGCTGCGACCGATGCTATTTAAGATGATAGAGTTACGTTTTACGGGCTTTTTGGGAGAACACCACATATACTTAAACCATAAACAAAACTGCATCTGTTGCATGGGAAAGCCAACAGAGCATTTAGCTTTGAATGAGAACTGGCATCCGAAACTGTGTAGGCAGAAAAAATTCTTCACAACCACCTACATTTTTTTCCTTTCCTTTCTGACTACAATTTTGTGGGGAAAGAAAAATGCAGTAAAACACAGGAAACACATTAACTACTGTTAGCTGAACTAAGATTATCTGACCGAATTGAAACATATAATTCAAATACAAGAACTAAACTTGGACATAATTAGCACGTGTTGTGCTGAACACCTTTGAAACAGCCCAGTGCGACTTAAAGCAAGCTCCCCTCTTAGTTTCTCTTCAGTTGGACAACCTGTCTGAGGCGTTACTTTTTTGTTCTCTGGGTATAAACCTAATTGACATACCCTGTAGGAGACCTGGGCGCTGTTATCTTGCATATTCATGATGGCCTCCGAAATCTTGACATCAATAGGTTCCATGACAGATTCAATGTTGAAAGGTCCTTCCAGCCTCTGTGCCACCAGCAGCATGGCATCTGTCATAGCAGTGGAGAAAAAGGTGGGGTGGCGGAGGGAGGACAAGCAAAAAGACATACATTAGATTCAACACTTAAATGTATGTAAATGGTCACTCACATACAAAAATAACTTTCCAACACTTCATGCAGTGATTTTGATCAAATGATTGCACTGGAAAGCACCATCTCTATTTTATTTTAATAAGATGTATTATGGGGTCCTGCTTAATGACACATTCCTGTCGTGTCTGATGTGGTTCAATATTAATAACACCTGAGAGAACCAGTGCACTGCAACTTGAGAAAACACGATCATATTCGAGTTTGATTACACATTCAGAAGCTCACTGCAAATGTGCAAAACACAATAATAATAAAAAAGAAAAACAGGCAAAATTGTTTCCACTCATGTCCTTGGGTTCATTTCTATTGTGTTGCAGCTCAGTTCAGATGTGTACGTTTGCAATGTTTTTTTTTTTAATATATTTGCTCATATTTTTCGTATCGGCTAGTGTTTTACATAATTGCTCGCATTTTGTTTATGTGAGTTTTCCGTATTTGAAGTGCTTTCCTAAATGCAATGCATACTTTGTCGAACCGGTGAATATGTTTTCCTTATTTGTTTCTGTCTGGTCTCTGTCTGTCTCTCTAGTCGCATCTGTTTTCTTAAGTGTGTCAGGCTCTGTCAGATTATAAAATAAATAAAGTAAAATAACAACGAAAATGAAAAAATAAAGGTTGGTTCCACAGACAGCCATAGAAACAATATTATGTTCATTTCCATATTGCAGACTTCTATTTATTGGGAGTTAGTATTCCTGGTTAGTATGAAAACAATGATCGAAAACAGATTGATCACCAACTATTTTGATAACCAACTGGTTCTATGTTCTCAAATGTGAGGATTTGCTGGTTTTCTCTGACTTGCATCACTGTCAACTGAATACTTTTGCAATTTTTTGACTGTTGACTGGATAAAACATTTTTCACGATTGTCTGACATTTAAAAGACTAAATAATCAATGCATTAAAAAACGATGATGAAATGTGAGCTTCTTATGCAACATTTCACCAAAGGTCATACTTTCAAACAGCAAACTATTGTGTCTTGCCTTCTGATTACTACACAGCATTGTCAATTACCTTTGCCTTCTCCTCTCAGTCCACCAACACACACTTAATGAAGCGTGAATGCTTCTTGGGGCAAATTCAATTTTTATGTAGATCAACTCAATCAAGTCAACAAAATTTGGTTATGCTTCGTGCGACGAAAAGCGCTGATGAGTCATTGATTTAATAGAACTTTTGAAAAGCCCAGCATTTATTTACATCCGCTGCGGGAAATGAATATTATAAGGTCACTGGCTCATTAATATCCTGGCGTGGACACGAGCCAGAAGGCCTTGTTGAACATGAGACACTTCCCATTAGCACCTCCGCAGAGTCCATTTGCTCTCATCATTTTCAATTAACACCTGTGATCATTTTATACAAAGAAGGTGCATTGCAAATATTCAATATTTACAACTGAGGTGGTGCAAATTTCACAGTAGCTGGAGCTAGTTGGGCAACAGCTGTTGCCCTTTAGAGGCTAAGTGAGTTAATTGATATTGCCACGAAACAGCGCTTAAGTGCTCTCAGCCCTAATGTGTCTCTATAATGGCAGTTCTGCGTTTGAATGGTGTGCCACAGGGAGTTGGACATCACCAAACCACTAACTCATAACTGAGCAAGTCCCAGATCTGGAGACAGCACTTAGGCAGTCTGTCAGGAGAGGTTTCTCCATCACATCCACAGACCTCCCAGGACAAGACCTCACCAGCAGGCTGTCATAATGACTCTTCAATTACCTCCTTACTGAACAAGGTCAACCTGTCATTTGGAGACTCGACAAACAATGACTTCCTACATGCTCATGGCGGCCTTAACAGATAATCTGCACTAAAATTCAGGAAGCAACGTGTTGTTTTTTGAATAATATTTCTCTTGGCTTGCTGCTCCCATCACCCCGCCCGTCACAAGAGAAATGGTATAATTTATTCCTGAACTGCGACGGCACAGATAGTAATCCGGAGAACAGGCCAAAAAAGCTGTGTAAAACTCTTATAATATGAAAATTGAAACAAAACCTAATACTGCGTGCAAAAGGTAGCCAAAGACTTAAAGAGGAAAAAATTTGACAAATGTTGTGAAAGCAGAAAAATCTAAATCTGACTCTGTTTCTTTGATAGAAGGTCTGTCCGGCCATTCATTCTTCTGGGACCTGAGATCACTAATGGCAGAGGAAAAGAGCTGAGAGACATTAGCTCAGCTCTGGCTCCATTTCCTTTCCAATTACGCCGAAGTCTGAGCCTTTGAAGAGCTCTTCTGTTTGTTTACACTGTGGATCGCAAATAGCCTGTGATGCTCGCTGAGATTTTAATATACAGACTATATCAGTGCCAAATGGTTTTCTATAGCAACACTTCAACTGCACCACTGTGCAACCATATGGTCTGAGTGGAGATGACACCTGCACCAACATTCAAACAAAGAAAAAAGATTTGCTTCTACTTGTCTATTAGCTTTGATGCTCATCAGTTGTTGTAATGTGTTTCCTGACATTAAACTGCAATTAAGAGTGAATGCTTTCTTTTTGTGTTCCTCTCTTGAAAATCATTTGAATTTAGTGTTGGCATACAGCTCGCTGTTTAATCTGTTTATGATGTAAATTCATTCAACCGCCTCAGGTATGTCTTCTTACTTTATGACAAACAGACACACACACAAAAAAAATCAAAATTCAAACTTAAGCTTCAAAAAAAAAAACGTGCAAATACTGAAAATTTAGGTCAAGGGAGCCATTTGGGAACAACTCGTATTTCATAATAAGAGAAAGGAAGAGCGCCTCCAGCATCAGAGACGATGGCAATCTTTCCCAACAATAGTGACTTATCTGCAACTTATCAGATGGGCTCGACAAACAGGGGGAGGTGGGATCTTTGTCTTCATATATAACGGAGGGAGAGCAGACAGAGACGTGGGAGAGAGAGAGAGAGAGAGAAAAAAAAGAGAGCAGGAGAAAGAGAAGTGGTGCTGATTGGGTTGAGTCAGGCCGGGGTACGACTCTGTCCCAGAGGAACAGGGGCTCCTGCGCCGCATGTGGAAAAACTCTACCTACATGGAGAATTAATGACTCTCATTTATGAGGAGTGCATGAAGTCCGGTCCGCTGTGGCATGACTGCCACTCTGAGCCAAATTTTCCCTGCATCACTTTTGCAGCAGCGAGATAGGCCAGCGGCCAGCCGGAGGAAATCTTTTTATCATCACGACACAGCCATGCAAATAGACGCATCTCGTCCTATTCTGAGCCGAGAGGTTTTAAAAGCAACGACTGAGACCGGGCCTCGCTGGATACAGACATGTGATCCAAATATTTAGTTTCACATTGGAGGTTAATGTTTCAGTTTGTGATGTGAAACATGCTTATTTGCGCTGTCTTGCTAAATAGCTAAAAAAAAATCCGAGGAGGTAATATTACTCTGGGCTCTGCCTCTTTATCGAGATTGATGTCCACTTAAATTCAGGCTATGTCAGCCAGCGGCAACCTCCAGCAGACAAGGACAAATAAGGAAAGTGAACAGGCCCATCTATGGCTCTTTGCCTGTGAAGAGCTCCACAGAATGAAAAATGGCTCTGGTGTAATTTGGATTCTGTAAAGCATAGCTCATCTGTGGTTCAGTCAACCAACAAATGGTGCTATATGAAACAGTGTAAAAATGGAGAAGAAAAAAAAAAAAGCATGTTGTTCCTTGGTCATACTTTGCCCTGATCAAAAAAAGTCCTTGAATATGCTCACATGTGCACACACACACACACACACACACACACAGATTTCTACATAATGTTAAAAAGAGCTTTCACTTTAAAGCATTAACAGCAATAAAACAGACGGCACACTCAGACCATCAGGGATTAATTTTTCCTACAAAACCTTAAAAGCTTTTTCAAAATGTTAATTTCCTCTTTTCTAAAAACCTCATATAGAAAGTGAATTTCTCCATAACTCCCACAGACAAGGTGGTGGCGATGGTCTTCTTCTTCGTCAACCTCCAGTGACTTTCTAAGGGCAGTCACAGAAAAGGTCAACACAGAGTATATAAAAATGATCCTCTTCTGATACAGAGATTACAAAGAGCATGTCACGGTGATATAAATACAGCACACAACAGGAAAGATACAAGAGTGTTTCCACAAGATTTAGAGCTTAAAGTCTGGGAGACAATGTGATATAGATCTGCAGGTCTGTATGCACAGCAACTACTGCCAGCTCCCACAAGGAGAATCAGATCTGCTCTGCTGAGGAAATAGCCTCAGCTCAAACATACTGATGTATGTTGAACTAAAAGATCCCCCTTAAATACGTCCTGTTCTGGTGCATCGTATGAGCCTCCATGTTGGAAAAAAAACCACTTTGCTCCAGACTGATATATCTTCGATGGATTGCTATGAAATTTTGTATAAACAATCACGTTCATCCCGACTTTTCATCTGGCGCCATCATCAGGTCCAAATTTTCGAAAAGTGTGGTTTATGACATTCCCATCAGGCTCGGCTGTACTTTGTGTTCACTGCTCATTAGCAAATGTTAGCATGCTGACAGGCTAAACGAGGATGGCGAACATGGCAAACATTATACCGTGTGTGTGTGTGTGTGTGTGTGTGTGTGTACTTCTTGACTTCTGTTTATTTCTGGTGTATCACATTTGACATCATGAACTGAACAGTAGAAAGCTGCTTGGAGGCCATAGACAATTTTACGGCCGTTACTTTTTTATATATTTTACTTCAGTCTGTTTTTCAAACTCAGCGCTATGTCGCCGTTGCACGTTGTTCCGAGACTGTAAAAAGCAATAAATAGTGTTCAACGTGCATCAAAGCATTGCGACGGAAAGAGGGCAAAAATGAGTGTGTCCACCCAGGTGTCATGTTTCCATCACTGCCGATCGGAGCCGGATAAATACTCATGACTGATGCAGAGTCATTTGATGGAATGAATGGTGATTGAACCCATGAATGCTGAAGACAAGGCAGATGTTTGTGGGTCTTTTGTCCAGTTTAAAATGGGCATAAAGAGCTACAACCTCAGGGACCCGCTAACACTCTTTAAATAAAACATGACACGCAATTTGCCATTCTGTTTTTCATTATTACTGCACAGATTTGCAGTGGAGTGATAACAGCACACTAAACATTATGCAAAGCTACTAACAGAAAAGCCATAAACTAGATCAGAGCTGATACTGCGCTGCACTGCTAATGAAACTAAGCAGCATAATCCCACAGTGAGATATTCCAAAGCAGATTGTGTTTTTAAATGGGGTTGGAGATGTCAAGGAATTTTTTGTCTGTGGATGCTGACGGGAGTGTTTTAAATAGTTCGCTCACAAATACGTCCTTCCTCACAGCGAGCATCCTCGTTTGCACTTTGTAAAAGCAACATGTTTTGGAGCACATCTCCAACACAAATCTCAAGATGCGATCTGGACACCAAAGACAATGAAGCAGCTCGGAGAGAAGACAATGATAGGCCTCGCTGCTCATAAAGATGCCAGAGAGAATCATTTCTCTCCCTTCACAAAATTTCTCTCTTTCTGCAGATTCGTAATTGCACAGGTGGGAAGTGAATCTGTAATTAGATCCACTCAACCCCATCTTCATGTAGCTGTGAGTGATTAGGAAAGCAAAGCACTATAAAACAAAATGGAAATTAATGTTGTCGCTACAGATTCCTTTGCACATTATCCAGGGCGGCGGCACAACGTTCACCCGGAGCTGCCTCATGAAGGAGCGCAATATGTTCGACAATATTTGTTTGACTTCTGCAGACGGATGATGTTAAATGGTGGCACAGGCTGCCAGAAAGAAAGTCCTGTGTGTGGAAGTTATAAAATGTAATGTGATTTCCTCAGCTCTCAATTTTCAAATTTACACTTCTCTCACTGAATATCCTGAACGTCTAATAGGAAAACGAGGTGGGACAAAAACAACACTGCTCAACTAGTTTACGGCACAGTCTTCACTGCAGAAATTAAATGTCAAAGCAAGCAGGATACTCTTAAAGTTAGAAATCTAATTGGACTTAAAAGATGTTCAGAAGTTATCTTAATGATTCAATATTCTCAGAAGCTTTGAAAGAAATGTTTCTCCACTCAGACTTTTGCTGAGATGTCTTTTGTCTATGGTCTTTTAATTGCAACTGTTAGGATGAAGATCCACACTCAGACTGCTGAAGCCTCATATTAGATAGCCTCTGGACTTAGGAATAATTAGATATTTTAGGAAGTACGCTTGATTGATTTCTGGTGGAGCGTTGGATGAGAAGATCAATACCACTCTCATCTCTGTCTGTTAAATAACAGCAAACAGCTCGTGGGCTTAGCTTAGCACAAAGACTGGAAACACCAGGTTCTGTCGGACAAAGCTGGCCGACCAGCACCTCTAAAGTTCACACTAATCAATACGTTAAATCTTATTTAATTATTTAATTGTATCTCATCTTATTCTTAAAAAAACCTGAAGTGTAAAAATGACCATTTTACTTCATATGGGTGCTTAAATGCCTCGTCTGACTCACTGGATGGCTTTTGATATAAGCCTGTCATTGGCCCTTCGGCTATCTGCATGTTATCATTTTCAAGTTACTCTACACCTAACCTGTCCATTAACATTCATTTTTGAAAAAGACAGCCTTATTTTAAGAGTGTAATAATATATAGTATAATTGAATGGTCTAAGGTTTATCATTAAGTGTCCCTACGGTGTATCATTAGGTAAAAGAAAGCAGAATTAATGTCTTATTTCAAGGTCCAAACTCTAAAATTGTGATGAAGAATAATCTAGATTCAAGAACCTTTATCTTGAATTTCTGATGTTTCAGTGTTCATATTGAGATTTTTTGCAAGATTTAAGGACGGTGTTTTTTTGAAGATTTTTCGTTTGAGACAAGCAAATTTTTCTATTTACTTAATTAATATCGGCTTATTCTGAATTTGATGGCAGCAACATGTTTCAAAAGAGTTGGGACAGGAGCAACAAAAGACTGTGAAAGTTGTGGACTGATCCAAAAACACCTGTTTGGATCAGTCCACAGGTAAACAGGTTCATTGGTAACAGGTGATAGTATCATGATTGGGTATGAAAGGTTCATCCTGGAAAGATTCAGTCGTTCACAAGCGAGGATGGAGAGAGGTTCAACACTTTGTCAAACACATGGTTGTATAAAGCAAATTACTACATGGGTTTGTAAATGATTGCATCCTGTTTTTATTTACATTTCACACAACATTTTTGGAATCAGGGTTGTAGTTTGCAGAGTGGAATTTTTGCAGTGCAGCTGTGTATTTTTTGCCCATGGGTGGTGAAACAAGCCGCAAAGATTAGCCAGTGCAAACAACCATTATAAATCCATTTAACTCCAAAGGTATGGGTATAGTGGTTTTTATGCACCACTGTTCTAAATCACCGCTGTTCAAAAGCAGCTAGCGTCTGGATGGGGGTTCAGACCTCACACAGGAAGGAAAAACACAAGGGTGTTTGCAGGTATAACTGACACTAATTATACATCACAGATTGGACCCCATGGAAGGTGAAGACAATGAAGTCTACATATTCAATTAAACTTTATTCCTTTAGCTGTAGGTGTTGTTTTAGGAGCTGGAATGTCAACCAAGACCCGTGGCTGCAATCTGCTGCTTGTGAGAGTTCAAGCTCCCTGATTTCAAATCCACTGTAGCTCTGATTGCACAATCAGGTGTGTTATTAGTCACACATGAGAAGCAAGGCGGCTTTCTGTCTCACTTTTTTCTCGGAGGTCATCTAATAAATCACTGATGCAGAATCCACAGAGAGCACAGAGGCTCATCAAGAAATAAATAAGGATCAAATTGAAGCATTTCATGACAAACCAAGACAGAAATCAGCATTGCTGGGGAAAAAAAGGCTCCAGGTTTTAAATAGTGCACCTACAGATGCAGCATTGACACTGGTAGATTATGCTCTGATTAAAAGTGACATACTGGGAAGACATTTTATTAATGACATTCAGATATGATATTTATTTATATGACACTTTGACTTTGATTTCATGGTTTCTCGAGGATGAGGATTGGCTGTTTTTTTCATTTTTCATTCAATTCAATTTTAATAATTTTAACTTATTTTAACAGCTGTCAGGTTTGTACTATTGGTTGTACATAACAAGCACTGTGAAGATGTCACTGTTTGGTTAAGCATTTCTGAATTTTCAATCAATCCATTAATCATGAAAATCATCGGCAGATCAAATCTTGATCTTGATTATTACATTTTAAATTAGCTTCACTTCAACCAGCTGCAACTTTGAAATGCTGCTTACACATTAACAATCACCAATGATCACCTAATGATATGTAATAGTAGATTATATTTCTGTGTTTTAACTTAGGACTTTTATATGTTTAGATGTACTTTTACTCATGTGAAGGATCTTAATACTTCCTCCACCGCTGGTTATTTCATAGGGGACTGCTGTCACAGGGTCCCTAAGTCTAATACTGTACTTCTATAGGCAATTACACACATAAGTACCAAATAGAGATAAGCTGTAGCTCCTTCAACACACTTGCTCTCTCACTCACCCACTTATGTGCCCTCTGCCTCTCTCTTCCACCGTCAGACCAATTGAAAAGTCACTTGAATTGAATTGAATGAATTTTAAACATTAATGAGGCTGAATTAAATTGTGCTCAACAGAAACATCTGGTCACTAAAGCAGAGTATTGTGTGGGCCACATTTAACCCTGGTGTGGAGGAGGGTCACCCAGCCAGCTCATGCACGTTTAACCCTGCGTAGGTGTTAAAGGAGTATCAGCTCGCCCTAATTACGGTCAAGTGTAAAGATGTGAGATATATTAGTTTTTGAATTCAGGCTGGCAAAAGCACAGAATACAAAACCCTTCAGCAGCCTTGTAAGTGGAAAATGAGTTGGTCTGTTTGTGTGGTCTGACTTTCAGCCATGGGCTGTCCACTCAGTGTTAGAGAAGGTTTCTCTACTAAATATTTTATTCATGAGGAATTTTTCACAAAGGACAGGATATGTTGCTGGCTTGAATTTTCATAAACATTGAGGTTGCGGCTGGCTCCAGTTACCAAGTGAAACAAATCACCTAATTAAAAAGAAATGAGCAGATAGAATCGATGCAGGTCACTTCCAATGTGGCGACACGTCTCTCCAGAGAGAACAACAGCAGCCTGTAAACATCAATGCAACAAGATTGCAAATAAAGCTGTGGCAGTGTCAACCGGTTCACTTATGAATTACTTCGAGCAGACTGCGAGTCTCGCCGCGAATATTGCGAAGGTGGAGGAGGAAAAGCTCCATCACAGGTGTCGACTACCTGTCAACGCACAAAAAAAATGATAATGACACGTGGGGTGTAAACTGCAGTGGACAATATTCATCACCGCAGCGGGCGGCTGATATTCAAACGACCTAAGTGGAAGAAGACATTCGCGCGACAGCCTGATAAATAACATCAAAAATGGTTAAAAAAAGCCTGCTTCAGAACATTCTTCCACTAAAAGAATGCCCAGTGTTTTTAACACAAAGACAAGTAAACACTGTCAAAGTGATCATCTTAAAACAGATATGCAATGATTTATGCAGAAAGCATAATGCTCCATATATCCCAGAGGACTCGGCGTGTGGGTCCTGATTATGTTCTGTGTAGAAATCTCAGGTGTGGTAAACAGACTGAAAGCTGTTCATCAGTTGCTCCATGCTTCAGCTAATTCAAGTAATTAAAATCTAATCCCACTCCTAATCTCATCAAATTCCACAAGCACTGCTTTTTTAACGCATGTTTATAAAGACAAGCAAAGTATCATTATTACAAATTAATTTCCAAATGAAATTCTTACTATTTGCAATGAGTTTATTGGAGGAATGCAAATAAAACACTGCTAAAAAACACATGGTAATTAGCATCTGTTTCTGTAACGAATGCCCTGAGTAAGTCTTGTCTTTAGGAGCAGGTTTGGGAGAGGTCAGCTAGGATTTGTCCTCCAGTGGGAACAAATGGATTAAAGACTGGCTACTCAGCAGAGCCCATTTAATCTACTGTATGATTTATTCAGATTTGATTTATTCAGTGTAACATTAAGGAGGAAACACAGATTTCACACACAGACATTGCAGCTCTGTCTATAGGTATCATTTCAGCTGCGGCATGAACAAATATTTAGTAACAATACAGAGCCAAAGTGTTTCATAACAGTATTAATAATAAGACGACGCTCTGGAACAAAAGCTATATTAGTTCCAGGAACAGCACCTTTCCAAATGAAAACTGAAATGATAATGTGAGGCCGGTGTAATTGACATTGGCCTTTTGGAGCCTGGAGTCGGCTCGTGTTTTAAATGAAATTTACTTGGTCATATTTCATTTGCTTGTCTAATTAATCTCTTGCTCAGGGGCAAGCAAAAACAAGCATATGTGCAAGGACATTTGATCTGAGGTTGTTAGTGTCTCCTTAAAAGATATCCGGTGTATGCATACTGTCTTTTACATCTATTTAAATGCAGAATGACGTGATTTAGGATGACCAGTTTTCCATCACGTATTGCATAGTGGCCTTAAAAGCATTCATGATTTTCAAAGGAAGTGGAAAAATCAAAACATCTAAAAATCAGAAATTTGAACCAGTTATTTTTCTTCCACCGTCAAAGTGCAGAACTGGCAAATAAATTCAGAGACATTGCGAATCATGTCACATTTCTGAGGAATATATAGCAATGCAGCTGGAGACACACACCTGTTTTCGCTTGCCTCTGGCAGTGCCACAACAGCCCCGCTCTGCCTCACACTCACATCACGGATAAATAAAGGTGAGGCCTTGGTTAATGTGAAGTGATGCGTTTTTTTTTTTTTTTTCTTCTTTTGGTTCAATTTCTGTCACAAGTTGGAATTTATTTAATCAGAGGTTGTTGAGGGAAGTGGAGTCGTTGGGTGAGAAGGGGCTGTGGGGGGAAATCGTTGCTATCAGGTGCACAGCCTCGAGGTTTTAAGGATTTCTCACTCTTCGCTTGGATTAGTTTTCGCCTCCCCAATATCTTGTCTTCTCTGGCCAGTTGAGCAGGTATATGATGTCGGTCTGAATGGATGCCAGGAATCAAGATGAGTATCTGAGCTTCGTGTCTGTAGCGGCTCTGTGTCAGGTATCTCAGGTGTTTCTCACATTTTCTCTCTGAGCCCTCGAGCCAAAGCTCCTTATTCTTTTTCAGCTGCCTGATACAACCCGGTTTAACTTGAGAGCACGGCCACCCGTCACATCTGAGCAATAATCATGACTGTTATGGATGAGAACGACCAAAGGTACGATTCATATCAGCACGCTATTAATCTATATGACATTACACATTACAATAATCTGTCCATCTGTGCCGGACACGAAAGAGCCTCCTGGACAACTTAACACCAAGAGCCAAGTCAATACCTTCTTCATGGTTAGACCTTAAGCTAATTGAAAATCATTTCATTCCATAATGAGCATGAAATGTCAGAGCTAAAAGATACAGAACTGGCATTTAATCTACACCGAGGGACAATAATCTAATTGACAAGAGTACTGATGAAGACAGAATGAACGCTGCTCAGGGACTAATGGAAGAAATGCAAAGTTGTCAAACCCAAGTGGAGTCGTGTCTGGATTTTATTCTCCTGCTAGAGGAGTAAATGTAGACACAGCTAGGTGGACTGAAATACACCGGCTCGCTCTGTGTAATCTTCCTGACACTCAGTAATATATATTGTAATGTATCAGCAGAGGCTCAGAGAGGCTTTGAGTTTGTATGCTCGGCCTGTTTCTGCGTGGGCTTTCTCACGCAGTCCAAAGAAATGCAGCTGAGGTGAAACGGTGACTCTTAAATGTCTGTAGGTGCGAATGCCAGTGTGAATGGCTGTTCGTATGTGTTATCTCGCTCATGTACTCCAGGGCGTCCCTCTGGTAACCCACACGACCCTGAGCGGGATAAGTGGACTTTATATAGACGGATGGAGATTAACATTACAGTACATGCAAACAAACTTAAAAACAGACTGACAAGTAAGATGAATATGCTGTTTATCCAGTTGAAGCTTTCATTAATGCTGTTACAGCTTTTGATGTTGCATGTTTACTCTGTGGATGGCTTGTTCAAGGTAAGCTGTTTCAAAGCAGCCGATTTTATACATTACTGAGCTTTAATAGCAAAAGAAGCAGAGCTGCAGTGGTTTATTATAGGACAGTTTTATATGACAGGTTTATTCAGCGATGAATCTTTCTTTACTTTCCATTTAGGGCTATTAACAATTCTTTTCATTATCTATTAAGCCGTTTATTCTTTTCTCGATCAATCGCCCGGTCAATAAAATGTCAGAAAATAGTGAAAAATGTCCAACACAATATCCCAGAATCCACCCTGATGTCCAAAAACTAAAGATATTAAGTTTACTAGACACAAAACAAGCAGGAAATACTCACTTTGAAGAAGCTGCGACCCCAGAATGGTTGAAGTTTTAGCTTGAAATGAATCAATAATAAATGTTTTACTTAATCGACTCATCAATATTTTGACTGAGTAATCAGTCAGTCAGTGCAGCTCTGCTCTTAATACGTTTGAACATTAGCAATAATAAGTGGTAAAAGAAAATGACACTAAAATACACACCAATTTTTTAGATTTTTTTTTAATTGATTTCTTTTCGTTCGTCAAAATAATATTAGATATTTGTGTTGCTTTTTAGTGTTGTGTTGCATTTGTTGTTGGAAGCTTCCTAAATAATGTTTAGACTCAATTCCTCTCAATTATCAGTAGAAGTGTAGTGGGGTTGGTTTCCTCTGCCTGTATTTTCTTATTCTGCTGTGTTCAGGATATTTCTGGGCGTCGACCTTTGGGCAGCAGGTGTGTTGCCCCCCAGCCAATAACAGCACGCAGGGTGTGAGGGCGGGGCCAGGTAGTGACCAGGTGCCAGATCGTGAGCAGCATCCAAGAGGAAGCAAGAGGGGTCAAAGTTCAATGTTGTGTTTACAAACCACAACCAACAAATCCTACTCATTCTGTCTCTAATTTTATATATGTACACAAGTAAAAACATATGTTTGGATCGACAACTCACACAGTGTTTTTGATCTCTGGGCCTGGCCCTGAAGAACTGATATCAGTTGTATTAAATAAATACTAAAAAATCCAGATCGCAGGTTTACAAAGCAGCCACACCATTGTCTTCTTTCTCCGGCTCAACAAGTTGACATTCAGTACTGCGGACGTCCCTGGCTTCACTTGGCTTGTTAATTATAATATTACCAAAGTGTGTGCTGTGGATTAATGAAATATCATTCTGAAGTGTGATGATTGTAGAGCTGACACAATGGATTTCTTGCATGTCTATGATTTTGACTTCAATCACTGCTACAGTCACAAACAGGAAAATACTATAGAAAGCTAAAAGTGCTCAGTGTGCGTGGGAATGTTGGGAATTATTGGGATGGGCTCGTAACCAGTTCTCTGACTTTAATGAAGGGCTATAATAAGTTCCTGCATCGCTACCACCCACAATGAAAGGTCACTGCTGCTGTCATATGAACTAATAAAGGTAAAAAAAAAAAAAATTAACAAGAAGAATATCAAATAATAATGACAGATCTGTGTGAGCAAACAAAGGCATGCACAAACTGAATACACACTGAGATTCCCTTTGTCAAATGCAGATATCTCATCCAGCCCTGACTGCGGCCTGACTCATGTATTAAGCCGCTCTAGTGCGCTACATTATTAATTTCTGACTGAATTCCTTTGAATTAATAAACAGACAACACATGTTAAATGATGTAGGTCGACACAACACAAATTTCCAACATACCCTTTGACGTCAGGAAAGATCAGACATGGCAGCCTGTTGTTCTTTTAAGGACTTGATCAACAGAGAGTCGTATTTCGGATCATTAATGAAACATGTTGCAATGTCATCAAGAGCCATAAGTAGGAATCCCATTAATAATCTAAATAAACCAAAGCTGATAAATGCAGTCGTCCTGAAACATATGTCAAGTATAATCTTCATGTTAACTAAAGCAATATAAAATTATATGTTATATTAGATTAAATGTTAAATTATGTGTATAAGATGGAGTGAGCAAATAAAATCTGTAATTTTGCTTGTTTTTTATTTTCACAATGCTCACTTGGATATGCAGTGAACTATATCAGCAGCACACAGTTGCTGGAGTTTAATTGTCCAAATAAAATATATGCTTCACACACCCTCATTTTAGGCCATAGTGAGTTGGCTTTAAAGCTGCAGCAAGCTGTTCAGTCTTTCTCAGTAGCTGTCGACTTGGTTTAAACTGCAAGAATATCAGATCTGAGGTCCATCTGAACTACCAATGTCATCTCTGTCCCCTGGTATCTGCAGCAGTCAATGCTTTTGCTGTGTTCTGCTCAGAGAGGTGTTTGTTTTTTTATTCCCACTTGTGGCGGTGCTTTGCTCCATGCTCATGTAAGAATACTATGATGCAATGGAAGAGAAAATGACAGACCTCACTGTTTACAAAAGAAAAAAGTGCAGGAGAGCTTTCAGACATCTGACATTTTTAAAGGGGGGTGGGGTGGGGGGGTGGTAACCTTCATTAATGTGTGTTTACGCTCCCCTCCGTCCCTGATTTCAGTGGAAAGTTCCCAACGTAACACATGCCGGCATCTGTCAGTCTCGTCCTTTCTCCCTCTGCACTGCAGCTGCTCTGCCCCGTGTTTATCCAACACAGAGACACTCAGGCCACCGCGGACTGTTTGTGCTTTCACATCGACATGAGTGAACGCACGTGCCCACAGCAAACAGCCACTGTTTTTGCTTTCTTTCCTGACTTTTCTTCAATGTACCACAGGAATTAACTGATTAATTAGCAGACACTATATGGATGGAGTACATATTGTGTTAGATGATCACCATAATCTCTTAAGCTACTTTGCAAAACAAGCATACCGACCCCTGACCTCATTGATTACTAATAAAACATTAAGACTTAAACAAGGAGACTAATATTTGACATTAAATAATAACATTGTTATCCACTGAAAAATTGAGAATTTCCATTATGCATCATTATTCTTCACGTTTGTCTTCAAAGGCTACATGTACATGTGTGTATCGAATATGTCTTTACAGCTCCATTAAGAGACTTTCTAACACTTTCTATGAAGACCATGTGTGTAAAGGGGGGTTGTAATGCTACAGTAGCTGCACACAGTTGTTAAGTTTGTTAGAACGTCCCAACTCTTGACTTTCATCCTGCAGTGAAAATAAACCTTGACAAAATGTATTTCGTCTTTTTGTTTCTTTACAGATATCGTTTATTTTTATACACTGACGTTCATTTCTTAAAGCAGATGCATTTTACTTACATAATAATCACTTGTGATGCAGCGTAGATTCTTCTAAATGCGTGAAAATACATTCCACTTTACTTACCACCAACGAAGAGATGTTATGATGACGCATGCATCAATATGTACTTTGCATTACTTAACACATACAATGACAACTTATGATACTGCACTGACTATAATAACTCACTATGAGTCCTTACTATAGTTGATCGTTGAGGTGTGTATAGGTGAGTTTAGATAGTCATAATGTGTTATAAGCCCCATCAGTCGACCTCTAGTTTCTAACTAGTCAAGAGCGTCCATAAGACACTCACTATCATCTCAATGTTTTCTGACTGTGATATAGTGCTTGATGCCCCCTAACACACTACAGATGTGGTTCTCATAGAAAGTGTTACCGATATGCTTGATATTAACACCGAATCAAATGACTCTCCGTATCACGAAAACGTTGGTGGTGCTGTCGATCCCACTGAGAATCAACCCTCCACCCTGAAGCTCTTTGCAGCTTTCGCCCTCTTTGAGCCGCTCATTGTTTTGGTTCGCTGGTCCATATAGTCCCAGCGGCTCTCACAAAGACCGGTACAAAACTTTGTGCAGCCGCTCCAAGGTCACGAGCTTACACAAGCTGGTTCTGCACTACATGCCCGACGCAAAATGGCTAAGCGCCAAAGACAACGAGGGGCCGGCAAGGAGGACCGAAAATCAAGCGAGCCAAAAGCAAAACCTCAAGTTTTCACAGGAAAATTTATACAAAAGGAAAATGAATACTGCAGGTACATTCGCCAGGTGCTCTGAATCAGTGGTTGTACAAGTTGGCATTTGTTTGCTAACATACACTTGATAAGCCGAAAAAAAAAAAAAAAAACACGAGGGCCCTGTTGCTGTTTGTCTTTCAGCCCTCGAGTGGTCAAATATCACTTTAGGTCCTAGTAAAAGTCAGTTAGAGCATCCTCAGAGCATGAGTGAGTGTGTGGGCAGGCGAATAATTCAAGAGGGATTTGATCAAATCTTTCAGGGATTCGATGGCTCAAAAGTGAAAAAGACCTAAGAGCATTGGTTTTTGGAGAAAATGAGCAATGTTAGATCAAGAAGTCTGGGATGAGAGAAGTAATAAACCAGATCTCTTACTGTATGTAAGCACAACCAGATGACATCTGGTTGCCCCAAATCACATGTGATTGGATGCATTTGTGCAGCATGAGTCATTTAAAATATTTAACCATTTAAAAGGGAGATAAAAGATTTTAATGCACAGAATTTTTTTTATATTTGGCACATCTGTAACAACAAATGCACGGAGATAGGATCAAAACCTGTATTTTAATTTGGATAATTCTGTTTAAAAATCCCAATTCCTTCACAAAAACTGCTTTGTCATATTTTCTTCATAAACACCCAAAGTGTGCAATTTCAATTTGGAGTGGAGAGATTTCAATGTTTTATCTGAAACAGACTAGCAGGGAACAAGCAGAGCTCCTTCCTCTGTTTCTCCCAGCAGCCTAGTCACGTTTCCACCGCCGCCGCCTCAGTTCAATCCTACAGGATGAGCCTATCTATATGACAGCAGGAATCAACTGTGTAAGGCGTTCGATTAAATATTAAATAAATATATAAATATTACATTCATGTTTGTACTTTTTGTCTCTGAGCCGAACAAGTTCCCATTGAACTTCTCTTCACAAAACTTGACGCTCCCCGTCGTGCACTTCTGCCCTATTACAAGTCCCCATTTAGCCCAGCAGGAGAGCAGAATCCCATGAATAAAATCTCTTTTTTATGCAGGAAAAATGTTGATAAAAGAATGACAAATAAAGCGCCTTCTTATCCGAGGGCCCAGTGCGTGCCAATGGAACTGATGTTGTCAAAACATGATAACAACACAGCACCAGCTGCAACCTCTCTTAAAATAGAAAGTCGAACCCGACAGCAGAACACACCTATTTCTGTAATCCTGCAGACTAACAAGGTAAACATTTCGACCTCAGCCATCTTTTTACATTTTACTTATCATATCAGCTCATTTTGAACAAAGCCGTTGTAAAATGCTTTCCAGCTTGCTTTGGCCAAAAGAAACACTCAACATTGTGGAAGCAAAGAAAGGCCATAATTTGAATCATTTAGGCAACTCAATACCTATTTGTGAAATGTAACATGCTGGAAATCAGAGAGAAACACAAACCACATAAATTCAAATAGATGGTTTAAATCATCCAGTGCTAAAAAGTCATTGGTATTCACATTCAAACATTAAGTATCCAGTGGTGGTTATGTTTCACCATTTTTCTTTTCAGTTTCCTAAACGATTCAAATGTTTATAGCCTTTCTTTACCTCCGTAAAACATCAGCCTAAAAGTGCCTAAAGCATTTATGCTTCAACACTAAGGTGTTTACTTTTTCATGAGCGTAACAGACAAAAGTTGTGAAGCCACATTAAGCAATATTTGCCATATTAAATTGAATTGTAATGTAATGTAAGAGGCTTGCTTGCAGCTATTGTCGATCTCACCCAATCAACGCTGCCGTCTGCAGCTTCCGGCTAATTCTTTAAACTGCTTTCAGCTCATTGTTATATAGTTTGCTGGTCAAAACATGCAGCTTAAAAGATTATTTTATACCATTCTGTCTACAGTTAAACAGTTTTAGAGTCATGGTTAATGGACTGCATTCTTATAGCAGTTTTCTAGTCTGATGACTCAAAGCAATTTGCAACACATGCCGCATTCACACACTCACACACAATATCAGTATCTTGCCCAAGGACACTTCGACATTAAGTCTGGGGGAGTTTTGAACCACCGCTCTCTGATTAGTGGACGATCCACTGCGCCTCCAGAGTCATGGCTCATATTACTCGCTGGCTTCAGCCTCTTCTAAAAACTGTGTAAAGCAACAAACTGTAGTAGCTGATGGTAAAATTGAAAACTGCATCTGCTAATGCCTCAGTATTGTGGACGTTAATATGATGCAACATGCTTTCTTTGCTTTTTCCACTGCATCAATTAGTCCCATTTAAGCACACTGCACAGCCATCTAATTGGTATGATGGGAAATAAAAGAGCAGCAGGTGAAGGAGTAAGACTTGAACTTACCGATGTAAAGGTTCCACTCCGGATCCAGATCGGCTTGATTGGCCAGGCAGCCCTTCATGACATTCAGGCAGTAGTTCTTACAGGGTTTAACAGCCGGCATGCCCTGACAAAAGGGGCAGTACAGCATCTTGGTCAGTGCTCGGATACACGCCGGAGTGCTGCTGACCTGCAAGAGCACAGAGGGCGACAGCGGTGATTAACACCTGCACGGCTCCTCCAAAACCCATAATCATGTCAATCACAATCTGTCATTTCATAACCGCATTAATTCCAGCAGGGTTTAAGCTGACACACCACGATCGAGCATTTGTCTAATACAGTTTGAACGCTGCAAAATTGTATCGGTCACCATCGTTTAATTTTTGAAAAAATTGCAGTCAAAGATTCAAACTAATGTGCACGTTCAGGACGAGAGAGATGCTTTGTTGACCAAAGACTTTTGAACGCTGTCAATCACAGTGTGTGATCACTGTCAGACAATTTGACCAGCATTTAAATGTCAAATATTAAATCAAGAGGAATATTTATCTGCCCACTCATAAGCCAGAATTAGCTGTCAGGCGTTTTTGTATTTCACTTATTCATCTTTCTCTGTTTTAAATTTCCACGACTTCACATAATAAAAAGATAAGATGCCGGTGCGTGACAGGTGGAGTTTGAAGAGAGCGGCAAAGTTTCATCAGTCACTAACTTAAAAACACACATCAGGAAACACAAAGTCCCAAATGAATAATTAACACATGCTTTAGACAGGATAAGCATAAATATCACTGACGCAATATTTCTCAAGTGTGTTTTCACAGATAACTTCACAGCAGTGGAATCTGATAAATCATGTTTAGCACCTCACCCTAACTTAGGCGACTCATTCGGTTTGCAAGAAAGAAATCCTACATATGCAAAAGGCCCTAAACAGCAAAGCAACACATAGACTCACTGCATATCAGCCTGTGGCTGGATTAATGTATCGATGATTAAGTTGATAATAATACGTGATAATACTTCCTCTTCATTCTAGCTTTTGGTGTCAATTTGCTGACAAC
This sequence comes from Holacanthus passer, assembly GCA_025331565.1. NCBI lineage: Eukaryota > Metazoa > Chordata > Actinopteri > Pomacanthidae > Holacanthus > Holacanthus passer. The sequence continues at coordinate 134,711 of JAFREQ010000136.1, forward strand.
TAAGATCACAAAACTCTTAAAATTGTTTTTTGCTGTATTTGTTTCATCACCGATATTCAAGGCACCTCTAAAATGGGATTCTGCTAATTCTTTAGTGATGGATTTCGCTGTTAGACTGATTTAGAAAGGCTGAAACAAACTTATGCTTACTGTTTTTAAGAAATCCTTGTAGGTCATAGACATCTTTTACTACAGTATCTCACTTCACATCCGAGTGGTTTTGGTCAGAGTCGCAGGATTATTTCAGCGGGTGAAATGTAATTAATTTATTGGCCACAATTAAATTCATAATGCATCTGAAGAGAGTGGAAACCAACAACATAATGAGTCAGTTTAACAGCCAATTGTTGCACTAATTGAGTGTTTGAATTCGTTTCACAGAATGCTGCTATTTTAATCCGAAAGTAAACTCCTCCTATCACGGCTCGCTAAACGTGATGCTTTTCAAAGGTTTTTCAGCACGGATGATCATTTCGGATAGATTGATAACAATTCTTTAGTCCTGTCTAGGAGGAAGATGAATTACAAGTGTAGTGAAGTAGCTGATCTAAACTGAGCATCGAGCTCATTCAGGCCCTTTTCTTGAAAAAGCTTCTAAGGGTGAACGTCTAAGTATAGAAAGTGTTGTTTGTTGTACTCTCTGGCTGACGTCACTTATTTGTCTATCTATTGTTATTAAAGCTGCCTTGACCGGTGTGACTTGAAGACTGCACATACCATTCAGGTTTATTGTGATAGTGAGGGAAAAAACTACAGGAAACAACCATTGACTGAATCAGCTGCTGTATCACATTTAGGTCACACATGCACGAGCAAAAGCATCTAATCGGTGACTTGCCACGTGTGAGCTGGTATAGTGACATTTCAGATAGCAAATACGAACCTGGCGCGACACAGTAATTTTACTGATTTTATTAGATGATTTCTAAAGAGCGAGCTGCACTCAACAGTCTTATCCTCAACTCTCAAATGCTCACACTCTGGAGCCCTGTCAAGATGTTTGAAGTGAAAGCTCCCGGGTCGCAGCTAATGGACTTTTTTTTCTGTGTTCCATGACGCACCGACAAGCATCTTATTAAGCATCTTTCAGGCTAAAAAAACCCCACATTTCCAGACTACGCAAGCACGCCATGCAAGCACTTAGTAATGTCTCATTCACAGAATTAAGAACAAAACTGAAGATACTTTCTTTAGCAGGGATGCAGTAACAATTTTTGATGACACCTAGCTCTCGTTCTATAGATGAAGAATGGACTTACTGTAAGTCTATCAGACAAAACCTTCAGCTAAATAATGTAAAGGCCACGAGGAGGAGAAATTCCTATCACATCTTAAAGCCTTACGTCTTGCACTATGTGAATACAAGTGCATGCACAAGAAGATGGACACACAGCTGCTTTACTTGTTGGACATTGAAGATACAATAACAAACCTCAAGCCACACGAAGACATTGAACGAGTTCAGTAGATAAAACGAAAACGAAAAGTAACTGAATCATCACAGCAGGACGAGGAATGTAATTCTGCAGTCTTTCAATGGAAACCTATTAAACCAGAACCAGAGGATCAGTCAATCAGTTATTTCTGACAGCTATTTAAGTCAACTGAAATATTGTTGTATGTAAGTTGATAAAGCCTAAATTATGGAGAGTCAGTGAGGCGAGACGAAAAGTTACACTTTAAGTTTCATCTGAGCGGCATCTGACGGTAATAACTTTTTATTTATTTATAAAGCACCTTTTCAGAATCCTGTTACAAAGTCTTTCGCAGCAAAACAGGGACAATGCAACAGCAGATGGTAAATAAATTAATAAATAATACATAAATATAAAGAATATGGACAATTAAAATTCCCCCCAAAACAACAACAAATCTGAAAAGAGTTGAATGATTTAAAAGATGATTTTTAGGCCTGGGCAACGAGGGACCAGACTTTGTGACAAACTGAGATTTTGGACCCACAAAAGGCTAAAAGAACCCAAAAAATCTCAATCAGTGATCGCGCTTGTGGGGGAATTGATCACAGAGCAGGAGTCTGACCAAGCATTTTTTCATTACAGCCAGCACGACGATCTTTTGCGCATGCACCATATTTCTTTGGCTGAATGAAACACTACATTTATGAACCACGCCGGAGCGTCAGGGAAGTGATCTGGGTGGATGGCAGACGTTCAACATGCAGGACTGTAACAATAGAATCCAGGGGTCACGTTCAAGCTGTGGTTAGATTCAGGCAACAAAAAGCACTTTGGTTAAGTTTAGGAAAAGATCTTTTAAATGTTAATAAAAAATTAGCTCATGAAATTCAGTGTACAAGATTTGTGTGCATGGCCAAGAATTTTCCATTTGAAAGTCGAGCTGAACGTCACAAAAAATAGGACAATTCGTTCCCGTGCACACGAATCCTATAGATGACATTTTGTGACTGTTTCACAAACTGCTATGATACCGAGTTGGTATATTTCACCTGCTAAGACCAGAATAAAGTGAACTACAATAGTGAAGCCTGGAGGAGATTAAAAACATGACGACCTTTTCCAGGTCTGCAAATTAGAGAAATGACCTGATCTTGGAGATATGTGTTAATGTTTGATGTGCCTGGACCCCTGCCTCCTTCTCAACCCACTGGTGAGTATCATAAAAAGGAGGAGCGGAGGTATTTTTGTAACCCCACAGAGTCAGGCTGTGAGGAAGGCTCAGATTCACAGCCCTCACACATCACCTCCCAGACTACTGCCGAGACTTGTCACATACTAACTTGACACTGAATATTCTAAAAATGCTCCTGCCAACATCTATCACACCTGACACAGGTGTAGGGTAGCCTGACAAAATGGACTGCAGTCTCTCCTCCACAGATTTAGAGGTCATGAGGAGAATTATTATTATTATTATTATTACTATCATTATTATCATAGAAGTAGTGGTAGATCCTATTTCCTCATTCTTCTCAGTTTCTATATGTCTTTCCTGACTCTTAATATATGTAGTGAAGACGTATAAGAATTTAATAAACGTTACTGAGTGTATTTTTTTTTTTTGACAAAATGAAAGTTAACACTACATTGACATGTGTGATTCCAGCGAGACATTTCCTGTGAGAAACAACAGGAGGAACAACAGCACAGAAGATCTGAACAATGACACAGTTTCAAGGCGAGAACCCAAGATTAGTGTCACCAATTCTGTATCTGACGAAAAGTTAAATATGGTCACAATCTTCTGTGTTGAAGATGAAGTTCTGAGTTACGGTGTTGAACAATGGCAAGAAAAAGTGTCATGCAGAACATTACGATGTCACAGTGAAGTTGACCTTCGAACCTTTGGATATAAAATGTCATCACTTGATCATTCTATGCTATTCGACATATGTGTGAAATTTTGTCATAATTAGCGTGTGAATTCTTGAGTCATGGCAAAAATTATGTTTTGTGAGGTCACAGTGAGCTTTGACCACCAAATTCTAATCAGTTCATCCTTGGGTCCAAGTTAAAAGTTGTGCCAAATTTGAAGAGACAAGTGATGCGGACGGATGGACAACCTGAAAACATAATGCTTCCGGTCACAGCTGTCGCCAGCTTGTCATTGAGAAAAGTTTGTCATTTCAACTTTGTAAATTTTCTTCATGAAGCATCACTTTAATTAGTTATTTGTGGTATTTTAAAATGTGAGGTAATCTATTGTGCATGATCAAAATCTTCCAGCAATAACTAACACTAACAAGAGAAGTGAACGCTCAAAACATTTTTTCTATTGTGTGAAAACAGAAATGCAATTAAGCGACTGATTGAAAGAAATGATTCCTCCTGTGGCAACGGATCACTTAGCAATATACACTGGCAACATACAGCACCGTGCAATATCAGAACATTTTCATTTTACCAAGCTGATGCAGCCCATTAACGACGTCTTCAAAGGAGACACGGCACAGTGCTGCCACACTGTTTGCACCTTTGCAGTTTGTCGGGTCCCACCCAGAATTTAAAATATTGTACGTATCAATGACCCGACAGATGATAAGATTTCAACTGCTTCAAATAAACAGAAGCAGACGTGCTGTTTTTCGGGTAATGATCTGGGATAAATATGAGCTTTGTCAGACGCAGACTCCAGACATGAGCTTCAGCTTCCTCAAAGCTCCGCTTGGGTTTCGTGTTTGCTCTCTTAAGCTGTGAAAAGAAATAAAGCGCTACATCATCTACTTTAATTCAATATATATCCCGGCAACAATAAGCATGGATGTCACATCTTAGAGGCTCGGTGCAATAGTCACCTCTAGCGGGGTGTCTTATTCCATTATGCTTACACCCAATCCCTCATGATGAGTTTATACCCCGAGGGATCAAAGGGCTGCAGTCCCAGACACATGACCTGGATCTCAGGTCTCACTGAAATGTCAAGAGGTGAAGTTGGGACATGCTGGCTTGTAAGAAACGCCGAGTGTAACTCAGTAAACGCATACTAACAACACATCCTCTGCGGCTGCTTCTAAATCAGCCCCACCGCTACTACTGCTGATGGGGGGGGGGGCTGGCGCACACAGCAAAGGGAACATGGTTAAAGTTCACTGAGTGCACCATGCTGCGACTACAAGAAAATGACTGCTGGGTTTCTTAGAGAACAGCAGTGTTTTCTCCTTAGTGTCTGTCTCTGGTGATTGAGGGTTACTATATTTTCATTGCCATCTGGTTATATACTGTGCAGCAGGTCTATAAATATTTATAATAGTGTTGATAATCCAATCTATCTGATATCAATACAGTCGTGAAAGGAAACCAGGGTAGCTGGGGATTTGCAGCATAGTGTTTACTGGTGCTTCTCTCATCCCATAAGGAGGCGTGCAGAAGCAGCCCCGTTGTTGTTGAGTGTGACTAAATCCAAGCCTCAGCCCTCTTGCTTTTCCTTTAATCTTACTTTGTACATGATCAAAACTACACACACTCCCAGTGGCGGCGTGATATACTGCAGAAGCTGCATTAAGATTACATCGCATCAAACAGAATACTAAGGCTGCAGCGTGATTAATGGCTTCTCTATACTGGGTGAACAAATATTAGGCAATAGAGCAATAAACAGCGATGGCAGGAATTTCTTTTCTCTCTCCTTGTTCATTGTCTGGGCTTCTCTCCTGAGCCGTCCGCACACCCTTCAACACTGTTTTCCAGACAGCACCTGAACAAGCCGCCCTGAGCCCCAGACTTCCTGAGGACATGCACCAAGAGAGAACACATTAGTCAGGAAAGTATCTGGGAGGATCTTGTTCATGGTAGAAAACCAAGGGGGGGAAATGTGTGCTTGCTGCAGAAACACCAAACAAGACCTTGGGCTTGTTAAAAAAAAACAATGTGCAGGATACACAGCATGTCTTAATTTTAGCTGAGGTCAAAATGCTGAATATTTTATAACAGAATCAAGTGAAATGACACATGGTTTTGTTTCAGGGTTGTGAAAGACAGAAGCAATCAGGTGTTTTATAATCCAGTTAAGTTTTTACTAAAGCGGTGAACACTTTTACCTTAGACACTCTCTGTGCCACCTCCCGGCCAACAGAGAGCCCTTGGACAAATGTGCGTGCAGCGATGAATGCCCGGGTAACCTGAGCCTTGAGCTTCCTGGGCACGTCTCCAAAGGGCTTCAGCTGGTCGGTGTACTTACTGATACACTCCAGATAGTCCTCGGTGATGACATACTGGGAGTTGAGCAGCGTGAACATGCGCTCCAGCAGCCGCGACCAAAAGTCATTAAGCATTTCCTCCAGGTTAACGTTTCCCCCCGTGTAATAGCGCTTCAGCTCGGCAAACAGGTTCTCAAACACCTCCGAGTTCTGCATGTAAGGCTTCCCGTAAGTCCTCACAAACATCTCATTCAGGGACCTCTCCGTGTTCTCCAGCAGCTCCAGGAAGAATTCTGTGTTCAGAAGAAGAGAGAAAACGCGTCATGGTCTGATTTTCTTTTCCTTCATGCGTGACTCTGTTGGTATAGATTATACTGTACAAGGGAAACATACTGTAGATACGCCTTGATAAGATGCACCGGGAACCTTGTCTAAATTTGAGATTAAAGCAGAAATGCAGCAAAATTACATTAAGTGTGTCTAATTGCGAGACAGAACGCTGGTTGAAAAGGAAAGTCTGCTTGATTGCGACGCCAACAGCAAACGCAACCAAAAAATACCAAAATAGCAAATCAATTAGGGCTTCTGATGTTCATTTCATTTTGAGGAGGCTTCACAGCTTTGTTGATTTTTATCTCCAATAAAGCACTTTTGACATTGCAATGGGAGCCTTCCTCATATATTTCTGGAAAGCAATAAGTTCTGTGTGTGCAGTGTGTGAGGTCTGTATTGTCCATATCTCACCAGTAAACCCCAAATACATTCCCGTACCTTGATATAAAGGACATACTATGTATTGCTGAATGATTTCCTGTATACAAATTTGCACAGGAATATTGCTCCATATGCAGGAAGCATACGGCTGTCAGACGCAGTGCGGTGAATTATTCTTCAGTACGATTATGGTTCCACGATACAGAGCGTCTGTATGGTTTGCAGCCATCCTGCAAGCTCCTTTTTAGGCACCGCTTGTTGTTTGCCTCATGACCTCTGTGACTCACCAGAAATTGGGATGAGATGATAATATTTCTGACCATCTGCCATCCATAACAATAGTCCTGTCTTTCAAGGACCAATATTAAAATTTAAATAGGCTTCCAAACTCGGCACATTTAACTGCAAAGTGAAACTACTTCAAGATGAGTTAGAGGAGACTCCAGTCCAATATAGAATAGTGGAGTTTCCAGAAATATATTCCTCAGTTATTGTCTTTTATATGGTAAAATGTCCAATCCAAAGATTTAGATCAGCATTAATAGAATTTAGGGGGCAGCAAAAAGAGCTGTAGACATAATATTGACATAGGCCTATTATCACCTCATTAAGTTGATATGATAAATAAGTCATGAAATGGCCCCTGTGACTGTTATACTACAACTGATTAACTGACCAATGGTTTAAGCTCAAATTTTGTGCACTTTGCTTGTAAAATCTCATTTGTAGAGTAACTAGTAAGTCAGATAATGGTGTTGGAGTAAAAAGTACGATATGCCTCTCTGACATGTAGTGATAGAGATAGAAGTGCAAAGTACAAAGCAAAGTACAGCACTTAAGTACAGTACTTGAGTACATCTACTTAGTTACATTCCACCACTGACTGCTGCATCTGGAACAGGTTTGATGAGAGCAGAGAGACTGAATCGAACCAGTAAAGTTGCGAGCTGCAAAACCAAAACAAAGAGCTGAATGACTCTAAAACACATTGTAGAGTCGAGGGCAAGCACAGACTCGGGTGATAATTCTCTGTGGGTTCATCGCCACACGTCAACACTTTTCACATTACACAGTCATTTGAGCCATTGTTAATAATAAATACCCTTGTACATGTGTCTCACAATCAGCACGTTCTGAAATAGCATCTGCTAAGTAATTCACAGTTGCTCGGTCACGTGGCTTAATGTGACCACACATCCACTGAGAGAGCCATCCCTCTGAGCTGTGCACATTACAGTCGCTCATTAGATTGGCCCTGACAAAGCAGTAATGGATTTGAAGTGGTCATTAGTGCTCAGCAATGCAGGTGAGATTACATATTACAACTGAGGAGAAACAAAGTGGCACGACTCGCCACGAGATCACACCAAATCACACCTGATTAGTTATACGAAGAGCTGCCCATGGTGCACACCAACAGAGAGCGAAAATATGAAATCATCTGCAAGGTAGAACACACGGGATGTTATTTCGTATTGTTATTACCTGATAGAGACAAATGTATTTTTAGCTGCAACAAGATCTCACTTGATGTTAGTTTGGAGGGTAAAGGTCACATTTGCCACAGAAAAAAAAAAAGGCTAGATTTCTAATCCTGTATTAATCTATTCAGCTCAAAACTGCTTCTGATTTATCACATGCTGCACGCTTGTTAAAGACTCGCTTTCTCTATTCTTACTGCAATTAATTATTGTTAATTAGCACGTCTTATCAAGTACCAGTGAGTGTTAACTGTGAGGCTTCCTCTGGGGATCTGATAAAATTAGCTGTACTCTCACACATGTTTTTCTGCTATCTTACGAGGATTTTTGTTCTTTTAGTAGTGCACACACGATGCAGGACTTGTGTTGTTGGCTAAAGCACGACTGTTTTTTGTGTTTCTTGAAACCGCGTGAATGAAAGACGACAGCGAGCGGTTATTTAAATATGCAAAGCTCCGAGCATGATTTGTGCTTCAGTGGCTCATTTTTAATAGTCACTGCTGCTGAGCGATATGCGCACTGATTAATGACAGCTTCAAAACTAATTTCATTTATAAATGTGCATTTTAGGGGGAAAAAACCCCCATCCTTATACAGTCAAGTTCTCAACCCAGTGTGTCAGCTGAAATATTAATTGAACATAACCAACATAATTAAGAGTAAATTTATTGTTAATGTGGAGAGTATTTCTGATATAATTCTCAGCTCTGTTTTGGAGTGATTATGATGAAAAATTACATTAAGGGTGACCTCAGTGTAATTCTAAAATATTTAGACAACTTAATCTAATTAGTGAAACTGAACGAGAGGGATCATATTTTACAATAGCAAATGCAGTGAAGTGTCAGAGCCTAAAAATGATCAGGAAAGCTTACATAAATCCTGAACACATCTTAGTAATTAAGAGGTCTGTGCAAATGAGGGGCTGCGAAGAGCTGCAAACAGAGGATAATGATGCTGAAACGCTGGACAGGGGTTTATTCTAATACTCCCAACTTGCAGAGAGTTCATTACATTTCGCTGATATAGCTCAGTTTGGCTCCGATTCCTCACTGTGCGCTCAGAGCTGTGCAGAGGTTACGTAGACTCCTTCTCTCTGCGATAAAGAGAAAGCCTGTGTTTCTGTGCTTCCACAGCTGCTCGCTCTCAGACAAATCTACTGGCTGACGCTCTGCTAGATTTCAGAGATGTCAGGAGTCTCCATTTCGGCAATTTTTGAAACAGAGCGGTCCTGTTTTAAATCTCTGAGCCAGATGATGGAAAAGGGCAAATTGCATTCTTTTCATTTAGAAGCAGACCACAGTTACTGAGATAATAGCGAGCCTGCTTGATTTGGTGGTAAGCACATGATCAGCAGAGGTAGCTGCGGATGGGATCTAGTGTGAGGAACCTCGTGGGAAGTGTTAATGCAAAGTCTTCTGAACTGTGACCAGCCATAACTGGGGAGGATAAAAAGGGGGTTGGTTTTCCGTCACAATTCACTCTTCTTAATTTGAGTAATTACAAAAAAAAAAAACAACACAGTGTGGTCAGGAAACTGTGGCATTAGCTTCCTGGACCAAATTCTCACTTCACCACATTTGACATCTGTGCAAGTACAAATCTACGTATATTTGTGCGCAAGCAAAGTCATCCAAGGACAGATGAGGTTGCAATCAATAGCCAAAATGGATATGAATGCCATAGACTTAATACTCTCAAGACATAGCACAGATAAATTTCTTACACCTTGAACAACTAATTGCAATTGAATGTGACGCTTTTTGAGTAGAGTGCAATTTAAGAATCGATACAGTGAGGTCATGCAAAACCTCTGGAACACAGATCATTTGTTCACCTTCATTTGTCAAACACTTACCAATCAGCCCTGAAGGAGATTTTTGTAATAATTCCTGATGGAAATTTATACTTTTTCAGTGGGTTACTGGATAAAAAGTTGATCCACTTCATGCTACTTTTTATTGATTGTGTATTTGACGGATGTTGAAAAGGTTGTGCAGGGGTGAAATGATGATTTGGTGGAACACTCTCTGCCTTTGCCCTATGGACAAAAACAGATTTGCAAGATAGTTGGTTTGTTGAGGTCCAGGAGGGATTTTGTTTGACCTGGGCTTGTAAACTTGGCTCTGGATTGGATTATTTTATGCATTTGTAAGCATTCTTCCAATTTGAACACTTTTTGCAGAAATGTTGTGGAACTGCTCAAAATGCAAGAAACTGGTTGAATTTGCATTAATTCTTCTGAATATAAAATCAGAAATTCCTTGAGGGACTAACTAAAACGCTGCATATCTTTAAAAAAAATGCTCTACCTTTCTAAGTAGTATCTTTGGTAGCTCCTGTGCAATGACATTTAAGTGTGGTGACGATTTGGCAATATAATATTTTGAGTGCACAATTTGATTTCAAGGCTGCGAAACCAATAAAAAGTAAAGAACGAGTCAAATGCACTCAGGAGAAAGTGAAGGAATTCAATGCAAGAAAATGTGTCAGATGTCGTCTATGTAACACACATCCCTGCAGGCAACACATTGTCAAAACTATCTGTAATTTATCAGAGAAGCTGCCCTGAATAAACTGTAAAAATGACTTGTTTGGCCCTCATGCCGCAGAGTAAACAGCCTGTTATCTCCAGCGGAGCCACTCAGTGTCTGCAACAGGACTGCGGCCAATCAAAGTGGGAGCCCATCTCTCACTTTGTTATTATTGAAACTGCATAATATTACACACAGAGCTTGGTTCGCAAACGGCTTGAGCTCTCACGCCTGTACATGAAATGGACAATTTTGCTGCCAAAAAATACCACCTCTAATTCAACATGTCAATCATGAGCTGGGTCATTGATTGGTCTGGCAGCATGTGCCGGTCTGCAGAGGGCTGCCATGAGTGTTATGCTGCTGGAGAGAACGTGAGCATTTTATGTCTCCGTTTTCTAGTGTTCATTTCTGTTGCGTGTCTATTGTGTGTGTGTGAATGGCAGTTTAACCCAATATGTAAACTAAATATCTTTAATGATATACTGAAGAATGAAGACAAAAACATCCCACAGAAATCCGATCTACTGTAACGTGATTTAATCAGATTCTATTTAGTGTATTTGAAAGTTAACCATACCCAACTTTTCATCAAAAATACCCCTGTTTGTCTCCCTTGTGTTAGAGTGCTGGTTCATTAACGTTAACTGGGATTCGACACACTGTCATCAATCACACTGGATTGAAGAACAGATAGAATTTGAAAGTCAAATCTTATGTATTTCTAAAAAACCTGTCCATCAGAAATCCTACTGAGAAGGATCAGGCGTGTCCACATAAAAGCCCTATAGATTGCAGAGACACTGTGGCGCTTGAATCCTCTCCCTACTCTTCCACTCTCCAGCTGGACTGTCCAACAGCGCTTCCTAACAGAGGAAAGGTTTCGCTGAGCAAGCATGCCCTTTCCTGCACCGCCCAGCTTCACATTCATCTACTCACACGCATCCACACCTGGTAGCCGGCCAGCACAGAACGGCCTTCTGTGGTCGGCAGCTTTTCAGGACTAATTTTGAGGTAACTGCTTGGCTCAAGGGTACGTGGACAATGACTACTGAGGGAGGAGACAATCTCTAATTCTCTTTTCTTTTCAATTTTCATGCTCTTGTATAAGGATGCAAAAATTCACCACTTTCCACACACTGAAAATAACTGATTAACTGGTTTTGATCAATGTAGCACCAACGCAGTTCTGGGTTAACTTTGCCCAGTGTTAGCTTTATTTTTTATATTAATGTCGGTTATTTCCCCCAAATTAAAATATATTTACTTGGATGCAGTGTCACAACAAGCTTACTTTAAAACCGTTACAAATCTATTATATTTTGCTGAAAATATTTGCATATGACTTTTAAAATTGCAAAGAATACATACAATATTATCAGTCAGTAGCAAATGGTGACGAGTTAAAAAGAGATATATAGATTATAACAGTTCACAACCATACATTAGTTTGGGAAACACTGATAAAATAGCCCAAAAGTCTTGGTGGTTTTATATGCATGGGTGTATTGGTAATGTATAAAAGTTTGTAATAAGTTTGCCGTCAATGTCCATTTCAACCTAGTGATTTTAAGTGTGCAACTACACAACTCATGCTCTTTTGTGCCAGCAGCCAAACTTTGCCTTAATAGACTGCCAGAAGCTTTTTGACCAGTGATAACAGGGTGGGAGTCAGAAACTCCAAAAGATCAATTGTGGAGGTTGGACCACATTAATATTCTGTTTGGCTGCCCGGCACCATGGTGCTCATGGTCAGAGGAGGGCCAACAATTGATTAGCAATTAAAACCCATGACTTAGTCTTTAATGAGCGAGTGGAAAAGAATTCTCTGTGGCAGCAATTTGTCTAATTTCTTGAAGCAGTTGTTTCCTGTGGTCTTAGGAGTATTACATTAAAAACAATGAAAATATTCAGACTGATTTTATTAATACATTTCAGTGGCTGCATGTTTGGCACTGAATTTTCTTCGATGATGCCCTTTGTCTTTTCGCACAGCTGCACTGTGTAACAGGGGTTGTTGTGGATATTTCTGTATTTCTGCTCAGATGGTCTTGGCATTGTAGAGACTGTGCCCTCTCGCTGTGACACATAGGCTACGGTGTAAGGTATGCGTGGGCCGGCCAGCTACTGTCACCTACAGTAACACTCATCACACACTCTGCATAAAGACAAGGGAATATACACATACACTGACTCTGTAGGTGGGACTCCAAAGCAAGGTGCTAAGTAGATGGTAGAGAGCATCTAAATGTACCAACAGCTGTGTATTTTTTGGATCTTTAACTACGTGCTCAGACTGAGTATTAAGGCCAACACCATTATATTGGTAAGACTTCTTTGTGAGGGAGTTTGGAGACAAATGCAGACTCTTACACAAATCTTGTTCACATACTTAAAAATTTTTTTAATATTTACTTGCGGCTAACATCCAATCTGATATCTCCTGTTTAAAACTAATAACCACACGACTTTAAGCGCTCAGATTCAATTTATGACACATAGAGACAAAGGTGAAATTCAAATCCAGCAATCGATATCTCAGATTTCCCGAGTGGGTGGTCAGTCGAGACCCTCAGCAGACAGCAAGTCTCCAGACGTTAGAGGGCTACACAGAGCTGAAACCTGCACATGGCATCTGCTTTGACACTGATGAAATTATGGAGAGTGGCAGCAAACCCCAAGAGGAAGAGAAATGCCTGGAGTCGTGCATCTAAGTGCTGCTGGACAAACCCCATTTCCTCCCTCACAGGAGTCCTCCTCGTGACATTCACTGCCCTGACAGCGGCTGATCAAAATAACACTTATTTATTTATGCACGCTTCCAGGAATCACATGTGAGCTAAAGAAGTGTGTATTCCTGGAAAAAAACAGACAAGACATCACCCAGGCACTGTGACATTGAGTTTCTGGGCAATCATCTGAAAGCAGCGTGCTGTAACCGAATAGCATTTGTTTCATATAATGTGTTGAATAGTTTGAAAAGAACGAGCATAGAAAGACAAGACATTGACTGGTGAGTATCAAATTACTACCAATCACTAACACATTATTCAGTGGTTGACATTGGATATATGTAGATTAGGCCGATATGAAAATCTATGCTTCGACCTACTTTTGAACAAACATTACTTTTACTTTTTTGCTTTTGGGTTAACTGAATCGAGTGTTGCTGTTCAATTCTGAGATCTATGAAGAGGTTATATTCATGTTGTCATATTATATCTTATGTGATTTATGTATATCTTCTATTCCTATATGAAATATACTGTGGTGGGAGATAAGTCTTAATTCAAATAACAGACAAAGACATGAAATCAAAGATGCAAAGGTTTGTTAACACTGCTGGACCATTCAAAATAAAAAATAAAAATGCTAGTGTGACCTTTTATTTTAGTTTGACACATCGTGTATGTGTGTCAATGACATCAATTTTGTGTGAATAGTCCAATGATGTGTCCCATCAGCTCATCGGTCTCAGCTCTGCACCGGCAGCACGATTCTGAATTCAGAGGTAATTCAAGATTCATGGCCCCTGGTCTCCCTCCATTTTCACAGAGAGACTGTCGTTTTGCAATTTAAATCCCACAGATGACGAGCAATTAACTAGATGTGAAATAAAGAAGAACGCAGTGTGAGCAGACGTACATTTCCATGAGGCCTGATTTGCTAATATCACTCAAAATTAACTTTGAAAATTTATTTATGTCGTTCATGAGCATATGTTCCGACATGAAAGGAGGGAGCTTGTTTCTTTGCTACTGCATATGCAAAACGTGTCACAGGGAAACAAGATAATGCATTAATCAAACTCAACGTGATTCATATACTGTAGAATAAATTAGCTTAATTTCATAATCAGATGTAAACTTCTATCAACCGCAGTGATACAGTACTTGTCAATGGCAACATGTTGGGAATATAATATGCTGTTATTCAGGTCATTGACTGTGGAAAAGCTTCCCGCAAACGTCTCAGCGCACTTTTAAGAAAAGCTTTAAACTTCAAACCCTTTTGTTTCCTTTGGCTTTTCCACATTGCATAACTTTATATTTTGCGGTTTCTACATTTCTGTTTTCTCTCTCCTGTAAAGCACAATTATGGAGAGTGCCATTATAAATAAAGTTTGCATATACTGGCACTGGAGAAATACCCATTATTTCAGTCAAGGCTGCCAAAGTTTGATGGTCACAGGCAGCTTCGCCATTTCCTCATGATAACAACTAGACGTTAGTAAACCACACATTCATCAAGTAAAGGAAGCAAAATCAGATCTGGGGTTTTAAATATAGAGATTTCTTACATATACACAGAATATGCCAAGGGTTAAGTACTACTAATAATATTGGACAGCATCCATTTTTTGTAAACTGAAGAAAGAAAATATTATAATATTCCAATATTCTTAAGGCATTATTCTTAGTCACCTTTTGTCGCGCCATTCAGTCGGACAGAAACAGAATTCAGATACAATAATCTTTAAAAGGTTTCTGAGTGATAACTAATTAAAAGGTTTTAAGCTGCATTCCTAATAATTTGGTTGACAATGCTGACAGGTGGCTACGCTTGACAATTTTAACCCCCGCCACCCTTCACCCATGTCCACAGTGATAAAGCTGCTGCTTCCCACACAGTATAATGTTGGGAGCTGGAGGGATTATTATCTCTCATTAAACTGTAACTAGAAGGAGCTGACTCCACAGAGAAGGGAACCAAGAGGGAGAAGAGGAGAGGTGGAGTGAGGCTTGGTTCAGTAATGAGTACATCCCCTCCCATAGCAGAAGCTCGGCGGACGTGCGGTGGACAGGACAGTCGCCATGGGGCTAAGACGAGATCGCACACAGCACAAGACCACCAAACAGCCTTAATAATGCAGAATTTGGCTCTGTACTGCTGTTCAAGCTGTCAGTCTGCTGTGCAAGAAGCCATGTTTGTCTAATCCAACAAGAGGATTCACCACTCCAAGGCATATTAATGAGATTTTCACATCTCGTCTCCTCTTGAGGGAGGACAGCTACAGAACTACAAACAGTGAACCTTTTCAAATTAACTCATACAGTCTCAATCCTTTGATTTCCCTTTTTGCAGCATTTTGTTCTACAGTGACTGACCATTAAAACTGATGAAAAAAAAGGAGAGCAAATAGGAAAATTAATCAGCGTAAAGCATTAAGCAAAAAAAAAGAGAAAAAAAAAAGACTTACCATCAAACCTTTTATGTCTGGAAACAAATGTGCTTCTCAATTCATGACTCATTTCATCGACAAGATTCTCAAAGTCCTGTTTACTCTGCTGGCCAAATTTGTCCTCCATTTCCTGGGTGCAACACGTGTTTCCCTGAGGACATACGCGGAGATGTTCGCCTGCAAAATAGACAGAAAACAGTGTTTTTGCATCCATACAAAACGTGACACAGACTATGCGCAGTCTTTATACATGCAACATCACTGGAGCATATAGAAACAGAACATTTCCAAAACTATTGCAAACCTTAAAGAAATCCTTAAATTGGTGTTTTTTGGCATCAATAAAAAATTTGTGATTTCTATATAAAAAGTGGTCAGTAAATACAAGTACACTAAATTCCAGAGCTCTCACTCCAGCAGTTTAAAATTACTTAGTGATTCAATAAAACTTTTATTACAACAGGTGTGGGGACATAATGATTTGAGCTGATAACAGTATTTAACTTTTATGTTCCCACATATAGCCTTCTATGTTAGAAGTGTGGGGGATTGAGGTTGCAAATTCTCAGCATCAACTCTTAATTAGCAGCGGTGCATTCAAACTGACAGTTTGCCTCAACCCCACTTAGTTACTTAGCTATGCCTTTCTTCCATGGCACATATGTAGGGTGACCAAATTTTCAAATCCCCATGTCGGGACTGTAAAGTGCACGTTCATGTACGGGCACATGTATGTATGCATTTATTAGTGTGATTTATCAGAAGGGGGGGCAATTATTTCAGCGCTTAGCACAGATACTGAGCGCACCTTTCAACACTATGGATGCCATGAAAGCAGCATTTCCGCCGTCGTGCATTTTACAAAGGAAGAACTAAGCCTCCTGGAGAACTTTCTTAGATATATATTGATGAGACGATAGCAACTGGAAACATAATTAAACCTAATGATGGAGCTAGTTATGTCTGTTTAGTTTAGTTTGACAGTGTGTTTCCATAATATGAACATAATGACATCATGAATATGCAAAGTAGTGTGCGGCGCAATCCAGCGACATCTCGTGACTTTCTGAGCAGACTTTAGCTGCTCTCTGTGGATAATAGTTGGAAGTAAAGGTTTAAACCATTCACAAGTTTGATCTTGTATCTTTGGTTTTGTCACCAAAGACAAAAAAAAGACACTTATTAAATAACTTTTGAGACATCGCACCACAAAAAAAAAAGAGTGATTTTGAAAAGAGTGGGAAAAAAAGTGTCTTTTTGAAACCCAAAGGTTGCTGTGTAGATGATTTCAATGCTTGGATTGCTTCGTTTTGTTAGATACCCTTTTAAACATTTTAACACTTAACACAAAATTATACAAAACAAACGAGAAGGTGAGACTAGATGAGCATAAGGCACATAAATTATAGTTACTCCTTTTCAGCATAAACCTTGGTTTTTCAGTAGCTCACAAACCAGCTGACATTTAAAGTGTCACTGACATGAAACCTTGTCAGGGACCGTTTATCCCACATGGAAAGACATATGCATTTTTACTGTAATTTTCTTTTCATATACATAGACAGAGTAAAACAATGGCCTGTGCCCTGCAGGATCTTTAACATGATTCTGTGTATAAGAACAATAGTTCTCTTTTCTCATTTGGTCTGACAATAAGAAGCACCACTGACAAGGGGTTATCCAAGTGAAATCAGTGGGGAGAAGAGATAATGCATTCCTTTAAAATATTATCTTGCACATTTCATGATTGATGACATTGGGGAAATACTGAAGTGAATCAAAAGTTAATGATCTACATCATTCCATTCTCCCAAGCAGCCATTTGAAAGAGCCGTACATAAAGCAGACTCTGTCTATAACAGCATTCATTTCTTCAGAGGCTCAAATCTATGGAAGCACACTGACGACAAAAGATTTGGGAAAGCACTAAACAAATTTGAGTGCAACTCAGTCTGTAAGAGGGGCCCAGATCTGTAAGAGCAGAACTAGATTTGTGCACGAGGAAGGACGCGATCATGAGTGTAACAGATGATGTGAGCACGCAGGAGGAATCGTGTAACTACATTTGAGTTTAGCGGTTGGGATTTTCAGGCTTGTAATAATCAAAGCTGCTCACGCTCACTTTTCACTTTCAAATCTTTTTTTCTGCAATATGCTTCCACGAAAACCTCATATCATCGTAGGAAGAACAGGAAATGAAATGGAAATACAATCATGTGATAAAATGACCAGTTATTGATAAAGAACAATGTCACTAAAAACAGCTTTTGGAATTCAATCAAGCTCTGAACTGAGCTGACATGATTGCCTCTGGGCTCAAGATAAATGTTAGACTTGGAGTAGCCCTATAAAGAGAGGATGTCCTGCAATGTGCAATTTCAAGACCAAAAATTTGTTTTACAACTGACATCAGCATGCCATGTCTGGATTATGTCACGATATGACTCGCATGGATGACATTTCCATTCTTTTCAATTCTGATCTCATTTCTCGTCCCCACACAAAGCACGATGAAACCAGATTTCAGTTTCCCCTGAAATAATGCAGCTCTACTGTACATCGTCTGCAATGAGCACGAGCCTCCAATCAGGCAGGCAGCTGTAAGCAGATGGCATCTGCGAAACTCTCACTGCATGCAGACAGATTGCACAGCAGCAAAACAAGAAATGGATTTCACTTAGCGAGCACCATACTGAGCGAGTAACAATGTGATCTGTGCACGGATGGTTTTTTATACATTGGCGTCTACGAACAGTAACACAATGTAAAAAACAGCCAGATTTTATGTAAAATTGCTCGACCACCTTTCCGACACAAATAGGCGACACCAGCTTTCTGCAGACCGGGCGTATCAGAAAATAACTTGATTCATAATAATTGCACTCAGTTCCTACATGTAAATGCGCACGTCAATGATTCTTGAATTATTCTGATAACATAGTACTGATCTGTATGGCTGTCCATGAATGCTACAACCTTGTGTCCGCTGTGTCAATAGCTAATGCTGCTTTGGTTCACTCTGTGGTTAAATAAATCGCCTGACTAACCTCAACAGAAAAAAAGATTAAAGTGATTACAGTGTGAAAGGTACTTTACTAGTGTGTGTGTATACGGCTATAACTGAGCTTGCAGCAGCGAAAGAGCTATGTAATGATGCTTGAATGCAGAATGAATGCACTTGAGAATTGCAGAAATTCAGCATTCACACCTGCGGTCTATTGCACTTTTGATGACTTTGGAAAATTAACAAGCATGTGCTGCCCGGGTCTTGCAGATCAAAGCAGATCAAGAAACACATGCAGAATGGTGACTACGGCGCGTGATGCAGTAATATCAGCTGAAGGTCCTTTCAACCACATCTCACAGTCATCGTCGGCGAATGGAAGCAGTCTACACAATGACATTAAGTGTGAGTGTGTAACATCGATTATGAGATGACAAGTCATGGCGGTGACACCCGAGCCAGTTCCATTCTCTGATGGAGACTGTGAGATGGTTAAAAAGCTCTGAAAAGTGGATCTGGAGTGGTGATTACTGTGTCACACATAGTGATCCTAAGGTTAAGAACTGTAAGAATTGTACTTATTATTTCTCTTTGACAAGGAAAAAAAGAGTCACCATTATAATATTTGACTAATGTAACCAGTGTCTTAGATTAAGCTAAATAATTTAACACATCCTGTAGGAGTCAAATGCAACGCTGGTGAAAAACACATATTTTAACTATAAAAGTGTATTTTGGTATGAAAAAGTCACAACACTATTAACTTTTTGAGTAGCAGGATATTCTCTCAATATAAAATGGGACAACATGATTTATGTTTTCCCTTTATTCAGCTTAATATTGGCCGACAGAACATAACAGAAAAATTGTGCAATGTTGATCATTTCATTTAAATGATATTAAGTATAGCAGTGTTTGTATGCATGTGCAGGTGTGTGTGTGTGTGTGTGTGTGTGTGTGTGTGTGTGTGTATGTGTTTGTGTTGCACACTGTGGGCAGCGAGAAGAACATGCTTTAGATGCTGGCTAGAGCAACACACGCTCGCGCAAAATAAAAGCAGTGCAATTAATTTCTCTTTTCTGCCCATAAACTGAACATAAATCTCACTTTTCCGCAGACAGATGAATCGTATAAAAATTAGTATGTAGAGAGGGAACATCTCTGTGTGTGTTGGTACGCAGGGCAGAGAAAGAAACAGAGGGTGGTAAACCATTTTGATAAGATAATTTGATATGAAATTTGACTTTCAAAATGTTATCATCATTTTCACCGTGGGAGTTTGTATTCCATCAAAAAAAAAAAGTTATTTATTTGTATGGAATTCAAATGTGTAATTAAAAGCATTTCATCATTTTCACTACGGGAGTTTGTTTATAAAAAATGTGCATTTAATGTTTTATTTCTCTTTCCAATAAGCAGTCAATAGGGATGATGATCAATATGCAAACATCATCCACAGAGAGACTCAGGGTGTGCACCTCCACAAAAAAAAAAGGCTTTGATCTCAGAGGAAAGAGAGACGCCAGTGAAAATATGTCACTGGAGTGTTCAGTGGACCTCCCATTGCAGATGCTCTGATGAATAAAGCCAATGAAGATCACAATTCCATCATCACAGCGTCTCTTTCTCTGCACACGACCTCCACCGAGCTGGTCTGCACTGACTGAAAAGCAACTGAATGTAGCATTTAAATGTATTAAAAAAAAAAAAAAGGATTGGACTTCTGGCAAGTCCCTCGGGCCGCACGTTCTGAGCGCAGCCTTTTCATCAGATGTGTCAAGAGGAGAAAAAACTCCATCTTGAAACAACAAACCGACAGCGCGCTGCGGCAGTCTCAACAGAGCGAAACACGACTTCAAAATAAGCCTGTTGTACATCAACATATGGGAAGGCGCTTTCAGGGGACTTTGCTACTCAGCAAAGTGCCGCGACCTTCCTCGCCAAGGTTAAAACGGCGCTGTGGCCTCACAGATAATCTATCTACACAGGCCACACATTAGCAGGAGACAGGACAGAGGCTTGACCAGGCAGGTCTATTACAGCAAAGACAGACTGTGCAAGATTTTATAGCTGATATCATTTTGATGATATTTTATATTATTGTTGCCTGAAATCCATGCTCAGTGATTGAAATCCACTAATCACAGCAGTGACGGATTGTAACTAAGTACATTTACTCAAGTACTGTACTTGAGTTGCACTTTGCTTGAGTCTTTTCTTTTCATGTTACTTTATACTTCCACTCCACCACAACCCAGAGGAAAATATTCTACTTTTACTTCACTATGTTTATCTATCTATCTATCTATCTATCTATACATATATATATATGTATAGATACATAAAAAAATCTGGTACACAGATAGGAGAAGCTTCTTTTGTGAATCCTGTGAATCTTGTTTTGTGTGTTCTGGACATGTAAAAGTGGATATAAAGTTGTGTTTAGTTTGGAGTTTGGACTTCACTGAATAATTCATTGTCTTGGAGTAGAACCAACAGGCATCAACAGAGCTAAGTAAGTAAGAAAATATATGTGTGTGTGTGTGTGTTTCTCTGTGTTTGCGAGAGTGACAGTGAAAGAAAACTAGTTCAATCTGGTGGATTTGTGGCTGTAAACCAATCTTAGCATAAGGGATGGCACTGCTCATTTTATTTATAATGTAGTCAAATCGTTGACAGTTGGAATGACATTTTATTGCTGGTTTGAAAGTATAAAATCTTGTTTATTGGTGCTGAGTGATGTTGATGACGGCAGATTATTGTGTGGAAGTTTCTCTGTTGTGAACTACAGTGAAGGCCAGTTACATCAGGCTGGTTGTGGTGATCCTGATGTAGAAGAGTTTACATTATCAAATGATAAATTAATACTAAAATAACGTTGGGTCTGCCACAAGGTGACCGAACAAGGTGTAAATACAAATCATATGTTCTTGTATGAGTATTTTAAAGTGATATTAGTAATGACATACACTGCCACACCACCATATAGGTTCTAAGCCCACATATAGAGTGTTATTATACAAGGCTTACAATGAAAACCCATTTTTCTATAATTCAGAAGGTGTTCGTTAGGCAATTTCTATAACAGTATTACAGTTTATATTATTCAGTAACTGGGGAACAACACAACACATTGTACTTCTTTACCAGTATAACCTGCCTCTACACTTACATTTCTATTCATCCACACGTTCTGGTTGGGGAATATCTGTATTGTCTTTGTGATCATCAACAAGTTTGCTGATGTATGAGGTCACAGGTCGACGTATATTCCTCAAGACAGACGTGGTTCTCCGAGGTGGCGGCGTCTCCGAACACGTGCCAGTCGAAACAGTCCTGTGGAGCTGTAAGTGTTTTTGTTTCTGATGGTTTGACCCTTTTGTTCAGCCGGGAGTAAGTAGGCAGGAGAAGCAGGGAAATGTGGTCTGATAGACCGACACGGGGACGGGCAGGGCTTTGTAGCTGCCAAGAATGTTCGTGTAAACATGGTCCAGGTTATTGCTTCCCCTGGTGGGGATGTGGACATGCTGGTGGAATTTAGATAAAACACTTCTGAGGTTCTGTTTGATTCAAATCAACAGCTACAGTAAAAATATCATCTGGTTGTTTTGTCATGTGACTGATGACCTCATACGGCAGCACCAGTAGAAAGATTATTTCTCTGGGCAGATAATGTGATCGACACCTTAAAGGGTCATTCCAGTATTCTTAAACTTGCACCCTATTCATCACAGACAACTTGGATGCAAATATTTCAGATACTCTTAATCTTGTAGTTATTCAGAGTAAATATCATATACATGCTTGCAAATGGAAAAGGCTGCACTCTCTTTATCACTGTGGTTATATGTAATTTTGCCAACTTCTTCAAGATGCCGAAATATATGTGGAAAAGTTATTGGAAAAGCCTAAAGATGTTTCCATGTCTCTTACCTTGATTTTTTTTTGTGCTCTCTGTTTACCTGATTGTTTTTCTGTTTGTTCTTTTGTTGATTGTTCTGGTTTGTTTGTTTTTCTTTCTTGATTTGCAACATAATGGCTCCTCTATTGTCTGCAGTTTGTGTTCAACTGTGCTGTACCATCATTTACTACCACTGAATTCCATACTTCAGTTTTGTACATTTATTCCCCATCTTGCTTTGTATATTTTTCTCGTGCTAAATAAAAATGTTTTTCTAAGTGTCTCACATTATTGAAAGGATCCCTGCAAAGATGCAGCTTTTTGTTAAAGACTAAGATCTTTTTTGTTTAACCAGAAACAGCAGTTATATGGTTCTGTTCAAAGCCGCCAGGCTCGCTCGACAGAGACAGAACAGGGGAGCTGCTGGTCGACTGCTGGCTTCATCGGTGGGTTTGTTTGTGTTATTGTGTGATCAGAACCAATGTGTTAAAACAACAAAGTCACACAATGAAGGCAGCAAGAGACCAGCTGTGTTCTGCAACGTAAAATTTCTGGTTTTGGTCAAAACAGTCTTGTCTCGCTTTTAGTGGATGTCCTGTGACAGGCTCATTTACCCCCAAGGATCACATTGCAGCCACTGCAGGTGATCTACTGGAGCAATTACAAAACTTTTTTTTTTTTTTTTTAATCTTTTAGTCATTTAGACCCCGAACATGTAAAAATATGTCCCAGGTTTAAAAATCAGCCTGAGTCGTACGTCATCTTCTTTCATCTTATTCATTTTATTTTCCTACATTAGCCAGAAGTGAGCTGGGTGGTGGAGCAGCCTTCAGGTCCCAGCTGGGTTAGCCGAACTCTTATCCCGGCCCTCTTCCCCCTCCTTCCTGGGGCGACTGTACCGCTCGCAGTGACATTTGGTCCAGCTGATCTGGGTGGTCTGAAGACGCCATGGGCAGTGATCGTCTCAAGGCCCCCTGGACTTAATCCAATCCCTGTGCTTTCTTTTCCGATGTTGATGAGTGTATTTCCACCATAAGTAATAAGTGCCTCAGTAATAAAGGCAAAAAAAAAATAACAAAACAAAAATGTAGTGAGGTTGGAGGGATTTGCATGCACTACTGTCACAGAGGTAACGCAGCAATGCAGTTCATCACCCAGTTTCTCCAGCAACTGATCTCCCAGAGATAATACTTCATTTTAACTCTCTGGTTTAAATTTTTTTTTTGGTGCAAAATTTCTGGAGTAACTGAATTATTATTCACATTAGTATCACCCCTGAAGGATTAAGGTGTAATGGAACAGAAACTTCTCAGTAGCGTTCTGCAGCATAATCCACTTCTCTGCCATTGATTTGTGCACCAAGCATGTTCATGACAATCAACAATGTACATGCATTCACTGGCCACTTTATTAGGTACACCTTGCCCATACCAGGTGGCCCTTTGGCCTTCAGAACTGCCTTTAGTCTTTGTGGCATAGATTCAACAAGGTGCCGGAAACATTCCTCAGAGATCTTTGTCCATACTGCATCATGAAATGACCAGTGAGTGTCTCTACATTGCTGGTTCATGGCTTTGGAAGATAGGAATATAAACGTTTGCTGTGCCATGAGGAGCTGGAGATGATGGAGTTGATGGTGCACTCCAGTCTGCTGCCAGACACAATTGGCTGAAAACAGTTCATTGTTAACATTTCTATGGAACTCAGCAAGTTCTTCCAAATAAAACTATAAGCTGGCTCTGATACAGTACTGCATTTCATAATACTGTACAACTGTATCACACATAAAAACATAGCCTATTGTTTCTGCTGTATCTTTGGGTGGAGATGAAACATGAAACAACTTGTCAAAGCGGTGCTTCTCTCTCCTCCTGTCTCTCACTCGCACAGACATGTCACATGAAGTGCGCGTTGAGTTATTTTTTGTAATGGTGCAATACTCGGAAAAACTGTGACAAAATATGTTTATGAATGTAAGACTTAATCAGCTTTTCCATCACCTAATGTCCCATCGTTCAAACAGAAAAACAGAACAATGTGACTGCACACATGAGAGCTGCAAGGGTTTGTGGGAACACTTTGAAAAATACCCCGTCTTCTTCAGGTAAACGTCTTTGGGAGAGCTTGTTTCTTTACTCGCTGGATCTGCACTGAGCCGAGTCTTATGCAGATGCGCAGACTATGCAGGGATTTTGTTTGTTGTTGTTTTTTTTTGCTGGGATGGAACCAAGTCTGATTTCTACCTGAAGCTGTCTGTGATCCTGAGCGAGCCATGCTTCAGCAGCTGAGGGGGAATTATTCCCCACTAATAGCCTTGTATCAAAGCTGGCCTTTGGCGAGTCATTCAGAATTAAGAGGACTGAGAGGTTGAAACAAGGACACATATCCCAGCCTAACTTTACTGTACTAACCCACTCCCTGTCCTCTGTTTGTCCAGAGCGAACAGGAGGACGCACAACTTCACTTTACATCGAGCCACCAGATCATGTTTAACATGCACAGAGAGCAGAAGGTCCTACTTGCATTTACATATTCAATATTCATATTCAATACATACTAATTCTATGTCACTAACGTTAACCACACACCGACACAGGAAAAATGTATGCATGCACTCAGCGGTTCACTAACACCTATACAAGCTGTCATCATGAGTCGCAATTACTTCATGTCACTTCCAGCTCTGTAATCAAATGGAGTGTCAGTCAAATTAGCCAGCTAGCTTGTTATCGCTGCTGATGAGACACTGGAAAAGATATTTAAAGTCGACCTTCTTCCTGCTGAGATGTGCTCATATTTCATACCTGCCATTTAGTAGATTTCAGCGTTTGGTTTTTATGGACTGCAAATACAATATGAATACTTCCTTCCTATCCTAAAGAATAAAGTTGAAATATTTTTTTATGTCAGTGTTTTAGATATATTCACTGTTGCTTTTAATTTCTATGTTCACTTAGCCAGCGATGTCTTTAATGCATCAGTCACTGGTAATAATGTGTAGCCTTGCACCTTACACCATAACTTTGTAACCAAAGTTACAAAACTCAACTTTGCATGCAAGTATTTCAACTTTTTTTGATTGAGAAAAAAGTTGAGAGCAACATTAAATGTCAAGGTGATTTGATTCCTGTGATCATTGTTGCACAAGCGCACGGATAAAGCAACTGAAATGTGACAAATTTAGGTGGGATGGCGACTATAGGGAGGATGAAATCACTGAAGAGTCATGTTCCACCAAGTCAAATTATAACACAACTTTAGAAATACTGTTTTTCAGCCTATATGAAGACATTCTGTTTGCCCATCTTTTACAAACTCCACTTACAAGTCATCTTGGAGTGTCCGGGTTGCTGCACATAGCAGCAAAGGTAGGCCAACTCTCAGAAGTATTCATCAGCGTACCTGGCCAAAGAGACCCGCAGCATATGTGCTCTGCCATCTGCTGTGTCCCATGGTTCCCCCCGACAAACTTTTTATGGATTCACACTTGAAGTCACACTCAACCCTAATGAGATCAACAGTCTTAGCGTCAACATAGTTTCTTCTTATTCCTTGTTTCATCGCTTCATCACCGAAAGGCAACTGCAAACTGCAAAAAAAAAAAAAAAATATTGCACTGCTCATTTCTGTTATCACACAGGCAGCTTCTATACAACTTCCTTAGTGTTTCTATCTGATGCTGGATGTTTTTCCTGATAAATATCTTGTTGCAAAATATGAGTTTTAAGAGGTTTAGTCTGGCTTCTGTGCAACTAAGATTACTTTAGCCACAACACATGATTGAATCCATCCACAAACAACAACACAAACACTTTACAGCACTACTACAGAAGAGGAAGTACATTAACGCTCAAGACGTCTGCGTCAACAGGATAACTATGAACAAATGCACGACCACATGAATTCATGAATTAGTCTGACTGCAAGGAAGTACGTGGGTGGATATACTGTATGGATAAATTAATGTAATGCGAGTTGTTGTCTGGCTTTGTGAGCATCATATGCAGAAATGATGCCATTATATCTGACCATCAACAGACAAGGTTTGCTCACTTGTTTCACTTCTTTGTCAAAAGTAAATCAAGAGGTTAGCCAGGGGTGGCTTTGAATCACCATCCAACACTCATCATATTCACTCAATGTCATATGCTTTCAGTCATCCAAGGCAGTTAATGTACATAGTTTGAATGTATTAGACATTCAATATCTCTGCTTCACCCCTCACTCTATACAGCACACTTAAACATGCCCTCTGATGGATGGATAATCAGACTTCGACGAGGAAACTACATCATACCCTCAGGAACTGTAGTACATGAGAATAAAATCCAATGCATATGAACATCAGCATGGATCTATAAATCTGTGTATTCCACACAGTCTTTCCTTCACACTTTTAATAACGTCTCTGGAGGGTTTTGTGTACAGAATAGCCAAGTTTCTCGCACAAGTTAGAACTCGGATCAATCAAAACTGAATGACATTATTCCTATCACATTTTGGGTCATGTCAGAAGTCATAATGAAAGGCACGCTCGCGTTTTAAATAACTGGGGGATGCTGATACAGACGAGTATATGTCCTTGGGTGAATGAGGACAGGTTCAAGAGGAAATGAATTCTCACTGACATAAAACAGTCTACAATAAAAGCGGCACAGTACAATGGTATGATGGTATTCTTCATCCTCAGGAGAGTCAGCGTGAAGGGAAAAAGGACAGGAATAAAGATGTTGGAACAGTTTCATACTCCTAGCAAATGTGTCAGTATTTTTTTTTTTTTTTCAATATGTCAAGATATTCCACTGCAACATGCCATGTGCAAGGCTGTGTGCGTGATAAAACCTAGCAACCGTATGGTGTTTCATATTGAAATATTTTTAAATGTACGATAATAAAAATCTCTTTGAGGAGAGAAACATAAATGCGTAACTGCCCTCTGTCGCCGCAGAAGAAACCTTTTTAGGGGGCTTTGAAGAAATTGTTGTGCAGAAATAGGTTTTCTAAACAATATATTTGGTTTTCAAGTCGATGGTTCCCAAAATGGTTCCCGGGCTTCAATGTGACATTTGAACATAAAACCGCCTCTGAAGCTGCAACTGATACAGACTCCCTCGGCTTCAAAGATGTGCATTCTGGGTATTATAGTAAAGAGGAGTTGACCATACAAGCGAAAAGTGATTGCATGTCTTGAGCTTAACACATTATTCGATGACTCATTTGCTTGGTCTGCAGATAGTTAATGGGTAACTGTTTTGATAATTGATTAAATGTTTCAGTAAATCTTAGTCAAAAAGCGAAAAAAAAAAATTGCCTCCAGCTTGTTTAATGTGAGGATTTACTTTTATTCTAAATATTTGAGAGCAAACATGTCAAACACAAGAGTCAGATGACACAAACATCTGAATATTTCACCTTGAGCTCTGAAAAATTGTGATTAATGGTGAAAATATTCAGCTGACGAATTAATAATATTAGTTTCAGCCCTACATTATATTATAGTGTGAGACAATGAGGCAACATGTATTAAAAAAAACACAAAGACCTCTCCTTGTATAAATCTTTGCCGAGAAGACAAATACACAACCAAAAAGTACAATGTGTTTGACCTCGAGGGTAATAGCTGTGGAATATTCATGTGCCGTACCCTTCTGCAAGGTGCGCCAGCATCATTACAGCGTAGATTAATGTATGGATTTCCCCAACACCGGGTGCAGCACATTTACGAATGGCAAGCACCGCATAATCAGCATATGTAGCACTATGCCTTGGCTTTGATATTTACTGAGGAGTGTGTAATAAAAAAGCCTAGTGGAGGCACGAGGAGGCCGGCTGTGGATATTCGATCCACATGGGCAGCACGCCTGGAAGCCCCTGAGACTGAGAAGAGAGCGGGCAAGCCACTCTCTTCTGCGTCAACTTGCTAAGTGGAGCATGGCGGAGGACGGCGCTACAGGTAGCAGCTGGTTGCCGTTTGGAGACCTGGAGGGTCTTGAGACCTGCGCTGATCACTATCTTACATTTACAGCTTAGTTTGCCAACACAAGCCATTATTAGCGCTGATACCTCGCCACAGTGTCCTCTAGTCAGAGAGAGAGAGAGAGAGAGGAAACAAGTGAAGCACACAGCTCCCCGCGGCGGCTCGCTGAAACACGCCACGCCGAACCGTCCTCAGGAGCAGCGTAAAGGCAAACATCCTCTCCAGTTGCACATCATGTCTAGTCAGACGTTGTCAACAAGACAGGAGTGGCAGACGTGCAGCTAAAGATAGATCCAACGACAGCAACGAAGCATTTGAGGGGGGCTTTGTTTCACGGTGGCTAGGTTTTGACAGGCAGATGAGGTGTCGGGGAAAAACACCAGCAATATGTCAGAGCCAAAAGCCAAAATTTGATCCCCATGTCAATGAAGAAACGCACATTGATCCCGAGGATTGCTTTCTGGAAGTCGGCGATGATCCGCGGACGACTCCAAAGGAGGCGCTGAAATTTTTGTCAACTACTGGAAAACCTGTAAACAATCCGAACAAATAAATAAATAAACAGAATCAGACGAGAGAGAGTCAGATATCAAGTAAGAGATATGTGCCAAAAATGTCTGAGCAACAACACCAGTCATCTGATAATCTTACACATACAGAACAGCATCACTCCGGTGGCGTTTCATGATTTGGGATTTGCGAGCGAGAAAAAAAAAAATGTGACAGTCAATCTCACAATTTATTAAAATGTTACACCTCTCAACTGCCTTCCTCTTCAGTTTGAGGAAATGAATAAATCCATTTTGAGCTTGATAGTATGTGAACAGAATCATGTCCACTGCATCGACTGTCATAAGATGTAACCCGTCAAATGGAGTTGAATGCTTCTATTTTCGAAGCAAATCAGACATGTCAGACGCAGTGTGTACAGTCCATATAGAAAAGTATATAAAATAGGATCAGCGACTAGTGGAAATGTGTTAATGCCAGCCTCTTAAATGAGGAATGAAAAAGCTCTTTCTCACTTGCTCCAGGTTAGAATTTAATTGGACAGTTGTTGACAGGAGCTAATAGATCAAAATAACATCTATTCAATCTCGTGTTGACAGCAGGAGCGCTCATTCTTTCACATTTCAAATGATTCTTAAACCATTAAACAGCTATTGCCACGCCGTCTCAGGAGAATCGCTTCAATCCATTTCCTTGTTTTTCACAGTCGATTTATCTCAAATGAGTTTGACAAACATTAATTCTTCATGGCTGTGTTCGGAGCATTGTTCCTCCAGTAACCTATATAATAACAGCTGTTTATCAACGGTATAAACAAAACCTGTCAGGCTTACAGTATTTGGTCAAGCTTCAATAACGCGCCGTCTCTTCCATTAGTTTGTGAAGCTTTGTTACTATATTGAAACAAATTAAACGGAAATATCTGAATTACGGTTTCTTTATTCGCATAATCTGCACTGCAAATTAGCACAAAAACAAACAGCGTTAATAGCGGCCCAACTGCCAACTAAAATCCCTTCTGGGTTTAAAATGTGTAGGCTGTATCAACATTTTACTAACCGGGGTTATGAGCAATCAAATGTTGGACATAAACCCTGCTGAGGGCCACAAACAGAATAAACAGAAAGCTTGGGTCACAGACAGGATTAGGGTTTAGAAATCCAGAAACTACTTTTGGTGTTTAAAAAAAAACCAGCTTCCCTGAAGATATAAGTTTTCTAAAGAAACTCAAAACACATCAAAATTCACATCAGAAGATTACTTTTGGGAGCTGAAGCTGAGCATTGCTGAGACTGAAGGCTCCAGACCAACGATAAAATAACTTGGGTTTTGGACTCTTGGTCAAAAGAAATAAGCAAATAGCTTTGTGAAGGTTATCATGCGAGTGGCTCACTTAAATATTGCATTTGAACAAATCAGATGGCTTCTATACAACTGAGAGTGATGTGCTGTGAATATATGCCGATGAATTGAAGCCAGCATATAACAAAAGAGCAGAAACTGTATCTGCAAAGCAACAGTTTGTGAAATACACCAGATCCCATCATGTATGTAAAGACGTGTCAATAAAATAAAGTCCAGTATGATCTCAACATTTCTGACAAAACACTGCACATGACTTCACAATGATCTGGTTTAAAGCCCCTGAAATCTTCGCATTTCTCAATAATATTAAATATTCATGACTCTATAATCGACATTAAAATTGCAGCTGGGGGAAAAACATTTCTAGTTATTAATTATTTAGAGTTTAACACTCAAAAATTTTGTTAATGTGCTTCATCAGGACCGTGCGGTGCGGTTCGATCAGGTTTGATTGACGGCGCGGGCAACACAAGCGGCCTCACAACTGCCGTCAGATTTGGGTTAAATGTTGCTGAACCACAAATTAACATATGTGAAGCAAAGAAAACTGGTGCAAAGGTTGCGCTCGTGTCGGATCCTCACAGCAGGAAACTGACTGAGAACGTGTTGAGGGTTTTTCATACAGAACTACTGTGTTGGCATTAAATTGTACCAATACAATTTTATTTAATGGTAAAAACAAAAAGTAAAATAAATAAATATCATCAGACACTCCCCTCCTTAAGCTTTTTGATATGCTTTGAATGCTGCTTCACTGTTCCCAAAGATCCAACCCTGAAACACTTGCAGGACACAATGTTTCCTGCAGCTCTGCGAAGGGACTCCTGCAGCGAGAGCCCATCACGAGGCCATTTTGGCATTCATGAGCATGATTGATGACACAGAGATGGAGGCAGAGTTTGAGAAATCCCCTCTGCTGCGGGAAAAAAATGATGATTGTTTGGATTCTTCTCCCCTGATCGTGCCCCCCTCTGCTTCTCAGTAGGACGCATTCACATTACATTATAAAGCCCGACGCAGCCTCAAATACCGGCGCTGCCACACGCGAACTCAGACAATAACTGACAATTCCAAAAGTCCAATTATCTGCAAATTTATTACAAACATTTTGACGTTTTTTTTGCAAAGTGAAATGTAAAAAGCGTAAACACAGCACAGACCCATCAAAAGCTCTCAGGACTCCCAGATCCACCTCCACACGTGTGAGTGACAGGAAGGTCACAGTGATCTGACAATACATCACAGCATTCCTGGCGTATGCTGCGGGGGCTAACAAAGTCACCTGGCCATTCCCTCTGACGGCACTCCCATTTATCCCTTTTTAATCCTCTCCATGCCATTACATGACAGTAGAGAACCCGTGCACATTACACGCTCCAGCAGAGATCATTTGCCTCGTTGTGCAGGCGGCCATTTATGTCCTATCTCCATCTCCTGGCTGGGAGTAAACAGAGCTGGAAGTCAAATGATAGCACAGAATACGACATGCTAAGAAGTTCCACTGAATCCAGCAGTCTGCTGCATGACTCACTTTCCATATCTTGCCATCTCGTCTCAGACGTCGAGTGGAAACCGAGACAGCAGGGGCTAGACTGAGCGTAGGTCTGATCCTTAACCAGAGCGCTGAAGAAGTGGATGTAAAAAGGCTGCAATTTAGGAATTAGCTGAAATAAATGGATATAAATAAAGTGCGCTGTGGAGAGGGAGACGCTCTGGGCATGTTTAGATGTGCGAACACTCAAAGACTTTTAGAGCAATCCTCAAGTTCATGCTCCCGTGGTTTCAGCACATAGCTGTTGACAGCCTCCAGCCCGGCCCGGTCAGCAGGCAGAAGCATCGCCTAAGTCTTGTGGAATTACTGTACCGACTGAGCCTTTAGGCTTTGGATCATAACAACATTTCTGTCAATAACACTGACTCCGCTGCTGTCATTTCACCTGACCCGGTTGCTTCTGTTTGACCAAACACAACAGCAGAAATGTGGAATCCTGAGATTTTCATGAAAAACATACTGGAGCAGTGGTTGAGTAAGTCTAAGTGGAGCTGAACACAAGACTCCTACAAAAATACCCTGCTGTTATTTCCCCATTATATTTGTAATGGATGTACTGAGTGGCTCATGTTGGCCAAAAAGGCATACAGTATGATCCTAACCTGAAAGGCAACAACTAAGATGAATGAGATTAAGAATTTAACAGCAGTCTAATGGGATTAAGTGTAAACAGATAATGAGAGTCACAAAATGTGCCATGTATGTAACTTGATAGGAGAAATTTAGTGTTTTCTGTCTAACATGGCATCTTACATCAAAAGCAGCGAGATCGCACTCATCCACCTGTCATTACAACCATCAGATAGTGGCAGAGATTTCAAGAAGTCCAACAGCAAAGAGCCATAATTTAACATGAACATACAGTGTGCAGAAGCATCCTTTGTGGAGATGGACCAGCAACACAAAGGTTGACATTTTGTCAAATCACCAGCAGTTGATAGAGGGTGATGGCAGCTGTGAGGCTCACAGACAACAATGAGCTGTAGGGGAAGCTTTAAGAGCTGCTCTACACCGAGTCCCACAAGGATGAACTAATCAACAAGTACTGGAATATTAACTCCGAAGTAACATCATCACCGAAGACGCTCTCCATCTGCCACATGGACGCATTTAACCCCTTCAGCACCACCTCCTCAACAACTACTAGTGTTGCATGAACATAATGAATAGTACAAATTCACATGTGCAGTGTTTATGTTGGTGAGCAGTCTGTCAGTAAAATGGCCAAATCCCAAACAAGTATAACCTAATGCATCATGAGCTTCTCGTCCTCCATAGACCCTTTAAGTATGCAGCGATTCTACTTCAATTATACACCTAAGTGCACTTTAAGGACCGAATGCACTTTGGTTAGAGCAACTACATACCCACTAAGCAGGCAAAATAAAACCTAAGCAACTAATCTATTTTTTGATAGACTCTCTGAAATGAGCTCAAATGCATAACAATGTCCAGAGTTTAACCAGTAAGATGAATTTCCGCTTGTGACACTTGAACAATTTTCCTTTTTTTTTTTTTTTTTGATTGGACATTTTAAATAAAGAAATTTCCGCTTTCTTGTCTTAGCTCAAATGTTGCTTGCAAGAGCGAGAGGCAATACGTTGCAGCATGAAGGGCATGACCATCGCTGTGCAAATTTGCTGAGCTGTTGATAATGTGTTGTCTCTCCAGCAGACATGTAAGGTTATGACTCATTCAAAGACCACATCAAAAGACAGTTATTCAGACCAACATCATTGGGAGATGAGAGAGATTGAATTTTTCACTCATTTGGGAGATTAGTTGTGATGTCACAGACATGGATCCAAAGGATTTAATCAGTTCGTTATTCAGCCCATCTCTGAACAGGTGTGCCTGTTATCAAATATGCAGCCTTTTACTGGTGCCAGATTTCCTGCTTTACAGAGAGACTCATTGGCCCTGAAGCATAACAACGACCTGGAGAGACGACCCAGCTGGGTTAATACGAGAAAAACCTATTATTCCTAATGACTTTTCTTTAGATGCAGATACATTCACATAATGACAACATACTCAGTATATGATTAGATGATCCTCATTTCACTGAGCATGTGAAATCAGAATTGTAAAATCATATAATAATACAACATTCTCTAAAAAATATATTTACTGATATATAAAATAGTATTGCAGCAAAACACGTTTTTGACACTTTGACTTTGCAGGAGTCATTTTTTATTACAATTATGTGTACTGCTAAAACAGAATATATTTATAATGTAGTATACAGATGTATTATGAAATTTGTATTTTAAAAACTGTCCTGAGAACCACATTATTACACATTATTAAACCTCTATCATTTGCCAGTATGATCCATTTCCTCTGCTTTAATGTCACAGGACCCAAATGCAAATAGGCCTAAATGTGTCACTCATTCAATAAGGTGTTTGAAATAATTGCCCCGAAGGCTAATGACTGAAATGAAGTGGAAGGAGTGATCCAGTGTATGAGCTGCTGCTGAAGCTCTGCAGGAGCCAGCAGTTCCACTTCACCTTATCGCTTCATTTTCACAGGACAGTAGTTAATCTGCAGAGTTGACCGCTCATTATCTCTGCTTGGTGAGCACGGTCGGAGACCTCTACCACAGTCGCCTGGGGGGGAACTCCTCACACACCCAGCACTGATGCAGGCTGATAGGATATTGTTATCTCAGCATGAATATGTGATCACAGAAAGTGACAGGGCCAGGGTTGTGTGTTCAGGCTTGTTAAATGAGGGTCACTTCTGTGGGGAGCTGTGGGTGATGCGGGCTCATCCAGGCAGGTCAACTGGGACTATTTTGGTCTGTATCTCTTTGAAACTTCAGTCAGTTAGACTTGCAGGAACTTCATGAGTGACAGGTGGTTGAGGTGCTGGATAACCTGATGCAGGTCCCCCCCCCAGCACTGCAACCAGCTGCACAGACCCACACTGGCAGGAGTGACTTTGCATCATAAATTAGATGCAGTAGATTATATTTTTAACTTTTTCACCCAAGTGCACACAAGCTCATGCTTAGGTTATTTCTCATGCACTCACACACTTACCTGGGATCTCCTGGAGGGGAACATGTGCGAAGCTGAAGCCTTTCCCCACGCAAGCCTCCCTCACCTCGCTGCAATTCCGCGCCTTAAAATCTGCTCTGGCTGCAACAGACAGCACAGAAAAAGTGCAAATGATAGTCTCTAGTGAGAGCATGGTTCACTTGTGTGGAGCTCCTGCTTGCTCTCTCTGCAGTATCCTGGCTGAGGAAGAAAAAAAAAAAAAAGAAAAAAAAAAGTCCCCTGCAGCAGATCCGCAGGTACTTAATGATTGTGCGTCTAATGGTTGCAAAACTATAAGAGTCTACAAACACATTCCTCCAAAGGCAGAAGGTGTGAGCCGAGGTTCAAAGTCCCGCCGGAGCCGCAGAGAAGAGGAGCCTGGAGGAGCCGCATGAAGCCGGCGCAGGCGGTGCGTCTCCGGGCGCGTTGGCTCAGCTGCGCGCAGCAGACGGAGCCTGTGGTCGCTGTGCCGGAGTGGAGGAGCTGTGCGGAGGAGAGCGAGCTCACATTAGATATACTGGCAGGGCAAAGAGGGACACAAAATATGGAGTGGAATCCAGACTCATCCGATTCAGTGGGAGGCTGCACACATGCATGAATAAGGCAGCAGGTAGAGAGGAAGGTGAACTAATGCATGGAATTAAAAAAAAAAGTCAGGTTTTAGAAGAAGTGTTTTTTTTGTGAAGTTTGATCATATAGCTGCATTATCCTGCAGTACATCTATAAAAGCCTATAAGAATATTTGGGAATATTAGTGATGCAAATAAAAGTATATTCTAGCTGTTTTTCATCTCACATTTGAGGTTTTTTTTTTTCTTATAATAAAGTGTATTTGTGGAATGCACATGTTTTATTCACCTCCTGTTTCCTGTTTGCAAACATGATTTGAAACACTTCATCCTTTATTCAGCCTGTGCTGTGGTTATGTTCCAGTGATGGGGATTTTTTTTTTTTTTTTTTTTTTTTTTTACTGAATTCAGAAAATGTAAATGCTGAGGTTTTTTCCACATTCATCTGACACCAAAGCAGAACACCAGTAGCACGGTATCAAACTGTATTAACCAGAGGATGTAAAGGATGTGATGAAGACCAGAAGGCAAGCTTTCATGGCTTTATTGATTTTGGAACAGCTTGATCCGAGGGTAGATCAACAGTGGATTAACATGGCTGCCATCGCTGTGCAAAGGATTCCTATTGGTATGGGGTACCACATTTTGAAAGGTGCTTTAAAGGGACACTGGCTTGTTTCAGAGGGCGACACTGCGCTGGAGTATTTTGGATCAAATATCCAAATCCACAGGTGCTAGATTAAAGGTGGGAGTGGTGGGAGAGGTTCTCCTTTTGTGTGATTAGACAACCTTTATTCTGCTTTTATGAGGTCGTATTGCATTGCTTTTTTGGAAAGTCTTTCTTTCAAAATTTTTTATGTATGTCTATGATGGTTCAAGGTGCAATGTCCACAGGAGCAGTTTTGTATCTCCTCTGAACCCAAAGCACAAATAAATGGCACCAAACACCTTGTTGGCATTGTGAACTTTGGTATAAGATGGCACATCCGTCACAAATTCAGAAACACCTCTGACAGACACCACCTTCAGAGACGACTCCCGTGTCTCTGTCTCGGATGACTGGAGTGTACAGTATGTGGTCATGTGCATGGTGTGATTGCAAATGTTAAAAATAAACCAGTTGACAACTATTGTTCATGTAATCTATAAGGCACAAATGTAGTCTCACATGCTGACAGTGGTTCATCTAAGCCCAAACTTTTAGCCACGGGGGGGCCAAAACTGAAACCTAATGGTGGGTCACAGGAAGAAGAAGAAGATAACAGCTACTGTATTTTATTGTAAAGATAAAACAGCATTGGTTTCATCACAAAAATAGAACAGCAATTTTTATTATAACTTTGTAAAATTAATTTTTGTTTTGCTTTAAACATCTGTTCGGCGAAATCGAACCTTATGGTGGACCAGCTTTGGTCCCACTTTGGGCAGCCCTGGTCTAAGTCATCATACAGCTGCCTCCATAAATCCTCCGCTGTCTTTTTATAGTGAGACTTCTTGACCTGGACATGTCACAGTTAATTAACGTATCCAACTTTGAAACTCAGGGGACAGTTTCATCCAAATGAAAATTTTTAATACAATGAAAAATTAATTTCATGGGAAGTTCTCAGCTCAGATAGCTGTCAAGTTGTCTAACTAGACCAAAGCGCCGCAGGAAGGCCGTCTGTCTGCAGGCATATGAGCTGCCTTCAGTGCTGCTTCTGCACACCATTTGTAATATAATGTATGAATTCTTCATTTCAGATACACATTGGCTTGCCAAGACATGTTTTCCTCCAGCTCTTTTGGGATTCCCAGACACTCCCAGACCAGCTAGAGATGTAGTCCCCCTCTGTGTGCACTGAGTTTATCTTGTGGTCTCCTTCCAGCTGGTCACATACAGCACTCCTCAAAAGGAAAGTGTAAAAAATAGTCAGATGAAAACACAAGTGCAGTTCAAAGGCAGGAGACTGAGGATGCACTAAAAATGGAGTTTTATTATCTTGGCAAAACCACACACACTACCTGGCAAAACGGCAAACACTGCAGCCATCAAGGTGACTAAAGTCTAACTTTGGCAGTACAGGAAGCAACAAACAGGGCAGAGCTCTACTCTCTGTCACGCTCTAATGGCACCTATGAAGAACACATTATCAGGCGAAGGCACACCAGGAATAGTTAGTGAAGACTCAGCAACTATGACACATGACTCATATGACCACACAAATAGATGGAGCCAATAGTTTAACAGCTTCATTGTCCTGGAACCAACCCAGGGTCAGCGGCGCCCCCAGAAGGTTTTCATAGGGGCCACAAAGACAAAAGCTGTAACTGTATTTCAGAAATTCTACAATGCTGTTGTAGTATATAGATAGTTGAATCTAAAATGTCAATATGAGGAACTGCATACTGATACTTTGATCAATGTTGCTGTAAAGCCAAACATAACACGACATAAACAACCTTTCCCTAAGTGGGGATCTATGCTGCTGTTTAGTATCTAAAGTATCGAGATCTGGGGTTCTTCAAAATATCTAATACCCAAGATCTTACAGTTCACTTTGGTTACAGACTCACTTGCATGTTCACTAAATTTACTGCATTCAGTCAGTCTGGCAGTAGCAGAGCCTACGTAAGAGCGAAAAGACCTCCAGCACACAAACACACACAACCGCTGAAAAATGAATATAGAATTATATTTATGAAGGTCTTCAGTTCAGTATTCTCTGGTACACCTCCCTTTTTTCTTAACTCTAAGTTCTACAGTTTCTTAGAAATCAAAAATGTTCCCTGGGAATAAAATTAGAATGTACAATCAAAAGAAACACATCTACTAACTACAAATAAAAGCTGAATAGAGAAAATACTCTTGGTACCATGTGTTAGTTCTTAATACTTATTTCTTTTCCCCTTCAGACATTTCTTACTTACTTTAAGGTTAGCAGTGTTCAATATTGTAAGCCTTGAGTTTCTCTACTTTGAAAGTTCCTTTAAGGTTTGTCAGTTTCATAATAATAATAATAATAATGTGATATCTCAGACAAAGTATGAGGATGAGTATGAATATAAGTGCATCCTCCTTCATTAGGTTTCCTTTGCTTTGGTTCCTTCTCCACCTTGGAACCAGACCAGAGATGAAGGCATTGATGATGTGGACAGCAGACGAAGCAGCTCTGTGTTGTCAACAGAAAGAATCCTCCCTCGAAACCAACCCAGCCTGCACACAAATGTGCAGAACGGTTGTCCTTTTTCATATTAGAATGAACACAAACAACACGTTACAAAAACCATAATACATAGCATCGACATTAGTTTTAACCACAATCAAATACACACAAATTGCCTTATCTCAATTAAGGTGGGAGGTGGGAGACTAAACAACTCATTACAACAACCATACTTAACACACAAAATGTCAAGTAAAAAAGTAAAGTGAAAAAACACAGACTACTAGAGAGACCATCAGAGGCATCGCTGTGCCTACCAATGGCCAGGTGTTATAAGAACATCTGTGAATTGTGGGAACAGAAAATAACAGGTAACTATCAGATATTCTTTTCAGAAGTATATTATCCATAAGTGGCTCACGAGACGGTGTCACTGCCTCGACACTTCCTGTGCAAATGACGTCCCTCAAATCAGCACCCTTGGAGCGTGCCACATCCTCACCAGGCACCTGAGCCGCGTCATCTCACTCTGGCTCGTGTGGAAAGTCAACTGTGCAGCATTCGAGCTCTCAGACAGCTGAAACTTTTCACAGCACCTCGGAGTGAGATCAGCCACCTGCGGAGAGCCCCTGTTTGGCTGCTTGTATTTGCATCCTCGTTCTTTTCGTCATCAGCCGGAGCTTGCAGGGGTCATAAGCAAGATGAACGATTTAATAAAGCAGTTTGATCTCCACATGATTCAGCATGCATCACAGCAGTTGAGACCTCTAACTGTTAAATGCTCGGGATGAGTCAGCCCGCGATCAGTCTTCCATGTAATATTGTTGGGTGATGACGGCCGGACGTGCACCTGATTATACGCCATGCTGAGATAAATTGTTTTATATAAGTTTGTGTAAAGGGTTTTAGCATGTTTGACATACTTTTGTGGTATATTTTATATTTTTATTATGTTTTATATTCAAGTCTGTGTGTGTACAGTTTTTCACCTGGCTGCAAGACAATAAAGTCCAAGTGTTCCTTTTTACCTGAACTTGTAAGAGCCAAAATGGACTGTAAATATCTGAGTCTGTTATCATGTGTCTGTCTGCAAATTGACTTATTATGGCGATTCTGTGCATTTAATATGCTTTATTGCTTGTCTGGTTTCCTGTGCATGCGCAGTTGGCTCCATAAGAAGAGCAAAATAACTCATGATCAGTTAGTGAAGAAGATGGAAAAGTTTTGATTGTATAGTAAGAGCTGGATGGATGGATGGATTGAAAACTGATATGAAGAATATTAATAAACTGTCAAAGACGTCGTGATTCCTGCCCCTCCTCGCAGTCATGACAACAGTAACAAGAAAATGACTGACTACTATAAGACAAAGTGTCCAACCTGACCGGCATCTTAACAGACTTTGATTTCATCGCCACACCTACTGAATGTCTGGACTGGGGGGCAGCTGCTCACTCCTGAGAAAATCCATGTTTATTAATGGCAATAACCAAGGTGTCAGACTTGGAGGTGAGAAATCCCAGAGCTGATGTCATGATCTAATGAAACCAGAAGGTTAAAAACAGACTCACTCAAGAAAATGAAGACAGAGCTTTCTCTGTCTCAATACATGGGGACTCCCACAACATGTGTCTTTCACCAAATGTTGTAGAGTTCCAAGAAGGGAACTAAAGTTGTTCGTGAACAGCTTTAAACACATTAACAATTCTGCAATGTTCCCTGTGAGGAAAGTCTCATTACTATATGTTTAGGTGTTTTAGGTGTTTAAGTGTTCACCGACATCCTTTGTGTTATGATTAACTTTCCACCAGCTCAGCTCATAACTCAGATTCAATAAATCTAATGAATGTTGTTGCAGGTCTACTGAAATAAAACATAAAACCCATAACTGACAGAGCTACTTTGCTCTGACAGTTTTTCACATTGTGTTTGCTTTTTTATGAGTCAGACAAGAGATCCATCACACAATCACATCCATGTAGGTGTCCAGTTGTTGCAGAGGTGACTGGGATTATTGTGGACTGACCGGTGTTGGTCGGCTGTTTGTGCAAGGTTTACCTGTGTTTTGTGGTAGTTCAAGACTTTTTTTTTTTGTTTTACTTTGTTTGTTTCTTGCTCAAGTATTTGATTCATTCAGTCGTTATGGTAAGTTTGCATATGTGCTTGAAACTAGGCTCAGGTAACTGTTGAATGCTTTTAAGTACATATGTGTGTTTGGTCAGTGTGTCATATCTGAAATTTGGGGATCGGATGTAATTGCTGATTTGATATCTTGGTACTGATAACAAGGCTGTAATTTTTGTTATGGTGGTTAGCTGATTTCATTATATATTTATGTCAAGGAGACAAGTTATATTGCAAGGAATGATATGGGTAACTGAGTCACTGCCAGTCAAAATGTCTGTGCATGCCCCTTGGGTAAACCCTTCGGTAAGTAGAGTTGAAACTTGTGGTATCAAAGACTCCTCCAAGCTTCTTCCCCCTTCTAATCCTTCTCCTTGCTATTGCTGAACTAAAATACACAAAAGACACACTTTAACCAATGATAAGAATGAATCTAAACAACCAAAACACATATACCCAATTATTAGTAGCCCGGGATAAAAAAATCAGTATCTGAATATTTGGAGACGTGGTGTGTTGTGATACCATTTCTGCAATATGTTCTGTTGTGATACTGAGGCTGTTCCTTTCTTCACTGCAGACATTAAACCCTGTTTATCAGTGTATCACACTGACATTTAAATAAATGAGAGAGAGCGAGAAAGAGAGAGAGAGAGACAGAGAGAGAGAGACGTGCGTGCGTATGAATGCATCACATTGACTACTGTACGAGCTTATCCCTGTTTACATCATTCATTTAGATGTTGCATCACGTCCTCATCTCTTATTTAAACACATTTCCAAGATTGACCTCACTGGAAATACTGTAAGGAGGATGGCTCATATCCACCTTTAAAGCCATTCTAGCTTCCTGTCTTCCTCTTGAAATGCTTTGTCTTATTTCCAAACTTCAGTGCATCCACAGTGTTTTCTGAACAACGTGGCCTTGGAATAATCTACAATATCAACTTCTTTCAGAACGGCTGCTGTTGTAACAGACATTGAAAAAAACGCCCTCGAAAACATTTTCAAGAAGAATGGAGCTGTATGAAATAGGCAAAGAGTTTCTCTCAATTTTTTCACTCAAAGGGATAATTTATCTCAAGAGAATATGTCTGTGAAGGTTCTCAGTCATCCAGGTCACGGCATTCAGTTCAGAACCTACAACCAACTGGCAAGTCCAGTTGCCTTTGATTCATCTCGTACCGGAATCTCAAGAGATATACAGTTTGAATACAGGTTAAATTAAGAAAATAATAAATCAAAAATTAGACTTATATGATGAAACTTCAGAATGGATTATTAAGGCATTTGAGGGGTATATTTTCCACTAAAGTGACACTGATTTCATGTTGTATTGTAGATGACTTTAGCTTTAGATTCACAGTTTGACTAGAGAGGATTCTAAAGTGATGAAAAAAAGAGAAGAGAGAGAAGAGACAGAGAAAAGAGAGAGAAGAGAGCTAAGCAATAAACAACTTTAGCCATAAAATATATATATGTGTACATTCATAATGTCCACCCTAAAGTTTTTATGATCCTA
Source organism: Holacanthus passer (assembly GCA_025331565.1). NCBI lineage: Eukaryota > Metazoa > Chordata > Actinopteri > Pomacanthidae > Holacanthus > Holacanthus passer. The sequence continues at coordinate 176,953 of JAFREQ010000136.1, forward strand.
TTATATTGCAGTGAACTGCACAAACTTCCTGACACCCCCTCTCTGGAGCACAATAAACAGGACATTTTAAACAAAAATACATTTTAAAATCAAAATCAATTTTTCATTCTCGCTCTGAAGCACTTCAAGTGAAAGAAACTCCCCACAAACCAGCCCACTTCAAACCGAGAGCCTCTGAACAGTCAGTTAAAAATCAGCTACTTTCAACTATTTTATGCAGTGAACTTCTCAACCTGCCAAACCAGCCCACCCCTCCCTGGAGCTCTCTCAGCACTTACAAACTGGGAAATAAGTGCATATTAAAAGTTTTTGTGTTTGGCTCTTAAGAAAATTTTTTTTTTGATGTTGATGTTTTTTCGCTGTATTTTCTGGCACTGAAAAATTGAAATGCTTCCTGGGAGAAATGGCCTGTATCAGTCTATATCTCTGGCACCTGTGTCCCCATTCAGATTTGTGTGAGATGTGAAAACAGGCTTTTGCATGAGTAGTCTGGAGCTGCAGGGAGACATAACATCTCCTGCTGCACTGAACAGATGCTCAGAGGACAGGGACTCTTAATCTGCTCCCAGTGAAAGGAGCTGCTGTGTTCCAGCAGAGCGGGGAGGCAGAGGGCCCACAGAGACATGGATAAACAAACAGTGGCTTCACCAATGCTAATCAAAATAATTAGACTTTTCTTGTGCTTAATGGCTTACCTAGCCACCAAACCCTTGATTATGTGCACCACTCATAAACCAGGAGTGGGCACCAGAGGTTTACTTCATTTTATTAAATAACTTGTTGAGTTCTTCTTGATTTGCTATCGTGCAGATCTCCACCTGAGACCACTTCGCCCTGGGTGCCCTTACCGGGGAGCATGAGACTCAACCTCATGGAGGCTCACAAACCTCTACACAATAATGAGTCTGCAAGAATATACCTCAGACATAAAATCTTTTATTCTTATTCCAACTCACCCATGTGTCGAAAATACTCAAAGAAACATGTCATCAACTATGCAGTAAACGTTCATAATTATTGTGAGCATTGAATGAAGCTGAAGTGAGTGAAGTGAAAGCATTTGAATCGTCAGTTGAAGAGTAAGCGATAAAAGCAGTTCAATTGTCAGTTGATGTGTAACCACTGCATGTAGTTGAAGTGTTGTTTGAAGAGCAAGAGATTAAGCAGTTGAACCGTCAGTCTGAAGATTGAAAGATGAAAGCAGTTCAAGTGTCAGGTGATGTGTTAAATGGTAAAAGAAGTTGAAATTAAATCACGCTAAAGCGTCAACTGACCTGTCAGAGAAAGTGTAAGTGTGAAAGTGTTGAAATCGACACACTTCCTGATTTCAAGTCAAGTGATTCTAATTAAATCAGTTTTAACTACATATACACTGAGGGTTTCCTCATTGCAAATTCAGTGTGTGTACTCAAGCAACTGCAATAATCTGCTGTTGCAACGCATTAATGTTGAGATGTTTATGATCTCATTTCCAAAAGGTTCAGATTAGGAAAAAGAAATGAACATTTACAGAGCTTAATTATACTCTGGAAAGAAAACCCTAATTAATCGGATAAAATCTGAAGTCACAAGATAATTTCAGGCTCCTCAGCCATGATTGATGATTGGACAAGGATGAAACTTATTATCAAGAACCCCAAAACGCAATTTTGTGAGAACATGGTTTCCTTAAATCATGTATCTGAAAACATGACAGTAAACCAGCACAGCCCTGCACAGAGAGCACAGCACTGTGAAGCTTTATGGTGCTACATTAACAGGCAGAGTCCATCCTCTGCTTGTTAATATGAAAGGCAGAATCACATGATGCCATCATGGATGAAAGATGTCAGGAGTTATGCTGTCTTCATTCATGGCTTACCCAGTGCTAAATGAAAGAGCCATCTGAAGTACTTATAACTAATACCCCAGGAAAGATATTTAATTAAGGACTATAGTAATGCAGATTAATCCATCTTTTCTAAATCTTTCATTACCTTTATGGTCGGGACAAAACTGCTGTCCTTGTCTTCTTTTATGCCATTGTGCTTCTTAAAGTACAATAAGTACTTATTTCATTAAGACATGCACAATCTGGTACAAGACTGGTACTTGTGCATTGTAAGGTGTGGATTCATTTCCATAAAGTTGATTATTCTGACTCCTTTTTGACGCAAATTAAATGTCACAGTAAGGACCTACACCTTACAGGTACATAGAAAAGTGTGAAAATCGAGGCATGTGTGATAAAATTGTGCGTCTACGGCAGCATCAGCGCTCCTCTCCTGAAGCGGTTCACCAGCGAAGCTTCCGTAAAGTATGGCCAGAGAGGTCCCACACATTCCTCATAGGCCTGAGGCCAAGGGAGACTCTGAATATATTTTCATTACTCATTCTTCATCACCTCAGCGATTGTTCATTGCATGAGAAACAAACATGTCTTCGGGGCATGTCTTGGGCTGTCTATGAGAAATGAATCTATTATATAATGAAGAACGATCAACAGCCGCAGTATGCAAATACATGATAAATCCTGCGTCCTGTGCAGCGGCATCCGAACCAGAATGCACCGCGGTTTGAAAAACCTCGAAAGCGAAAATGAAAACAGTACTTTTAAATAATTATCCTCTCCCATCTTGCACCAAGCAAAGCCCAGACTCCTTCCTCCCTGGAACCTGCTGACTGAGGAAATTAATTAGCATTCTCGTAACATTGGATTGCAGTCTAATCTGAATGTGGACCACAGTGAGGAGAGCCATTCCACCTGACAGAACCTGCAAACACTAGCAAACAGCCCGGGCAAAGCAATAAAGCCGGGTAGATTAGCACATAAAGATAAGTGTGCTGTCATTACAGCTGACCATTTCAATGATTTATCTTCAGCCTGATGGCCTTGGCTGCCCCAGTCTAGTCTGGGCTCTTTTATGGAAGTGGTGCTTAAAGACCGTGGTTTGTTTCAAGTGCAATCACTTAGCTGGCCATAATTAAGAACTTTTCATTATGTTGCTGTATAATTTGCAAAGATTAGAAGATTGATTACTTAAACATGCGTCGGTAATTGAATTAAATGATGAGTAAATAAGTTTATTCTCTGCAATTACTCCCTAATTATTTTCACATGCAAGACACTGACTCGGGATCATGCTTTGAATCGCCTGCAGAGGGACATGGGAAGGTGTTTTAAAAACACTGCAGGTAACAAAAATCCATCAATAAAGTCAACCATTCATGCAATAAGTGACATTACATTAACTCGCTTGTTTTATCTGTCATATCAGCGACTGCGCTACCCTCCATTTCCCAGGATTGCATGCATGCATAAAAGTCATGCATTTTCCACCAGCGACTTGTTACTTTATGTCCGCATTCAGATCTTCATGGGATTTCTTCATTCTACTGATGTTCAACAAGACAGATTTAATATGCAGTGCAATCCTTCAAGCTTTGCCCCTTCCCTCCTCCTAGGGCATCTGATGCAGCATAATGAATCAGTGGCAGATGCTCTTAGATGAAGCCCGTGTCAGCGTCAATGGTATGGATCTATGAAACTTTCATGACTGATCCAAAACATATCGTGCATTCGTATCCTGCCGCTGCGCTTGTTCTAAATGTCAGACGAATTTTGGAAGACCTGCTTTGAGCTGACTAATTACAGTAGTTAATGTCAATTGCTCAGAGCAACTAACATGAATGCCACACAACATTTCTAAACATCACGGTTATGCAACTCTATAGTCTACAGTCATACACAAATGTCAGAATAATAAACACAACATAAAATGAGCGGCTTCAGGGCAAGATTAGGTTTATCCTTTTTTTTTCTCATTCACACTTGTTCATCTGGTCATAATTGTCTACAATAAGTGTTTAAAAGCGTTGTGTGCCTGTTAAAGGAAAAATACAAAAAAATAGACTTTGAAAGTTGTAAATTTTTTTGTAGCCACTGTTTTCTAAGAAAGGACTTTTTTTTTTTTATCAGGCATCCTGGTCTTTCTCAAATAGATTGGATTTTCCAGTAAATGGAAAAACAGTCTCTCAGACCTCATTTCCGACAAACTCACTACCCTTTTGTTTAAATACATTACATTATTGCACAAATATGGTTATTTGATATTGGCTGATCAATATTTATATTTATGTCTCTTTTGGGGCATATTTTTGTGCATACGTGCCCTTTCTTCCTATTGTAACACTTTTTTGAGTTTCAGCAAAAAATAAGTTTCCACTTTAAATCATTCTTTAAAATGATCTTTCATGATGAAAAAAAAAATTGCAAGGGTTTCTTGTGAGAGTAGTAAATTAGATCATAATCAATCAAATCATCAAAACTGACACTGGTCACAACTTAAGTTTCTTTTCTAAATGTCAACCTGGCACCGCACATCATCCGCACATTGCCAGCTGAGGTTGAGGCAAAATTTGTTTGGTTCCTTTTGTTTTTCATTCAGCGCAGCAGACTGGCATTCATCATGACTGTGCCATCATGAACAGGAGCGGGTTGGATCGATACAACCCAATTAGAAACACAGTAACTCCGGGATCAAAGGCCTACTCTGATCTTAAGCATCTGACTACGAGACAATACGCTAATACAGAACCTCGTTGTTCCAGTGACAGCGGTATCCCATCCTTTCACACTCCTCTGCTGCCACTGACAAAATATCAACAGTCTTTCATTGTTATGGCCCTTATGCAATCAATTTCAATCTAAGGCTAGTGGTCAATCACTCTCCGATGGCGGACACGCAGAGCCTGCAAATAAGTGTGAGGGGAGATAGGCTTGACAAAGCTCCTGGAGTCTGACGCCTCTCTGTTGTGCTGGGCTGAGCAGACTATAGCACAGAGGGCTGTAAACAACACATCTGGGACAAACAAACCAAATCCTGACACTCCTTGGCTCCTCCATGGTTTAATCCTTCGCTAGCTCCGTATCTGCCAGAAACCATAATGATTTGGACTATTCTGGGCGCCTGGAAGACGTTCTGAAAATATATTGCAAGTCAAATTACCTGTGGGAATCGGCGAGACACAACACACCTGATGGCTTATAAACACAGATAAGACAAGATGGATGGCAACAGAGAAGGAGTGCTGAGATCCAAACTGTGCTGTTTCTGAAATGTCCGAGTTGCTGCGCTGATAGCATGTGATTCATTTGCGTTGATGTGTGGACATGCATGTTTTTGAAAGAGCAGAGGCAGGGAAAAAAAAGTGGAAACAGCATGTGTACGTGTTTGTGTTTGTTGAAGGATCAGCGTGAAGGATCTAGCGGCATCTAGAGATGAGATGGCAGATTACAACCAACTGAACGCATCACCCTCCCCCTTCATTTCAAATACACTAATGCAAACAAAATTTTTGATATTGTAATTTTGAAAGCAGTTGAAGTGTTTGAATTTCTGCCCATAGTCCCTCCTAAATTCTATACACTGGACCTTTAAGGTGTTCATTCTTGTTTTTTGTTCATTCTTCTTTTTGGTTCATTCTTGTCATCAGTGCCCAAGAGACAGATTCCAAAACAAAAATCACTTCACTGCACTTAAAAATCAGGCATTTTACACCAAAGCAGCCCAACAATCAAGGTCAGCCCATTACAGGCGTCTGTTTACCTCGGCTGCTGGCGTTCCTGCAAACGAACTTAAGCTGGGCTCTCGAATTTGTTGCTCCTTTTGGAACAATCAATCAAAAAAAAAAGAGAACTGAAAGTGAACGATGTAAACAAACACGGCTCTTTCCATTAACAATGTTGTGTTGTTTCATTTCATTCTTGAGTCAAATTACAGAATGTGCTCCGGGATTAAAATTCAGTTCCTAAGATATATTTACATTTTCAAAGCCGTCTCACCAGGGATATCCACAGTGTATTGTCTCAGACGGCAGCATTTCCCTTTCCTTTGCAAGAATTGCCAGGGAAAAAAAAAAAAAATAGCGTTGTCTGCTTTTCAGTGCCTCAACAAAGGCCACCGCAAGAAACCTTGACTGTGTATTTCACAGATGCACCAGTGAGAATTTTGTATGTGTCACTCAGGCTCTGCACCAAACTTCACTGGCATATCTCTCAAGATTAACACAATTAAAACTACGCAGTGTGGCCAGCTACGTATTTTGTTTAGTGCTCCCAATGGATGTAGCACGTGTCCACTGCTGTACAAACCGTGTCCATTTGTTTTCATGTCAAATGCAGACAGGACATACCTACTATCCATTAGCCTATATTTTTGATCTTAGTTTCACTCTTCTGTCATAATCTTGGTCCATGTTGCAGCATCAAAGTATTCCTTCCTCACTCTTGTTCCTGTCATGTGTCGAGGTTGCGCGTGTGTTTCATTGGGAGTGATAGATAAATAATAACCTGACTTTCCGTGAGCCCGGGCCGGATTAATAACCGGTCAGAAATGTCAGAGGGTATTTAACTGATACACTTGAACATTTCTTAGTTTCAGGTGAAAATGTGCTATCTGACATGCCCTGAAAACAAATCAAAAAGCTGCGAACAAGTCCAGAGGGGCCGCGAATCTTCTTCTGATTAAAGTGAATTTCCATCAAGGAAGTGACACGCTTTGAGAATTCAAGACCGCCAGTATGCAAGGGTCCAGGCACCTTGGGGACCCCAAGTCTAATTTGCTTCAAACCTAAAAGGCAGATAATAGTGCTGATCTGAGAGGAAGCCAATTCCCAGCTTCCCTCATCAAGAATACATTCAATTTCAAACATCAAACTGCTTGCAACAAAAAATGAAAACCCTTTGAATGAATGAAAGTTGGATGTGGGGGGAAAACCTAAAGGAATCCTTGATATACTTGACAAGTTTGAAACACTGTCAGCCTCAGTGTTGTGAGCTTATGTATGGTCCAAATTTTTAATTAGATGATGTTTCATTTGAAAGTCACAAACTCATTCAAGCTGGGAGAAAAAGCAAAAAGTTTATCATCAGATGTCTTCATTTCAGTATTTGAGTAAAAGGACAGATTGGGCTCAAAAGTATTTCTGTCATCGTGCGCTGTGAACGCCTTTACATCTAAGTGCAAATTCTAGTGCAGTGAATCTACTGAATATTAAGCATGCCATTTACATTTGAGAGTAAATTATATGTATCAAGTTCCTCTTGCATTTTACATACATACATATTATACAGCCAATATCAGTGGAACTTTTCCTTCCCTCCACTTAAATTCATTCAGATCGTTATAATAATAATAATAATACACACAACAGATTTCTTAACTAAACACAAACAAATATATGTTCTTCCTACAGATAAATATACTTCGCTGCTTGTAATGACACCAGCATTATATTTTCTAATTACTAATATTGACAAAATAATCATATTGAACATCTTCAAAAAATGTATTATTGGTTATATATTAAATAAACTGAATTTATATTGAATACATATGCACATTATAGTTGTTTAAGATAAATATATGCAATGACTGGAGGGCGGCAATAATAAACTCCTTGCAAGCATTTACAAACTAAATGCAAAGTCAATTTAAGAGGCAAGGTCACTGCATCCAAAGTCAATTACCATAGCTGACAAGTTTTAATGTATTCTTGTTTCTTCCTGTAGCAGCCTATGGCTATGGTGTTGTGTTTAGGCAACTATAAGCATGTTTGGGCTAAGTGAAACATCTTGGTTAAGGCAATTAACATGTGGTGATGGTCAGGTTATCGTGGGCTTTGTTAAATATTAAGTCAAAAGTGCCTTTGTCTAACATTCATATGAAACCACTGCTACCATTGCATATCAGCTGTAAATGAACGTAGCCGCATTGGATTATTTCACACTGTAGGTGAAACCAATGCCGGCGCAAGTCAAAGACAAAAAGTGATGTAACTCAGGGCAAGGGCAAGAAGATAATAGAATTAAAAAGCAAATGGTACATTAATCGACTTCTATCCGTAGCCAAGAAATTGTATCAGCAATCGACAGGTTTCTGGCAGTTTACAGGGGCCTGTAATTGAAATAAATAAGCCAGCCGGTAAACCAGCTAATTAAAGAAGAGAATCAATGGTTCAGAGCAGAGATCTAATGAACAAGCCATGTAGGTCTTAATGAAAAATTCTGACAATATCATGCTTTTCCATTTTGCAATATGAGTTAGGAGTTAGGAGTATAAATCTATCACATCCTTAACATGAGGCTGGCATAGAGGTTTGGTTGAATGGCTGTTATAAAAGACAGGCATCTCTAAATGATGGCACAGAGATGAGGATATGTGTTATTTTGCAGCATAATATCAGGTTATGTGATCGTCCTGAAAGCTCTTCCACTGAGCCCCGTGTCCTCCTTTACTCTCGGTGGCCTCGGTCCCTCCATACACACTATTAGTGAGAGGATAAGAGAGCAGAGAGACACTTTCTCAGGTAGCCGTCGGTGTTTGATAGGCAGGCATCGGCCACTGAGAAGAAGTGCATTAGGAGTTTATGTGAGGTTTGTAAATGAGTTGGTTAAGTGGTTTTACTGATCGATTGCATCAGGTGATATAATGCAGTTCTAATCATTCAGACACAGGATAGGTATCCTATCTGGTTTTTACCAACTGTGACGACTTTTGCATTCTATGTTTTTTATTGTCTTTTGTTTGAGAGCAGTGAAGTCAGCCATTCTTCAATAACCACTAATCCCACGTTACACCACGAGGTAAAGAATCAACCGGTCTTTTTGTGGGTCTCAAGTTAACGTTACTTCTCTTGCTATTATGACTTTTAAACTGCAACTTTGCCCGTGGCTTCTTATATTTTGAATATCGATCTCTGTTCCATTTCCATTTGCAAGTCAGTTGCCTTTTTTGGGATGTTTTTGTTTTTGTATGTTGTCCTGTTGAATTCCTGTCAAACCCCCTTTTTTTATAGCAATTTTCATTATAGGGTGTTGTTGGCGGATGGGTGGAAGTCAGTGTGGCCCTCCTCCTCCTCCTCCTCCTCCTCCTCCCTGCACTTGGTGGTAATTGAGTGCACATTTGGTTTGGTCTGTGTGTGTTTTTTAGGTGTTGGTGTGCAAGTGTGTGGAGGTTTTCCGGTTTCCGCTTCTCCTGGCCTGAGGCAAACACTGGGTCCATCTGGATTTTATAGTTTTTGTAAGATTATTTATACATTTTATGTGATACTAACACTGGCCAGTACTAATTTGTTGGCTCCCTGTAGGATTAGGTAACACTTTAGATTATGCCCCACAGGTTACAGTGTAATTATTTAATATATACAGAGTGTCAGTAAAATACTTAGTTGGTACATATGCAAGGGAAGAAGACAAGAGGTCAGGGAATAGCAGGGGATAAAAATGTTGTGTTAAAGAGGGATAAATTACACTGACATATTTTTCAAATTACTGAGTGTCCTAGAAATTACAGGGTAAAATAATATTATTACAGGGTAACATTGTTGATTGAATTCAATAATATATGGTTTCATTTATTTTATTTTTTCACTGTAACAGTACTGTAATCTCATGGTATGCTCACTGTAAAAAAAGAGTCTCTCAGTCGCCCCTTTTCTAAGATAAAAACTGTAATTAAGGACCTTGTTACATAGACTGCCGCACCAGCACATTTGCTGATCTTAAACCTAAACTTAAATCCACATCAGTCTTCATTTACAAAGGTACCTGGTTTCCCTGGGCCCTTCGCTCGGTTACAGTGAGACGATGTGAACTTGCTCGGTCCACGCTTCATTACCAAGATGGCGCTGCCACAAAAGGTCACGGCTCATTAATTCAAAGTTTGCATTACTTGTAGTGTGATGAGGGAGGTTAAGGCAGAGGCTCTCTCATTTGCAGAATGAGATGCTATAGGCTTGAGGTGGATTCCATTATTATGTATAATTCTTAGAGGTGAATGTACACTAATGTGACGCTCACTGGTTTGATGAGCAGCTTTTACTTGTCATGAAAATCTCCTTCAGTGAATTGAGATCTTTTTTCGCTTCCAAATGAAAAACACAGTCACCCTGAACCAAAACATTAAGGATGCACTTACGAGGTCTAAATATGTCTGGGATACAATCCACCCACTAATTCATCAATAAGCTCTTCAAGCCTCCTGTTTTCATGTAATCCCACGCATTTCTATAGTAGGAATTGTTATTTCACAATGAAACGCATGCAGAAAGCAATTCAAATCTCCACACTGATGCACCACGTATGATGTCCATTGTGTAAAGAGTGCAGTATATTTCCTGGCATGCTGTGAAAGGAGTGCCAGCGAGGCAGGTCGTAATAAACTTTACTGTAGTCTTCACAGTGTATGGCCCAATGTATTGTGATGCCTGTCTCTCTGGTGGGCAAGTCAAAGTCTTTTCAAAATTCAGTCTGGCAGCATCTCCAAGTTTCTTGTCAAAACTGTCGAACAGTGAATCTCGAACAGACTCTATGAGCACTCTTTGGATCACATTAGCAGAAGAGCTGGATCTTACATCTAGGACAAAGGCCATGCCAGCGCTACAGCTGTGTGTGTACCACAGGAGATCTTTCCAATCTAGCATCCAGTCAGAAGTGCCCTGCAGCAATTATGAAATGTAAAGGGACACGGAGCTGTTGCTGAAAGGAAATATTAGTTTATTTCTGACAAATGGTACATCTTTAGCAGCAGTCAGTGATGTGTGTCATCCAGAGTTGGCCCCAGCTGTCTCATTTGACATTGCCTGCAGGAGTACGCGTGTCAAGTGTGATTTTCAGACAAGTGGGGTCAAACCGTCAATTCTCCAGACTGAAGATGGTGACAGATAATTGCTTGCAGCTTTACTTTGTAAACTTTCAGAGGATCGAGCTGAAATATTATGCTAATTCGGACGGGGCAATTAGGAGACAGAGTAATCTAATAGTAGCTCAGAGGGAAATCGCTCTGTGATGACAAATTATATGATTCATTGGCCACAGTGGAACTGTAAATGCATCGTTTCACTGCGAGTGAGGTCGGATGAGTAGCGCGAGTGCTCGTACCTGTCTTCAGCAATATGCACGTACACGTAGAGTCCACAACATCAGTGATAGTTAAGAGGTTAAATACAGTAAAATGATTGTTGGTAATTTCTTTTTACTACATGAGATGAACCATTTTAGAAGCAGACCATATAATACAGCAAGCTGAGATACTTCTAAAAATGGCCTGAACATTGTCCTGTTATCAAAGTGTTGCTTAATTATAGTCGACAAGTGGACAGTGGTTTTATAAATCACTGAGGTTTTCTGCCTCTCACCCACAGTGCCTGCAACGGTGCACAAGATGCAGTGTTACAAGACCACTTCCTTCCCCTTTGAGACACTTTATTAATTAATGAGACACTGCTAAGGGGCTTGTGTCTTTCTGCTCTCCGCTGCTTTCCTCAGAGAAAATCAATGTGTCATTCGAGCTGTCAATAAATCTCTCCTGCCACAAGGTTTTATTTCCCTGAGACCTCTGTTTCATGTAGCGTGCGGAAAGACAAATCAAAATGTCAGGCGATGAGACAACATCCCCTCACAGATGGTCTAAGATCAGGGCACATGTCAGATATCTATTAAACACTTCTTATGCTGCTTAAAGGAACAATACACTGTTTTCATCCTTATCCCTTAATGGTAAATGGTGCGTGATGCAAAATCTGTTAACGCTCACTAGGGCAGCTTATCTGGAGCGACCCAGACTGACAATGCAATGATAAAAACCACTGGCAGACCAAAACAGTCGTGTGGGTCAGGCCAGTTTAGATTTTAATGGATCGGTGCATGCTAGCTCGGGTGACCTGGCTTCACAGCTCTGCTCCAAACCCTCGCCAGGCAGTGCTCAGCGCTGGAGAGTAAGAGAGCCAGAGAGGGGGGCTGAAATAAATTAACTAACATTTCCTCCGATTTATTTATCGCTGCAACAATAAAATCAGTGGAGCATTGCTTGAGTTGATCTGTTGTCGCTGTGACATTCTCATAGATAATCATCCATGAATGCAGAACTTAAAAAGATTTCATTCCAAAAGGAGTGTTTCTTCACGTCATCCGGTACGTGTGTGGAGAGAAGATGTTCTTTGAGGGAAATGAGTTACGCTCAGAGCTTTGCGTCTCTTTGATGGAATATACTGTAACTCGCGCCGTGAAATACTTTAAGTAAGATAAGGTTAAGCCAATGTTTCATGTTGCCATTATAAAACATAAGGATGGGCCGAAAAGACTCAGCTGCAATCTTTTCCCTCCTTTGTCTGCTGGAAAATAAATGCATATTTCTCTAAAAACGTACTTTGCATCTCGCCGTCCACACTGACACGGCAGCACACGATGTTCTGTCATTTACAGTATCTTACGTTTCAGTGTTGCTGTTGGCCATGACTAGTGCTGTAACTGAGGACAAAGAGAAGGGTGACAGAAACATGAGACACCATGTATGAGGATGTGTCAGCCGAGATGCTATTCTTGCAAAAGTGTGAATATGCTTTCAGCTCAGTCAGTAAACAGAAAATGGAAAAGAAAATGTGATATACTGTGGTAATCGTGCGTAAACGAAGCTTATGTTTCAGCCGCAAATGAATGCGACACGGTGGTTGAGGTAGATGGCGGCCTCCATCTCATCGCCACATTTACCATAAACCAGTTTACTTTTAGTTTTAATTAGGACCCTTCACTTCAAAGTATTCTTTCTCTTTTTTAAGGAGGAAATACATCAAAAGGACTTCTGTATTGGCTTTCACTTGATCCACCATCTGCCATTCAGAAACCTTCTGAAAACAGTCACAGTATTTGTTCTGGAAGCAGGCTGCTTCCTGTCTTGTGTTATACAGTAATCGACTAGATTTCTCCCACAAAACCCAGTCTGGTGGCAAAATGCTGTAAAAATGTTGAATGCAATTTTCTTGTAATCAAAATGCTATGCGATGCAAGTTGACCACAAATAAAGAGGCTTTATTGAAGCTGCTTTACTGTGTAGTAAGGTAAGAATTTCACAGTAATGGCTGTGATCTGTGACCCAGCAGCTGTGCCACCCTTTGTCGCTTTGTTCCTGAGTGGAAAATCTACTTGTAGGACGACTTCAATTCACTAGTCAGGGAACTTCTACCAACACAATGAAGATATATACAACAAGTTCTGAACTAAATTATAAAATAGGCTACAATGTTTGTTATTATCTTCCAAAACCACACATATGAATGTCTGATCTGACAGAACTGATCATTAGTCAGCACCTTCTAAAACATTCATAAATGACTTCTGACCTGCCACCACAGTTCAAGTTTGACTGGGATTAGCCACAAAAACATTTGGATAAATGAAGGAAAAGATCACAGTTTAGGTTATAACAAATGCTTTTGTGCAGAGATTTGTGACCTGATTCTGCAGTTCCCTTCAGCTCTATGGAGCATTTTAGTGTCTTTCAGCTCACCGCTGCTTCAGCTTTACTGTTTTGGTTCAGTCTCATTGCTCTCATCAGCCTGTTTCCAGCAGCAGCTGTTCTCACTGAAAGAGCTTTTGATAAGCCTACTGTAATTTGAAGTATGTTGTGTAGATGTGATATGTAGGCTTAAGTTGGTTACACATGTGGAATTGATATATTAGACTGATAAAGATCATTGCACACCAGAAAACCAAATGTGGGCATAGCACAATATAGTGTTGTCTTGCCACTGTTCATGTGTCCAAAAGCCCAGATGGTACATTTTGGATAGTTCACATCCTATAATACTGATGGAATACACACAGATGTTTCACCACCATTTGCCCTGTGTGGCCTTTCCACAGCTCAAAGCCAGGAGATAGTACCCAATTTCACTGCCACACAGCTAAATCAATAAAAAGATATTATGTTCCTCCATACTACAATTTGGACAAAAAACCCCAAAGAAGAGACAGGTGTTATACTACTGCTATATCCTGAGCAGAATCATTTTGCTGTGGTTGACAATAGGCTGCTTAGAAAGTACACAATCACATAGACAGTAAAACACTGTAGTTGTACAGACGAGATACCACCGTGGCCTCAGTAACAAGCCTGAAATTGTCTCTCAGACTGCAGGGCCAGAAAACTGTAGAGCAGTTGGTGCTTCAACATCTGCCAGCACCATCTTACTGCCCGGGCCTACTGGAAATTAGTTGAGCAGATGAAAAAAAAAAAAAAAAGACTGGCGAGGTTTTCAAGCCAAAGGGAACTTTGACTCCCCAAGGATAGGAAATGAGAGACAGGTGACAGTAGGGTTGAGTGAAAAATAGGACACAGATTGGTAGCTGTGAAATAGTGTGGTTAAAGACATTTTGTGTGATTTAGCAGAGCAGTATATAACCACAGCAGAGCTCTTTCTCAAACACAGTGCCTTTAGGGCCCTTCTTGAGACTGCAGCTTCCCACAATCATCCCCAAACTGGCCTATATTTTACAAGGACATTTTTTGGGGAGTTATTCATCAAGATCTAAATATATATAACTTGCAGCCATTGTATATTGTCCAAATCATATGTTCATGATCTATTGTGTCAGAGTAATTACGGTTTGGTTGTATTTCTTGTCAAAAGTTTCTATGGGTGAAATTTCTTACGAGTATAAAGCAGCAGTGTGAATGAATTGTGAGTGTAATACATAATATTGGTGGAATCAGGTGAGCTGAAGTTTTACTGAAATGATATGTCATAAATATTACATAATCTCATTCAAAGTCTAAAAGCAGCTTGGATTCTTGGTGTAATATATGATATGTTGTCAAATGCTGTCAAACGTGTGAGAGATTTTTCAAGGTGTGCAAATCTGTGTAGAATTAGCAGCTTAGAATTACTGACATAATTATTGCTATTTAACAACAAAAAAAAAAAAAAATCACAAGGGTCCATCTTGACATCACAACAGATCATGTGTGTGAACGGTGTACTAAGCAGGCAAGAGATCGTCTCCTAATCTCGAATGGACACTCTTTGAATTCTGCCCATGTCTCCCCCTCACAAGCCACATAGTCAGCAACTGTTCCCCGCACAAAAGATTGCGATTAAGCTCCTTGCGAAAACTCCTCATCAACCTGCTCGGAAAATTAATTGTTTTTCATGGCTAATTCAAAAGCGCATTAGCATAAATTGACAGCTGCGGTGTGCCATATGCATACGTAAAATTGCGAGTTCATCCTCCGGTCGGGCGCGATCCCGGAGATAGAGCCGCGGTTAACTCGCAGAGGTCAGCTGAAGGAACAGACCCCCGTCAGAGCGAATGCCAGCAGTGAAGTGCAGCCTCAGCAGCGCGGCTGACACTGGCTTTTTTGTGTCTGTTAGCAGAATTAAACAATCCCCTGAGACATAACATCAACACACACAACGTCTCTTCTGAATATTCAATTAGGCCTACGAGTGGAGCTAACCAGGTTCGTCTAAAAGCAGCACTTGTACAGAGCTCTCTAGGTTAAAGACATGTTATTCTGTAGCTGGAAACACAGTCGGGTTTGGATAATTACTATCAGGACAAGTTTTCAGAACTTGTGTTGATTAAGTGTTTGAGGCCATCTGCAGAGAATTGGGGGGGCCATTAAATGTTGAACCCAAAAACAGTCAAACCTGCACGAAGAATGACTCAGACTGACGGGAGACGCACAGATGTTTCACCACCATTTGCCCCATGTGGCCTTTCGACAACCCAAACCCGGGGAGAAAGTACCCAATTTCGTTGCCAACTAGCTTCTCCAGATCCATAAAAGACATTATGTTCCTCCGTACTGCAATTTGGACAGAAAAGTTTAAGAAGAGACAGCTGCCGCACTACAAGTATATCCTGAACAGCATCATTTGATGTGGTTGACAAAAGACTGCTTGGGAAGTACAAACCTCCGTGAAGAACGACTCACACTCAGACTCACACATCCTTCCTTCTTTGTGATCCCGGCCAAAGTCACAACAGTAATTGCACTGGGGGAGCCAACAGATTTAAGCGTGCACAAACTCCCATCGGTCCGATCATCAAGGAATCACGGCACATTGATTTTCTGGTTTCCTGTTGGATTTCGCCTGTTACTCGGAGGAAAGGAGAGCACATCGCAGCCAGGCAATGAATGAACGGTCTTGTTAATTTGCCCGCTGTGTCCTATATCATCTGCTCTAATCCGAGAGAGAGGGAGAGCAATAAGTGTTCACAATGAAAGGTCAGTTTTGCATAAGCTGGAGCTCAAAAATACCAGTCATGGGTTAAGGGGCTAGCAATGGATGGAGAGAGAGAGAGAGCGAGAGAGAGAGAGAAAGAGAGGCTGAACTCTGAATACAGATTAGGGAGGAATAGGTCTGCAAGATACAACACAATCAAGCAGAAAGGCAGAAAGCCCAACACATCCAGCAAAGAGCACTTTTGCGCTGATAGGATTGTGTCTTAATTAGATTCTGTCTGTGAATGACTTGAGACAACTGACATGTGCAAAGAGACAGGTGTTCATTTCCCATGGCTCCAACTAATAGCTCATGAGCAGATATTCTCTTATCGCCGTCTCGTAGCAAACTGTAATATTATGACATGTCCCAAACAACGTATTGAAATATTTAATAACCATCAGACGTTTCAGTGTCTTCAGTCTTCTTGTTCGACACGACTCCGCACAGAGTAATCACTGATGATTTCTATTCTAATATGGCTGGCAAAGGCAATCAAGTGAGACTATTACTGTACATTTATTGAAATGAGTGGTGTGACTTCTGCTTGGCTGCCTTTTAGGTGAAAAATTAATGATATTAATGTAACAAGTCTGACAATCTGCACAGTGGTGCTTTGCCAAATGCATCAATGTTAACATGCTAATATCCTCACAATGCTGAGATGCTGATGCTAAACAAGTGTAATGTTTAAAATATTCAACATTTTCGATTAGCATGTTTGTGCACCTCAGGCTGTTGGGAATTAATTTTGCAGGTATTTGGTCATGAACTCAAGTATTGGACAAATTGAAATATCGACCTGATGGTGACACTGGAAAAGTCAGAAGATCACCAAAATCAGTTCAAATCAAAATCAGGAATGTCTGTGCAAAATGTCATTTCCTTAAAAAAACAAACATTTCAAAGTCATGGTGGTGCTAGATGAAAATATTAGACAAATTGGAATTGATTGGATTGGTGGCGTAAGATGTCACGGAGTCTGAGAGTAATTACAATTCATCCTGAATTTCATGGCACTCCCCCCCTCCAACTGTTTCTGACCAAATGCACAAACCCACAAATATCAACCTTGTGGTAGCAAGGATCAACAAAGTCATTAGGATTCATCCTCTGGGAAGAATGAACGTTTGTATGCATGACGAGCCTGACAAAATTTCATTGTCATCCATTTAGTAGCTGTTGAAATATTTCATTCTGGAGCAAAGACTTGGACGAGCTGGCCGACCATCAGACAGACAGATATTTCTATCCCCAGAGCCATGCCACTAGCATGGCTAAAAAGCTAGAGTGGAGTTGCAATATGCATTTCTAAAACTGGTTAAGTTTCTCAGCCATGAGCTCTCCTCTCGTGTTTTATTTAAATATCATGCATTCGAAATGCTGGACGAATGCTGTATTACTCGATCTCCCTCACAACTTGGACACATTAGCACAACAACTTGAAAACACCAGGTGCCATCTACCTGACAACCCACAATCAAGCAGCGCCCTACGTCTAATAAAGACACAAGAGTTTCCAGTCATCAAAGTAAATAGAGGTTGCGAGAGCAATCGGCATGGGCCGACAAGCAGAAATGCACCTTTGAGTTCATGTCCTTTCTGGATGCTTCCCATTTATCTTGACTGTCAAGTAAGGAGGACATGATAATGAAAGGTGAACACTCCAGTGAATGGCTCCCTCTGCCAGCCTACCATACAATGCTGTATAATGAAAACTCATTGGCCAGAGGTTGGCTGGATGTTGGATGTGAAAGTGTGTGTGTGTGTGTGTGAAGTGTGTCGGATGGGTGGAGCATTAGTCTTATTGATATCTGCTTGCGACAATGGAATTTAGGTGAAAAGCAAGAGAAAACATCCTTTCAGTTTGTACATTCAATGATACAATCAATGATTCAAAACAGAGGAGATGATATTTAGAATTAGAAAAAAACCCACCAAGAATATTCTTGATTTTGTAAAAACTAAATTCAACATTTGGTGATACAATTTATTTGCACCAATTATGCATTTTTCACTTATTTATGACAGCAGCCATCATCTCTTATACAATAAAAAAATGTTTTAATTGCATGCTGCTTGATTCAGTTTGTACTATCATTTAATTCAGCATTCAGTACAGGGGCCACTTATCCTGAAATAAGCACTTTATTAAGTATACATATAGCTCCCTCTGCTGGAGGAAGGCAGACCTGCACTCTTCAAACTCCAAATTCAATGTAAAGGAACAATCCAACTGAGAGAAACACTCAACACACAAACATCTCCACTGCTAAAATCCAAGACACAGGATTGAAGCCTGCCACCACTCCCCATATACTATGACAATGAACAACCCATAATTTATGACTGATGATTTTCAGTCATTGATCTTACTTATTCCAAATAATTTGTTTTTCTAGAAATCTGTTTGAACAGGTGTTTTACAGCAGATGTTTAGTAAAATGTTTGTAATGGCCTTGAAAAATGTATTCTGGGCTTCAGGTTTACCTTGAACAACTATGTAAAAGTGTTCCCTAATTGTGCAGGTGTTTGTGTAATTTCTTCCAACCTGCATACATCATTTCATCATTAACCAGCCATGCACTCTACAAAAGCTTAAAAAGGCATTAAGTTAAACCCTCGTAACAAAATAGCAATGAAGTGCAGTGAACATGTCAAGATAATAGTGCATCAATGGAATGATTTTTAAAAAACAAACAAAAAAGGTATCATTAACTAACAAATAATGACAATCCTCAGCTGCCCAGATACTTAGAATATTTAAATCGAGGGAAATGAGGGGGGAAAGTTGTGATTCTAGATCCACCTTCATGACAGCAACACTTCACTGTGATTTACTATTGAAACAAATGAGGTGTGGGAATGTCTTTCATATTCTGGACAAAAAACCCCCACTTACTCTACACTACTCTCTTTACAATAAAAGACACTTCTTTAAATCTGCTCAGACACTCAATCGGGTGATGAATGGTTTGTACATCTGATAAAACAGCAAAAAATGCTTCAATTAGTTGGAAGTACTTTATTTGCCAAACTGAATATCCATCACAAAAAGCAACATTTCCATCATTACAGTTTTGTGACACTAAGAAAAAAAAACTATTCTTAGTTGTCTACATTCTAGTTAGATATATGAGGCGACTGAACTCCAAAGCAATTGAAGTAACCTACATTTAAGAGTTTGATTGTTCCAGATAACAGCACATCAGACAAGAAGAGATGGCAACATAATGATGATAATCCAAAAGTCCAATATAAATTGATCCTAGATGTATTTGTGGGCCACTCAACGGGAGAACTTGGTGGAGAATAATTCCCCATTTCCTCAACAGGCCGGGACAAGTGCAATACCACACTAATACAGAGCATTGCTACCTCTCCCAACCTGCACAGAAAGGGATCACTTCTGATAGATTCATTTCAGTTCTATGATCAGTTTTGCATGGATTTGCACAGCAGTACAGTGAAAAGCTGAAAGCAAACCAGCAAAACTAACCAGAGACCCATGTGCATGATCTTCTTCTGCAGTTTTCCAAGAAGAAACACGCGTCTAGAAGTACTTTAAGTGCTCACACTGCAGTAGAATTTCATAAAACTACCTGCACTATAAGCACTTTAATACTACTGAAACCTGTCTTTACCTTATTAACAGAGCTGATTGACCACCATGGAGGAAGAACCTACTCAGAAAGGATTCAGATGCAAACACAGACCACCATCAGTTTTGCATAGATTTGCACAACTTATTTCTTCTTGCAGCGCAACTATGCAAAACTAACAGAGAACTGCCACAATTACAAGTGTACATATCTATATATAGACATACATGCACTGTGTACACAGAGAAAATACAGAGGAGAGTCCCAGTTCTTTATGCCAGAAGGAGCACTTAGGGCAGTAGGTGCTAGTCTACTTCACTATCTGCACTAGATGCACCTTAGCATAAGCACTAGTGGAAGGCACAGAAGTGCAACTAAAGGTATGCCAAATACCAATTTAGCAATAATTTCTCACAGTACATATGCATGAAAACAAACCTATTATAGGTTCAGATTAACATTATTTTAGTTCATATGGCATTGTAGTTAGTTATTAATTTAAAAGATAATGGATAAAATTATCAGCAGCCACACAGATGTCATGGACTGCTGAATAATGAAATGGCATTAACATCTACAGGATGCATGATGCCTGACAAATATCAAGCATGTTTGATAAGCGAGGCCTCGCTCCAGACACAGTTGCTTCACTCTGGAACAGCGGGGCACCGAACCTCGCAGCAGGATGGAGATGAGGTCTGCCAGATGTGTATTCACATGAGTATTTGGATTCAGTCAATGCTGGACTGGCATAATCCAGTCATGACTGTGAATAAGCTGGATCCTTTAGTTACCATTATCAGAATAGTGCTGAAAGTGCCTTCACTGCAGTAGATCTTAGAAAACTACCTGCACTGTAAGCACTTTGACACTAGAGTGACTTCATGCTGTTCAGGGGAGTTTTCATTCACAGTATGAATTAGGATGTCTTTCAATCCACAATGAGGGGCTTTCCAGAGGAGATACAGATGTGCACAGGGGTCTGCAAGCATAAATGAGACATGGCATCAACAGTCAGCATTTCAGGGATGAAATCAATGAATTTGCTTAGCGACTAAAGACATTGATTAATAATTTGTCGTACAATGTGCAAATTGTGTAGAAATTGTGAAAACTGCTGGTTAAGTTAACAAAAGGCCAAGTGATATATGTTTTCTTGGACCAACAGTCCAAAACCCAGACATTCAACTTACAATGGAAGGATAAGGAGCACATCCTCACATGTGACAAACTAGAACCAGGCATTCTGTCTGATAAAAGATTAATAATGCTTTTTAAAAAAAATCACTGTAGATTAAACACTTGTTAAATAAATTGATAAATCACTTTAGCACTCCTTCAAATTACAAGTAACTGAGCAATGAGTGCTTTGTAGGACTCAACAGTTCAATCAACTGTGACTGCTATCTCCAACCACAATGACCCTTGTTATGTTAGACTTGTTTTGTAACCTCCATCAAGGTGCTATTGTTTATAGCACTGTCTTGTCTGTTAGCCTGCAAGGTCTCTCAAAGAACAAACCACGTGGTGCACACTTTAGAAAAACCAAACTTCCTTGCTTATACCTAGTGAACCTGAATCTACCCACCTGTGCAACTTTCCTTTCATTTTCCTCATTAAATCAGCAACATTTAGATTACACACCAAAGTGTCAGAGATCCTGCTACATTTGTTGACGTTTCACTGATGATCATGTGATTCATTCATAATTTTGCACATGGCTCTGATAACCCGCCAATTTACCTGCCACTGTGTACTTTGATAAAGATATGGACCCAAGCGATAATCAAGAAAACTTTTGTTGTTAAACACTAGTGAATCCGTGCAAACAAAGCAAGAGCAGCGTCGACATGTCTTCAATAACAAAGTTCAATGGGAACCTGAGTGTGAACCAGAGCAACACTTGCGCTCCATTCGCATAGCTGCACCCCTCCCCCATGCGCTAACATGGCGCCCGGGAGTCCGCATTTCGAGCGTTTTAAAAACCTACTTCCACAAACCGGGCAAGAACACGAGTACAACTAAATCGGTTAAAACGTATGTGCACGTTACACTGAAAGCGTGTGCATGTGAAGTGTGCGCTCATCGGGACGACCGGGCGCACCAAGCGTGTGTTACTGCAAACTTAAGTCCCAGCACACAACAAGCTAGCAGCTCCCATCAAAACAGTCCGCTGCACGCATGTGTTAGCCAAACAGGCTAGCACCCAGCGTGTAGCCTGCGAGCTCGGCTGGCTTTTTGAAAATATTATTGTTATTATTGCCTAATAAAGATGTATTACAGCACATATTGGCGTTATCAAAAAGAAGAATCCGGGGAAATAGCTTAAAAGACAACAAGTCTGCATGCTAATGTTGGCTAACACTTTCAAAGCGCTGCATTCTCTTATCTTTAGCCAACTTAGCTGTTTTAATGTAGCCTCATCATCTCATCTCATACAGGCAAATTCAATATAAATGCCCCCAAGTGCTTATAAACACTAATATTTCCATTTAGGTACACATAACACGGAGAATCAAACTAGTGTCAGTAGTGTAACTTAACCATATCTTCTCGTCGGTTGTGTTAGCATTAGCCGCTAGCTAGCTAACTCACAGGGAAGGCGCGCGGCCTGCTGCAGCCCCATGTGCTGCTGCTTTGTTCTGGAGCCACTTTTTAAGTGTACAGCACAGCGCACACATCCACCAAAAACCCCACATTTTAATCAACATGTGGCATGAAAGCAGGAGCGCACGACTCTGTAACTCGCAGCTACGACCAAAGTGTGCAACGCGTTATTTTCAGCCTCACTTCCCCGATGCACCGACTCGAGGTGCAGCAGCAGCAGCAACACATGCTTTTCAAATCTCCCTCATTCTCCGATCATGGAGGAGAGGTTGCCATGCGCCTCTTGCAACATTGTTTTCAAATGCGGAAACTGGCCATTATAGCGTGTTTTTCCTCCCCTGGTCTTAATAAAAGTGTCGCATACAGAGCCGATCATTTCCACTTTTAGCGCATCTACAGAAAAGGCTAACAACAGGTTTCTCTCCAATAACATTCGCGCAATAAGAAAGCAGCTTCTAAAAAAAATCCACCATCTTCACTCCACTTGTATGGACTTACCGTTTACTCACACTCTTTCAAGGAGGATCTGCAAAAAAAAAACTGAGAAAAGAAAAAAAAAAGACTGAACATAATGAGTAGCAGCTAGGACGCATAATCCAAAAAACACCACCATGTGCTACTATTATGATTTGCTCGGAGTTTGGGGATCGTAGTAAGATTGCGAAAGTGGCGCGACTCCACTCGAGGTTTAACCATGTGGTGAATGAAGGGCGGCTCCCAGCCAGCGTAGCTAAAGCCCAACTCCTTCATTAGCATAAATCAACTACTTCCTCTCCAAGTGCCACTCTCAAGTTTCACCGCTCGATTCAGGCTGTTGGTAAACAAGAAGAGGTGGTGAAATGTGTCAGATGTGAACTTATTCCTCATTAGGGAAATTTATTTAAAAAAAAAAAAAAAAAAAAAAAATCAGTTTCGAAAATAACAAGGAAATAAATATGCTTCTGTTACAGGCGACATCAAAACAAGTTGCGCAAGTCGATGGCCATAAAGTTTTATAACCTGGTTTTGTTGATGTTTTTCCTGCAAGATGCTCAGACAGAAAATGTTTTATGAGTCTGGATAAAGACTAGAAATAAATATATTCTGTTATTATAACGAAAACTCTTTTACTAATCATTTGTTTTATACTAACATCATTACCATTATTAAACTTGTTTTTTTTCCAATAGGATTTTTTTTTGTAATAACAGGTTTTATTACAATATTTGATTTCTTTGTATAGTAATATCAAACTAAATTTAATCCTTTAATTAATCAAAAATAACTTAATCTTTTATAAAGTGAGAGTTGCAGAGATGCCTCATGAATGAAACAATTGTTGGCTTGATGTGCCTGAACTAAATTTATTAACTGCAGTAGTATTTAGATATAGATATATAAAAAATGTAAAAACTAAATTGATGTTTTAGTGTTTAATTTGCTCATAAAACCTGCTGTTGAAAAGGTTTTTTTCATTTGATATTGTGGACAATATTTGGTTCTAACTGTCTTAATATAAATTTTAACACTAACATAACTAACGAAAACAAAAAGTTCAGAATCTTTAAACACATATATTTCTTTATTATAGTAATGTGATTCTGGATCATCATTATTGTAATTTGTATCAACATTTCACAACAAAACAAACAATTACAAAGTCAGTGCAGGTTTATTGTGCCATCTTTTGTCTTACAGAGAAACCACAAATCACTCTCCAACTCAAGACCACAAATTTTGTATTCTGGCCATTTTTTCTGAGAAACTTAATTTCATCCAATATCTTGATACACATGTCATCAGGATTACTCAGCAAAGACTTTAATAAAAATGAATGTAACTGCCACCAAAGTGTCTGTTGCCAGAGCTCCTCCCACTGAAAGGGTATGAGCAGTGTTCCTCCTTCAAGCAGAAATGCCAGGAATTGTCTTGCTTATGACCATAGGTCAGTCTGGTTCACCTTTCACCTCTGGATTCAGTCATGTGTGAAGTCACACAATGGAGGCACAGAATTTGAAACTGCCCTCCTGCTCACACAGATGGGAAATGCTGTGAATATTAAATAGTGCTGCAATTTAAATTTAGAAACTATTATTTGTTTGTGTTTGTTTAAATGTGACAATACAAGGCAACTATTAAATTAAAAGAGGCAGGAAATAGGTGTGGATATAACATTAAAAACAGTATTCCAAAGAGGTGAAATTCCTTAATCAATTGTTCTGACACTTTACTCCACTTTAGATGAAAACCATGGGACAACATAACAATGTTTTCTGATGTTGTTATATGCTTGTTTACCTCGCTGTTTTTGGAAGCTGTTTTTGGAAGCAAAGGAATTTAAAACATAGAAATAACAAGGCATCTAAATTTATGACTAAGCGTTTGTTGTAAATCATTTGAGAAACACACTTTCTATATCTCATCTATTTAAATTCATCAATTATGTGAAGAGTATATCTAAATTTTATATGGTCACTAATGACTTCTCACTTAAACACTAGAGGGCTGGGAGACATAATTGGTCCACAGGGAGGGGAAACTCATGTCTGGCACAGTGTGCATATCTTTCCACAAATTAAACAAATGATATTTTAATGTCTGACCTATCAGTAAGATTAATTCAGTCTAAAAAGTATAGATATGCAATACATTGTAAAGTACATCAGATTTGAAACATTATAAGTGCAAATACAATTGTTTGACAAGAATGTCTTTAAAAAAATCTGAACAAAAAAATCAAGCCATCCGTCAATTTAAAAAAGTTAAACGGATGAGTAAAACAGATGCAGACATGGATTTAAAATAGTGCAGACCCCAATTGTTGTTTCCCAGTAGTTCCGATATTTGACTGTATCAACACACACAGTGAAGAAAGAAAGTGAATTATGAGTGTTGAAGAAAGGATTAAAACATTTATGTGCTCATTAGTGAGCAGTGATCGACAGAGTGATAAGGCATGATGTTTCTGTCTGTGTCAGAGAGGCTTTCATAATGAGCAAAATACACATTTATAAGTGCTGCTGAATCAAAATCAAAAATGCAACAGTTACTATTGATATATTGTCTGTTTTAACTGGGGTTGACCAATTTATACTTTTAGACTTTGTACATTGATACATCATTTTGCTGCTGTGTGCTTGAAATTAATTCACATTAAGAACCAAAACAGAACTATTAATGGCCTGTATAGATAGATCATAGATCATGCATAGATCCTGACATATATGTAGGATACATAAAATATTTTAATAAATTCTTTGCTCACAGCACATGAAAAACCTCATGACCTTCTTATCTTTTACTTTGTCAAACCATTTAAATTCCTGGCCACAGGCCTTTTTCATGGCAGACATTTTACTTGTCATAGCAGGAAAAGCTCAGGTGTTGCTAATATTCAAGTGTCCCTGTAAGCAATGACAGTGTGATAGTGAGCCAGCGTGCACAATACCACGACCCTGAAACTGAAAGAGCGAAATCGAATTCAGCCGTCTTTCATTTTATTATTTAACCCTCTGCTCTCAGTGCAGTTTGAATTTGTAATGACTTTCAGGAGCCAATGATAACTGGATTAAGTTACGAAAAATAATTGCGTGTCTTCTCTTAAGTGTTTAATTTCACTTATATTCCAGTTTGAGATTTATTATTTTAGTACAGAGAGAATGAAACAGTTTCATAAAATCTTAAAACAATGATCCATTAAATTACAACTGTTTGCATGGAAACATAACTTCAAAATCAATATATGCACCACTGTATTTAAAATAAGCTTTACAGTTGAATGGGATTGAGGTTTTTTTCCAATTGAAAAGTTCTAAAATTATGTTCCAATGTTATTCAGCTTTAGAAAGTTTCTGGTTAACAATAATTATATACATATGCTGATAATAAAGTACAGTGTCCTGGTTTGGTGTTACTAAAAAAATAATGATAAAGTTATGATGGATTTAACTTCTTTAAAATATCAAAGGCCTTATATGTGTTAGTTTTAAGACTTGTATTAGTCTGAAAAATGTGAAACATTTGTTTGGTATAAGACTCTTCTCTTAATGTGCTTTTCAGGCTTTGACAGAAAAAGGAAGCTTGATTTAACTTTTCATTAACCTGTATCAAAAAAAAAGATTTAAGCACAATAATACAATAACCAGTATTTTTAAGTTCCATTTTCACGGTAGTATCTTTTTCAAATTGCGTTTCGTCGTCTAGATGTTTGAACCTCTCCAGCTACCATAGGTCACACTGCGTTATGGCTGCCCTCCACGGAAGCCGCATCAACCTGCCATAATAATGTAAAAGCACAAGTCAGACACGATACTTTCCAGTCATTTATTACAAAGCCTAACGGAGACACTGAATATTCCGAAACACTATTACAATCTGTACATCACAGCACAATGTTTTAACTTGTTTTTACTGCATCCATGCTTATACCGTCGAGCTATCGCGGTCTCTGTTCTTTTATTTTGAAGGTGGATATATCCGATTTCCGGCATGGCTGCTAACTTATCCCTTCCTCTCCTGAGAACCTCATGAGGTTTTTTATATGTCCTTACTGTTAATAACAGGCCTGTATCCATGATGCAGAGTTAAAGGTGAGTTTAATGGCCTGTTTACATGACATGAATGTGTTTAATGTAATTTATTTTAGAGTTTACTATCACTTACCAAGTTTAGCTTAAATTAACGTTAGCTGCTGTCTGACACCTCATTTACATTTGAAAATATGGCTGTTAGCTGTCACAGTCTGAATCAGGTTTTGTGCCAAGTAGGTTTCGTATACAAGGAGACAACAATTAACCTTGTAAGCAGAAACTATAAAGACGGATAAAGAGCAATGAAAGAATTGTACAGTTTTGTCCAGGACTGTGTAAAGTATTGACCAGTTCACAATATGAAGTATAAAGGTTAAGCTTTGGTTATTTGAAATGTACAAGATAGCAATAGCCTCCTTTTGTCTTACTGCTAGACAAACTACTATAACATGCATGTTATAGCACAGCACTGCTATACAAAGTAAAGTAACTGCTAACTTAAAAGATACAAGAAACACTATTTTTATAGGATGTGGCTCTGCACAGGCAGTCATGGTCTAGATTGAAGAGTTTAAAGAGACAATAGTGACATGCCCTTACCTGTTTAACCTGGATTTTATGTGTGCGTATATATAGGGATTCTGGGTTTTAGGCATGAAATATTCATAACAGTTATTTATAAATGATTTTGTACATAAAACAATGTGTATAAGTAGCAAATTGAACTGAATGTTTGGTCTTGTATGAGAAAATTGCAATTGCAATTTTTTAATCATACATTTGTCTTTTAGTATGGCAGATTGATGGCTGCCTGTGTGCTGTGTCGACGGGTGCCCAGGGTGTGTTTCCTCCCAGGCTTGAGGAAGGATTTTACCCAGGTTCAGCACGTGCGTGTGGAACGAGTGGATGAGACTGATAATCAGGAGGGCAAGAAAGAGGTACTGCAATGCCAGGAAGCCTCTCTTCAAGAAGGATACCAGCTATATTACAACCCTGGCGCGTATCACCATCCTGGGTGGAATTCTGCAAGCTCCAGGATCCAAACAGATAATGATGAGGATGAGTGTCTTTCCACTCGCGTGCCTTCCTTCTGGCAACAGAGCAATCGCTACAGTGTGAGTTGCTCCCGGCATCTCTCCAGCTCAAAAAACACACTTCTTGACTTAGCTTTCAACAAAGACTCTGAACCCAAGACTCCATCAGTGTCACTGTACCACAAAAATCCCATACCACCAGCGGTGAAAGTAGATGCACGTGCCTTCCTCAAATGCCGGGCAGAGTATGCCTCCATGACCCTTGACCTCGCTCAGCGGCCTCAGCCAATTGAATGGGAAGAGGCCTTTAAGCTGCTGCAAAAAGTGGCTGTTTTAAAGGGCCGCATGAAACCATCTGATGTGTCTCAGTTTTTTGTGCAGCTCAGCCGCTTGCACCCAGACAATATATCATTAGTGAGGAATGACCAGCGCTTCATCATGCTCCTTCGATATTCCGTGGAACACCTTCGCCTCTTTACTCTACCTGAGCTGCTGGATGTGCTGCAGTCGTTCGTGTGGCTAGACATGCCCTCTGCCCACTCTGTCCTCGGGCTGTATGAAGCCGAGCTGAGCTGCCGGGTCGACCAGATGAGTCAACACCAGTTGTTGTTAGCTGCTGACTTGTGGCGCTGTATTGGAAGGCAGGTCCCCCAGTTCTTACAGAAACTTTATGATTCAAATCATCTGCACCTTAGACAGATGGGGGTCCCTGAGCTGGTGCAACTGTTGTATATAATGGGAGAGGGTAGGCAGTGCCCAACAGGCTTGATCCAACCTGTAGAGCAGCTTCTCATGCGTCATTTAAACCAACTGCTCCCTGAAGAGGTTGGTACTGTATGTTTGGGGCTCTTTAAATCCCAGACCTCAATATCTGCTTGTGCAGTGACTCGTCTTGTTGATAAGGCGACCTCTTTTGTGGAGGAGATGAGTGACTTTGCCATGGTGAATGTGCTGAAGTTCCTACGTTTCAGCTACCTGTATCACAAAGCGTGGCTGGATGCCATGGCACATGAAGTTCCTCGACGGGCCGACAGGATGGGTGTCGAGGGGCTAATGCATGTGGCACTAACCTGTTCTGCGATGCATTGCCGTGATGATAAAATCCTAATGGCAATTAGTGAAAGAGTTCCCTCGCTAGGGCCACACTGCAGGAGTAAAGACTCATGCAAACTGCTGTGGGCCTTTGGCACACTAGGGTTTCTCCCAGATCAGAACCCAAACCTCTATCCGAGCATGATAGAGGCCCTGAGACAGAAGAAAATTGAATTCCGCCGATACCCAGAGCATCTGCTTACTGGTCTTCTAGGCCTGGCTTTTGTCTCTCAGTTCCCAGAGGACCTAATTGCATTGGCTTTGAGTCCCGAATTTGTCAACTTAGCACTGAAATCCAAACAGCTGGAGCTGAGAAAAGACTTGTTCACTTTGGATGGAACTGTGGCTCTGGAGCTGCCTCAGTGGACTGGCCCGCGGCTAAGTAGTAAACTGAAAGAGGAGGTGGCAGAAATGCTGTGGAAGTTTGTTCAGTCAAGTGTGTGCCCGAAACCAGAGGTTCAGGAAGCAGAATCTGCTCTGCAAGATCTGCTCGGAGGAGAGAAGTTTGTACGTAAGAGGATGATTCTGCCCCACACTCGCTCCATCGACCTGGAAGTACATCTTGACTCCAACGGACAGCCGATACCTGTGAACACAGCATCCGACGCAGTCATCTTATCTCCTGAGAAGTGTTCATCTGAATTTCCTTCTCACCAGGGCTGGGGGAGAATGAATATGGGAGTAACTTTAACCGAGGACCTTTTAGCACAGCTAACGCACAACAAAAACACAGTAGGACCTTTGACCCCATCTCCTACAGTTAAGCCTGCTTCTCTACACAGAGTGCGGCCAGAGGAAGGTGACAGCACGTTTGGGACAATGTTAGACATAAACAGTGTCATTACAGAAGCTCTCACCAGACCCAGTAACATAGTCAAACTTGCTATCCAGGTCCCCAGCAAGAACCACTACTGTCACGGTTCACAGCAGTTGTTGGGCCTTCACGCCATGAAGAGGAGGCAGTTGAAGTTGGCAGGCTACCGGGTTGTAGAGCTTAGCTATCAGACGTGGTCTCCCTTGCTGAGGAAAAGCAGGGCTGAGAAGCTGGCATACCTGCACTGCATGGTCTACAACAGTGTGTAACGATTCACTGACCTCCAAGTGCCAAAAGAAATCACTGCAAACTCAGACTGCAATGCAGACTTTGTCGAGACTGGCTTCTGAGCATTCTTTAGTTTGTTATATGTATGTATGTGCAAAATATACAGAAAAAGTCCTTTAGGACAATGGACAGACCATGACTTTTTGTATATGTTCAGTTCAAAATGCATTTCTTAAGGAAAGAATGTGTGACATTCCAGGACATTCTGTGAAAATAATGCAAATTAAAAGTAAGTATTCAACAAAAGTATTCAGCTCCTCACTGTCCAGGTCAATGTTGTGGTATGATTTCATAGCATACAGTAGATAATTGGAATGTATTTTCTTGACTGAATGTACTTAAATTTTAATCTTCCTGCAAGAATTTGCTTATTCCAGGATGTGTAGAAGTATAAAGAGAAACAGTGTTTTGTACCAAATTCACTTCTCAGAGGTCAATGTGCCTGTTTCTAGTGTTATTGGTTTGCTAAGGTCAAACTTCATGAATCAAATTTGTATGTTTTTTTGGTTTTGGTTTTGTGGCTGCTCCTGAACAGCAGAGTCAGTTATGTAATTTTTTTAAATTAAACAGGGTGAATGGTCAGAATTTCAGTGAAGCATCTCCACCTGATACGGCACTTGTCTGTCACAAAGCTCAGACAGACTCAACTGCTTTATTCTGGCAGACACTTGCAGACAGAGCTAAATTCTCCATTTGGGGTTAAAAAAGTTTTGTTCTTTTTGATTTTTTTTTTCTTCGATCAGTGTTATTGAAACAAGGTGTCAGGATGTTCTTTTTTATGATCTAAGCAAAATAAGCACTACTGAACATACTCATGCAGTTAAACAGCTTTTTATTAAAGATTGGTATAGCAATGACTACAAACATGAAAAAAAAGGGGAAATTCAACAATTACGTATATGAGGAAGAACAAATATAGCAATGCAATAAATGAAGGACTCTTGTTGCAGGATAGTGTCTAAATCATAGTGAAATATATTTTTTTATAATAAGTTTGAAAAATTTACTGAATATTTTCACACAATGGAAAATCAAAGTGGTTAAATTACTGTCAAAGGTGTCTGAATCAATTCAACATTAAAAGTACAGAAGCTACAATCTTGTAACAGTTATTTTTATAGCTTTAAGCTGCTTTTCAATTGTAGCAGTAGCTTAACCTGTAAAATAACAAACACCTTACTAGTTTATGGCATTTTGTCTAAAGAGGCTTATTTATTCACAGGGTGGACAAAATAACACGATTTCTCACTACCATATAATGTAATACTACCAGCGACCCCGAAATGACTCATATTGTGCAAACACCTCCCTGAAAGGCTCAAAAGATATTAAATATTAAACGCTCCACTAAATAGAATGAATAACAGCGTGTACGACATTAAATACATTCCACTGTCTCTTTTTGTGACAAACCTGAATGCAAAACGTGATTTATGTAGCACATTGTGCATAACTATAAACACCCCCTCTGGAACTGTCTGAGCATACCGAGTGACAGACTGGTCACAGCCCCACTGACTCTGGAAAATTAATCCTTTCACACTGGGATAGAATTGATGTTCCCATGTTTGACTCCTCCAAGCTGTTATAAGATGACTTTGCCGTAGAGGTCATCTGTCCGTCTCATTCCAGCACTGCAGCAGGATTAGGGATGCTCACAGATGTCACTGTTTGTATTTTTTATCTGTATTTCTCAGGTACAAAGGAATTGTCAGACTGTTTCCCTTTGACATGCTGTTGTTCTGTCACCTTGTATAAACATGAAATGGCGTAAGAGGAGCAGAGCAGCAAAAGTGGGTTTGCTGAGCGGATGTGTTTTTTATTGTAAGGAGCTGTCAAATTCACAAATTCAACATGTTTAAGTTTTTTTTTGGAGGGGGGGTTATTTTCCTGACAACTTAACTTGTGGGTGCAATTGAGTTCGACAGCTCAGGGTCTGAAATGCCTCCCATCAAAACTCACCATAAATCAGTGATGGATTTTTCAAAGGGGTTGGTCGTTTCAAACGCATTAACGCACAAGGTTAAAGTTACTTTGACAAAATTTGAAACTAGATGTGCTGGTATTCACTGTGATGAATTGCCCAGCTCCGGCATGCTTCAGATTTTGTAAGTCAATTTTTGTTTGAAGATGATTTTCATGGTGTATTGACATGAATGGAAATTAGTGGAGCCTGGAATGAAGGAGAATATTTAAAAACATCTACAAACTATTATAGGCTTTAGAAATCATACAAGTAATCTGAATATGTTTGTCTAAAGTAAAATCAGCACCGCTTTGGTCTTTTCAGAAAAGCAACAGAATAGATTTTTGGTTGATGGACATTCAAATGCATAACAATTAACCAATATAAAAAAAAAACATGAAAAAACGTTGCTTATGTTTGGCCGACTGTCATATCCAGCTTCTTGAACATCCGTAAGCAGGATATCCTCCCTGAAGACAAAGCTGGGATGAGACCTTGGAGGACACACAGGAGAGACTACAGGTGTGTTGTGTTCCCCTTAAAATGTTTCTTTTCCTCCTTACCTCCTCATTTCCTTTGTGACCCAGAAACTGGGTTTAGTGCTTCCATCTTGCCAGCTGTCCCAATATTGCAGGAGACAAAAAAAAAAAAAACTGCTTCAAGGTCTCCTGAAGGAAAGGCAAGAAAATCCTGCAGGGAGAATTGTTTTAATGGCATGCCCATTAATGTCCTGACACAACTAGCATTCATTTCCCTCCACTTTAAAGAGAATTAAAGAGAAAATCCTGCAGCGTAAAGTTTTTTTTCCCAGTGTGCTTTGCATCTCCTTGGTGAAAGTAGAAAACAAGACAGACATTTGGAATTTGGAATTGCTTATTGGACAGAAGATTTAGGTTAAGACCACTTTGCTAATGGCCTTTTGACATCAGTAAACAACTGTCCTAATTCTCCTCACTCCTGCCTCCTTCCCTTGCTTCCTGATGGGAGACTAATGGCTTAAAGGGAGCAAAGGAAATTCAATCAGCGCTACATCTGTCAGCATGCGTGGGAGCACTTGACGATCCCCTCAGGAGGAGCTGGAGGAAGCTGCTGGGAAAAGGGGATACTCTGATTGCCATTTCTTCCTAAACAGGAAGACTGGCAATCAATGTTGTGCTATGCTTGTAGTTGGCCAGCAGAGGGCACTCTCTACTTATGAAATGGCACATTATGTCTGACAATGATGAAATAGTCCCATGACTCCTGGGTGTTTTTGTAGAACATTTTCATGTAACTCACACTCATACAAATGCAATATGTCTATCACTGTGTTCAGATAAACCGTGGGGAAACAATCTTAGAGTGCGACATTAAAATAATTTTTACACTTTGTCAATATTAGCCAACAATCCAATACATTTGCAGACCCAACAAAAGAGACAGAAACACAATTGAGGGCAGTAAGTACATTTTAATAAGGTAGGCAAGAATCAATAAATACCTCTCCTATTCTTCCCAGATCTGAAAAACTATAATAGAGTATTCACACTTGGGCACTTTCAAGTCGGTGCCATCCCTGCAGCTACAGATTTCACACTTCTGGGTGTGCAGGGAATCATGCTTTTGATGTTGAGATGATTCAGTTTCTCATTTAGCGACGTTTTTCTTTGGATTCAAATGCAACTCATTGGCCAGCCAAGTAAATCCCTTATCCACGTAGGGAGGAAACGTTACCTCTCTCACTGATGTTGTGTCAGCTCTATTATGTTTGCAGGTTGACGCTAACAAGGGCAAACATGTTTAGGGAATAGGGACTTCCTGCCACAGCGCACTGGTTTTATTAGTGCGTGTGGAGTAAAGGGAATGATTATCGGCTTAGATTGGATCATTATGTTGTTATTGTGTCCTCGTCTGAGTGATCTACCGGGCGAGGTGTTAAACGTTCTCTTATTTTTTCATGTCTCACTGATGACAAGAAATGTATTGACTTCTTAACTTGCTGTAAACAAAGGCATGTAAATGGTAAATAGAGAATAATCGTTAGGCTCAGACACTATTTTCAAATGTGACCAGCATTTCACCCATTAATGGAGGAGGCTCTGCTAGACTGAATGCTCTCTCAGTAATCCCCGTCTTATTTGCATTTCAATTCTTTTGCTTTTCTCAGCCTGGAAGCTAATCCAGCAGCGTCTGAATGTAGGCTAAACTTGCATCAACATTTCTTAAGTTATCTCATCATAGAGATACTACTGTCTGTCTGCCGTAATTCCTTTATTTAGCTTTTTGTATGAAACAGACAAATCCTAATGTCACAAATTCTTTAAGCATTGATGCAGCACTGCTTCTCCTTGTCACAGAGAAATCCACGTCATACACTCGGATCCTTGACTTGGAACATTCGCAAGTTAGGTAAACAGGTACGGATTAACCTGCAGATGATTCTCTCAGGAGATTGACGCCAAAATGATCCCCATCCCAGTTTTGCACAATGGTGGCGCTGACGGCTGCCAGTGAGCTGAACGTTTCTGTATCGCTCCCCTCTCAGTGCAACTTCCTTTCTGACCCCTTCGGTGGCATTCAATAATGTGTCTGGATCCTTGCCTTTAAGATTCCAAACACACACTCTCTGCTAAACCAACTGCTGCAGGGACGCGACTGATAGGGAGCGGTTTGCATTCAGCACTTGTCTTTGCTGCTATTGATAGACCTTTATTAACTTAACCAAGTTCAAGATTTGCTCGCTCGGTTCCTCATTTATTAGGGGATAAACTTTTTCGCCTCAAGAGCACAGTGGATTTGGCTGGATTTGTGATTATTAGTGTTATACTTTTGTCCCCTTAAAAAATACGTTAAAAGCATGCTTGCGAAGAATGTCACGCACTTTTACTTAAGCTATAGTCTCCCATGGATAGAGAAATTGTATACGGTCTGACCATCTCACCAGGAGCACTGATATTCTATTAAAGCACTGGACATTGCACAGCAGTAGGATGCTAAAGATTTCCATTTCTGCACAAATCTTGCTTCTCATGATGGATTTTGTTAATTCAACTTATCCATAGAAACATTAGCCGCTGGCCCGTGAAAAGATCCATCATGACCAGAAGGCACATTAAAGAGAGGCGGCTGAACACAAACAACAGTAATAATGATAAAATGCAGCTCAGTTCAGAAGTTCAGCAGAAGTAAACATTTGCAAAGAAGAAATTCCAGTAATTAAAGCACATGATGCCGTAATTAAAAAATCCCCTCGATCGCACTGTGTCGACTATTTTTAGCAGGCCCGTAAGAGATGGAGGTATCGGAAGAAAAACAGTTGTGTGCTTTCAAGCTAATTAACATTATATGTCCTCCCCTCCCCGTGTGAGATAAGTTCAAGATGACACTTGTGCAAGCAGCATTGTGTTGCGTAACCACGCGTCCGTCCCTCTACACTCATCATTCGGTCACACCAATCATTACGGCTCAAAGCAGGATTGATGTAAGCTCGCTAAACAGAGTGGAAGTGTACAGCAGAGTCACTGTAATACAGTTCTGCATGACATTTGCAGGGAGGGTCATGCCATTACAAAACCCCATAATCATGTAAATTCTGTCTGGCACGTCCGGAGGGGTTTCAAGGTCAGTTCTGGTTTACTGCATGACAGTGCTGCGACATGTCTTAAAGTTACAATATTTAAATTACTCAAAACATCGAATCATATTTTTGGTTCTATTTATGGCTGCTATTATTTCAACAAAATCAAACGTGTTTATTTGTGCACTGTAATGGCCTCTCTATATTGTAGTTTCACAGTTATTGGTGGAGTCTGCCTTGCTGTGGGATCATATTTGCTGCATACGCCTGAGGGAAATGATGGATATACATTTTGTACAAGATGTGAAAGAGAAAAGTCAGTGACAGGCAACACTGTTAACGTTATTCTTGATGAAAACAATGATACTGTCACGTACTTCTGTCACGTGTCTGAAGCCACTCAAGGTGTGTTTGCTGCCTCCGGTGGTTGATGCATGTTTAGTTTCAAACTAAACTGTTTGATGCTGTATTAATAAGTTGCACTTGTTATTGCAACCAGTTTTTACAGGTGTCACCAAGTCAACCAGGACTGAAATCTTTTTCTGCATCAATTGATTTTTTTTGGAGTGCAACAAACTAATATTTACATAAATTCATCTTATGAAGTTGTTAGCAAACAATGACCTCTTCACTCATCCAGCAGACACAGAGTAGCATCAGGATTTGGAGCCGTGTTTCTCACCATGCACCTGGTGAATGCAGATCCAGTGTTTACTCTGGTTTGGCCTCCACCAATCCCTGGTGGAAATGTGTCTGGCTCTTCAGCTGCTAAATGTTTAACGATGTTCACCAGCTTGCTGTGTGTGTCTATGGGTTGGTGCTGGGCAGGCCACACTAAGCTGCCTGCTTCTGCTGGAAACAAGGCTGAGAGTTGGGGGCTGAAACCAAAACAATGAGCAGAAAGACGCTAAAACGCTCCATAGAGCTGAGAGGGACTGTCAAGTCACGTGCTAATTTGTTGGATTGTCTTTTACAGAAGTTGCATTACATGTAATTCTTTTCCAAATTTGTAATAAGATTGTTGACCCTCATATTCTTAGGACAGACGTTGGACATAGGACATACAAACAAATGACATTGGTAACTTCGTGTGTGGCTTCGGACACTGACAACACAAGGCACTCCCTAGAGATACACAAGAATACCTACAAGACCTTGCAAGCTTATTTCAAGGGTTTATTCTTTAAATTGATATTAAATAGGTCAATCTATTCCCTTTATTTGGACGTAAAAACTTTGAACAACAGCTGAGTCGCTGCATTGAAACTTGAGTCTGACATACATCAGGATTCAGGACGCTCACTCTGCAGATGGTGAAGATGAGAAACAGCTGCAACAGACAGACCAGGAGTTGCAATTACGCCATGGATCAATGGCATCCTTATTTTGGGCACATTTAGCAAAAGCTCAGCGCACCACAAGCGCATATATAAAGATACGGAGCACTTGCAGGGTTTTAAATGAGCTTGTAAAGAAATTTCAGAGCATTTGGTCACAACCTGAAAGACACCAATGACATGATGGTGCTCAAAGTATGTTCACGACCTAATTAAACAGTACACTGTTTATTGATAATGTTGTACAGTATGTCCTGGCAAAGATCTGTTACCCAGCTTGGTAAAATAATGTGAATACAAGGAAAAGCAGAACCATGTAATTTATCTAAACATGGAAAATATGAACAAGATTAAATTTAGATATTCACCTTCTCATTTCTTTGCTGCCACATTTGAACTCTTGAACTTTGTCGACATTAAAACTACTTCAAAGACGATAATGCTTCAATATTATTTTGATCTCGCCTCCATGTTTTTTTTAGTTTTATCAGTTATGTCAGAATGCTGCACACTAATTTTGCCATGCAGAAGACATATACAGATCACAGATTGCTGTAAAACACATATACAGTATGTCAAAGATATCTTCACATTTCAAATCCAGTGGCTATGGGGAATTTCTTGGTTTATTCCTAACTAATCTCCATTGATGACAATCCTGTACTGAAATGATGATTACAATGGTGCCCGCATGAGAAAATGGAAAACTGAAAGGCTGGTGTTTATCCTGCCTCCTTCCACACTAGGATCTCATCATGCACACCAGACGTTTAGCCTCCAGGTTAATGTTAATATGTGCCTATATTTAATGTTGGCAGTTTAAATTAGACTTCAGGATGCACAGTTCTTCTGTATGACAAATTTATGGCGTAGAGAGTCATTTTTAGTGCTTTCATAAATAGAATTAGAGACGCCACAAAAGGGTGATGTAGCAATTGCAACATCAGGAACTGGAACAAACATCCAACCATGAAAGTTTAATTCTACATGCCTCTGATGTAAAACCACTTTCTCCATTCTATGTAATCAGCCTCAGCATTTTGGTCTCAAAAGTTGTATTTAGTGCGAAAGAGAATTCCAAAATACCGCAAAAGCATAATCAGAATTTGTCTCGTGAAATTAAGAAGTACATTACGCTTTAATGGTGTACCACCGAGTGATGCACAGCCAACCCCTGAGCATGAATTAAACCTGTCCACATCAATTGCTTTTAACCGCACGGAAACCATCTTTTGCTTAATGGGAATTCATATTTTAGTCTGTAATGAGACCCTAGTAAGCCTAGTAGACAAATTTAAAGTGATGCGTTAACGATTGCGTAATGATTAATTACATTATCTCGAACACTCAGAGATCAGGTATTGAGCGAGGGCGGTAAATATGGAGACACACACACACACACACATGTCTGAAGACACAATCCTCACTGCTGTCTGTAAGTGAATTCTGTCCTTAAATATCATCAAGAGGGATGCTGGGGAAGACAGCTGATGAAAGAGCTGGAGAAATTTAAAATCCTTCCAATGTTCCAACTTCCTTTTATAAATAATTGATGGATTTTACAGTACATTCACATTGCCTTGACATTGCAAAACATTGTGCTCTGCTGCACATTATTGTCGAACATTTTCATTTCATGAAGGGGGGAAAAAAAGAAGAAGATGGAAATAGCGAGGGTGTATTGTAACGTCTGTGGTATTCAGTTACAGAGCAGACTGTACAAACAAGAATTTGGCCTTTCTGAGTCACACCCACCTTATGACAAATAATGACTAATGGGCATTTTGATACCAGTGGTGTGCGAGAAGGACATTTTTCCTGTGCTACAGTGGGTGCCAAAGTGCTGCTATCAGACTGAAAGGGACATTTAAAATGGGTGCTCAGTTATCAAAAGGCTGAAGAGGACAGTAAATAAGAGGGTCCACTGAAAAGGAAAGGACAAATGTCAGGGCCCAGCGAGAAAAACATAGCAAGGAAGCTTCACACTGAAAAGAGAGATTGAAAAATAGGAGCTATTTTAAGTTACCCAGAAATGTCAAGTCTTTAGGAAACTGCAGTTCCAAATCTTGCTCGTATTGCACAGTCGTATTACATTCCCAGAAATAACAAACCATAATCGATGATGATCTGTGGTAAGGACATCTTTATTGTCTCACTGTGCGACACCGCTCTCAGCCTAAGCAGGTTTCTCCAGCTGTCAAAGCCACATATTTAATGGATTTGACTGTATGGAAAGTGGTTGACCTCATTCTTCAAGATTGATGCATTATGGGACCTTCTGATCAGAAGGAGTTTTTAATAATTTCTCTCTTCGTGGCTTAATGCTTATCAACGTATCCTGCCGCTGATTAGGCTGCATTCCTGCTTTAATCCGGACAACTTAATTATACAGGAGATGTCAGAGTTCCAAGGACGCCACTGCGAGTGTGGTAAATCCAAGTGTGAATATTTGATGTTGTCATCCTCCTGTGTCAGAGAAGTACAGTCTCCTGGGAGGGACAGAAGGACATACATGCAGAGTAAATGTGATTTATACATACATGCATGAAACAAATCTCATGTTCAAAGATTGATAATCTGAACTGAACCTATGTATAATATATTATCCTATATATGTACGGTCTAATGAAAAATATTTTTTTCCCTTAATGTAAAACTAAACGATTTTAAAGCAAGAGCTGTAAGACTGATCATCTGAACTGAACCAATTCATTTTATTCTATATATGCAGTCTTGCGAAAAATGCTTTTTTCTTTAATGCAAAACTCATCCATTAATTGATAATGTTGTACAGTATGTCCTGACAAGCATCTGTCGCCCAGCTTGGTAAAATAATGTAGGAGGAAAGGAAAAATAAAATTATGAAAGATGTCTAAACATGAAGTTTTAATTCTCAAGCTTCTCATTTCTTGCAATGAGTAACATTTGCTGCCACATAAAGCACCGTACAGCGTGTTTTTACATTTCATGTTGCAGTTCTTGAACTGTGTTGCTGTTTAAATGTTAAACTGCTCTAAAGATGAACCTACATATAACATATTATTCTATACATATACAATCTAATGAAAATATGTTTCCTTAATGTATAACTAATCAATTTTATAGCTAGTGCTGCAAGACTGATAATGTGAACTGAACACACACACATATATATAATATATTATCCTATATATATACACAGTGTAATGAAAAATATTTTTTCCATAATGTTAGGATAAACCAATTTAAAGCCAGTGCTGTAACTGCTGCAGTTCATTATACTGTCTGTAATATCTGTAAATAAGAGTCCATAAACAAAACCTGCTGCTGCCATCTGCAATCATCACAGCAGGTGTTGTTGCTCCATGAACAAGAGCTTAGGTTGATTAATGTAGTTAATATGCTGCTGTCCTAATAATAAAAACTCCAGTGTGAGACCATACATGAAGTGCTATAAGTTGCTATAGCAACCAACCTTTTCCCTGCTTGACTGTTTTCCTGTGAGTGGATGCGGCTTTGATCTGGTAGCCAGTGGCTAAGGTGAGGAGTTTAACTGTGTTATAACCAGTGGGAGAATTCTCCCTGTGGGGGGGAAAAGAAACCATCAAGATGACAATCAGAGCTCGGCTTAAAGGGGAGGAAATCTGTTGTAATCTGTGCGTATGAGTTTATCGTATTCTAGGAATCGATTGCTGTTTTTTTTGTGAAAGGTCTGGAGTGTTTCATTGCATGACATTTAAGAGAACGCAGACAAACAGAGAAAATCTATCTTCTAGGTTTTGAAAGATTTTTTTTGCAGGATTGCTGCTGCTGCTGCTGCTGAATTTTTGAATTAAAAGACACTATAAATATGCATGTAAACCTCCACGCAAACTCAGGTATTTTCAAATATGCAGGACATGCGATGAATTATTAACAGACATTGTGAAATCTAAAATAGTGCCTTTGAATAATTCATCTTACATTCTTATGAGTTTCATATTGTAAACCACTGTGGAGATTGATTTGTTACCACCCATTGTTAAGGAATTTGTATGAATTTTAACATCGCTTTAATTCCATTACCTTTTAATTAGCTTGCAGAAGAGCTGCCTGTCGTGTCAACCCTGAACAGCTCAGAGGAGGTTCTTCACACACTCAGCTGCAGCAGGTGACTCTGGTGTTACAAAGTAGATGCAAATATCTTTTTCATGCTTTCCAGAAGGGCGATTCTTTAGTTTACACCTGAGTGTGTCGCCACGAGAGTGCACTGTACTTTCCAGGGTCCGTGTAGAGCAGCGTGTCTGTGCCTGTGGTGGTCTGTGACAGTAAACAAACACACAGACCTGCAACCAGACTGCCTTTGGCTCTGGACTAGAAAATCTATCTTTTTCTCTTTATTATACAGACACAGTTAAGCCTCGAGCTCCTTTTGGATTTCCTGAGCATTACATTAAAGATTTACTCTATTTGATCTTTCAATTAAGGCCATCACAGTGCTCCAACCAGCCTGCATGTGAAGGAGATTTTCTTTTCTAAGTGGCCACGGCTGAGCGTTGTGTTAAGTGATCTGTGTGGAGCGTATCACGCCTGCAGTCACCTGAGTCGGTGTAGCTGATGCTGCAGCGGCGGATCCAGCTGTGTTCGAGGTTCATCAGGGACTGGCAGCGTTCTCTTTGGGTGTGTTCTGAACCGTTTTAGTGCCGACCTCAGCTATGTGACATTTGTTTCGTGTTTGGTGAAACACAGTCCTTATTTTTTTTTTTTTTTTTTTTTTTTTTGTTTGTTTTGTTTGTGTGAACTTTATGATTCATGCTCATATTTCACACCTTTTACTATAAGTTTGAAAGCATTTGTGGTGGTGTGCTCTGGCATGATAATGACATGACTTCTTTCGTAACAATAGCTTATCATTAAGCATTCATATTTTTTTATGACTAAGGTGCACAGCAATGTTTGGGCTAAATAACACTTGCATGGCAATATGATGACAATGCTAACATGAGATTTAGTAGTTAACGAATTACTTAACGTGAACATGAACGTCTCTACCAAATTCAATTGCAATCCATCCAGTAGTTGTCAACATATTTCACTCAAAACCACAAACCTCATGGAGGCGCTTGCGGAAAAGCCAGGAGATCCCCAAAATTAGGATTAATAGTCTGGGAACCATGAATGTCTGCTTAAAGATGTGTCAATCCATCGAGTTAGAGGATTTCACTGGATTGTAAAAAGTTTGATCAGCTGTATAATGTGCAATCCATTTTGTAGTTTTTGAGATATTTTAGTCTGGGGTTTGAAAAAAATTGAATTCACTATAATTTAAATATACTGTATTTTGCTTTAGCATTGAATGTAATGGGATGTTAAAGATTGACACACTCACTAGATGGTTTCAGCTGACTGTTACCAAACGTTCAACAAACGATCAGTTTCGATCAGCTGTATGCAATTTGATTTTCATCTGGTCCTGCAAGAGTCACTGGTTTTAGACTGAAGGTTCAGGTTCATACATATTCTCACAACCTGGCTCACGGCTGCAGCAATTACAACTAAAAATAAGTTAGTTTTACATAACCAAAGAGGAGCTCAAGGTAAAGACAAACAAACAGGGTGGAAGCCAGAGGAGAGACTGACTGACTGCCACCAGCTTATATATCAGACAGACCAGGTGAGCTGCATTTCCTCAACAGCCTGACTCCGCCCACCAGGTACCTGGAGGGAGGGGCCTGCTCAGAGGGTCGATATAATATGCAAGAGGGTTAGGAATTTTAGCAAACTTTTGAATTCTTGTACACTTAGAAGCTGCTATTTGTTTTTTTGTTATGACATCTTTCAAATCATTCAAACAGCAAAAGTTTTGAGTTGTCGAAAAAAAAACGAAACAATCCCTGTCAAAAAATTGTCAAGTCTTTTAGTGGTTGGCTGGACAAATTGGACATGTCTTTGGGGAAATCTTGGCAGTCAACCAACAATAGACTGTCAATTATCCAGTCAACAGTGAGCAACTGAAGTGGTGTCTTACATAAATTGCTATGAGCTTCATCAGCATTACCAGAGCTGACACATACTGGCAGCGGCTCGGCTCGGTCTTTTGGCTTGTTAGGAGTTGTGTAGCTGCACGATACTTAACACAAGGGGGAACTTGAAAGAACTGTTGTGATGCACTTGCCACCAGCGTGCAGTACACAGCCTTCAGCAAATAATGCTTCCCAGTGTGGTTAATGAGGAAAGATATGAATGGTCAAATGCAGTTAATGCTGAGGCATTGAGTTACCACTCTTTGAAGTACTGCTTTTTGAATATTAATGATATTCATGACCTATTTGCTACTTCACTTTATGCAAATTCCTGATGGCCTTGTTGCCCTGATGCATTCATAGAAGATCTGAAAATGCTGTTGGCACAACAACAATATAATTAAAAAGGGGAGTGTATGCATAAATAAAGTAAATTCTTAACAAGAACCAAGGATTTGGCATTAACACTGCATTCACAGTTCTTTTGGGTGGCTAAACAATTGTGAAAATGAACATCAAAGTCAGGATCTCATTATATTACAACAAATAAAACTCTGGGTGAAGACATTTGTTTGACAGCTTGGATATGGCAGTGCTCCCTGGGGTTCAGAAGATGGTTACCCAACACCCCCACCTTGCCATCTGTCTGGATCCATTGTAGCTTGTTGTAAATCCCACAAGGATACTCACAGTGAAGAGAGACAGAAACACGGAAAAGTGCTTTCAGGAACCACAGCACACCCTCAGCCTGTCATGACAGTTGATTATGACACAGTTGAGTATGAGAGTCTTGCTATGCCTTGAACTGCACACACTGCTTAAAAAGTTATCTTCAAGTTTAAATATGTGTCTGAGCTGTCACAAGCCCGAACAGAGAGGAAAGTTTTTCTTTTAGTGTTTGTAGACAATGCTGTGTACATAAATATCTCTTTCTGAGATGCACTGAAACGTGTGGCTATACATGAATAGGATAAGAAAAACTGCATTCAGGCTTAAATTTACAGTGCTGCTATTATAGATGAGTTACTCTATGTTTTGTTCCAAGAAACGACTGCATGTTGGGAGTAATGTTGGAAGGCAACACAAGAAGAGGTAAGAATAACTAGAAGGTATTTACATGTTTCTGTGGGACGGCTCAAAGAGAACAGTGATCCAAGTGGACAGTAGCCTGTGTCGGACATGGTTTAGGTTGCAGTTTTATAAAGCAGGTCCTTGGCTGTGAAGTTACCGAACTGGATGCCAAGAGCATGTGCGGTGGGTCACAGCAGGTTCCCCTGTCACCCAAAGTGTCTATTCTACTGCAGTGTCCTTGAGCAAGATACTGAACCCTTATCAGCTCAGCAGGTGTCGCATCATTTATCTGACAGTGTGCTGGCTGAAAATATTTCCCAAAAAGATTTCACTTTTCATTCATATTGCCTGCACATGAATTTTTTTCTTGCTTAACTGTGACAAAATACAGACGACATAAAAGGAATTCAGTCTCTCACAGCAAAAGCGAACCACACTCGAAACCCGTGTAACTTTTGAACCAACTATGTGTGTATTCACATAATACAGAAGTGAGAGGGCCTTGGTGCCGCAGCTGGTATTTGCTGCAGTGCGCTTCAACTCCATTTAGAGAGTTAAGATTGAGATTTTTCAGCTTGTATTTCCATATAAATGCACGGCCCTGCAGATCAAGTCTTTTCTAGTCCGTCCACAGGAGCATCAATAATGACAACGTACAGCAAAGATTGATTTAGAAATCCAATGATCGATCAAAAAAAATGCCTCAGATATCATAAAATGAATCATTTTAGAGCACTTTTCCCACTACACCTTTGTCTGTGCTTCACTATTAATCTGGTATAAACTTGTTCACTACGAGGTTTAAACCACAGCGTTTGTAATTATTGAATTCCAGCCCATTATAAGGGAAAGCAGGACTGATGTAATGTTGCATGAACTCATTTAGGACATTTAGCACAATTTGTACTGTCACTTCTTTAATGAGTATGGTCCTCAAAGAAATACTGAATAGCAAATA
This sequence comes from Holacanthus passer, assembly GCA_025331565.1. Classification (NCBI taxonomy): domain Eukaryota; kingdom Metazoa; phylum Chordata; class Actinopteri; family Pomacanthidae; genus Holacanthus; species Holacanthus passer. The sequence continues at coordinate 221,814 of JAFREQ010000136.1, forward strand.
TGTTCGGGGGAATAATTATTATAGTTAGTGTCTCTCGCTGTGGAAAGGTTTCATCAGACTGAATCGCTATGTGTCAGAACAAACTGAACACTCGAACAAAGGCGAGCGGTTAGCCGCCTTCCTCCAGCTGTCGGTTCGGTTTTAGGAGATGGTCAGGAAAGAGAAGAAGGAAATGTGCAACAGTGCAGCAGTAGCCGCATTTAAATTCAGGCTGCCACAGTTACATGGGCAATCTGTAATAATGCACTCACACAGCAGAGCACTTGATTCAAAAGCTTCACAGCCAAATCAGAGTTACAGTATCTCAGTGTGGGAAATGATGACACTGAAGAAAAGGTTGGATGAAATAATGCAAAAATATGTGTATAAACTGTTCTAGCTCTTAAAATATATATTTTTTAAATTTAAAGCACAGTGTGATTGTATTAAAATATTCCTAGACACTAATGTAAAAATGTATAATCTTGTCCTACAGTTTTATTCAGATTGTCAGTTGTCATTGCTTCTGTAGAAAATCACGCCCTTTCTAACCGTCTCTGATCTTGAGTGTACCATTATTGTTCAGACAGGGCTGCTTTTTCATTGTGAGATCTGTGTCTCACCCGTCTCTCAACTGGATGAGGAAACACAAACAGGGCCCTTTCAGGTCACATCTTTTTCAAATCAGAAGGAGACAGCGCTACAGTGGATCGCGCTGGTGTGCCGCATTTATAAATAAATCCACCACGAGACAAAAAAAAAAAAAAAAAGATTTAGTGTTTCGACGTAAAGACATATTTTATAACATTCGCAAATGTGGTCCGCTGTCCATCGAGGCATGTTTGTTGTCACTATAAATTACAGGTCAAAGCATGCCAGTCTGTTAAAGCAGTTATAGTGACACTTGAGGCCAGGATGCAGAGAAGGACATGCCCTTGATGTGCTGAAGAGCCATGAGGAAAAGGGGCTGATAAAAAAGAGGGTGGATATCAGGCATGGACAGAGGTTAATGTGAGATGAGCGACTCAGCCGGGCAGCATAAGAGCCGCACAGTGCGCCGACTGGAGGAGGGAAAACATGATAGTCGGAGAGGCGAATTTTGAATTGGGGAATATCATTCATTTTATATGAATAGTGGCAGGAAATCTCAGAGAACTACTTTATGCATACAGCCAACAGTCTGACATTGTAATACAGAGCAGTGCAGAGCTATGAAAGCCTCTTATAAACATCAATTCACTGTATTCACAACACAGCATTTAATTTTTCCTTTTGCCAAAGCTTTTCTTTTTCCTTGATGTGAAATATCATACTCATGTTTAGTGCAGAGAACCATAAATGGGAGGATGAAGAAGGATTTTGTCACTTTTCTCAGGTTGGCAGTCATAAGCCTGGATAAGCCCTCATAAATATTAGTGTGTCTCATACGTACTGTTTCCGGTTGTTGCAAGTATACTGGCAAAGTTAAGCACATCCCAAATCCAAATCTCCCCCCTCTCTGGGTTTATGAACACCACTCTACCCCCGCAGCGTGCGATTCCTCTTCAAACCAATCTAAAACAATGGACACGACCTTGACATACAGCACACACGAGCAAGCATGATAAATGACAGTTTACGTCCAAGATGTAACGCATCAATTATTACTGAAGCCCTTTACTTCGCTGGCGACTTGTGCGAATGTCTATTGAAACAAAAATGTTGAAAAATGAAAAGAGAGGATAAAGGTCTCGCTACATTGCTTGGCTGAAGTCCTCGAGGCGAGCACGAACACACTCAGAGTCAATAATTTATGCACACAGACACACACACATTCACACACACACAAAGCGAGAAAGAGAGCGTTGCTGCACAGGAAAACAGAAGAAAAGCTTCAGGGACAGAAACGTAGACTAACGACTGGAAGCCTCCCATATGTCACCAGATGTGAGATTCTGTTCTGCTGTCCACTACGAAAGAAAGGGAGACATATCAAGGAGGATTGAGTCAGTGGTATTTCTACTGCGTTTGCTCGCCTGATGTAAGCAGATAGTAAAGGTTTTCCCTTTGGTGAATGCTTACAGTCATATGCTGTCTTCACACTGCCTGACACATCTCTTCAAGCTTACATAATGTAGATCTGCCCTAATTTCCCTCTCCCGAGCAAAATTGGGGTCTTCAAGCAGCTAAGCAACACAACACCATCAATCTGACAAACACATGAGTCAAGGATGATCCACAGTGGTTAGCTGTCTTATTAAAATTGACACTTCTCAGACACAGATCCTGTGATGGTCAGTCATACGTGCAGAGCGGCTCCATGTATGTCACCCTCAGTCCTTCATATACAATGTGTGCAATTTGTGCAACACAGTGATCACGTGAATGTCATAGAGCCGAGGTACAAATGAGTTGACTGTCTGTGTCAGGGTTGTACCTCTGGCTCTAAAATTGTTTTCTGTGTCAGGTAATTGCATGTTTCCATGGATACTGGGCTTCCAGAAATCTACGTCTGCTAAGAATATAGTTCATCTGCAGATGTGTTCATGCAGCACAGTCACAGTACAGGTCAGACGTCCTCATTCCACCTTCATGCGCGTCACGTTCGACACAGCAAACGCATCCTTTGTTGTCACGTGAGATCAAACATTTTGAAGTCAAATGTGTACAAGAAAGTCAAATTTGCTTTAAGTACATTTTGTCATTCCGCCTCAGGCCTGTTCCGCTGTTTGTGCAGCTGTTTGAACTTTCTGGGCATCAGATAATCATTTCATTTATTCATGAGAGATTTGATCATTTACGTTCTCTGGCAAAATGTCTTGATAGTAGAACTAAGGCAACACAAAGTACTAACCAGTCCATCTCCGTGTTGATTATGTAACACAGGCCTTTTTGTTATTTCCAATTCGCCTAATTGAAACCACAATAGCTTCATCTGAACATTTGAATTGGATATTGCAATTTTAGTAACGTTCTGAAAAAGGCCAATGGGGTTTGGCGCAACATTTTAAAAGGTGTCCTCTCTGTGCACTGTGACATTTACTGCACACACTATGCTTCAGCTGGTGAAGAGAACACAGAAACAAGGGTATACCAAATGAATGCATATCTTTTATTCATCAGCTAACAACTAAAGAAACAGCACATTGTAGATATATTTACCCCACATATTCCTAGTTGTACTGTGTTTTTGCAATAAGAGACCAGGTTTTTGCTTTTCAGAGCCGACGCGAGTTTGCATGGAAATGCTGATGATGTGTTCTATTTACAAATCAGAGGTTGACATATATAGAAAAATCACCGTTTCATATGAAAACCAAACAAAAGCAAACAAGAGAAACAATAAGAATAAGACACTGACTGGACGTCTTTGCTGCAAATTAAACATTTGCACATATACACAGGGCAATCAGTCAAGTCAGACATTTCAGTTCAACATATTTTTGGATTATCAGTATTTGTAGTCTCACAGGTGACAAAAATCTGCATTTGGTCATTGATTACAAAAAAGCTGAAAGAGAAAAAACATTACAAATTTCTGTTATGTACAGTACATGTTCCATTACACAGTTACCTTTGTGAGATTCTTACAAATTGAAAGAAATGTCATGACAAATAAAATAAGTGTAGGATTTTCCTCCAAATACACTGGCAAAGTAAACTGTTTGCCTTTTTTTGTGATGTGCTGTTTTCTCATCCGTTACATTAGTTTGTCTGTACAAAAATTTACCACACATTTCACAAATGATTATCAATTTGAGAACTGAAACAATGAACTCAATGTTGGCCACCGTTCACAATAAATAACATTTTGCGTGTATCTGTCTGTGCGTGTTTGGAGGTTCACCGTGTTTTCACCACTAACTTCACAGCAATATATTGATCAAACATAAAATCCTACACGTAACAAAGAACAAACCTGTGCAGGGTTACATCATGCTTCGCTGCGTAAACTGTGTTCGGATGTATTTCCAAAGAGCAGACACAGGTCAACTGAGAAAATAATTACAAAGTGACTCTGAACATGTGAAAGGCAACAAACCAAGACTGTATACTTGATAAACAGCATGACTAACGCTGCAGTGTAATACACGGTGACGTGCAGACAGGGTCCACATACACCACGTCCTCTAATTAGCTGAGTTAAGATGACAGGTTCAGTGCATAATACTGCATATGATGTGAATGTACTGTGTGTATTAAACTCTCAGGGAAAGTCAGATTTCTGGGTTTACACTATTGACCCAGAAATTGGTTAGACTGCATTAAGACTGGATGATGTGCTTAGTTTGCTTTAGAGCAAAGGGCGTTTTTATGCATAAAGATGACCATTCAACTCCTGCATTCATTTGTTGTGCTTTTCAAGCTAATGCCGAAAGCTCTCGCAGACCTTCACACATTTGTTACACTTCCCCATCAATCCCTCCTTAAAAAGCGAGCAACACAGACTGCTAATTACAGTCAAATTGACCCCACAGCAAACAGTGGAAAAACAAACAATGCCAAATAATGAGAGTGTGTTTCTCATTGTAATGCAATACACACAAATCCACTCAGTATTCCCCTAAAAACACATGTAATTAAAAATATATGAAGTTTTAGAAAAAATGAATTATCCAAAAAACGTGGTACAAAAGTACCTCTGAATATTTATGTGTGGTACATTTCAAATATCTATTAATTATGGGATGTGGTAATATTATTAAATATCATGTTGATGAGTTGGTGACTGAGGGCATGAGCTGCATTTCGTACAGATTGTCTAAGTATACTCTAGATCTATGCATAGTGCAAGATTTTTTTTTTTTTGTCTTTAACATGAGTTACTTGTATGTATGCAGTTATCAAACCTACTTCTATGGCTATATGCACATGTGTTACCATGTTGTGCATTTCAGAAAGTGACATCATTGTTGACCTGTAGAAGTCAATAGTGCATTTTCTTTTTGTAAAAGAAAAAAAAAAAGAAAGGAAAGAAATATTTGTTTATATAAAAATAGTCATAAAATATGTTATATATGGGCCCGAGGCCAACAGATTTAAAAGATTTTCAGCTGAATTTCAAACAGGAGTACATGGAGAAACATTAGACTCTTGCTGTATTAAAAATTTACTCAAATGTATTGCAACTGGAAGCCGGTTTTGTAGGTAAGAAAAAAGGTTATGAGGGTCCAATAAAACACAGGATTGTGCTTTGCAACCCTCCGAGTGCCAAACTTTGCATATATTAAGAGCTGATTTTTGTGAAGTGCTTTGGTTCTGGTATACAAATAAAAACACTCATTACAGTTCATCAATTTTCAACAAGTGTGTTTTCAAGCTGTATGCTCTTGTAAAATACCAGAAAATGCATTTTTCATGTACATAATTGTGATATGATGATGTAAACCTGCAGTTAAAGCTTGTTTTCTTTCAGTTGCAATACATGTGAATACAGTTGTTGTGATTATAATCTTTTAGTTACAACATTTCTGAGTACAGTTACAATACATTAATATTTAACTCAATACAAGTGCAACATGTGTCCATTTAATCCACAAGTGCAGTAGATTTGGAGATGGGAGGAACACCACCGATTTTCACAGATTACCCAACAGTATATGCACTAGGTCATATTTTTCATATTTTTAGGATACATTAATTATTCTCTCCCAAATCTGCAAACAAGAGAGCAGAGATTTACTGGCCTCATAATCTGCGCTTTGAGATATTACAATGGAATTTGTTTTATGATCTCATGTATTTAATATTTTCATCCCAGAGCTGTGCACACTGGAGGAGAAACTACCCGGCTAAATGTGTCTAACACATGTGTACGCTGTGTGACTTTTGTCGCCTGCATACAGGTCAAATTCATGGTCACAATGAGTTTACTTGCAGAATATGTTTGATTTAGTCTCATGTATGAGTTTTGTTTTGGATACATTTTAGAAGACTGGGAGCCACACATATAACTGTAAGAAAGAGCTGGTTTATTTTGGGATAAGAACATATCATGTGCACGGTTTATTAACACTCATGAAATGCAGCTAATTTGAGAGTTTCTCACATTATTGTCAATGAAACACCTCCAGGATGTATTTTATGATGGGATGAGTCATAAGAGCCCTGAATCTCTGGTTGCTTGTTCATATTTACAAATTTAAACTGTTAAACACCACAGGGATGAAGGGTTATGTGATACTTCAAAATGAGCGGTGTTCCCCTTTATTATTCAATCCTGTAAAAGCACGATTCCCAGAAATGCATACTGTCGCTCACGATTCATTGTACTAATAAAATGATGAAATAGTTATGCCTGGTGGCCTCATTCCTGATTAAATTGAATAATTGCATCAATGCATCCGTCCAGGGGCCAAATCTCTTTAAAACTGTGTAAATGTTGTTCGTTTTTCAAGAACCTCAAGGTAATCGGGATCAATGTGAAGCTTTGCTTTCAGTTCCCAGTACTCGCTCCTGTTGGGCTCCACATAAACAGTACTTGGTGCTGTACAATAGAGTATTGTCTGTTGTATTCTCTCCGGGTGCACGTATTGATGCCTTGCATCAAAGTCTGAGGTATACTGACTGGATGAGTGTGCTGTATGCTTGCATGGTAACGTATTGCTGTAGCGTGTGTGCTTGTCAGGCTCGAGCACATCTCTGTAGTAGCACAGATCATCTTGGTGAGGGGTGGAGGGCTTGTTAAGAGGCTCGGGAGTAGTGGCACTGTATTCTGAGCTTATTACATTACTGGCTGCTTCTTCATCCGAGTTGCCCAGAAAAGCGCCGCTCAACTCATCAAAGTCTCTAAATCCATCGACTGATTTGCTGTCCACTGGGGTGTGGGCAGCAGTTCTGCATGTGGATTCTGTGGGAGGTGGGATGTACTCATATACATGTCCAGCAGATGTTCTGACTTTGGGAATGGATCCCTTTTTGTAAAGGCCGTATTCCATGTTGAGAGAGCTGATGCAAGCGTTCATGGAGTTGTTCTGCTTGTTTTGGCTCTTTTGACGTCTCTTTTTGTTGCCACAAACAACCCTGCAGCCACAAACACGGACACGATGAACATGAGGAGAAGGGCAAGAATCATCACAGATAAGGGAATGGTGCTGTATTGAGCGTCAGAGTCCAAGGATGTTTCTATGGTGATAGTGCTGCCAGGAAAAGATTCTTCGGAGGGTGGGATCATGGAGGCAAGTATATTAGAGTTATTAGGGCAGAAATTAGCTGTCTTAATGTATCTCATATCCTCCCCAGCCAGCCTCTTAGGCGAGCCACAGATGACATTGTTCACAACGGTGCCTGTGCTAAGCTGCTCCAGCCACATCTTCAGCTCCAGTATGCTACAAGAGCAATCCCAAGGATTCTCGAACAAATCGACTTGCACCAGCGCCGTAAGCTGATCCAGCACACCACTGACGGGCAGATATCGCAGATGGTTGTTGCGAAGATTTAGCCTGGCTAACGTCAGGCCGTTAAATGTTCCCACTGGTAATGTTTTCAAGAGGTTGTTGTTGAGGAAAAGAAGCTGTAGTTTGGGGACATGCTGGAAGGTGTCTGAGGCCACCTCTTTAATGACATTGTATTCTAAATATAAGAACTGCAGGGTCTCCAACCCGTAAAACATGTCGACTGTAAGATGGTCGATCAAATTCCCATTAAGGTAAAGTCTTCTTAGATGTGTCAAGTCGCCAAAGGCTCGGTCGTGTATGCGAGCTATTCGATTGTTACCAAGATGGAGCAGATCTAATCCAGTCGCCTCGATAAAATCTGATCGACGCACCACAGGGATATAATTCCCTGTCAGATACATCTTTTTGGGATTATAAGGTTTGGGATTTAAGTCCGAGATATGCTCAATCTTTCGCTCCTGGCAGTTCACATTCAGGCCGAGGTCTGAAATTTGAAGGTTGCAGGTACAGGCAGTCGGGCAGTCTAAAGGCACAGGGGATTTGGTTTGATATGAAATAATTTGGCCATAATTTTGCGGTTTATTAGACGGGATGCGAGAAGTGGGTCTTGACTTTAATTTGCCTGACTGGCGAGGTCCCTTGGTGGGTCTTGATGAGGACCGCGCAATCCCGGATGAGGTGAAGGAGGCTGTGACTAGAGCCGGCGTTGTCCTATAGTATGCATCAGTGCTCAAATGCGGCAGGGGCGGCATCTCATACTCAGCAATGGCTCTCCTCGGGCACAACTCTTGTTTTGAAACCTCATCAAGATCTCTCCCATGAAGCCGGAAAGGGAACTCGCAAACAACATCGCCCACTAAAGCCGTGTACGATATGCTCTCCAGCCAGGTTTTGAGAGCGATCAGCTCGCAGGAACAGTTCCACGGGTTCTCCTCCAGCTGCAGCTCCACCACGCTGTTCATGTGCTCCAGCAGACCTGAGTAGGGAAGCACTTTGAGCTGATTCCCCCTTAAGTCCAAATGAGTCAATGGGACATACTGGAAAATGTTCACAGGCAAAGCAGATATTAAGTTGTCATTTAGAATCAGGACCTCCAGATGTCGAAGTCTGCTGAAGGCATTCGGTGCCACGTGAGTGATATAATTATAATCAATCTGCAGATACTCCAGACTTTCAAGGCCAAAGAAAAACTCTTCCTTCAAGGCATCAATTTTGTTATTGTTGAGATGCAATCGCTTTAATCCCTGAAGTCCATTAAAAGCTCCCGCCTCGACCTCAGATATATCATTATTTCCCAGATGCAATATTGTAAGTCCTTTGTACTCGACAAAATCATTGGCAGAAAGCTTTTTCAAAAGGTTCCCAGTAAGCAGCAGATGATACTGGGAGAAGTACACTGGGCTTATGTCTGACAGACTTACAATTCCTCTGTTCTCACAGCTCACTGTGAGTATCCCTTCTCTCTCCTCGCAGGCACACAGTCTCTGACATATTTCTCCATAACTGCCAAACATCTCAACGGTGCACATCCAGGTCGCACCGAGCAAAACATACGAAATCCAAAGATGCATTTTCCTGCAAATGACGGCCGAGCTCACAGTCCTGCTAAGATATCCTCAATGTCATCTAGAAACAAAAGACACACAGGGTGATGTGAAAACAGACTTGCAAATGAAAGTAACTTCCACACAACAAGCTGCAAGCCTGCACGAGTCAAAGCATTCATTTGCTGCTACCCAGAGGTAACTTCTCTCTGTGTGGTTGCTGATTTAAAATGGCTCAAACAAAGCAGGGCAGAAAGCAACTCCTTCAAGCTATGGAAATAACACACACGCACAAAAAAGCAAGGTCAAAGCAAGACACGAGCACAAAACAAAGGTCCAAATCCGCTGTGAGGGGAATAAGCCATAACGCATCTGCTGGTCAAGACATGAGGAATGCAGTGAAATAACTGGTGATGAATTGAAAGCTGTGCAAATCACTGAGGGTTAAAAGATGGAAACTGTGCATCCCAGTGCACGCCTTGTCAGACATATTACAGCATGCACACTGTCTGTCACCAACTCCTGCTGGAAATACATACCTCACACGCATTGATGGAGATGCAGGTGTGTCATCTTTTATTTGTTTTGTTTTTTTAAATCCAAAATGAAACGAGGGATCTATTTAACGCGTGCGCCGTCGTCTGTGATTCACCGGAGAGGAGGATGAAGAGAGAAACGCTGATCAACCATATCTGCCAAGTGCTTCTCTTTCACCGAGCTGTGCCGGAGGAGACACAGCAATGCCTGGGAATAAAGTTGCTTATCCTCTCTCTCTCTCTCTCTCTCTCTCTCCCTCTCTCTCCCGCTCTCTCTCCGTGGACGCACGCGCGCACGGTGGTCGGGAGGATGTCAAGTCATTTCATGCACAAACAATCAGCTCACTGGAGCATCATACAGAGACACCCCCCCTCCTTCCCATCACCACCACCCAAAAAAAAAAAAAAAAAAAAAAAAAAAAATGATGTTGACCTACCTACAGAAAAGATGTCCCAAAAAATATCAATAATTCACCAGCTGTGTTGTTAAACCGCTTATCATGTTATTCATCCTAGAAAAAAAACCATCTTTTACCAGGATGCCAAGTTACATCAGGGTTTCCTGTCCATCCTGTAATGTCAGGTAGCTGGGGAGTCACAGATACAGGCTATAAACCAGTGGTGACAGCGAGCCTTTCTTTTGACCTGACAGGAATTGATCACATCTTTCCAGCATCACACTGGCAGAGCAGTTTGTTTACATCCCCAGCTGCTATTTTTGGACGTCTCCATTCACAGTGCATGAGGTGCATGAGGTGCTCTGCAGGTGCCTGCGTGATCGCTCTCTTATCTCTCTGTCCATATCAGATCTGTCTGTCAGCCGGAGGTCAGAGGTTCAACGGTTTATGGTTCAGTGAGAATATTTTGGTGAAATCCGTGTAAGAGCAGAGCCTTGAATGAACTGTCACACTTATCCCATTTCAACTCCTCAAAAGCAGCACTAAAGTGCTTATATGGCCTGTGCAGAACAGCCTTAATAATCATGTCATCCACTGCGTGGTGCATGAGCACACTAGGACTTTGCCAAGGGAGGGTGTTTATTGATCACCATGTGCCAGCACAAAGCTTAAAAATTAGCAGTAATATTCTGTAAATGGCGCAATATTTGCCCGGTGGTTTATCAAAATTAAGTAGTAAACTATGAGTCACACAGAGTCTGACTCATCTGCCTTATTGAGCGTGTTTTCACCTGATCTTAATGAAAACGAAACAGTCCTGGCACCGGTCCTCGCAGGGGTGTAATTAGAGTGAATTATTCACTCCTCTCTTTTTAATTTATCAGATGTAGCGTCTGAACTGGTGGCACATGTTGCATACAAATGCCTGGTGTTAGTTTAGTGACGAGGCAAAAGGTAAAGAAAGAGACCTGTCATGCCCTTCTCAACCTGACGCAGCGGCACTCATGTGGAAACATGTCAAGTATCGTTGTATATCCCCGTGTCCTCATGGAGCTATATCCATCATCCTCTCCACTTGGCTCTTGCTCACATGGGAGGAGAGCAGGCACATCAGGGACACTGCCTGTGGCTCATATTAAAGAGTATGAAGGCTGTATTCAGCCTGCATGCGATTCATTTGTGCTTCTGTTTCCTCTGCCTTCAGAGATTTGCGCTGCATGTTGGGCTAGACCCTCAGCATTAGCTAAACCCCATCATTACACCACTATTCCTGCATAAATTAGCATTTATGTTTGTTGCAATGAGATAAGCAAATTATGCAGCTGGCTTATATCTTATTTCGCTAAATAATAAAAATGCCACCACAGATATCTGAATGAGAGGTTTATTTTTTGAATATTAATCAAATATCCTTCCAAATCTGGTTGTGTGAATTGTGCATCTTTGCATCTTGATTACGTTCTCACATATGTTTGCATCTCTCTGCCATATGAGAATTCATGTTCATCCATGGTCACAATGTGCAGAGGGAGCATGAGGCACACACAGGCGATGCATGATACGAGCCTCATTTAATATCTCTCCAAGTTTTCCATGACACTGAACATAATCTTCTCCAACTGGGAGCAGAAGACGGCACTCTCCGCACACACGCACACACAAACACGCACGCACATGCATACGAAAGGAATCAGCATAACAAATGACTGGAAGAAAATGATGATGACTAACAATTATGTACTGCAAGGTCAGAAATACACAAATGGAGTTGGAGCTGTGCCACAGAGGATGATGGGTAGTGCCTCTGATATATGTTCCTTACAGATGGTGTGTCGCACTTTGTCAACTGTGTCCAGCTGGAGCATGCAAGAACACTCGGCATCCCAGTGAACTGTTCTGCTATTGTCTGGCAGGAACATTGCTGTCAGGGCTCTCACAAGCCTTTGTTGCATCAGAAGTGATGTTTCAAGGCAAACAACAAGATAACACAGAGTTTTGAGATTAATATGTCAGCACATTATGCAAGGTTTTTTTTTAAGAGGGGGTGCTGTAATAGTATTATATGAGTTTCAAATAGCTTTCGGCCCTATGAATATTTGCACAAGTGGTCTACTTACAAGTAGATGTAATATGGGAAAAGAAAGAAAGTACTCCTTTAACCACCATTTCCTGTTGTGTCAAAGTATTTGGAACAGGAGCAACCTGTGATCTCAAAGACGGTAAGGAGATGGTCAGACGAGGCTTTGAGAGGCAGCTTCAAAGAAAGTGACTCGGAAACGTGGGCTGCAAGGGGAGGACGTCGCAGACAGCCTGACACACTGCATCATGCATAATCTTTGAAAACATGTCCAGCAGGGAGGTGCGGTGTTTTTTTTTTTTCCAACAAGTCCTGGGTCCCAGAACTGAAGGCTCCTCTGAATGACAAAAAGAGGTATTTTATGTCAGGGACAAAAAGGACCTGCGGTGGGTACAGAAGAAGCAGAAGAGGAGAGATCAGGGAGGAAGACTGAGGACAGGCTGCAGCAGAAGAATGTGAGCGAGTTTGTAGGAGCATGAAAAACATCTTTGGATACAAGAAATCTAACAGCAGGCAGTCGGAGAACATGGCTCCCAGGGTATCTTCGCTCTCCCTCCAGGAGGTAGGGGGAGAAAAAGATGATGGCCACATTATCAGCCATCATGGACAACACCTCTCACCCCCCACCGGATCCCTAAGTGCCCTGGGCAGCTCTCTCTATGCCATGCAGCTCCATAAATAAGGACACACTGCATCATGTTTTCATCTCCGCTGCCATGAGGCTCTACAGCCTCCACTCATCTCAGCAGACCATAATAATCCCCAGACAATAACATGTAATTTTACATAAGAACGGTTTTTGAGCCATTAATATGAGTGTCCACTATTATTATTATCATCCAGCGCTGTCTGCTCAAACATGCGACGTGCTGCTGTTGACTTTGTGGACGTTTTGTTCCCTTTTCAAACGTTAATTTTCAGTCCAGTTCTATTAATTACATATTGTTCACATAATGTAATAATTTATGAACATGTTTCCCCATTTACTTCAATACACTCTTACGTTTTTTCATACACTGTATCCAGCAATGTGTGACAGCATGAATTTAAATTATGCATTTATGATCCTTCAAATCCTTTAAATTCATCTTATTTGTCTTGTTTTCTCTTGCTCTTTTCCTCTTGTTTGTCATAAAGCTCATGAGGCTTTTTCATCTTTGAACAACCCCTGCGCCCGAGTTCACCCAGCATGAGCCCAACAAATTGTACACTAAGACCTTACCTTGGACATATAGGAATATGTCTCAGGCTGACACCACCTACCGGGCAACCTGGGCTTTGTGAAGAAGTGATATCAAACTGGGCTTCTTCCATTTGACCTTCAGAAGACTCCCTGTTGTTTTTTTTTTCTAATTGTCATTTTCCCAGCTCCTTTTACGCCCTCTGTCACCCGAGGGGGGATGGTCTCTCTTTGAATCAGTGCTCCTGTGGTCTCTTATATATATTTTTTTGTTGGGGTGTTTCCTCGAGCCGAGTCAGGAACTGCTGCTGTCGTGAGCCTATAAAGCCCACTGAGATTTCGATGTAGTATTAGCAGATGGACACGTGCAGCTAGACTCAGTTTCTCCTTCACTTCATTTCTTATAATATGGCACAGTTTTGTTACATTTCTATATTGGTAAACCACACTCTTATATTTTTGTTATGTATGATTTTTACGACCTATAATATTTTGCTCGACTGCCCTGCTGCTGTGTCGCTTTCAATTGCCTTGTTGGATCTATAAAGTTTTTCTTCTTTTACTGCTGCTATAATTTCACATACTCAAGATCATAACATTTTTATATCGAGGGCCCATCGATATAGATACTCCTCTAACTGTGGATGCCCACTTAAGCCTTAGAAGACCTTTTGTGTTTTATGCTGTCTGTTTATGATGTGAGCGGAGATGCTGTCTTTGGAAGTCATTCATTCTCTCCAGTTAGTGAAAATTAAAGTGGAAAAAACCTGTAGCTCTCTCACATTTTGTCTGAGACCTCTTGGAAATGTTTCAAGGACCTCTGGTGGTCCACGAACCCCCCAGTGGACACCACAGCTCATAACCAGAAAAAGAATGAGAGCTTTTGTTTTTTTACTAGCTGCTATGGCACCACCTGTTGGTTGAAATTAAGAAATACAAAAGGAGAAGATGAGGTTAGAGACAAAGTGAGGATTGTAGCTGAGACTAGCTGGAGGTTAATGAAGCCAGTGTTCAGATGTTTCAGAACAGAATAAAAGTGGGAGGCACAGTTTTCCTCATTGGTCTGTCTGCCTGTAAAGAAACACAGTTCTATGGCAGAACATCAGGAACATTTTCTTTACATCACATCTTGATCCCTAAATTCAAATGACAGATTTAAATTAAAGCTGATCCAGATGACAAGGACATGGCAGCTTGCAATGAGTCAGCCAATGCTTGTGATGTATCTCTGTATAAAGGCCTGGACAGAGATGAAAAAAGAAAAAACCCATTTGAAATCATTATTTTTCATTACAGGTCAGGTCAATTCAAAGTGCACTCGGAGTTGGATGTGTTTGAATGATTAGAAAGTGACAAGAGAAAAACTGGACTGTTAAACTTGCTTAACCTTGTTAACAGCCGAGGCGTGACCTAAAGAAAACAAGGGAGCTGCTGGTTGAGGAGGTGAGTCCACAGCTGAAGTACTGGGGTCAACAAGAACTGGGAGAAAGTTATTACCAAGAGTCACAGTCAGAAAAGAAAAGCTATTGGTATCCTTGAGTATGACTGCTTCATTTCTATGACATAAGAGATCAAACTGGAGCAAATGGAAGTAACTGCAAGCAATTTCACTCCGGTTACGTCCATTTGCTGCAGTTTGATCTCTGACAAGAGCCAAGAGAGCGCTTCACTGCAACAGCCGCCAGTTTAGAGTGACTCAGAAGAAAATTTTATTTAAACATAAAATTTATTTGAACAGAAAACGCATATATCAAATGCAGTACAAAGTACATTTACTCAAATATTGTACTTGCACTTTTCATTGTATGCTACTTTATACTTCTACTCCATTTCAGAGGTAAATATAGTACTTTTGACTCCACTCCATTTATTTGATAGTTTTAGTTACTAGTTTTTTTTCAGACTCAGATTATTAATACAAAATTTAAGTTAGGACATATTATCATAGGTTAAGTCACCCAGTAGTATATGAAGTTATTTAAATTAGCCCCACCTTTAGCAGCTGCTACATTAAAATGAAAACATATGAATGCATCTCTAATTATAATCCAGTAATGTAATAGATGATTCTGAAGATTCTGCATAATGAGTACTTTTACTTTTGGTACTTAAAGTATATTTTGATGTTAATACTTTTGTTCTTTTATTCAAGTAAGACTTTGTATGCAGGACTTTTTCTTGTAAAAGATTGTTTTTACACTGTGGTGTGTGCTACTTTTAATAAAGTAAAAGATCTAAGAAGAGTACTTCTACTACTCTGATCAAATGTCAAAGTATCGTTGCTGTTTCTTTGTCTTGTTTTATTTTTCTTCATTTTTTCTTGTACATTTCATGCTCCTACTTGTTCTTTTACCTTTACTTACTTTCACTCTTGCCATCGCAATTATATGATTGCTAATTATCTTTCAGTTAACCTGAGCCAACCCAAGCAATCTAGAAAATGACATGCAATTTTACCTCAAACCTCAAGGTGTCACTGCAGACTTAGGAAAGGATCTTGTGTGTTTACCTTCAGTGTTCCTTTGTTATTGCTTTCTATGTTTAGGGTTAGGAACATCAGATGATTCAGAGCTGGAATAAACATGAAACTAATTTGGGCTGAATGTGTCAAACAAAAACGCATAGATTCACTAATTCAGTGAATTCATTAAAACTAATTCCAAAAACTGTCACATGATTAAGTGTTGATGCTCTGATTTGCAGCTTCAGGTGACAGATGAATTGAAGCTAATGTCCCTGTTGCTCAAAAGTAGCACATTGTAGGTTATGTTTCTGAGTTTATTGTCCCTTGAAGTCTGTCATATATGAGCAGCACAGCTCAGGGAAGTCATCTTTCTTAATTTGATAATAAATTCAGAGCAATCTATTTCATTCTCTCAGACATATATAGATGTAAAACATAGCAAAGAGATAATTTGGTTGCGCAGAAAAGAACATGACACACTTTAATTAGTGTTTAAGTGATTTAGAAACACTGTGCATAAAATAATGTCGCCTCACTTGGCTGAAAAATACCACCCAAAACACAGCGAGACACCACTTGAAAATGCTGCATGCTCTGGTTTTGGAAATCAAAAGGCCGTTTGAAAGCACAGCTATTTACTGTCTTCACAACTCCTGCTTGGGGCTGATGGGAGCAAGATAAAGTCTTGACATGATCGCTAAGGTCAATTGCTGTGTGGTGTCTGTATGTAGCCAGATACCAGGAGGGCTTCCTACCCTCTTAATTAAATACTACATTCACCTTATCTCAGTTCCTCATGCTGACAAGACTCTCCGGCAAACTAAAGACATCTTTTCTTTGGCTGACAGATCAAATGCTAATGAATAAACAAACAAGCAGAAATCACCATGCAGGTCTAGCATGAACAACTGTGCTGTAGCTCTCTGAGGATTGCAAAAACCACACTGCTAATCTGATGCAGAGAGATCTCTGCGGGCTTTATCTCTGACTCCGATGACTCAAGAGCTGAGGTAATTACCTTGGTCAGAGAGGTCGCTGTGGAACATAATGGAAAAGTAACTGCGTGGGGAGTTGAACTTAGTTACATTTAACCAAGCCGGGGCGAGGACACTACATGAAATTGGAAAAGGAGAACGAATATGTCAGCTGTGCCATTATGCTAAACCAGTGATGGAGCGAACGGAGACACAGCCACATTGGGTTGTTGTGACCTGCGTGTGTCACAATCACAATTTGACACTTTTGTCATTTTGTCTTTGGAGTAATTGTTTTAAAATTAAATTCTGGCTTGCGGGGAGCTACTTTGTCGATTGTCGAGTGTCGACGCTTTGCCTACTTTTCCCCACTGAAACAGGTTGTTACAGAATTCCCTACAGAGACGAGACAAACAGTGGATTGTAATAGTGTGGCAGCAGGGTACTTGAGCTTTATTTAGCTATGTGCCTTTAATTCTCAGGGGGATTGGGCGCAACGTTGATTGTTCACAACCACAGCATTAAAAAAAAAAATGGAGGCCTCTGTGATGTTGCCACGGTAACACACATTGTGCCTTTAATGACAGCCTCTGCTCACATCTTTTGGGTGATGATCATTTGCAGCCATGATAGTATCCAACTTGCACTGCGCTGATTCAGTATCTGTATCTGGACTGAATAAGTTATGGGGCTGCATATGTTTCACTCATTTAGCATGCACTCTTATAATGGGAAGCATATTGTGTCATGCACTTGTTTGCACATGATAATTAGTGCACAGTGTGTACATTTGCATGCGTGCTGTGTCATGTTGTCTGACAGTGTGCGGGCTGCGTGCTCCAGAGTTGGTCCATGTTTGCATGCATGTCTCAACATGTGCTGCCGTTGCTCGGCGTTATGTCCCTGTTCCGCACCAGCGATGATCATTCAGCTGACCATCACCTCTCTCCCTGCTCCCATGTGGATTTAGTCATAAAGCAGGGAAGAGCGCCGGCTGAGACGACATAAACAGCTTGAGTATTTCTATCACGTTTATCAGACCATCCACCATCCAAACAGTTATGGAGTTGCTTTCATTTTCAGCTCATATTTGTATAGCCTTAGGCAGTAACCCAGAGTAATACCTAGTGGCAGGCAGGACTCAGATAGTTGTACATCACTGACGTATTCATGTCTCTACTCAATTAAGGTGAGAGTGCATGTTTGTGAAATGTTATTCCACCTAATAGCCCAGGTTTCTTGCTGCCATTCATAATCAATATTTCATCTGGATATGCATAGAAACAGGAACACATGCCCGTATATTCATTTTGCCTGAATTCTCTGTATAAGATGACAGCCTGTACTGCATACTTAATTACAAATTCAAAGGATGAGGGGATAATAACTTGTGTCTGTGTGCGCTTGCACATGTGTGAATGTGCGAGACTCGGCAGCCGGCAATACAGCTCGACGTCTTCCTAAAATAG
Source organism: Holacanthus passer (assembly GCA_025331565.1). Taxonomy (NCBI): domain Eukaryota; kingdom Metazoa; phylum Chordata; class Actinopteri; family Pomacanthidae; genus Holacanthus; species Holacanthus passer. The sequence goes on from JAFREQ010000136.1 coordinate 239,811, forward strand.
AGACAAATTTTCATTTTAACACATTATCACCCTAAGTCATTTAGAAATTGGTACTCTCTTGAAAGCTCAGTCTGTTCATCTCAGCACCGAGCTCTATAGACTTTAGACTTTATGGTTACCTTCAGGCATCTGCGTGTGTTTGTGTGGTCTCTTAAAAAACAGTAAGAGATGGTGGCGTAATGAGGATTCAATAGGCACACACTGCTATGAGTTCAGAGATAATCTTTGGAAGTTGAATTTTGGCCTCAGTACACCTTTGCTCAAAGAAAAGGTTTGTGTATCGTTGAAAGCTCCTGGAGACGACACGCTCGGCGCTCTTTCTTCCTTAAAACAATGTTCTTCTGGGGTTTATTTTGACCTGTTAGAATTTCAAAGAGGGAACATTCCAGCTGTGGGCTACCTCGTAGGACCAGGAATACTTAAAAGGGCCACATATTCACATGTTTGGGGATTGTTTTTGGGGCCTTGGATTTTTTACGAAGACTTCAAAGAATAATGGGATAATTATTGCACTTACCACCAGAGGGAAAGAGAAAGTGAGAGAGGGAGACACTCAATGAGAAAGACAGACGGAGAGAGAGAGAGAGTAATGAGTGTTCAAAATAGACAATAAATCTAATAGCGTGCAAATTGAATGGAAATATGCTTTCACAGGAACATCAAATCTGTGATTACTATTATCAACTTTGATGCTGTGATCTTGTCTTGTTTTTTTTTTCCGTTTTTTTTCTTTTTCAATGAGAGTTTTATACTGTTAGAGTTTGAAATTGCTGTTAATGTTCTGGGTTTTTTTTCCCACCACAGAGAGCTGAGGACCAGGTAACGCAAAAAACAGCTGGTGCGAGCTTGGCTGATAGCAGCATGCTCACACTGATTAAATTGCAATTGATTTCTGCAAAATGTCAGGAAACGCTGGGGTCTAGTGCCATTTAATGTGCGTCAGATGAGACCTGAAGGTAAGGGTGTGTGTTATCACTCATATGTCACAAAATGTGGAGAATGACAGGGTGGTGCCAGGAGTTTAATTGGCGTTAACGCTTGCGGTGCAGAGCGCGGGGTGAGTCTCCCAGGCAATGGCCAGTCAATGCGAGTCAAGAGAAGCGCTCAACAGGCTTTGAAGGGAAGCAGTTATATTTACTTACTGAGATGGATTTTGGGGGGAATTTTTTTATAAAGCCTTACAACAGCCTGGAGAGTGATGGGAGGCATGAAGTTCAAAAGAAATAAAAACAATAACTTGAGTACACACAAATCAGGATCAGCCAACACTGGGGCCTCTCCTGAGGAAAAAGAAATCCTTAGCTGATAAAAACTGATTTTGTTGACTAATAAAACAGAGTGTATGATCAATATGCCTGTAAATTGCTTTTGTTGGATAAGATGCCACTAGAACTGAATAAATATCATCATGCAAAACAGCCTCTCTAGATCTACTGGTTATCTCGGACCTATTCGTACATGTGGCCATTATTGCAGCAGCAGAGATGGACTGGCTGTAAAACAAACCATGCACGAAAACAAATGACAAACACGATGAAGAGCAACAAGACAAAGCAATTGACTTAAAACGTCTTGGTTGACAAAAACCATAAATATTAATTAGCCCGCTAATTGACCAGGAGGGGACAGCCCAGCCTTGGTCAACCTGCTCAGTTAAAGGTTTCAAAGACATGAAAAGATTATTCTTTTGGATTACCTAAATGGCTTTGCAGGGAAAAAGCCATTAATCAAAGGCACCCTCTGGTCACGAAATAGCTCCATAGAAAATATCTACAACCTTCTCATTTCAGCGCGGAGATTTCTGGCAAAGCTATAAAGCACAGTGTCATGAATGACTGGCCCCACTCCAAAGCCATTAATGATGTGATGATTGAACTCTCATTCACAGAATAACCCAAGACACTCAAAACGTCACATCAGGTTTGTCAGCAAAGGTTGTTCTGACACGCCAAGGTCACGTACTTGAGATGCGGTCTTGATGTCGCTTGTTAACTTTTTGACTTTTTGAGTAACGACGGCGGAGACGCCAAAGCATCGTTTCATGGCGAACGACAGACGGCGGTCGCACACAGACCTCACAGATCTGGGAATTTAATCATTTTGTCCATACATAATCATTTCTAGAGCACATAAAGTTGTCAGGGAAACAAAACCTGACTGATACTATATGTTGGTCCATTACCTGCTGTCTAAACAGAATCACTTTGACATATATAAAAAGGCTACAATGAAACACACCTCCTCCACGGCATCAATCTGGAGACAAATGAATCTACCTCCCTTGAGTATTTGTTGTCATGATTTTCATGGCCATAAGAATATCCCTGATGATAAGTTACTCTCTCTGCCTCTGCCAGGAATGCTGTGTCTCATTCCTGTTCAACCCTTTCCTCTGGATGCCGTCCTCCTTTTGATTGACTGGGGCTCTGCAACATTCCCACACGAAGCGTGACAGATAAATAAAATGGAATCCAGTTAGAAGTTGTCTCAAACATCAGATAATTTATTCTTCTTTTGTTTCCTTGTTTTTCTTCCTCTCCACGGGGGGTAGGAACGGCAAACACATGTGAAGCCACGCACGGCAACGAGGAAGATTATCTGATGGAAATGATGCGTATTATAGATATTTATTGTGTGTGAAATATAGACGTTTATTTGTATGTATGTTTTAAATCATGACATTAAGATTCTTGTGGATGCTGCTGGAGTGATGAGCGAGGCGGTGTGGGAGGATCAGAGGGTGAACTGGATGTGGGGGAAGGTGTTTTGTGTATTATTTTGCATTTATTGCCAGTAAGTTGTATAAATGTATCGTGTGTGAACGGAATGAAAAGCTACTAAAAAGCTGGTCACACAAAAGACATTATTCATCTCCTAAATTAATCTGCAGCTGTGAGCTATAATTTTTTTGATCAAGATTCTGTTTTGTGCGGTGAGTAATAATAGTTTCTTTGCTTTAGATTCTCTATAATTCTGGCCTACATAGTTTGTCGGCAGATGCAAAGTTATTATATTAGTTTTCTTCCGGTGAAATGGTCAATTACCCTCTGCACTGTGCTGCTGATTCCTATCAGTTTGCGGCCTGGGGAAGACGAGCACAATCACATGTTTCAGAGATCAGTGTGTTATCAAAGCCTCATGGGAGTAGTAGTTGTTGGATGCTGACAAAATAATTGCTGTTTTATTGTAGCGCTGGAAAGAAGAGGTGATCAAGCCTTAGCAGCAAGTACAAGACTAAATTTAGCTTAGCATATTGGACGGAAAACCCCTCCAGTTATCATATTACAGCTTTTCAGAAAGGCTATAAAAGAATCCCAGTGTGAGAAAATGTATTGTGGAGTTGGGGCTAGTAGAACAAAGGCTAGCTTGGAAAAGGGGGTGAGACATCTGCACTCTATGCAGAACTGCCTTAAGATAAAGTTCTTAAAGTGGTTGTCAGATGCTGCACTGAAGTCTGTAGTAAAACTCCCATATCCTGTAAGGTTCTCCGCTGCTCCCTTTTATTTCCTCCAGCCTGAGAAAAACAGCCGTGTCCTGAAAGGAAGAAGATATTGCTGTCCCCACATGTCCTTTCTCCAGCAATATTTTAAAGACGACACTGAATCCAGGTGTCAGTTCCAACCATTGTCGCTTCATTATACGCCAAGTTTTCTTTTAGCTTCAGCACCGCGGTAGTTCCTGCCCAACTTTGGATTTCTATGCAACGCATTTTCTCGACTATGACGTGTTTCCATCAAGGTCGAAGAGAAGTGGTTATGAGAAGAAGAAGAAGAAGAGAGAGAGAGAGAGAGAGAGGGAAAAAAACAACACAGTACTTTAGAGCATTCAGATCCAGCTCTAATCTCCATTCTCAAGATGATGGAGGAAAAGGATCGCATATGACGGAAGAGTCTTTATAATGGATTGGAGGAAAAAAAAAAAAAAGATGACGAGAGCCCACGCAATCACCCCACCCTCTGGTGCAAGAACTAAATCCCCAAAGGAAACTCCTCATAAACATTCAGTTTGTTCAAGGCTGCTCAAAATGTATTCAGTTTCTCATTTATTGTACCTTTGGTGCATATCCGGTGGAACGCTGTGGCAGCATGTCGACCACTCAAATAACCTAGAAACAGGTTGTCTGCCCTTGCCATGGATGTCATAACTTCCACCCTGGCCTTTTTGAATTTAAAGTCTCAGTCAAGATGAATAATACAATAAATTAACTGTATATTCATTGAATTCGATTTGGGTTTAATCAGCGACATTACTTGTTTGTTTAACAGCTGGAAGGTTCATAGAGCGGCTGGATTGTGGGATTTAAACGTCATGCTGGATGGTTACGTTTCATATCCTTCACTAAAGGGAGAAAAAATAAGGGATCAGGGGAATGTAAATGCTCCCTCACCTCATCTAAGCCAGAATGAAACTCCACTTTGGCTGCCATTTTCATCCACACATGTGGAGTTTTCAGGAAAGGGAAGAGTGAAAAGAACACATTTGCCTTCACAAATTGCATGAAATCCTGCCCGGGATTTGGTGATAAGGGTTCAGGGCTTGAAGAGACACACACATTCTGTCAGTGGAGCTTTTGGTAGATGCCGTTAATATATTTTTGGAAGCAGTAGAATGAGTGACCTTGAAGAGGTAGTTGTCTCACCAAGGTTATAATATTCAGAACAATTAAAGTGCGTGGGTTTTTGTGTTTGTTCTCTCTGGGTTGGATGCTGTGTCCTTGTTGCAGACAGGCTGCAATGAGAATTGAAATGAGAGTGGATTGGACAGGAGGTATTGCATCACAGTCTAATGTGGAGCCTACAGTCGGTGCCAGTGAAAGCGTGCATCTCTGAAACGGGGGATGCAGTTCATTTTAGTTTAGCTGCCTCTGATTTTGGCTTTGTTCAGGCTTTAGGTAAACAGTAAACAGACCTCCCATGATCTGACTCTGGATGTTTGACAGCGTAATTATTTCGCAAAAGAAACTATTTGCCAGACTGAATCGAAGAGCGCTACATTTTTCGCTGTGACAAATTCTGGGAGGAGAGCGGAGCCAGATGGACAAGAAGCAGAACTGTCAGAGCCGAATCTCACTGTAGTCGCGGCTCTGGGGTCAATATTGCAAACAGCGTTTCGACTCCAACACAAACACTTTTGATCCTAGTGCTCCCGCTGATCCAAACATTTACTTATCCAAATTTACTTCCAGTTATTGCCTGAAAAGACAAAGCAGGCCTTTGCCCAGCAGAGTGTGGATGCTGTCAAAAGATTTGCCAAATGATTGATGACTTAGTGTTTGACATGTCTGTCAGCCAGTTCTTTGATTGTTTCTTATTGCTTTCATGCGGTGGCCCCGACCGACACGGACTTAAGATTCAGGTCAACATTTAGACCTTTTTAACCTCTAATCAGCATAGATGTAGCACCCAAGCAAGCACTGAGGTTTCTGCCTTTAATTATGGACTATTATTATCACTGTGGGATGAGCACAGAGGTCAGTGAATCTTTGCAAATTGACCCTTACAATTCTTCTTTTGTTCTCAGCTTAGACTGATGTTCTCCATGAGGTTTCGGTGGCATATATAGGAAGATGGAGGGGCATGAAGAGCAGGGGCATCTTTCGATTCCACATCTTAGGATTATCTGCGCCGAACAGTCTGTATGAGCAGAAACTCTTGATGAAAGGGTTTTATTGTCCATTAATAGATACTTCCAAGGGCGCGCAGGCTTTTACAGGAAACTCGTGTCATCGTCATTTTAGTTTGGTTTTCAGAAGGTATAGTGACGATGAACAGGATTGAGAGGAGAGATACGTATAATACCATTGCATGCAATTAGATTCAGACCCATGCAAGAGCTGAAAATGGATGATTTCCCAGGGGGTTGTACTAATCCACTCAAGTGCCATGGCACCTTGTCATGCACTTCTTTAAACAAATCATATTTTTATCCCGGTATAAGGTCACACTATTTACATGCATTTCAGGAGCTGCCAAAATTATTAGAGCTGGCATTACTTCTTAAAACATTATAGACTGTTCTGGTTGGAAATCTACCTTAACTGGGCATTCATAATGAATCCATTACACATCTATAAATGCACAGTGGATGTGGAACAACAGCACCATAGGGCGTCCATGTCAAGTCTGCGGGTCTCGAAATTGCATTGTAGTCGATGAATGCGGTTTGCAAGACTCCATCATCAAGCGGCTGCCGGGCGAAAATGAAAAGACTGGCAACATTCATCAATACTTCAAGTGCGGACCGCGTGTCATGACTGAATAGGTCGCGCGTAATCACGGACGCCGCAATGATGTGATCCGCTGTAATAACACTGACGCTTACCATGTGTTAACCTCTGCTGATGAAGTGTTTGAACCGTGTCAGTGGCTACATGTACTTGATTCTCATTCCATTCCCAGTTACTCAAATAACCTGACTTTTGGGTCAATGTATGGAGCTGCTATAAGTGGCTGATAATAGTTTATATAGAAAAATGCTCTCATTATGAGGTTAAGAGGCTTGGCTTGCTGCGATATTTACCCGACTTGCACAGCGCTATGGTTAACCTACTTTTGCTCATTCAAAGAGGGAGGGGGTAGCTGGCAGCTGCTTTTCATACTTTTATGCCAACGGACTGATCTGTGAGTGAAGCACCATGATAGGTGGAGAAGCATATTCTGTTAAATACTTTATTTATGATGATGGCGCCTCTCATTTAAAAGGAGGTATCAAAGTTGCACGAATAGGGCTTAACCTATGTACCCCAAATGGGCTGATATCCAGATTATCCGTCACAAAAAGGCGCTGGTGTGTGAGAAACAATCTCCATAGCTATGCTTGCAATGTCCCAGTCTACCAGTCTCTGCAATCAAACCCTTAAAAGTCCATAGCTTTTAGATTAGTTTGCTGATTTGTAACCAACAGATGACCCAGAAAACTTCTTTTTAGTCATAGCGTGGCATGTTTAATGTTTTATTGACTGAGATATGTAGCGTAATAATAAAACAGTGGCTGACTCATCCCTATAAACGTTATTCCTCAACCATTATAATGCACCAAAAAAAAACTGTAGCACATCAGTAGAATGGAAAATCCATATGTACTAACGATAAACAAATCAAAATAGCCAATTACTGCAAACGCTGCACTACAGCACAAAAGCTGTTTGTTATGGAGCAGAATGTTAAGGACAGTGGAAGAAAATGCAACTCAGGAATAATTAGAGTTCCAGCGCTAATTTAGGATTCAAAAACTTAATGACAAAATAATGATTAAAATGATAAATGATTAGTGTTTGCTCATGTATCCATAACAGTAGTGACACATCTATAATCTGCCCATATTTAACATAAAATACTAAACTTGTCTGAGACATCAATCCATTCAAGTGAACCTTCATCTCTGCTAAATATACATTTGTATACATAAATGGTGCATTCAGTGACGCTCTGAGACTGAAAGTGTTTACAGTTATTCTGCTGTCTCAGGCTTCTGTTGGGTGGATCTTTGCTGGGAACGATGTGAGGTCCCCAAACTCCACGCACTAATAATCATAAAGGCGTAAATTGGCTGAACCTAACAGGTGCAATAAAACTAACAGGAGAGTGATGGAGATGTCAGTTGAGCACTCTTCTGCTCACACCCACATAGTCCTCAGGCAAGGTTTAATCAGCCAAAGTAAGTGAAAACAGCTGGATGGACCATGGGTGTATAAGGGCTTTAATGTCAGCGGAACCGCTTCAAACTTTTAAATGCAAAGAAAAAAGCACTTTGCATTATCCTTTTCATCCGTGTTTGCTTGTTTTTTTGTCTTGTGGTTTGAATGTCGCAAATGCAATGCATTTTTTTTTGAGAGCACTGCCTCTCAAATCAAGGATTTTTAGAGTGTTTTTGAGTGCACTAAAGGGAGGTTTTGTACACTCACAACTGCATTACAACACAGTGATGAGTAACTGACAAAAGAAAAGTAAGCAAATGTGCATTGTGACATGGCAGCTCTCTTTAAGACGCCTCAGCTCTCTGCAAGTTGATTTGGATAATGAACTGAAATGATAGACGCCAAGCTGCCTATATAAAGTAGGAATCCAAATATTTGTGCAGTTCATGAGCTAAAGCATGCAAACTTTAAAAAGGCCCAATGAGCTCACGCCAAAGATGACTGCATAATTATCTGCAGAGCTAAGTCACAGAGAATGCTAATGAGAGCTCTTCTCTTTAACAGCTATAAAAGCTATGTAAAGCTTAACATTTAATGCGCTCTATGCAGAAGCACGGCGACATCCTTACCTTTACTGTTACCTCCACAGAGCTGAAGAGCTGAACTGTGTGGAGGCCCGCTGTGTCTGAAAAGCCCAAGGTTGGTGCCTGCATGACACTTAATTGGGCCATCCTATTCAACATCCACCATTTTCATCACACAGACATGTTTCGCACTATACCAAACTGAGTATTGATTCAATAAACTGTCTATCGATTCTAAAAGGCTGGGCATGTTCCTACTCTCCGTCTCTCTCTGTCTGGCGCTTGCTCTCTCTCTCTCTCTCTCTCTCTCTCTCTCTCTTTCTGTCTCAGCTTTAAATTTTCCATCTTATTTGTGATGACAGACAAAGCACTTAAAGGGTGAAGCTTTTTAGACTCAGGACTTTTGAGCATATGACAGAGCGCATTAGCTTTTCCACTTTATGCAGATATTGGCCCACTTTGTCACTAAAAAGGCGTGTAGAGGACTATTTTTGCCCAATTCAAAGTGAGGAAAGTGTGTCATGACCCAGTAACACATAGTGAAACCTGTGTGAAGTCCTGCCGGATCGCTCCCTCATGTTATATCCTTTCTTGGCGTTGAACATTAATCTTGATTGACAGATTGCCGTGCGTTTGAACTCCTCCCAGAGGAGAACGCCATAAGTAACACCTTTTTAACAAGCGCTCAGAATGAAATGGCTGTGTAGTCTGGAAGTTCTCTGTCTGACGGGGTCAGTGAAAGGGGTGTTAATTCCTGTGTGTCTGAATGAAAACTAAATGCAGTCAACAGTGTCATGCTCCTCTAAGAGCGGGAGCAAAACAATGTTTAAAGGACAGTATTTTGCACAAGCCGCCCAGACCGGCCTGTCAAGTCTGTCTACAGTCACAAAGGGAAAATAAATTGTGAAAGTGCAGTTGCTTCAACACATGCATATCTTACTGTGCTACTTTGAATCTAAATTAAGGTAATCATTACTGAATAGTGAAAGTTGGCATTTACATTTATTTTCATGTCACTGTGCGCAGGAGAAATTTAACAACACATTAATCAATTTGGTTAACTGCTTTTTCTCTGTGCATTTTCACAATCGTCTCCTTTGACCGGTGCGCTTTTAGTTTAGTCGTTATAACAGCTTTATTTTCTTCCTGGAGAAAAGTACTTTTCTAGGCTTTCACCAATGCATGAGGATAAGAAGCTGCAACAAAGGCTATATTTCAATTTCACTGTGCAGCATAATGCTCAGTCTTTCTTTTGAATTTTTATGGTGACCTCAATAAGGTCTGGTAAGATCTCGCATGGTGAAAAAGTGTATATTCCTTTATGAGATTGTTTTATAATATCTGCTGATAAACCAATGTATAAGATGTCGGCGGAGGATTTCATTCCTATCCCTGTAACTCAACCTGGAAAGACTCTGTGCAACGTGGTCTCGAAATGTGAAACAGGTTTTAAGGTTTTGAAACATAACTCTCAAATACTAAAAAAGAATAGTCTGACATTTTGGAAAACATGTTTATCCGCTTTCTTGCCGAGAGTTAGATGAAAAGATTGATACAATACTCTCATGTCTGTACGCTACATATGAAACTCTGGATACACGTAACCTCTAGCAAAACCACAACCTGTCTTTTTTTTACACTTTAGTTTTTGCACAATTTAAACAAATGATATATAATGTCAATCTAAGCAGTAGCTGGTCATAGCTGATCATACACAGACATGACAATGGTGTCTAACCGTAAAAGCACATTTCTCAACATGTCAGAACTTTGAATCTGAATTTAGACTTGAAAATGACAACAAAGTGATATTCATAAAACCTATTAGTGCCGTCTTTTGTATCATGTCATATCAAGACGTTTTGTCTCAGTGTGACACTTCTGGTGAAAAATGACTATAAAAACGTTCTCGTTTCTGTTTCTAGTACACTTTACATTCCTTCATTAAAAATGAGAGCAAGTGTTAATGAATTACTGAACGAATGAATTAATTGTGTGTATTATACAAAGTGATTCTCAAAGTAGCACCTCTTTAACATTAAACTCAGAGGCGTCACATTTACATTACCTAATTGGGTACAGTTTTAGCTATTTATGTGCTAGTTTGTTTTCCGAGTTTAAAACAAATATGCAAATAAAGCTCGAAGCAGCATTTTAATATTTCTGCCCCGAAGGCGCGCATGCTGTGTTCAATGACATCTCTCAGTTAAAATGAAAACTACACTCTCAATATTGTTTATGTGTTGTGTTCACTGTTGTTTCCCCACCAACAGTTCTCAGCCAAGTGGAACCATCTCCCATAGCATTTGGTGGAGGTGGAAGACAAGCTCTTAATCGGCTGTGTTATTGAATTATTGAATTAAAAGCTTAAGTACTCAGGGTGAGCATGTCAATTTTTCACAACTGAATGGTACACTGCTCATTCCATTTTCATCTGAATAGATCATTTGTGTATGTAAAATGTAGAAGAATGGAGGTATTACACAGATCAGTTTCATTGTCTGTAATTCCCTTTCACTGTGACTGTAATCATTCTGAGAGACAAGTCATATTCATCCAGCACTGCATGCTAGTCCTTAATCTGCATTCAGCCCCCCTCAACAGCATAGCACTTTTTTGTCAAGCAGCTGTACTGTAGTGCAGTGTTAATTAAAAAAGGGTTTGCTTCAAAGCAAATTCTGCATAATTATGGCAAAAGTGGAAGTTTAACCTGCTTTACATCCTTGTGATGTAAAACAACGATATAGTGTTAAGAAATTGGAGGAGTAAGTGTCGCAGCAAATGGTTCAGCCCTTTTCTACTTGACATTCCGCTCACCTGTCTTCATCCCCCGTGTTCTGAAACCCTGGGACTGATACAGATAAAATGATGTGATGTTTCTGCCTGTATTTCAATGGGATGAGTTGCTGTGACCCACGCAATCTCCCTCTCAAAGAGTATTTCAACTTATGCAGATGAGCTCATCAGAGCTGCCTGCTGAGATGAGACATCTAGGTCTGGAATTGTGTCAATACCAGCACCAAAACAAATGCAAATCAAAATCCAAATTAATGTGTTTTCCCTGAGGAGAAACTGAGTCGTACTTATAGTCAGCTCTCAGTAGATGACAGGATTCTGTTATCCCGAGCTCATGAAAAACAAGGCATTCTCAAACCGCTCACCGAGCCAGGGTACAAAAGTCAGTGTCTGCAGATGGAGAAACTAAACTAAGTAAAAAAAAAAAAAAAAAAAAAACAGGGAGGCGTTTGTGTGATTGTCTTACAGATGAAAAAACAGAAAACATTTCTACATTTCCAGGATTCCTAAGTTTAGTGATCCATCTCGGTAAACATACATCCATGTTTATACTTAATATTTCTGTATAGACTGTGTCAAGCAGATGTAGTGGTTACGCTCCCAGTTTGCTAAGTAGTATTACTCAGGTCACAGCAACATTTCAGTCCCTGCCTTCTGCTTGAATGAATAAGAAGCAGCCATGTTTTGTTTTTTTTGTTTGTCTTTAAAAAAAAAAAAAAAAAAGCAGGTTATGTTTGGAAAGAAATGAGTAAATGAATGGATCGTAGTGGTTTAAGCTGTTCTAACCGTGACCTTTTGTCACTACACCTACCCTCCCTGCATTTGACTGAATTGTAGTGAACAGTGCATATAAAATGTCTCCTAACCTTGACATCTCTCTTTCAGTGAAGATGCTATGTTTCTTATTTATCGCATAATTCTCCCCTTCGTGTCTGCTTATGATAACCTTTAATGCACTATTTGTTCAATGCTTTGCTGCTGCAATGACCCACTTTCCCCACAGGGATCATTAAAATTTCATTTTATCTAATCAAAGAATTCATTGAATTCAAAAAAAAAAAAAAAAAAAGTCTTTGCTTGTAACTGACGGTTGCAGCCGAAACGTTAACTTTTTTATTCATAGATTCATGTCTCTTCATTTGTCAGACACATTCATAAATAAACCTATAATCACAAGTAGACATTAACTGGCAGCAGCTCTGATGACTTGGAATTTGAGAGGAAGAGTACAAAAGCATGAGCAGGGTTTCCAACTCCTGCTTATGACGCATATACTTCTGATATAAGCATTGAGCAGAGGAAGTCAACTCATATTCTGTTGGTTGCACTAAGACACAGTGCCCATTTTTATTGGAGTTTTAAAATAGAAATAGCTGTGTAAAATCTTGATTGTGATTTTCTTTTGACGTTCCCCTAACTAGGATCTAGACTACTGCAGAGAACATGTGCTGGTATACAGGATATAGCTACAGTCGGCGCGATTGCAGAGTCGCTAGAGCTTTTTGTCATTAACACGTATTAAGCACCTTGTAGACATAAAATTCACTTCTCTCACATGGAAACATGACAGCCTCAGAAGTTCTCACCAGTCAAAAATAATTGCCTTCCATGCACACAGTGTATACAAATTTAATAAAATACACAACAAGTACAGTAGCCCACATTCACGTGTAAGCTCAGCTTATTTTCACATAAACTGCAGAGGACAACAATAAAATTACAAATACATTCTTAAAAAACTGTTTTTATAGGAACCTTAAATGGTTTTATGAAAAGGGACATTCCCTGTTGCACCACCATTAACAGTTCATAAGACACTTCACTTTTGTATTTAACGTCACTGATATGTATTTCAGTTGCCTGTGATATTCAAAGAGATGTTCCTTATACACTAAATGGAGACAGAAAGCTTCACTGTACAAAAGCAGACAGGACTCAATAGCTTAACAGTAGCAATTTGTTCAACAGCCTCACAAAATCGGAGCTTGAAATGTGTAAAATACAGACATCTAAATTGACAGGTACAGTACACCGTGAAAACACTTGAAGTCAGGTAAGCACTGATTTCCCCCCCAAACCTTCACAGCAGTCAAGGACACAGATTTCACTTAAACACAACAAGTCACAAACTCAAAAGAAACATACAAAGCAGATGGTTTTTGGTTATACAATGCGTGTCTGGACACCTCTGTGGGTCAAAATAAATCGCCTCTTGGTCATTAATCTGTGATATCATCATCACACCCCTGGCAGGTGAGAGCGAGCGGGGATCATCTGACCTGTCAGTTACCGGAGTCCCGTGGGTCGAGAGCGCAATCCGACCCCCCGCACTCCTGGCTGATGACAGAGCTGTGAATGAGACTGCTTGACAGAGACTTAGGCCTGAGCTCGCAGGTCAGGTAGGGGGGCTCCTCCAATTCAGTGTGCAGTGGGGAGCACTGGCCATCTGGAGGTCCATAGGCACTGATGTCTGAGCCACCCTCCCTCTCTTCTGTGGACTCTTGGTTGGCCAAGTCCAGGGGCATACTACTCTTGGTGGGACTACTGGACGCAGATGGACTCTCCTGTAGCGGTGGGCTTAGCGCACGCTGCGATTTTAAGTAAGGTTTGACATTGGCCACAAGGATTGTACTGTCCCGCTGTTCCTTTCCGAACGTGCTGAGGGTTTTTCTGCTGCTGCAGCTGATGGTGCCATAAATCTCTGTCTCTACCATGGCATCCATTCCCACAGGGATGAAAAGGTTGGTGCGATTATCGGCGCTGTCTGCTTGGCTTCCTACCCGTAACTTTGGCATCCAGCATCTGTCAGAATGTCCCAGTGCACGACATTCATCGGTGCAGTGGACTGATTTGTCTTGCTCTGCAAAAACAGTTAAACATTTGTTATTGGACCCTGCTGGGATACGAGTAAACAACCTAAAAGAAAATGTAGATGACATTTTGAAGGATGAGCAACGATAATAAAACACTCCAGCAAACACAAATTCCAGCACTATTCTTAAAATCCTGCTACTAACTATAGCATCTTTCTTGATAGAGGTTACTCAGTATGCATCGCTAGAATAAAATAAGAACCAGCAGCCTGTTGCAGCAGCTATGGGAGAGTTCAAATTTAGCAGTGTTGTTTTCTTTTAGGCTTTTCTAGTCTGGAAATCACCCACAATGCAACCTTAAAATAACAACGTCGCACAGAGAAAAAATTAATTTTTCTCTTTTTCCTCGCTGGTCAATGTAGCAAATGAGTGAGTCAAACTATTCATGAAACCTTTTCCCTCTGGTATTCTCAACAACTTGTGTAGGTGTTTCCTGGAAAATATCATCTGGTGCAGAGGAAGTGATGTGTTTCTCATTTACATTTCCAGCAGCAGTTTGAGTGGAATTAAGAGAAAAACAACAGTGAAATTTGCATGAGCATGAGTGATATTCACCATTTCTGATGTGAGAGCGGTGAGAAAATCTATAGTCGGAATAATGTGGGTTTGAACAGGCTCATTATTTTCATGTTTGCATTTTATAGATGGAAATGTATAGGTGCTCATTTAGGATAATCTGGTTGATAAAAGCTGGTTGCAAATCAGATAAATATCCTAAATTAAAAATCAAGGTGAAATTTTGGAAACACCATTTGTAGCACAAACACTCATTAGTTCGACCTTTAATAATTCTTCTAATTACTTTGAGGGACTCTGGTGCATTCTCAGCAGCTCATTAGCATTTCCTGCCCATTTTTCATTTCACTCCTTATTAGTGGATGCATTTTGTGACCCGTCCTTGCCAAAAGAGGACCTTGTTTACTGTAAACAGCGAAAGAACACAACTGCTTTTGGATGTGTGGATACACTGAAAAGTGAAAATCAATCAAACTGATACGCTTCTTTAAAACAGAACTTGGCTTTGGTGAGAATGGGAAAAAAATGGAAAACCTATAGCTGCTAGTTGTAGAGTTTTAATTTGAGGGGTGGACATTTGTCACTGGATGCAAAGACAACATGCAACCTTTCATTCTTGACACAACATATTCTTGATTGAAGTGGTCGCCTGATTATTCCACGACTGGAGTAGCTTGAGCTGCATTAGCTGATGCTGAACACAAAGTCAAACGCCACAGGACGGTGCAACATGTGCGAGTGACTGCGTTTTAGTGTCAGTAGTAAAAAGTGGCTTTATCTTTGTGCCTCCACCCGCTCTTTTATATTTCACACCACGACTAACCCCGGTAGGAGCACAGAGAGAGTGACACAGAGAGGGAGTCAATTTCCATATGGTGTTATGACGCAGAAGGTTTCATTTTTCCTGTAGCCATTACATTATCAAAATTAATTTGACAATGATGCATCGGGGTATTTTGCATGTAGAGGCATGAAGCAAAATGTCAAACATGTCTTTGCAAATTGGTCGTAAATGACAGTTTTCCCTCATTTGTCATCCATGAAAACAAAACAGCAATTTAATTCGTAAAAGTATAAATTTAATCTTCCTGTTGTTCCGGTGACTGATTTAACTTTAATAAAAGTGTTTTCTTTGCTGTGACGCCATGACGCTTTTAATGACATCCTTTACGCTAGATATGCAAACAAATTAAAATAATGATCGCGGAATCGATCAGCGTTTGCTTTATTTATTTACATTTTGCTCAGCGTGTGCGTTGTGTCGAAAATCTCCAACTATAAAAAAAGAATAAATGAGGCGAAGAGACGAAGACAAATGCGCAGACAAAGTCACCACATCTGCAAAATCTCCCCCCTCCATGTAGGTGTCTGTCCCACAGGAGCCAAACGTTCCAAGTAAAATATTGTGACAGAAAATATAAATAATTCTCACATCTAGATCGAGTCACAGCGTAACACTTCACATACCCTCTCTCTCATAAATCTATGTCCTCCTCTCATGGAAAGCAAAAAATCCAACCAACACATTGAACCACAGCATTTCATTCAATCGCAACACGGTTTGATACTATGCTGATCAGCTCTCGTAGCTTTGGTCTATAAATAAGGCTTCTCCATCTTGCTCACATGCCATTATGTGATATCAAAGACAATGAGCAGTAAGTGACTGACTGTGAACGAGCCACTTGATCTCATTTTCAAACCTGGCCCTGATGAGGACGAGAATATCAGCCTGGAACAAGGGGAAACTCCGCACGATGGGGCGCTTCCTAGAGGAGGTGGTGATGGTGGAGGTGGAAGGAGGGGGGGGGGGGATCTTCTCGTTCAAAGGCAATGGTACATTTCCTCGCACACCAGGCTCAGCCAGTTTGCTGGAGGACGCGCAAACCCGATGGGGGGAGTTCAAACAAAAAACAGATACCTTCTCTGCACCACAACCCCCATGAGATGTGAAAACCAGCACCATGTGCCACACTGTAAGCTCATTTGCAAAGTACAGGCCAGCACTATCAACTACTGCTGCTCAAGTCTATGAACACCCACACAAACACACACCCACCCACACACACACTTGCAGCCATAGGACAAAATGAAACTGTTAATTATTCTATGAGTGGATGGAGTTTTAGCACATTAAACAGGGCTGGCGATGATGTGAGGCCATAACTCTTTAGAGACTTCATGAAGAAAGCTTACATTCAAGAAACAGGCTTTTCTACACATTATCATATAACTTTTTTTATACCTTTTTGAGCTACAGTATTTTTATGAGAATTGTTTTAGGATAATTGGTGTCATATTCTATTATGTAATCTAATCATGTACGTCTTTATATGTTGCCTCAGAAAAAGTTTTGCAGTTTGAAAAGTTGCACATGTACATACATTTTTGGGGAGAATGCAAATTTCACTGTGTCTTCTTTTCCTTTGCTGTTTGCTGGGTTTTTTTTTTTTTGCTCTGTAGCTGTACCCAACTGGGGTTAGATATTCACATAAAGAATGTTCACGTGGAGACAAATGTGGTTTCTCTCTCAGTGAAATGAAATCAGTCGCTTTTGACCGATAACACAACAGATGCTATTTTGACATAAGATTCTAAACCCAGGAGCTGTTATTAATAACTGCTTAAATAATGTATGAAATATTGTACGAATTGTGCTTATTTATTCAGAGCAACGTGGTAAAAATTCAATGAGTCTGATAAACAATACATTCAGTAATCTGCTCCGCATTTGTCAGAGCTGATTGCTATTGGTTAATTTAAGTCAGTTTCAAGGATCTGGAGAATAATACTCTTTGCTTTTACATTGACAGTTTTTACTTTATTTTAGATAGTTTGGGAAAATCATATCTGTTTACACATCTTAATTGGATATTGACTCTAGTCTTTTATGGCCTCTTGACTGGATTTCCTCTATACTTTGTGTATATGTGTCGTCTTAGTTGTGAATTGATGTACATTGTTTTATGTTGCCCTCTTGGCCAGGTCTCTCTGAAAAAGAGATTTTCATCTCACTGAGATTTTTATCTGGCTAAATAAAAGAGATTGAAATTAAATAAATGTGAGAGTGTCTCATGTGGTGTGAACGAAGTTGGTGAAAAGGTTTACAACAAAATTAGATCACGACACTGATCATAACTGTGCTTTTTAAAAAGTGATATCAAGCTGGTCAGGTGCTGGACAACCAACTAGATGGTGGTTATGTTTGAAATCATAATAAAGCAGGAGGATTTTTCATAACCGATCCTCACAGTTAATCTTTTTGGTGCAACAGGCCATAATTGTGCCTATTTACATAGAAGTCTGTACAAGCCATTTTTATTCTTTCTGAAACTAATTTCATTTCCAGGCTATGTCCCATGATTTTTTTCCCCTGTCATGTTACTGTAATATGTGAACTTACACTGTTAGATTCAACGCATGAACCGTTCTGGTGCTATCTTTGTCAGGACTAAGATCAAGAGAAAATACGTATTTGAGTTCAAAATGCATTTTACATCAAAAGGGAGAACTAAATGATGGCTTTGATTTGGCAAAAGCGCAACACAGATCCTGCATATTATAAGTGTTACGCTTTGAAGCATCTACACCCCAGATTATAGTCCTGTGCCCTGTGCGTTTGTGTTTCTCCGTCTTTCCTCCAGCGCCACAGAGAAAAGTATTTTTTAGGCAGAGATGTACGCGAGGCCAGAACAATAAGCATAAGCAAGGAGAGGCAGAGAAATGCTGAACTCATTTCCATGGTACCTATCACCACTGCAGAGGAGCCAGCAGATGATGCTGATGCAAAGGGATGTATGTGCTTAGAAGGTTCAGCGAAAAACACAGAAAGGTATTTTTGTCATTGTGCTATTTGTCTCGCTATATAACCAGAAGCAATTTACGGATCATGTCTGCATGTTTGCATAACATTAAATTCTTAATGCTTACGAGAGATAAAGATTTTTTTTTCATGCCATAATCACACCTTTATGATCACGCCCTATAGTTTGCCTATGTCTTATAAAAAAATATCAACTATGTGTAACAAATTGGAAAACAATAAATGTATCACAGTACTGTTAGTAGCTTTATAATTTATATTATTTAGAAACAAAAATGCTGGAGGAAGAGGATGAGAAAGTGAGGGTGCTTTCATCTATTGTGCCTGTCACTGGTTTTCCATTTCCATTTTCCATTCCATCACTGAATAAAAAAATTTTTGTTGAATAATAGCTCTAAAATTACAGAGTTACACAATGGCCTTATATAGTCCACTGCATTTACATAGTCACATAATAGAATCATGACAGAGTGACAAAGTAGCTGTGATCTTATGGGCAACTGTGAATGGAACAATAACATGTTCTCAAAAACAAAGAAAACTGCCTGCCCATTATAAATAGAATCAGAGAAAGCCTAGCAACATACCCACTGTGCATCTGGTGTCTGTGAGAGTGAATAAATATTCAGAGTGCATGATAGTGGAAGCTGCACAGGTGCATATATTACCTGTATCAAAGCAGCCAGGAGACTAGAGGGAAGGTAAAGGTAAAGACATAAAAGCAATACTACTTAACCCACAAGCTTTTGTGTTGGTGCATTTGGAACTAAAATTCTGTGGTGTCTCCATTTTGGATAATAGTGCTATCTTGTCAAAATCTGCACAACAGTGGCTTTGTTGTTCAATAAATGCACCTGTATGTATGTGTGTGAGCCACAGACAGAAGGAGTGTGTGGGCTGCAGGGTGATGTTTTTGTGTGATCGGGTCTAATGCATAGTGCATAATGTAGATCTTCCATCTAGCAGTCAGCAGACAGTGACACCATTTAATGTTCAACTGACCAACCCGGAGAGAGAAAACCATTTAATCTAACCATTAGCTTTGCTTTTAAATATATTTCTCGAACACAAACAGGAGAGGCATCAGGAAAAAACCTATTAATATTAAAAGCAATGCTCGACTTCTTTGCATTTCTCTTATCTTACATATGCAGGTCTATAAATTAACTGACATTCCTGTCAAGCGAGCGTCAGCGCTGCACGTGTAAATATTCAGTCTCGCATGTACAAAACATCTCTTTCAATATGTGTCCATTTGATTGGCCTAAGAACTTGGGCTGAATCAGATTCAGAAATGTGCTGCGAAAAAAATGTGATTGAATTTACACCTCCCACAGAGTCAAGTTTGGTCTGCCATAATTCCACATAGCACACACTCTCGCTCGCACGCACACACACACACATACACACACACACACACATAAACACGCTCGCACGTACACACAAAAGTGAGATAGACAGAGAGAGAGAGGGAGAGAGAGATTCACACATCCTTCTGGCAGCCGCAAGAGTGTTTCCATCTCTGCCCTCCTGAGCATGCCACAAACAAACAGTTCATAGCAATGTAAATGGTGTGGAAAGTACTGCATAGGGACCTGATGACCAGAGCCATTCTCTTCCAAGGCTCACACAAGGAAATGAGAAACATCACCACTTCACTCAGGTCCCCCATTATCTTTTATCTTACCAGTGAGAGTAGCTTTCATATTTTCAGTTTATATCCACAATAGCTAAATATATCAGTCCCTATCAGGTCAGGCGGGTTGTAACAGATTGACAATCATCTATGATTATACTCCTGGCAGTGCGGATCGTTTCAGATTTGTGAAATAAAATTTAACATTTCTATTTTCAGTCGTAAAGCAAAGCTCCTCTCAAAACAGTGTAACCACTGCAAACCCGATAATAACTGAGAAAATCTTTCCAAGCAAAAGGTGGAAAGACTCTTGTCATGTTGCACCAGAAATACCTGTCATTTTGCACTGCAAGTGTCTATCATGTTTTCTTGTCTCTGTCGTCTTATTCCAGACATGCATGCATGCAGCGAGTCTGTGTTCAAATAATGACGTGATCAAAAGAGACACAGACGGAGGTACACTTTGCCATGCATATGAGTTTGTTTGAAGGCAAAATCAGACAGAAGATGTTTGAACATTCTACCTTCAGCCAATGGACCCTTTTATCCTTTAAAACTACCATCTACCTTCCACTCCGGTGCCTTCATGTCATCTTTGAAACACAGCTCAGGCTGTCTGCAATGCAAAGCGGTACAAAGTAAGACTACCTGCATCTCATATCTGGCTCTCCCTCTTTCATGTTTAATATTGGTCTGCGTTGGCTGCACCCAGGGGCCAGCGGACCTCCACTTAAACACCGGCAAGCTGTGTTGCATGTTCTCAGTGCATAGAGTATAAACAATGTCTGGTACAAGAGTCAGTTAGGCATCTTCAAGATGTCAGGAAGAGAGTGCATCCACTCACCCTGTTCAAAAGGCTGGCCATTAACTGCTGTTGCTTTCATCTTGAGGGCCTCCCTAGCAGACGTGTCGCAGTGTGAGCCTTTATTAGTATCCTGGTCACTATCAGCCTGGTCACTATCACCATGGCCACTGTCTCGGAGGCTTGCTCGTTCTGCATCCTTAAATGTTGAGCTGCAGCAGAATAGAAGGAGGGGGGGAAAAAAAGCATAACTTGCCATTACCTCTGCGTGAGCACTCCTGTTTGATAGCCACAGTCAGCTGGCTTGATACAAGGATGGAGAAGCTAAATGCACTGGTCAGGAAGCTTTTGGATCGAGCTCTTACCTTTGAACAAATGGCTGCCTGCTGCCAGCATAATTGGGTTCTGAGGGGAAATTTTCCGTCTAGAAATGAAAGGAAAATCATATTTTGCATTGGCCATGTAAAAAGTTTCATGCAAATTTCAACAATAGGCTGACTAACATGAGATTCAGACAGGAAAGGAAAAAGTCTTGTCTGACTTGTGTTTTTTTTTTTTTCTCAGAATTCTTATATCTTTATCATAGCACCTGAAAGATGTCAACAAAAGCCATTGAGCACCTGCCAGTGTTGACGGCATGATAAGAACAAGTCTCCATTGTGACCATATGTGACTCCTTGGCAAGGCAAAGGAGTAAAGCATTAGCCACTGTCATCAGCTTCCTTTTTCCCCTATCTTGAGAATAATGTGTTTGTGTTGATCACACCCACACACCCTAGTGACTGGTGACAGTGCCAGGCCTTGTCATCTGTGTTATCATCTCCAAATGAGACTGTCTGTGAGACTGTCCTAGATATTTACATCGTTTACAACAGATAATTCTGCTGTGCTAAACATCACGACAAGCCCATGCTGTCAAATTAGCATGTTAGCTGGCTCGTGTACACAACCCCGCCATCTCCGCGAAGCGAGGCTGGACCCTATTAATGGCCTTATCGTGCCAACTTCGGATGCGGTCGGGTGGATCTGGCCCATATTTGCGGGGAGCGAAAAATGCGATTGTAAGGTTATGCTGTGTGCATCTAGCTGTCTGGTGCGCATTGGTTCAGTAATGTGATCGGACAAGCTGCTCAAACACCTGTCCAATCCCACATTTCAGGCAGGGTTTTGTTTTCACTCTATAGCAGTGGATCTGCCAGGGTCACAGCAGCCTTGTTTAAGACTCACACTGTTTGCATGTCTAACTGAGAGGACTTTCTGATTATGCAGACCACCTGTACCATTTTGCGAGAGAAGACTTACACCCGTGCACTTTCTGAAGTGATTCTAATTCCTCAGACGCAGTTAGAAAATGCTCTCTTTTTTTTTTCTTTTTTCTGTGAAATGCCATCTACAACGCGTTAATACATTCCAACAGTAAGTTGCGTGATCATGCAGAGAATATTTCATAGTGTCATAGGAGGGAAAGAAAAAAAGCGATAATAATGATGTCTGCTCACAGTGACAGTTTCTCTTTTTCAGTCGATTACTTTTCCTTTGTCAGATTTGTATGGCAAAGCAGCGGGTGCAGATAAGCGAGAATAAAGGGCAGATAAAGAATACAGTGCAGCATCCTCCTTACCTGTATCACTGACATCCTATTCGCTGGAGTGTCTGTGCTAAGCCCGGCAAAGCTGGAGTGGCAACCTGCCCTGGGGACTGTCAGGCTGTTTGGGGTGGTTTTCAGGTACATGACCTCTGACCTGGGCAGGGTGAGTGGCAGAGGGCTCTGGTAGTCAAAACATATTGGTGAAGTGATGAGAGACGGGCTGCTCACCACATTCATCCGGCTGGCAGAATCTCTCTCCTCCATCTCACTCTGCACCAGCATGATGTCACTCTTGTTGATCCTTTTCTTTTTGCCTTTCCCCACTGGAGGATTGGAGTACTCAGCCATGCGGCAGTTATAATTCCCAGTCTCCTTATCTTGATGCTTGGACTTGACAGCGATGGCGGTCATGACTGCTAAGAGCATGACAGAGATAATGCAGAGGGTAACTATGAGGGGCAGGGATACATCCCAGTGCTGCTGTTCCCCGCTCGCGCTGGAACCCCCTCCTGCTGCCGTCTCTGTGTTCGCCTTAATGATCAGCTTAGCCACGGCAGATAAGGGGGGCTTGCCATGGTCAGTTACCTTCACCACCAGCTCAACCACTGGGGCGACCTCTTCCCAAAGAGCGTGGGCAGTCCTGACCTCTCCTCCCACCGGATCCATCTCGAACAGGTGGTCGTCATTTCCCTCCGTGATCTCGTAGGTCAAATGGCCGCTCTCTCCGTGGTCGTGATCCACCGCTTTCACCGTGGCCACGATGTATCCGATACCTACGTTTCTAGGCACTGGGATTTCTGCTGTATCATTCAGCAGAAGGGGCAAAATAATAACTGGGAGATTGTCGTTGACGTCAAGGACGTTGACCCTGACCGTAGAAGTGCTCTCCATGTGAGGGGATCCTCCGTCTTTAGCTTGAACTTTGAACTCAAAAGACTTCGTCTGCTCATAATTGAAAGACCGTGAGGCATATATGGCTCCATTGGTGGGGTTGACAGACACGTAGGTGTACACAGAAACATCTCCGATATGTGACGGCAGGATGGAGTACGACACCGTTCCATTGCGACCTACATCTGGGTCGTGGGCCAGAACAGAGCCCAGATACTCCCCTGGGATGTTGTTCTCAGGCACCTGTAGCACGTACACCGTCTTTGTAAAGCGCGGTGCGTTGTCGTTCTCGTCCAAGATTTTCACAGTGAACGACTTAGTGTAGTTCAAAGAAGGGATCCCATTGTCTCTCGCCACTATTGTCACATTGTATTCGTCTTTCATTTCCCTGTCCAGAGGTCTGTCTGTGAGCAGCGTGTAAAAATTATCATTGTTCTCCTGCAGTCTGAAGGGTACGTTTCCCAGCACCCTGCACTGAAGCTGACCGTTCCGGCCAGAATCTTTATCAGTCACTCTCACCAGCGCTATGACAGACTCTGGAGGTGCTGCCTCGCTGATGGCTCCCTGCCGCACAGAAACAAAACTTATTATTGGGGAGTTGTCATTTTTGTCGAGCACTTTCACAGTAATTTTGCAGTGGCCTGGAATCGGGTTGGGCCCAAGATCCTTCGCCTGCACATCAAACTCTATGATTGGATTATCTTCATAGTCAATTTCTCCCTGGACCTTGATAACGCCAGTATTGGGGTCAATGGAGAACAAATCTTGGATTCTCTCTGATGCATATCCAGTGAAGGAATAAACCACCTGCCCGTTGCTCCCCTCGTCTTGGTCAGTGGCGTTTAAATCTATGAGCACTTTTCCGGGAGGGGAGTTCTCTGGAATCTCAATCACGTAGGAGGATTTTTCAAACACTGGGCTATTGTCATTCGAATCAGTCACCCTGACGTTGATTTGCATGGAGCCTGATCTCGGATACTCCCCGCCGTCAATTGCAGTGAGGAGAAGGGTGTGATGACTCTGATCCTCCCTATCCAGAGGTCTCTGAACCACCAGCTCTGGATATATAGTCCCATCGCCCCTCACTTTTAAATCCAAAGAAAAGGTGTTGTAGTCGTCTCTCGTGACCTGGTAGGTCTTTATCCCATTCTCCCCAGAATCTGAGTCATGTGCAATGGTCAGAGGGAAGCGAGTCCCAGCAGCTGCGTTCTCAGAAATATCAATATTAACATGATCAGAGGGGAAGCTGGGGGAGTTGTCATTTATGTCCTGTATGTCGATCTTGATCATGCATATCTCCTTGTCGTTGGCGAACACCTCCATGGAGAGCTGGCACTTGGGGTTGCGCCTGCAAAGCGTCTCCCTGTCAATCCTTTGTTTGGTGAAGATGAGTCCACTCTCAGGGTCAACATCCACCAGATGTGGTGCAAAATTCTCCAGCACTCTGAAGTTAGATTTCTTGCCTCTCTCCATGGTCCCATAGCCGGCATCTTTGGCTATATTGCCTATAACAGTGCCAGGTCCCTGCTCCTCCGGGACGGAGTAATTGAGATTTTTCAATGTCAGGGCTTTAACCCAGAGCAGAAAGAAGATGGGGACAGAGAGACGCATCCCTTCAACTGGATATGCGGTGGAGGCAGACAGGAAAAAAAAAATCCTCGTTGACTTTCAACCTGTTGATTACTGCAAACCTAGAGGACTGAACCCAAACCAGGCATGAGCAGGTCGAATCCGATCGCGCACTAATCACCTAATATATCGATCTGCGATTTGATTATTGCCTTTTGATCGCCGTGCGAACCATCAACTCTTTGTGTAAACAAAGATGACCGCCCGACGACACCTCGTGCATGAATTAAAGATCAAATTCATAGTGAACGAGACATGCTTTTGTTTTTTTTTTCCCCCTCTCCCTCTCTCTCTCCCCTCACATGGGAGGACTTAATGAATAATCGATGACTATAAAGTATTAATATTCCCTCCTGCATCCAAGGTTAAAGCGTTTGGATGTCGGTTCGCTGAAGGTTAGAAAAGCGCATTGCCCTCATGCGACATCTACACCTAGGCTACTGCAAAGAAAAGCCCCTCACATGCCCGTTCAAAATGCACCATTGTCCGATGTTACCGTGCACGATGCGTTTACTTTCTTTCCTGTGCGGCACACTGTTGCATACGGCTCCAGCCCGGCTTGCACACGCAGCACTGCCCATGCCACAAAGTAGCGGAAAAGCCGTCCAAACCTTTTGTGCTCGCGGAGCATCTATTGCACAGGCTGCGACTTTTTCGTGCACGATGATTGTCCTGTAATCAGTCCAGCAATCCCATAATCCAGCCCGAACGGACCCGGCGATCTCGCATGCTGCATTCGGACAAAGTGCATGAAAAATATATACGTGTGGAGAAGAAAAAAAAAAAAAAAAAAAAAAAAAATCGGTGCAGGAAGGTTTGAGATAATCAGAATGAATCGCTTCTTTCCCTGCGCGTCAACTGTTGCAAGCTCCAGCAGTGAGATCTGACCGGAATCCTCTCGACGCCTTTAAAGCACACTCCACTGTCTCCGTCCTCCTCGGTGCATTTAACATAGTTTCTGATCGTCTTCCAGCAAATGAGTGAGCGGTGACAGATCTCGCCTTGGGGGGGTTTTCTCCAATAGGTCTGGCAAAGATCGCATGAAGAAGAAGAAGAAGAAGAAGAAGGGCTGTTCTAGTGCTACGTGATTCATTTACTGATGTGAGCAGCAGCATCAGAGAGAAGGTGGTGGTGGTGGGGGGGAACGTGCTGCTGCTGCTGCTGGATGTTGCTCCTCATACATGTGGATGTGAAGTGGGGATTATGGATTGATGGGTGAAATGTGTTGGAGAAGGACTTGACAAGTGGTCAGCGTGGAGGAGGAGGAGGATGAAGAGGAGGAGTGGGTCAGATAGGGCATGAGGTTGTGCAAAATGTGCAAAAAAAAAAAAGAAAAGAAATTAAAGATGAACTGGGTTTCCTCCCCTCGGCATGTGCTCGGTATCAATGGAGCTCTTTGGTTATTCAGAACTAAAGATTCTTATCAATAATTGAAAATATACCACCTGTCTCCTGTGTTGCACCTTGTTATCATTATGAGGTGGGAAGATAAAATAAAAGACAGACCGTGGGTGTTTTCAGGATAATCTCTGCAAAGGACATAAGAGAATTACTTATACTTCTAAAAAAAAAAAAAAAAAAAAAAAACAAGGCTTATTTCACAGCTCAAATATCACAGCTGTTGGTATAACCTGCCTTCTGCAGCTATCACACTTGCCTCCAACAGCCTATCCGCATCAATCTCATATCTCATATTGAAGAGACGGACTGACATTTAGTTCACTCAGCATTTCGACAATATGACATTTGCATTTTTATTCTCACTTGACCAGATCTCGGCGACGCGTGGGGCCTCCCCGGGTGATGCAGGTCCCCCCCCCGCGCCAGCCATTCTGAGAGGAAGCTGAGTCAACATCAGGCCAGGAACCGTGTGGCCCGGTTCCTCGTTTAATTCCATGTTGCCCAGGATCTAAATCAACCTTGAGTTGTCCCCGAGTTCATTTCCATTGTCTGAAACATGGCTGCTTTCCTCCTCTGGGGAGCATCAACTTTGCCTGGCCGGGGTGCAGCCTGCATAAATTGGCCATTTCTGCAGGTAAGAGATAAGGACAACAAAGGGAAACTAATTATCATTCACTCTATGTTAAAACCTCAGGAAAGGACTGCTATTGACAATTGTGTCTGCATTGTCACAGTCATACCATTTAATATGATCTGAACTCTGAATGAGAGGGCGGTTCACATCCATAATAAATAGGCCACATCCTAATGTGTGGCTTTGACTGCCTTGTGTTTTTGCAGAAGGTGACGACTTTAACTTTCTCTAATGAGACCGGTGCACCTGCCCCGGCATGAACCGCCGCTGCTCTTTTTGGCAGTGGAAAAAAAAAAAAAACCCCACTCAGGCTGCATTTGTTGTTTCATGACGAATTGATTTTTACTTGAAAGCGCATTATTCTGCCGGTGTAAAATCATACCTGTTGTAATTCGCACACAGGGGTTGAAACGACAAACAGTAGCTATGCTCATTTAAGCACAAGCGCAATATCTTGGCATCTCTTTCATGTGACTCACTTACCACTCCGCACCGGCATGATTAGAGGTGAGATTAAGTTGTTTATCATTCTGTTTTTGCGCCCGTTGATGGTTGCACCACACCTCAAGCAGCACACTGGAATACTGATGGTGGTGAGCGGGAATGATCATCAGCACAAGTCACTGAATTCTTACCGCAGAGTAGATGCACGAGAGAACAAGTTCCGTTTGGAATAAACGACTCCATGTGACATTGTGCAAACGTGTTCCCTTCACACATAAAACAACACGTAGCGCGATGTTTTTTTCAACAGTCGAACGTTATGTTAATCAGTCACACCTGAAACGAAATGGTGAAACAAAAACAATATGACCACTGGAATCATCAAAGTAAACACAAACACAAGTCGGTTAATTCAATGTTAATCCCACTATATCATCACCTCTGCTATACTACTATGATAAATGAATATTACTACAGTTCTTATAGCACGCTATCATGTGTATTCCACCTTGTCGTAATGATCCACATCCCCGCATATTCCATGTACTCCTCAGCAGAGAACCCAATTTAAAGGGTCAGTTCACATGTGTCATTGTTTCGAGAAAACCGCCTCTGACACTTCTGCAGCCGGTCCTAACACAATGGAAAAAATATATTTATGAAACCACAAGCAGCATGTTTTCCAGACACAATTTCGCAGCGACTCTGGATAATCCACAGAACATCCTGTCCACTTTTCACGGGGAGTAGAAAGTAGTTCAGATGAAAACTGTCCATGGATGTCTGCGAATATACCCACAGTGACCAGGACGTTGTTTCTAGAAAGACACTTGCTGATGTGTGTAATTTGAAGATGCGTTGACCACCTTAGACAAAACCCAATTCTCTTGCATTCTGGGTGGCGGCAGAATGAGCCACCTTGAAAGTGCAGCAGATAAAACTGACAATATATGCATGGCACAATATCACAAGTGGATAAATGTTTGTTTTGTATAAAGTTATGTTATCTAGTATGTTGTCAAGTAATATCTTCATTTAGTCAATGTTTGAGGTGAGAATTGAGGTTTTCTTCAATTAGAAGACAAGTGTGGTGATAATCTATATTTTTCTTATTGTCAACAAATCCCACAACAAGAGCAACACCAACAATGAAGATATGCTACTAATATGGCCTCAAAGTCTGATACAGCTTATTCCTCTGAGCCGTTAAACTCCAGTGACGAGGTTTAGGCAGGAAAAGCTTTGGTGATGATCTTTTCCCAACCATTAAGAAGTTTAACAATGTTGCTGTCACTATGAGCAGATATTACGAGATCAGATATTTTGGCTAAAAACAAATGAAATCCGTTGTCAGTGATTTGTTCAGTATTAACATATGTATATGACCTGCCAGGTGCTTTAATCACTTCCTCTATATTAATAGAAAACATAATCCCACCTGGCATTATGTTTCCTTCAAAATGTATTTACTCTTGCAAATTAGTTGCATAAGAAACATCATTTCTCTGAGACAGGGTTGACACTGTTGCACTGGAGGCATGATCCCTCATTCAGATGAACATGTGTGCTGCAGTTTATTTTCAGTCAATGCCACCATCCTGCTGTCATAACCCACTAGCGTACCAAATGTGCATTAATCCACGGCTGGAAATAGCCCCCCCGACAAATGCCCTATTTACTCCTGCTGGAGCAAAGTTAGCTGTATAGCTTTTTTAAAAAGAAATGAACCTGTGGGTTTTATTTTTCAGGCACTGACGGTGAAATCCAGAGTAGAGCTGCAACGATAATCAATCGAACTGCTGTGTCTTTTTCTGTTGTTTATGATTGTAAATGAAGGTTTTGGACTGTTGGTTGGACAAAAGAAGCAATTTGAGGACGCCTCTTTAGGCAATGAGCATTTCTCACTATTTTTTTTTTTTTTGACATTTTATAGACTAATCGATTAATCATGAAAACAATCGGCAGTTCAATTGATAATAAAAATGACTGTAGCTTGCAGCTCTAATCCAGAGGTGTACTTTTGAGGCTGTGTTAAAAAGGCAATTATAAAAAGAAATAAAAGTAATAGAAATCCAAAGATAAAATATATTAAATTAAGCATATTATAAGTATCTAAATGCTAACGTGTATATAGGATGTGTAGGTGAGCGGTTGACAATCAGCTGCCTTATCCTCTAGGCTTATTTTCCATACTGGTGGACTGATTTGTCTTATTAGTCTTAATGTATTTTTCCACACACCTGAACTCACATGCAGTAAAATGCAAATTGCACTATAGTGGTTTGAGGTGCATATCATGTTATTGCATCACCCTTCATTTGATGGCAGCTGCTTGTTGCACGTCTTTCCTCTTGCTTTTTTGTATATCTACTGTCGAGTGTAGGATAAATGCAAAGGGAAAAAAAAAACATAGAAATCCATAGATATATAACTAAAGATATAGATAAAAGACAGAGATAGGCTACATATTATTTTTGTCACTGGTGTCTTTACACAGTATGACCAGACCTTGGCCTTCTCCTTGTGGCCATTATTCCTGCGTTTCTGTAGGTTGACACTTGTCATGTGGGTCGACTACATCCACCTCTGCAGGCAGAGCTGCTGCTCTGACTGCGGATGCAACAAAAGGAGCCTCACACATCTCACAAGCTTTGTTATCATGATACATGTCGAATAAATTATTTTTGTTACCGACCAGCTGTGGATTTGCATGTGAATGCAAAGGGTCAACGTGCCAATTCTCCAACATTTCAATTCCGAGTCAAAACTCAGGAGTCAAGCTTTGCTCTCCAGAGCGCACGAGTTAAACAGTTGATGTTTTTGCATTAGATTTTTAGAGAAACTCTCTGGGGCTTCAGGAGCTAAGTCAACCCTCTGCCAAATTATCAAAAGTGAAAGTCTGACTTGGAGGCATTTTGGATTCTCCATAGCATCCAGTGGAGTTTCGGTTGGTGGTCGGTAAGATGGGTTTAATAAATTCTCAACCTAATCTGCATTTGTGGGGGAAGGAGCTAAGAGTGTGACTGTCTGTTGAGAATGTGCCTTTTAAAGGGTTTATGCAAATATGCACCTAAAAACTCTCAAATTACCTGCTCATCAATCAGTCTGGAAAACAAGCGTGTAATACACTGCTCTGATCCAAACACAAAAACACATTAGGATTGTAAAACTGGCGGGTTCTTTCTGGAGCAGAATTTGTATTCAATTCACATCAAACATTTGCGACTGGACTCATGAATACAATTTTGAGAAACAAGAAAACAAACACCATAACCTGTGATGCAGTAACAGACAATCCTTTGAGCTTCTGCGCTGACAATAAATGAAAGACGGACTAGAATATACACTGATGTTTTTCCAGAAGGCAAGTTCCATTGCTTTTAAATGAGCCAAAATGTCAGTAGGTCAAACATGTTAAATAAACATTGTAAGACTCTTGATCTTTAAGCCAAACTAGCAAACACAATACTAATCAATTAAAGTCAAATATTATTATCTGCCTCTTGTTAAGCTGAAAATGAGAGATGGTCACAAAACAGTGACCAAACACACATGCATTGTAAATATTTCAGCCAATCCATACTATTTACCATTTAATCAAGTAGCTCTTATTAAGGAATATGGATTTGTATTACAGATTAGTCAGGTAATTGTAAATAGCCCGAGCTGGAAAGAGTACAGTACTGCAGCTGTCAGGAAGAATCACCCTCTCAGACACACACTGATTATTCATTTCAGTAACGACCTCATGTCCTAACTCATTAAACTTCAGTAATCTAACAAACTACCTTGCAGCTTCAGAGGCCAGAGAACAATTTGCTGCTCGGATTTCAAAACAAGCTTAAAAGCACACACGCAATTACTGAAAGAGTCTTTGTCTCTGATGATCATACGAACATCATCGAATATGTTTAAGTCTGAAATGTTCATTCTGGGGCTTTAACCATTTTTTGGTAGCTCTGTTTCTGTCTGACAAGCCCATTGTACTTGTCAGAACATCTAGTCACAAGTCACAAGCAGTCAGCACTTACCACAACCCATTCAACACCTTAAGATCTGTGCTGGCACACCCTAAAGAGAGGACCCCCGCGGAGTGAAGAACTGGAGTCGTGTAAGACACGCCATTTGACAGCTGGGGGGAGAACTGTGTCGATGGAATGGCAAAGACCGTGCTCAAGAGACTAAATGAACACCAGGAACAGACAACATCAGCTGTCTGTGAACGCTAGACCCGAAAACAGTCGCAACATCATCGGTGGAAGGGGTCAAAGGTCAGGACCAGGATGAAGATCTGACACCAGAAACCGTCCCTGAACAGAAGCAGGCGTCACGGTAAGTTTCATGCTTTGGTCATGTGATGATGGGAAAATTAAATGTGCTGATGACAACACACTTGAAAGCTCTGGAAAATGCTATTAAGTGGACCTGGAGTTTTGTCAAAACTATTTAATGTAGTTTTTGAGGAGGGCTACAAAATTCATATAAACATCCTGAAAGTAATGCTAATGTGCTCTCAAGCGTGGTGCTTAAAGTTTGAAGAAGGCAACAAATTATGGACCTCTTTTCACTTCGGTCCCCTGCATGGACATTTTATGAGTCATCCTACTTTTTCACTGTGTAAAATTCAAAAGAATAGTTTGACATCTTATTCATTTATTCACTTTCGTCACAGGAGGTGGAAGATAAGATTGGCACGACTCTTATGTCTGTGCATTAGGCATGAAGCCGGAGTCGTGAAGTGACATAAAGACTGGAAATAAGAGCAAAGAGTTAGTCTCTTTGTGGGGTTTTTAGCTATGATGGAGCAGTTTATTCGTCCTTCGACCCAGTGAGCTTCTTCGTTGATGACTTGGTGACCTCTATGTGATGACCAGACTACAAGTAGCCAAGAACCACAAACTGTCATTCTTACATTTCTATTTGTTAAGTTTAAGTTTCAGAGGTGCTGGATTCTCCACACTTAAAACACAGGCATGAGAGTTTTATCAATATTCTCATCTAGAAATAAGGCAAAATGTTGAATTATTTCCTTTAAGAATCATGAAAAGTAAAATATAAAGCCTATTTATTTAATGGGAGTTTGGGAGTACACACATTCAGAATAAACTCAATAAAGACACATAAATGTTTAAATTCATTTCTTAACTGTTTTCTCAAACTTCTCTGCTCCGTATCGAAGAGCGGGTTTGATTTGTGCCACAAAAGATCCATATATTATCAAGATAAATATAACATGTGTGCCACTTAATTTCTGGGGCCTCTGTCTAAATTTCACCGAGCTGAATCTAGTGCGCAGTCTCATGAAAGTTGTGCCAGATGCCTCGTCTCACTCTTAGCTCAAGTGTCCCACATACAGTGTGAGAGAATTGCTGGTTACAACGCTCTTAGGACTGGCAGAGAAGCAGCAGGTTAGAAAAAAAAACACCTCCCAGGAGAAATGATTCAAGGTATTGGAGAGCCGGAGAGGCGAATAAAGTGAATGCAATTTCAAAGGGGAAATAATGGAGGTCATGGTGTTTGATGTTCCTATGCTGGCCACGAAAATGACTTGGTTGATGATGGAATCAATCACACCTCTGTGGCACTGAATGTTAATGAAGATATGTTTAGTTGTTTTTTTGCATTTTTAATAACAGTGTTAACATCAAAACCTAGCCATCCATTGCTCCAGACAGAATGAAGTGCAGTTATCTTGCAGCGGTGCCGGGCGATATCAGCTGACTGAAGCAATAATATTTGAAATGTGACGGGTGTTTTTTTTTTTTTTTTTTTTTTTGTTGGTTTTTTTTTTTGGTTTTTTTTTTTCCCCCGTGCTGTTCTTCTCTTGTGTTTTTGTTGTGATGAGTGAGCACAAGGTCAAAATGGAGTTTATCCTCTGATATCACCTGCCAGTCCAGACAAGAGAAATGCTCACTCAAGGTGACATTACTTTGGTGTCTGTGCTCAGCATGCCACTACATCTTTCATTTCCTGTGAGCTAAAATTTACAACTTATCCTTTGACAGGAGGAGTAAACATCTCTAATATGACCCAGGCGGTGATCTTCCTGGATAAACAAAAGAAAACCTGCCTCAGCCTCTACAATCCTTGACAATCCCAAAGAAAACAATAAACAAAGCACTTCTTCACTTTTATATATTTTAAATATTAGATGTGTCAAAAGCCCTTGAAAGATGCCTTTAAAAATTCTGGGTATTAAAGAATCAGAATAAATTCATTATACGATTTGTGATGTTGTCTAAATGAGTAGATTTCTGTGTTTGGTGTGGGATTACTAGGTGAGAGCCACGCTACGAACCGCGCTTACATAATTAGATGGGAACAATGATAATAGATAGCTACAATAGCAGTGTGATTTAGGAGAGCTCATGACTTTTCCTTATTCTTTCTGCAGTGGCACTTTATCTCAGGCGGGGGAAAGTTATTTAGTATGCAATGGATCAATCACCATCCTCAAAAAGTCATTTAAATTAACTTCTCGGGCAGATATCTATCCAGCAAAGTGGCCGACTGAGGCAAGGGACTATCAGAAAATTAAAAAGGACATAACATTTTTTTTCTGTGTGAAATAGAAATGGAACAAAACTGAGCAAAGCATCGGCTACGCAAACATTCCAAGATGTTCCCTAACAGATTGCTTTTTTGTGTGTGTGTGTGTGTGAGTCTTTGGATGTTTTTTTTTCTTTTCGCAAATTCAAACAATGAGGAGCAGACTTTTTCTCACATGCAGGGCTCATCGTCCTCGTTCCGACAATGCACTCAGTCTATCCACTGACAATTGGACCGGCAGTCGGGTGATTGCGTCCTATAGCATGCCACTGATACGGTAGTTGTCAAAAGCATGACAGCTAAATTCATTTTTCAGTGAAACACTGTCCAACTTATTAATTCTTAATAAGAACTGAGGGTAAAACCTCTGTGCCGACTCTGGCTCTGTGTCTCCTTTTTAAATTAAGAGGAGTCTGAAGTGAATGTTTGATTCTCACTAAATAAAAATAAGCCAATGGCCATGCGGTGTATGTCTAATTGCAGATGAAGCATCAAATTAAAATGTCAGGGACTAGTTGGAGAAGCAGTGGCTGCAGAGTTAGTGTCGAAATTTATGTTCGAGATTATGCTATTTTCAAGGAAGGTGTAATTTGTGCGGCGGCATTACCAGAGCAACAGCATGTTATTAGTTTTGACAATTCTCAGTCATGTAAATGTCAGGAAGGAAGGAAGACAGCATGCCACCTAGTGGGATGTGAATAACCCATATATCTCACCACCAATTAGTATTAGGCTGTACTGTAAAGTGACAGGAAACTAATTCATAAATACTGTAGCAACATGAAAGAGGAGGGAAGCCATCCACAGAAGAAAAATAAACTGTCAGTCCCATACAGATAGGGAAACATCAACGGAGCCTTTCCAATTACTTCAAGGTTAACTGTGAACCACTAATAACTTCAGGGAACCGGAGAAACAAAACATTGTTAGCTAATTACATAAGCAAGTCATTTAAACTGATTGATGCAACATATTATTCTGTGCTCCCTCTCTCTCTCTCTCTCTCTCTCTCTTTTCATTCCTCTCTCTCTCTCTCTCCCCTAATTTTCTCTTCCATATAGCAGAGAGCAGCATAAAGGCTGTGTTTCCTTTGGCAGCTGTCTCCATGACGTGCCCACACTGACACAATGAGACACTCTCCCGGCTCAGCAGTAAACCACAATCAACTGGTGAACAACTGGCACAGATTTATCATCATCAGCTCAGGACCAAAGCTCGATGTGTGAGCTGACACACTCTGCAGATAGAGAACTGCAGGCACTGCCATTACTGTTTAAGACAGAGGTCAACCAGTCTGTTACTGATGTGGGAAAGCAGCAGTCGCTCTATGTGTACATTTATGCAGCGATAAACCAAATTAATATTCCTGTGGCTGTCGGCCCGTTGAGATGAAACATTCTGTTTTTGAATTGGTTTATATAGACGCCGTATAACAAAGAGGCTTAAAGGGAGATCATTTATGTTCATTGTTATTTTTTTGTTGCCTCTCCTGTCACGGAGGAAACATTCAGAATACTCTGTTCGCTCATGCACGCAATGATACTTGTTATTTATAAAGATGCATAATAACAGCTCATCCTGAGTACAAGCCTATATCAGGATTTGAGATGTGGCCGTACAGTATCGCAAATATGCTCAATAGCTCTGTGAATTACTTACCTCCAGTGTTTCTATGGAATCATGAATATGATTTACAGTGGAGGCAAAAACTAGAATGCTAATTAGTTTCCATACTGTGAGTGGGTTAGGTTCTTGGTTCTGTTTAAGATAAAGATTAAAGAGCGGAATATGGGATTCGTGGCACTGAATGGCTCGTCGATGTGCTTCAGCTGAAAATGAGCGCTCGATGCTCTGATTGCCGAAGCCCCTCAAAGTCCTTTGTTTGTGCACCAGACTTGAATGCAACATGGCCTTAACCCTCCAGATGATGCCACCCTGGATTGAAAAAAATATAAATCACCGGGAGCCCTCAAATGGGACAATGCTGCTGAACCTGGCATTGAAAGCACGAGCGATACAATGAAAGAGCATGTTTGAAATAGCACTGACACACTGACACAAAACTGAGGCTTTGTATAGCACACTGAGAGCTCATGAATGACACTTCACTGCTTTAGGAGAGAAAGATTTTTGAGTTCTAATGAACTGATCACAATGGAAATAAATGATATAAGCTATTTAGTTTGATTAATCATATTATTCTTATCACATCTTACTTCAGTTTGTGCGTATAAAGCTGTGGTCCATAAGAGATAATGTTTGGGTGGCCAGTAATGTTTGGAGGTTGCATAGCATGATGTTTCCCCCTAGTGGTATAAGAACTAAAATAGAACAGACAGACAGTTAAGTGCTGCTATAGGTTACATAGAGCACTGATTACTCATAGACGATTAATCACGTTTCTTCACTTGACTTCAGCTGCATGAATCTATGTTTTTCTGCACAGCAACAAAACATAACAGATGATGATTGACTTTGTAAACTGTCAGTCCCAACAAAATCAGCTTTCCTTTACATCACCTGGAGAATTAGGTCCAAATAATGAATGGATTGCTGCCACTTTCTATTGTTTGGTGCGGTTCTGAGTGCTTATAAATGTAAGATATACCTACAATAGTGATGTGGAAACAGTGATGATTGATGGGGCAGCTGAAATGACTGCATCATATCTGACAACACTTCTTTTAAAATAGCTTCTTTTTTTACTATGATGAACTGATGTGAGTCTCTCTCTGTCATTATCTGATACAAAATTCATCTACAGTACATCATAATAAAGCAGTAAATGTATCACATCAGTCAAATCAAATGACTATATTGAGACCAATTAAAATTTTGTGTCCTAAATTTATTTCAATTGTCTGTTCATAGCTAAAATTGCTGCCATGTTTAGAATTGAATGGACAAATTTAACTGCAACATGTTCGATCTTGCAGCCATCACTTCCAAGCCTAGTTGCACTTTCCAATTCTAAGAATAGCTAATATCCCACTATAATGTAATATTAACACATTACAACACTCCAGTGTTTTAGTATCACTCTTCAATAATAGCGCAGTTGTAGTGCAGTTCTGTTAACCTGAAACAACCTTATGATTTACATTAGGTTGTATTCTGGTGGCACATATCTACAGTCGTGGTTCCAGATTTCCATAAAACATTACAGCTAAAAAGAAAATGCGCCTAGAAAGATAAAATGAGCAATTTATTTGGCCATCCATATTCTCAGTAACCAATATTTCTCAATGTCTTCGACTGAATTCAGGAAAGTTTTTGCAATTTGCGAAACCCTTCTTTACTTTAATTATAGGTCTACTCTAATCTAACTTTTGCAAATATAACAAATGCAACATCCAATTTAAGTGCACAGAATGATATATAACAGCCTTCGTTTAGCATACCAAAAGGTATACGCATCAAACGGCACAATTCAGAATCAAACCTTGAATTGATTTGAATCCAAGCACAGACATGCAGGAAGAGCAGCACCCTGTGATCACAGTCTGATACACTCACATGTCTAACACAGAGGACAGCTCGGTGGTTGTGATCCAAAACCGCGGACCCAGGCTCCCACTCGAACAGCTTTGTGTTATCACAGGCACGAGCATATGACACAGTTAGAGACAAAACAATGTTCTCAGCTCAGATTAGAATATGAAGATATGTATCGAATGATTAGAGCGAGCAAGAAAACGGAGTGAAGTGTGTCCTTGATAGGTGAACTGAAGGGTAAAGGAATGATTTGACATTTGGGGAATTAGACTTATTTGCTTTCTTGCCAAGAGTTAGATGATAAGATCAAAACCGCTCTCATGTCTGTCCTTCAGTGAAGTTGGAGCCAGCAGCCGGTTTAGCTAAATTTAGCTTTAGAGACTGGAAGCAGGGGCAAACAAGTAGCCCGGTCGCCTACCAGCACCACTAAAGCTCAGTGATCACATGTCGTCCCGTTTGTTTAATTCAAACAAAACCTGAAATGCCCCTCCTTCCAGTCTTTATGCTAAGCTGAGCTGATGACCTGCTGGCTCCAGTTTCATATTGAATGGACAGATATGAGAGTGGTATTGATCCCCTCATCTAACGCTCAGCAAGAAAGCAAGTGAGCACATTTTCCAAAATATCGAACTATCCCTTTAAATTACTTGGCCTGTAAAATGAATAATTAAAGCAAGATCTCTGTCAGTAATCAAACAGAACCCAAGTTGTGAACTTGTGTTTGCAAGCGACACATGAGGTGACAAAAGACTAAAGCACAGGTTCTACCTATGACATACTGTGTGCTTAGACAGTGATTACAGAGGGATGACAGAGCCACAGTGATAACATCCCATAATGTAGTCGAAAGTGCTGATTTTGCCTTTTGTCTAATGTTTTAAATATCCCAAAGCACCAGACATTGACGTGGGAAACTTTGTTTGATATAACTTATTGTAAATGAAGCAGACAACAGCTTGATGGAAAACGAACACAGACAAAACTTCTCCTTCCAAACAAACTGTCAAGTGGAAAACAAATGGTGTTATTTTTTTCGCACAACAGCTCCGCAATTCAAAGCATCCAAAAGTCAATATCCACACTTGGCAGTTGAGACAAAGATGAAGATGAGGTGCGAGTGGTACAAAACATTGCATTGTGGGATGGGCCCGAAGCACCAAATGACATCGATTGAGAAAGACTCCATCTTTACGCGCTGGGTACCCTGGGGACTTAAAGACGAGATGCTAAGAGGCCATAACGGCATAATCAGAGTCATACGGCCAGCCATTTGTCAAAAATAAACCTAACACCAACAGGTGCAGAGGCTAGAAATGACGTGTGTGGATCTGACACGTTTGTCAGTGGACTGCTGATGAGCTGCAAACCGGCTCTAAAACACTCATTTTCTATTACCTGGGGAGATTTCGAATGTGCTGTGAGAGCTGCTGCAGGACATTATTGTGAAGTCCATTTGGATGTGAATGAACACAGAGTGTGCCAGCAATGGCTTTTCTAACAGACACACATTTTATACCAAACTGTGCAAATGAATATACCTTGTGGCACAAATTGTCAGGTCAATGCACAACTATTTGACCTACAAGGAGCATATAAAGCAATGATGGAGGGAATCATATTGTATTGATTGATAAATGCATTTTCCCCTCTCTGTGCAATTGGCTATCTGTCAGACCAGTGCACATCACTGGGGGCACAAATATGACCTTCTTTCTTATTGCTTGCCTTTTGTACCGCGTGGCCTTGAATCCCCAGCGGACTCTGTGCCTAAAATAAAGTTATTAACTTTGCAATTTCTGAAGTGTGGTGACTTTGCAGACTGGAAGTATTAAATTAAAAAAAAAGGTGATCAGGACATCTTAAACAAGGAATATTGTTTTTGAACATTGTCCTCTGTTAATGAGGCATATTGTGGTAACATGTGAGAACTCTTTTTAGTGCTTTACAGTTATGTAAAAAGGCATCTAATCCACTCTATTCCAGCTTTTATCACAGCTATCAAAAACCAAAAAAGCAGGTACTTGTGCTTATGCAAATGAGCACTGCTCTTAGCCCCCTTTTCCTGCAGATGAACAGAAAAGAGAAAAAAAATAATGGCTCAGTCTGCCATCAGCTTTCACTGATAGCTCTTCCTTGGCAGCAGTTTTGGAAACTATTTATTTTCTCTTCAGGACTGGCCCTTAGATGGCTATTATGTAGTTTGTAACAACCCTTTACTCTTGTCTCATTTGCTTTCATACATCACTGGCTCATTTAAAGTGACCTTAAAAATAATGAGGACAGAACACTGCGACAAACTTGTGCACGAGCTGATGAAAATCAGCAGGTATTTAACACTGTTTAAAATGTATTTTTAATAGTTAGACTTCCCGTTACTCAATCTGAGAGCAGATTCCAAAAGCAATATTAAAGCCGGCCTGTATATTTTAAGTTGTTGATGAAAACACACGCACTTCCCCATAGACGCTGTCCCTTGATTGAAAGACGCATTTAATTGATTTTATCTTGCATAATTCAGTTACAGACTTTCTGGGGGATTTTGAGTCTGTGTGTCCTGGATTTACTTGTATAAAATTCTGTTGCTGCTCTATTTTGG
This sequence comes from Holacanthus passer, assembly GCA_025331565.1. Lineage (NCBI taxonomy): Eukaryota > Metazoa > Chordata > Actinopteri > Pomacanthidae > Holacanthus > Holacanthus passer. The sequence goes on from JAFREQ010000136.1 coordinate 279,704, forward strand.
GAGAAGTAAGCAAGAAAATAATGCAAATTTTGAATAATTTGTATGCTACAGCTACATATAACAGCTAATAACGAGTATTCAGGGTGATGTTTGTCAGTGTTTGTTATGGTTTTTAAACTCATCAATGTCTCATCAATAAATCATTCGGGACCAGAGACAGCTCGGATTAAACTAAATAACAGTGACCAGTTTTGCAAATGTGACAGTAAAGCTAGGCAAGCAAGTGCCTTATGAATGTCAGAATATTCAGAGGCAGAGTCACATCAGGACACTTCATCCGATGTATACTTTCTTCCATTTTTTTTCTTGACAAAAATGGCTGTGTGCATATACAAGAGCTAAACATTTGCCCCTCGTAGCAGCGACTGACAGTCAGGAATTTGTCAAGCAACCTAATACATGTTGTACTGTGTGTTTACAGTGATGTAAATTATTTAGAGGAATTGAAGCCGGTGTGACAGCACCCAGCATGATTTTGTAGGAATAATGGTTTATACTTTATTTTCCACTCGACTACCAGCTCTACTCTCTCATTTGCATGCAAGAAATTCAACCGAGCAACCAGGAGTCTTCAAAGCCAGTCTCTCAGGTAATGGTGCAGCTTGAGATTTTACATCTGATCATCACCGACTGGAGTCTTGATCATGTAGATTCAAACTGTGGGAAGAGTTCTACATGTTTACAAATTCAGAGTTTCAACTAGCAAGGGAATAATATTTCATCTTCAAAGCAAAATAGTTTTGAATTAAATTGATATATTGTCTGATTCTGATCTGTGTAAGTCACAGCTTCATATTTGGGAAATTTGTTGAACAAATGACATATTTCATGATTTAAATTACACTTTTATTGGTAAAAGAAACACCAGTGCGCATCATAGAATAAAGTAAACTGGAAGTTAAATATTAAAACATGAATAAACATAATATTTTATAACTACAATATTTATAACTACAAGAGTGCACTTAGTGCAGATCTCCACCAGGTGTGTCTGGGGACATGTGGGTGAAGCAGTTGTTGATGGCTTAGAGGAGTGAAGAGACAGCATTCAAAGGCGGCGTAAAACAGAGCAGTCAATATAATAGCTTTTTCAGCTATTATGAATCACCACAACCACAAGAGCTCCTTGAGCATACAGTCGAAAATGTGCACAAAAAATATGAGGCTGATGGGTCCAATAGTATGTGAGATTAGCTGCAGACAAATATACACACAGAGAAACACACATGGCCAAACTCATGATCCCCTCCAGACTTACGACTGGCAGAGATAATAATTTCTTTCAACTAAAAAAAAATATGTACACCTGTTAACCATCTGGCAATAACCAGCTTTACAAATGTTTACATCTTCTTAGTACAACTCAATTAGCTTATCAACACAGTTGTTTAAAAGATAGTTGCAACCTCTAAGGCCGTAGCCACAGTTACAATATTGGGAGTCTGTTTGTGGATCTCAACACCTCCGACACCGGCCTCGCGCTGCTGCTGAGGGAAGTAAGAAGGGAGGGTCCCGGCCCTGGAGAAGGTCTGCATGCTGCTCCTCGATTTAGGCCGATTGGTGCCATAACCAGAGTCCTTCCAAGAGTGGGGATACGCATGGGGACTGTTGAAGACTGGTACGGGGGAGAAGCCTATCGTGTATGCGTTGTCTCTGGGGGCTCTGAAGCTCTGTGGTGGTACCACACTGTAGGTGCTTTGGCAATCCCCAGACAAACTGTTAGAGGTGCTGGATAAACCTGAAACACAAGCGAAAGAGATAAAAATGAGGATGAGAAACTGCTGATGTGATGTTACATTACCATCATTTATCATCTGTGTGATTCATTCTGGCGAGTATTTCTGTTCAATTCATTGATGTGCGATCAAAACTCAGAGTGGAAAAACTCACTTTTCAGCCTCGGCTGGAAGGTAATGAAGTTCCTCTTGCCTCCGTCGCCGCTGATATCAGAGTCGCTGTCGTTAAAGTCGCTGTCCCCTTTGCCGCTGTCCTTCACGCTCAACTGATCGGTGTTGCCAATGCCACTGCAAATACAATCAACAGATACAGTATGAGGCACCACTGCACCACATTAGCTTGATTATTGATGTCTTTTTGGCGCACATGACGCCTGTCCCCGTCCTCCCCATCTAACCTCATTCCACAGTAACACCACAAGCTGCAAGCTATACACGTGGCGCATGTTTGTTAACCTCTGTGTTCATTTGACTGTGAATAAAGAACATCCTATCTGAGAAAAGAAATTACACTTAATTCTTACCTCACTTGCAAGCAGTATTTGTCACCTTGCCACACAGATGTTGCTGGGAAATGCTTGGAGGGCAGGAACATCTAAGAGAACAAACAAAATGACAGCAGAGAGCTTAGTTTCCATTTCTGGCACAAAGATCAATGCAGCGCTCTGGAACATCATATGCATATGAAAATAAAAAGATGAAAAATATGCTCTTGCAGCTAACTCACCTTTGTCTCTGAGTCCCCGCTCCTCTCCTCGTACAGGCAGGAGTCATCCAGAGAGGAAGAGGTTCTCTCGTGGAAGAAGCCTCTCAGGCCGGTGTATATGTTTGCTTCCGCGGGGCCGAGCATGGGCATGGGCCTGCCGTCAAACAGGCTGTGACGGGCTTCTCTCTTGGAGCCACGGCGTCTCCCCCACAGCTCAGTTTGCATGTGATGACCACCACCACTATTGCAATAAGTAACAATGCACAACCCCCACCCAGCATAATGATGACAATCATTGAGCCGTCCAAGCTGGAACCTTCTTCATCGCTTGACCTCAACACGATGACGACTTGGTCTTCAGAGGGCTCAGTGTCTGTGATGACGAACCTAATGGTGGCAGTGCTAGAGAGAGGGGACCTGCCATTGTCAGTCACAGCCACTTTAATTTCCAGCACGTCTCCAATTTCAGCTGTCAGCCATTGCTTTAAAGCAATCTCTCCAGTGCCTTTGTTTATGGCGAAAAGCTTTGGGTCACCTTGCACGATCTGGTAGGAGAGCTCGCCATTCATCCCCTCGTCCTCATCTTCGGCTGAGACGCGGAGGGCGAGGAAGCCGGCGGGTGCATTGAAAGGCAGGGGGACGTCGGCGGAGTCGTTCAGAAGGACGGGGAAGGTGAAGTATGGATAATTGTCATTCTGATCCACAACTCTGATCCTGATTGTCGACGTGCTCGAAAGAGAGGGGGAACCTTTATCTTCGGCTTGGATGACCAGCTCGATCTGCTGAAGAGTCTCGTAATCGAAAGACCTCAGAGTGTACAGAGAGCCCGAGAGCGAATCCACAGACACATAAGTGGACACTGGAGATCCTCCTGGCACCTCTGCGTCTATGACTTTGTAGGAGACTTTGGCGTTCTTTCCCACATCAGGATCCCGGGCGACGACCGTGGTCACATACGAACCCGGGATGTTGTTTTCCAGGACTGAAACTTCATAAAGAGACTTGCTGAAGAGAGGGGGGTTGTCATTCTCATCTGTCACTCTGATGGTGTACTGCCTGACTGTTTTGAAGGGTGGGCTTCCCAGATCTTCAGCCACCACTGTCAGGTTATACTCTGAGATCTTCTCTCTGTCCAAAGTGGTGCTGGTGGTGATCATGAAGGAGTCTCCATATGCCTGCTGGAGGCTGAAATGCTCGTGCCCGAGCAGGCTGACGCGCACGTACCCGTTGGAGCCGGAGTCTCTGTCCGTGGTGCTGATCAGAGCCACGAAGCTGTCCGCGGCCGCAGCCTCGGTGATGTATGCGACCCCATCACTGCTGGAAGTCATGGGCTTGATGCTGATCTCAGGTGCGTTGTCGTTCACGTCCACGACGTCTATCAGCACTTTGCAGCTGGACGGGACGGAGTTCGCGCCCAGATCCGAGGCTCTGATGCTCAGCTCGTACGACCTCCTCTTCTCAAAATCAACCAGCGCCTTCAGGATCACGTCCCCGGTGTAAGGGTCCACGTGGAAAAGGCGCCCGACTTCAGGTGACGTCCCCTCCGCGAAGGCGTAAGTCACCTCGCCGTTGATGCCGTCGTCCGGGTCGAACGCGTGCACCCTGAGGACCCGGTGACCCACCGGAGCGTCTTCGTTCAGCTCCACCTTTAGGGAGCTGTGCTCAAAAGTCGGGCTGTTGTCGTTAGAGTCCAGCACTTTGATGTGCACCAGCATGGACCCGGACTTGGCGTGCACGCCTCCGTCGGTGGCGGTGACCTGGATGGAGTAGGAGTCCTCCACCTCCCGGTCCAGCTGCCTCACCAGCACCAGCTCTGCAAACTTCACTCCGTCCTCACGATCGCGCACCTCGATGGCGAAGTGACTCGAGGGGGAGATGTTGTAGCTCTGGATGTAGTTCTCACCCACGTCCTGGTCCAGAGCGACCTGCAGGGGGAACCTGGAGTCCAGAGGGACGTCCTCCACGATCTCCAGCCGCGTCTCGTTGCGCGTGAAACGAGGAGAGTGGTCGTTGATGTCTTTCACCTCGATCTCCACGTGGATGAGCTGGAACTTCTCCCTGGAGAAGGCCACGATGTCGAAGGTGATGAAGCAGCGAGGGGATCTGGGGCAGAGCTGCTCCCTGTCGATGATCTCTGCAACACTCAGGAGTCCATCCACCTCCCTCATCTGGATCACAGAGGAGTTGCTCTCTTGCATGAAGCGAAACGACGTGTCAGGGTCGTCAGCAGGATCAATCTTTAAATCTTGGGACAGGTTGCCTATCTCTGTCCCGGGCTCGTCTTCTTCATGGGTGACATACCTTGTGGTCGTGCACTGAGCAGAGTAAAATAAAGCAAACAGCATGCACAGTCCAACTCCTGCAAAACTGCTAAGTCCCATGTTGAGGGGTTACAAGATACTGCTCCAGAAAGTCATAAATGATGCAAACGATCCAGCTCTTCTGCTCTGCCAGGTCGAATCACAACTGCGTCCAACTGTGACTTTGCTGTGGGACTATAAGCCCCAGTCTATGCAAATGTCCTGCCCCCATCGACCAATGGCCTTCCAGTGGACCACCAACAGGCAAAACGTTTGGCTCTGCAGCAAACTGTTGGTCACTTTTGTTGGCTGCAAATGGTTTATGAGATAAACTGATTGTGGAGCTTCAATCAGGCCGATAACAACTTAAACAAATCTGCACACGACAATTAATTAACTAAGTAAATGACTTAGAGGAGTGTGTTTGATAGGACTAAGTGCCATCACAGTCAGTCAGTTGCAGGAAATTATGTACAAGCTGAAGGTGGAATGAGATAAAAAAAAAAAAGAATACAAGAAGAAAAATCCACATGCCAGGGAAATGATAATTACTGATAATTGCTGCAAAAGTAAACAAGATGACAACATCAGAAATGATCAGGAGCACCATTAATAGCATGGGTTTAGTTTTACTTTGCTGTACTTTAGTCAAAATATTGAAATGGAAGCAGTGGTGGAAGATGCTCTTTAAGTTGAAGCCTGTAAAAATACTCAGTTACAAGCAGAAGTATTAAATTCAAAATGCATTTAAATAACAGTAGAGAAATATCATCTGCACATTATACTGAAAGCAGCAAAATAAAAGCACTATCAATACGGGCTGGCTGCTTTAAGAGTGTCCTATAATATATGTAATGTATGGATTTATTGGTGCATTAAGGCATAAGCAGCATTTCAGTGTTGTAGTCGGTCGAGGTGGAAATAGATTTTAACTATTAATGTAATTCTGGGTTTAATGTGTAACAGTATGTCATATTTTAAGTTGATCATATAACTAGTTAATAGTAAACTAGTAACTGTAACTGTCAGGTACAAAGTACAGTATTTCCCACTGACATGTAGAAGAGTAAAAGTAGGATATGGTATAAAATAGGAGTACCCAAGCAAAGTACCTAAAATATACTTAATTCATGTACTTAGTTACTTTCCACCACTGGATAAAAGCAGCAGGAAATGCAAAATAGGAAACAGGAGAAAGCATTTAATAATGGAGGAATCTCAGAGCTGGGTGAGCTGTTATTCATATACACCTATGAGTTATAGTCATGCAGTCTCATCAAACACTTTACCCTGACATTTAGGCTTAATAAACCCAAAACTACGAATCCATAAATATTTATTTTAATAATCCCTTTTTTTCTCTCAATCACACCTATTCATGTAAGCACAGCCCATAAATTACCAGCGTAATAAAGGAAAAGCAGAAATCTCTCTTTCTGTTCGACGGCTGTAGACGATGCCTCATCTGCTCAAATAGCAGAGGAGGAATTTCAATATAATACGGTAAATTAAACCCACAAAGCCAAACAAGTGTCATTTGATTAGTATTGTGTTTTGGACACCCACAATGTTAATTACACATAGAACATCATTGTAGCTGAGTGTTGGAGGAAAAAACCTGCCCACATAATCGAGACCATCTGTATTGTAATAAACACTTAAACACACTTAATTTAACCTTTTCAACAACGGTTCTAAAACAAGAGCCTTGGAAGTCAGAAGACAAAAGGAGTCTGGCAAATAAACTACATTTAATGATTCCCCCTCCCACTTCAAATACACACACGCACGCACACACGCCAGCAACAGCTCCCTCAGTGACAACAAAAGAGCATGAGTCAACCAGACCTTTGTCAACCATATGGGTGATTAGCTGCTGCTGATTAAAAGGCGTCTATGGCCCTTCAAAGGGCTCTTGACACCTCACAAAAGTTTGGGCAAAATCTGTCTGAGCCCCCAAGAGGGCACATACAGGAAGGTGTTAAAAATCACACAGTAAACAGCCACAGAGACCAGAGACACTTGTGATACTGTGTCAGCAAGAGGTGATAAGGAGCTCTGTGCTGCCACATTTAAAGTCTTACACAAGCTTGGTTTAGCTTTTATACTGAATCCATATATCCATTTCCTGTTGCTTATCCAGGGCTGGGTCGCGGCCGCAGCAGGCCAAGCAAGGCTGTCCCCCTCCCCAGCGACATTCTCCAGTTTCTCCTGGGGGATCCCAAAGTGTTTCCAGGCTGAATGAGATATATAATCTCTCCAGCTCTTTCTGGGTCTACCTCAGAAGGAGAAGACCCATGGCCAGAAAACCTCCAAAGGAAGGCCTCAGAAGTCACCCTGATCAGATGTCCAACCACCACAACCGACTCCTTTGGACGTGAGGGAATAAGCTCCCTCCGGATGTCTGAGCTCCTTACTCCATCTTGAAGGGTGAACTCAGCCACCCTACGCAGCCAACTCATTTCAACCACTTGTATCTCAATCTGTCAGTCATTCCCTAAAGCTCATGATCATAGGTGAGAGAGGGTTGAAATGACCTTCTGACCACAACTCCGGGCGCTCGCCTCCACAACACAGGCTGTGAACGTGGCCCACTCGATTCCACATCTCCAACCTCCGTGAGAAATTCTGCCAGAGATGGGAGTTAAAGACCTCGCAGACGTTCCCAGTTCACCCTCATTACAAGTTCTTTTCTCCAGACATGCAGCCACAGATCTGATGATTCGATTACAAACTCGATCATTCTGGTACCACGCGCACTCATGAATCACCCTATGCTCAAACGTGGTGTTTGAAATGACCAATGCACGACTATGGTACTCTAATAACTAAGCACCAGTCAGGCTCAGGTTGGTGAGGCCATATTTAATAAATGTGATAAATGCCCAAATTGATTTTCTTTTTCAGATAATGTTGCCTGCTATTCTTGGCAAGAAAACTAGGCAGCATGAACAAAAACCAGACGGTTTAAACACTCTCCAGCAGAGTAGGCCAATTCATAATGTATGCTATTGAAAGCTGCAGTATTTACATATTGAACTTGGATTGTGCTTCAGTCGGATCACATTACAGCAGAAGCGGATATTAAGAGTTTGTTCTCAAATCCACGAGACACCAAATCAACAAGTGGTTTTCCCAGATGCTGAAGCTTGTTTTATACCACAAATCGTTTAATTGAGTGCTATTTTGTTCTATATACTGAGGATGGCCAACACAAAACCAAACACAAATCACTGCGAGTGCAACAGCATTGCATCGTCACTTATGGTCCTGGCGGAGCGAGAAACATTACGATGTTAAGTGTAAACATGAAAGGTTTCATCTGTCTCTCGTAATCTACTCCTTTCTTGGTTATATTTATTCGCCCCTCTATCTCTATTTTCATCCTTTATTAAAAACAAGATCAAGCTGAACATATGAACACTGAGCCAGAGGGGGATCAAACATAAGATACTTTTCTGCCATTACCAGACACACAAAGCCTTCAGCACAATAGTCCCATGCTGGCTGGGTGTTGAAATCCAGGATTTTATGGCTATGAGGAGTCAGAAGGTAAGGCAGAATTATTAGCCAAATTAGTTGTTTGCCACTAAGAGGATTACACTTTAATCTTATCAAATGTCTCACGCACTTAGCACTTTGTGTTGCAACAGGTTCAAGGTAACAGCTGAGCAGCTGTAGATGAAAATATTCCAGTCTAAAACGAGAGCACAGACATAATGATTAAAACAGCAGCTGCACAGGCAGAGTTCATTTGTGATTTTCTGTATGTGTCCCGTGTTGCGTTTAACTGCCTCAATATGAAAAAAGAAAAAAAAAAAATCACCTGCTCTCGTCTGCAGTATTTTTCTGATCAATACATCACTACAAGGTCAGCAGAGGTCTGACCACAAACAAAGCCTGGCTAACACAGGACTGATACTTGTTTGTCACTTAAGTCAGGTGATTAATGCAGATCACGGCTTGATTAAGACGTGTGCGGTGACAGTAAGAGCATTACAGCAGATTAATGGCTTTGGCCATCTGTTCTCTCACTGAGGTGATTTTAATTAATGGTAAGAATATTGTTAATCTTGCCTTGGCAGTCAACATACCAGTAATGACAATGATGGTCAGAAATCAGTCTGATGTCAGCCATCATCTGAAGGCCATTTGAAGATTGTGTCTCCTCCACCTCACACGCCACCAGGTAGGGAGGCAGGAGAAGCATTTGGTGACAGTGGGAGCAGTAATCCTGGCATATGCCACTGGGAACAAATGTCTCAAAGGCCCACCTTTTGGATAACAGCCACCGTGTCACCCACTGCTAGAAAATTGTCAGCCAGGTTTTTTTTTTTCATAGTTTCCAGGTTTCCAGTTCTCAGTCAAACATGTTGAGATTCAGTGAAATGCTAAAAGGCTTTATACAAAAGCCATTTTTTTAAATCTGTTTTGTATATTTTTCAATCTAATTTTATCTCTGACATTACTCTGTGGGGATTTTTAACAATGTCAAATACAGTTATAGCGATCAACAGGTGAACATTGGAGTTTTATTTACAGGAGCTTTGGCTTGTTCGGGTTTATTCTGTCATGACACTGTATAAATCAGGGACCTGCAAACAACATGAACAAAAAGAGTGGTACGGATGCAGGTAGAGCTTCACAGATACAGGTATGGACAAAATAACAAATGAGCATGACGAACACAAACAAGCTATTATGAATAAAACTAAAACACGCCACAGGACAAATCACTAATTAGCTCTGTTCTGATTGTTCTGGCTCGAGATCATGACAGCAATAGAGACTCCTGTGTTACAACATCTACTTAAACGAAAGCTGTGACGTGCAAAGTTAGTAACCATAAGTGTTGCACGCTGTCACAGACATATGTACTATAGCTTAAATATTAAATAAACTCTCTCAGGTCATTCTGTTTGCATTAATAAAAGTGTTTTACATTGTGATGGATGAACATTAACTGTTCCTAAACTTACTTCTACCAAAAGGATTTAAATTAAAAACAATCTCTATATAAAAATGTTTCAATGGAAACTATCCATACTATCATACCTGTGCTGATCTCTGGTATGATTGAATGCCTGTAAATCATCTGCTACCCTGCCACGTAATAATTTATATGCAAGCCCTGATGCCTAAATGACTTCTTCTGATAACAATACACCCTTTGAGGAGAGATGGACTTGTATTCATGACACAGCGTTTATTAAATTTAGATAGGCAAAGACACATTTCTAAGGCCGCTAACTCATCCAGTCATTTTGGGCCAGTCCCTTATCAGTTTCCTCATCTCACTTTAACCTTAGGTGCTCTAATAAACTGGGGGTATACATGTCAGTGCTCTGACCGTGAGGGTCGCGTGGAAGGTTTAATCTATCGGGCTGTCTGAAAGGCAGATAAAACAAGATTATCCTGTGCTTGGTATTGGCCCTTGGTGTGATGAGAGGATGGAAGCATGCGAGCAGCAGCTGTGGAGGTGCCAAATACTCAGACTGGCTAGTGGTCTCTGTTGCTTTTGGCACCTCCTGCGGCGTTACAGGCACAGATAACCCCCCCCAACCACAGCTCATCCTCACAGCTCTCCAACTGATTACAACTGGCCAAATGTTTAACATACTGTCCCTAATCACACTTAACATTCTGTCACAATATGCTCCTAAATAGCTTTTAGGGCCATATAAATCACATAGGTGCTCGTAGCCTTGATGTTATTAGGTCTAATTATTTTTTCTTCCTGTTTCTTTTTTTTTTTTTTGCCTCTGTAGCTCTGGAACTAATGCATTCAGATGATTTCAGGAGGGATGAAATCTCTCCTGCTCAGCTACTGAATTTAGGACATATGAGGGGCAACTTAAAAAGATGTATTTGTAAAACAAAGATCAATTATGGAAATAAATGCATAACATAAGAAAATCATAAGAAATGCCTTATTATTTTATGATAAATTAATTAGTCTATTAGGGCCAAGCATGAATAAAACAGGGTTTGCCTGTAATAAGATCTCAGTGGACTCTACATGTTTTAAACAAATTCAGAACATTAATATGGGAGCCGTGTAAACATGTTTCTAGGATTTTTCGTGTTGGCCACAAAAGACTGAGTCTATTAAGAAATTTGGAAAGACAGATTTTGTTGTTTAAATCTCCTAAAAGCCGAGGCAGATCAAAAGAGGCATTAGTATTCAGAGACAAACCATGTTTGGCTGAGGTTCCTCTACCCCCACTCAACTCCAACCATTCCCCACTGTGTAACTAATGCTCGCTGCCTGAGAACGATTGGAACAACAGTTGCTAGCTGCACTTCATTATGCATAAGCATTTTTGAATAAGCTTTGGCCATATGTACAAACAGGTATGCTGCTGCCGCACACAAGACTATCTGTCACTATAATTTAAGCACGGGGTGGAAAAATACAAAATCCTGCCCGGCCGACGTGAACAAAATACCTGCTAAAGAATCAGAATGACAAACAAAGCAAAACAGGTTTTGGAATTGAGGCCAGTCATTTCAAAATGGGGAGTCGACCCTAAAGGTTTGGATTAAAACCAGGGATGAGAGTGCCATCTACAGGTTGAAACTTTGTCATGTAACATCACACTTGCAAGCGACAACAAATCCTGAGAGCACAATGCATTTCACACAGCTCTCTCACTCATTAATGATACATCAGTATACGAACCACCTGTTTGAGGGAACATGTTGTCCTGACAGAGGAGCTAACAGGCTAATTAGTGAAGAGACAACCTCGAAATAGTGCACCAACAAACCTCCTCTTAGTGCCAAGTGTGGCCTTAGTGTGTGCTTTATTCTTTGTGTTGGTAAAAGATCCACTATGGGTTTCAGTCCAATTATGATGACTACTTCAAATTTCATGCTTCATATTGAATTTCACCGCCTTAAGCTACATGGATGAGGGCCCCAAAAGATCAGCAGGCCTGCGCATTAACCTCCAGTGATATTCTGCGCGTGATGTTTGCAGGCACATATTTGACTTGACATAACCATATCCAACTTTCACTTTGATTTTCATTTTCCACGTCTCCGCTGAACTGGTCATTGTAGATACTAGAGTCCTGAAAATCTCCTTGTTTCAGGGCATCCGCAGCGAGGACGTGCACGCTCGCAATCCATATTCCCATGGCTCGTTGGCTGTTACTATATCAGGTGAGGTAAATAAGCATTTGCTCGCTAGTCCAGGCTGTGAATAAATTTGATTCTCTCTTGGACGGTTATATTATTCAAAGCAGGGAAGATTAAGTACAGCCTCCTTGCCTGTGTGTGTGTGCACATGTAAAAATGTCTGTGCATGAGTATATTTATATGTGCCCCTATGTGTGTGTGTGTGTGGATGTGTATGTCAATGCTAATTTGTGCCTTTTCAAGGACCAGGTCCCTCTCCTCCTCCTCCTTGAATATATTTCACATCTCCATATTGCCATCCTAGAATGTCGCCTCCTTGAAGCAATTTCCTCTCAGCCATTATCTGATGGGTGAGAACTGTTTCCCATTGGCAGGTGCAGATGACACTTGGGCTGGGCAGGAGCTGGCTGTTAAACGTGGGACTGGCTCCTTACCAAGCTCCAGTCTGGCTGGTCCTGACAGCCCCCACAGGGCTGGCCACTGGGGGCGGACTGTTGGGCCAACTGGACACTGAGGGGTGTAATCACTCCCTCTGACATATTTGGCACAAGCCATCCATTTGCTCCACACAGAAAGCGCCTGTGCGAGCGGCTTGCTTAATCCTGTTAGGCCAGGAGATGGCAACATTGAGGTGGGTGATACGCGTCTGGAACACTTCAACCCTGTAATGGTTCATATCATAGGGGAGGCTGGAGAAAGCGAGTAAGGATTAAAGAGTAATGACAATTCATGAAAAATGTTCCACTCGATGGTGCTATATTATGTTGTATTTTATGTCATTTTGTTCACACGGAGAACTAAATAACAAGGGATACAGAAAATATATAAAATACGATACAATAACGCCACAGAAAATGACCTGAAAATTGCACAAATACAGTAAAAAGCCTGTTGCAGGGTTATTACATTTAATTGCATTATACTGAACAGTGGGTGGACACACACTTACTGTGTATACTTTATATTAAAGTTACATGCTCATAGAAAAGACACGGTTGAATATGCAGAAAAGAGACAACACACCCTTATTTTTCTGCCTTTGCTCGTACAAGTTTACAATTAGGAATGCAAAATTGTAACAAAGGCACTGAAGAGGATGCCTATGGTGTATAGTGTGTGTGTGTGTGTGTGTGCACAAGTGCATGAATGGAGCAGAGAGATAGATTAATGTTGAGGGGCATCAGCTTAGAGGATGTTTTGTCTCCCTACTGTGTGCCGAGTGCAGAGGGGAGTTAAGGGATTCCAATCTGGTCGTCGAGTCCTGCGGTGCGAAGAATGTTTGGAGTGTGCTTGGTGATAGCGGACTCCATTACGGGGCTGAGTCTCAGGGTAGCCTGCCATTGTGCCGGCAAGCGAGGAGGTTAATCAGATCCCAGCTCCATTATGAATGCTTGCTATTTCTAAAGGGCTCTATGAATAGAATACTGTAAGCTCTCGTAAAAATGAATCTGGGCTCTGTGCTTTTACAGAACAAGGGTTGATAAAGAATAGTGTTGGTGTACATTTGAGGAGATTTCACATTCTCCAGAGCTAAACCAAATGAGTGTTTTATGGCGGCCTAGTTATTAATTATCTGAGATTAAGAAATTCTCTCTCCAGCTCCGCAGCGATGTTTCCCGTGTCTGCTTTGTTTGCTGTTGAGGGCACATTATCTTAATTGATTTTTTTTTTTTTAAGTATTAAATTAATTTCATATTGTGAGTCAATGACATCTGCTTGCACAAATTGGCTAGCATGTTATCAGTGTCTCCTCATTAAAACAGGACACTTAGCTAAACATACTTTTTAGGCTTTCTTTTGTTTTTTAATGACTATATATTTTATTTTTCAGCAGTTAACTGTGCATTCGTCCTTTTAATGTCTTGTCGTAGCTCAATTAGCTTTGTTGATAAGCTTGGTTGGTAGTGGGAGTTTAGGATGAACCCTAACAGGGATTCACTCCCTGCTCTTAACCCTTTACACAGAAACACACATATACGGCAGACAGAGGTTTGGCAGTAACGTTGGACGCGGTCATGCTGGAATGCACTGTTTGGTTTTGTTGGGCTGCTGTGAGTCAAACTCAACGAAACATCAGTAAGAGGAGGCGCCCACCTGACAAAACCTCCGACTCAAACATTCAGCTGTAAATCTTTTAGATTAGGTGAATGGTGCTGCTCGTCTGATGCTCCTGCAGATTTATGTCAGCGTACCTGATGTCCTGTATGCTAATCAAATGGGTCGAACCATCCATGATCACCTTGGACTGTGGCACAAAGAAATAATACGTGACACTCTGTTTTGTTGCTTTTACCACTTAATTAATTTGTTTTTCGCCTGTTTTTTCATGTTCACTCTTTGTCTGTGTTTTTGTCTCATTCATCTGGTAAAGCACTTTAAAATACACTTTGAAGAGTGCACTATAAATAAAAGGGGCATTATGATGGCTACAATTACATAATGTGCTTTTGGGATGGAAAATATTTACCATGAATCACAATACAGCTCACAATGTAGCACGTCTGAGTAGAAAAGTGAATGAAGACCACAATAAGACAGGGCCTTTGGGAATAATGCAAACAGGAGATTCAGCAGCCTGCCATCAAGACAACATACACTAACTGTGATTTAGAGAGCAATAAACGTACGCCTAATAGGACGGTTCACATTTCACGCAATTTGTACAGAATCAAATTTCTTTGTGAAGGCACAGAAGCTAAAATTCAACTAAGCTCTGCAGAACAACAGAGCACTTATATGGGAGGAAATGTGTTAACAGGCTAGACAGTCCTATTCTCAGCAAAGAGGTATTTAAGTACTGAAGATGAAGTGAGATGGAAAATCTCATTTCCATAACAGAACAGGAAAAACAGTCTGGCAGAAGGTGTTTTTTTTTTTTTTTTTTTCTTTTCCTCTGTTGAATTGTCAGAGCAATCATGGTCGAGCCACAGCCAGGGCAGCAGACTAAAAGGAGTGGGGAGGTGGAGGGGGAATGGGCTGGGAGATGGGGGTGTGTGTGAGGGAGGGTGGGGTTGAGCCCTCTTTCCCAAAAACACATACAAATGAACTTGAACAATCTCATGCTTGCACACACACACGCACACACGCAGCAGTAGATACACAGAGATGCAGGGATGCACAAACAGTGCTTAGTCTCAGAGGAGCAGACAGCGAGCACATTATGCAAACAAAGGCTTTGTGTGTATGGCGCCGAACGTGCCTGTGTGTTGGAGAGAGAAATTAGACTGATTAAAAATCAGGGAAAAAAATCACAAACTGTTAGATGGATCTCCTAGGGGCTAATTAGTATGTTGAATCTTGAGCCAAAAACACATTGTTTAACAAATCTGGAAATGTAGGTATGTTCCTGATTTGTTTTCTGAAATCTATTTTAAACGTTGGACATGTTTACATTTGAAATGCAAACCCGCCGCTGCATGAGGGCAATATGGAAGAAATGAGAAATGTGCAATGCATTTCTGCGGCGTCACTTTTTTTTTTTCCCCCTCTACGCAATCAATTTCTTCATACCGAAGCTGAATGTGTAATGCGAGGCTCCTGTGTTCCTTTGGGGTACGAGTTACAGGAGTTACAATAGCGTGGAGTGAAGTATGGACAAAGAGCAGGGGTCTGTCAGTCTGTGAGAGCGACATCAACTTTCATGTTGAAACCCAGGTAACGGCGGAGTACATTTTGGTGCTTCAGGAGCAGGAAATGAACTATTGTTAGCGTTTCCATTGTGAGTTATGTAATAGAACGACTAGAGGAGCCTGCAGGAGCAAAACTGAAATGACCCTCTTCAAAACAGAATAAATATTTAATTCGAGCCGAAGAATAGACCATCCCAGAATGTTTTGTCCTTGACCATAAGCTGAGCCCTGAAGATATTAGTTCAAGGGAGAGAACAATAATCAGCGCACGAGCAGATTCAGTTCACCTTATAAAAGGGAAACACTTCCCCACCCTTCAATTTATCATTTATAAACTTTAGATTTTTAATGCACCTACTATCAGCAGCTCATATGAATATATTCAACAACACATAGAGTCGACGAACAGAGGGAGATCTGTTTTATGTTTGGAGTCCTGGCGGAAGTCGAGTTTAATATTTAAACCATCTTTTCTATGGTCTGGAGCTTTCACGATAATACTCAGTGCGTCTTGTCGATTCCTCCTTGTGTTCCTCACGTTAACGGGGCAATGGTGCCCGGTAGGTTGAATGGCCATGACATGACAATCAGCAGCTCAGACATATAGATGAGAAAGGCTATCGACTTCCATACATAATGCATTCTGTTTCCATTTCAATTATCCAGTGCTTTAGACGAGAAGTGCAATGCGTGCATGATAGAATTCATAATAGTACTTGTTTATTCTACTTTCGCTGCAACAGATTCGGTGTAGGTTTTACTCCAGTGACCCTGGCTGTAGCTGGAGAGATGGCTCTACAGCAGCGAGCACAAGAAGAATAAAAGCATAGTATATGTTTGAGAGCGCTATTAATTCTCTGGCGCCGTGGTGGAAGACTTTGTGTTTCGAGAGAAAATCTCATGTTTGCAGTGAGTGATTTCATTGGCTGCCTCAATCTTTGCTGGGAGCCGGTGTCTCTGTTTAAAGCTGTATGGCCAGCAGGGCTCACAGTGAGCTACGGAAACAGCCACGAGCGATCCAGCAGGTCAACGAAACACACCTGTGCCTAATTAACCTCTGTGTGTCTGCGTGTGTGTGTGTGTGTGTGAGCCGGAGTAGAAAGAATGCTGTGGACCGAACCAGGGACGTTTGCCAGTACACACGGCTGCTACTGCAAAATGTTAGTATCAACCCCGCATGAGTGACATTTAGTTGAAAACAACTGAGTCTGGCGAGGTAGAGGAGCAGTGATTTAAACATCAGTAGCCCGGGTCTAACTCCTCCTAATCCACTACATTCATTTAAAAGTAAATACAGCAGACAAATGACCAACTGAGGCACTGTTACAAGCAGTTTTATTGATCAGATTAAAAGGATAAATCTGCAGGTGCTGCAAGAAAAAGGGGCAAAGCTGAGAAGACAGAAACCAACAGGAGGTTTACCGACTATCAAAACACTCGCACTATGTGACCCAAATTTGCCACCGCACACCTCTTCTCAGTAAATGCCATGTGCCACACCTAAACGGAAACTGTCCCCGGAGCAGCCCACAGCCTCTCCCGCTGTGGCAACCCGACAGCAGAACCAGCCTTTTAAATATTCAAAAACCCACAGTGCTAAAAAACAGTCCAGCAGATAATAATCTGTGCTTCAGTGGAAATAAAAGACAGTGACAGTTAGACAGGAGTACAGCATAAAAGTAAATTATTTCACATGCCCTGTGGCTTTTACATACTGTCTGTTTCACAGATATTCACCCGGCTCAGACAGCTACAGGTCCGCGTGTCCTTGAGGCACAGCTCCGGCCTCCACAAATCACCACGCGAGGAACAAAACCATCAGCCAAACCCATGCTTTATATTTGCAATGTATTAACCAAGATTTCATGACCCACTCCTGCAAAATTCCCCGTGGCTCAGACCTGTTCAACTTTTCCACTGATTTTAATGGTCTTCACAGCCTCCCAACAAATAGCTTTAATCAGTGTTAATACATTTTAGCAGGGTAACATGAGTCATTAAACAATTTTGTTACGGGAGTTTGCTCTTCAAACTTTTAGCTTTATCTAACATCCCGCGCAGCATTTCTCTTCCCACAGTGTGTGACCTTCACAGATTGCTTGAATAGCATAGAAAGAGGTCTGCTTCATTCTAACCTTGCCTTTTACATCTTGCGTACCAGTATTACCAAGCCACTTGACCCCGTAGATGTTGGATTGATACCCAAATTAAAAGAGCATATTTTGTCACGTGCCAAAAGAGGTGGACATGTGTTTGGATTATCCAGGGTAACTTCAGCACAGTCTCGACCTCGATGCTATGGATTCTTTTTTTTAAAAATCTCACTTTTCAATGCCGTAAGCGCCACAGATGAAAATCCATTGATCGCACCGTATGTTTCAATGATGGATGTGTCAAAACCTTGGTCAATGAAGCCAAAACGGTCTGCATAGCTGGAATAACTGGATAAATTCACTAACACTGCAACCAACAGTGAATCGATACCACTATTGTCTCTGTAGCCAAAAGCCTGAAATAACTTATTTCTCTGTGAAATATTCCTCCAATTTTATACAAAAACTATTAAAAACACATTTATGACCCACAACGTTTTGCTGGATGACATCTTCCATTAATACAATGCACTTGGACACTAATTCTAAGAATATTGAATGAACTGTCCTGGTGTCATAAGAAGAAAATAGTCCCCAACAAATCAACTATTTGCTGTTGTTTGAATAAAGTTTTCTAAAGACTTATTTGGCCGATTATGTTGACCTGTTTCTGAAGATGTTCGCCCTTCAGTAAGAACACACGGGCTCGGGGGCCGCGATCCACGTAATCCTTTCAGTTTATGTTTGGCGACAAGTATAGCTTGTCCAAATACTCAAAGCCAAATTCTCCGCCGTTGTTTCCTACCTGTACACTCTGAGCTCTGTCACAGCCTGTCACCGCAAAAATCAAGCAGAGAACTCTCTTGTCAGCCTAAATCACTTTCTCTGATGCTCCCTCATGTTCAGCGTCTCTCTGTCTCTCGGTCGCTTGTTTCCATACAAACTGCTGCGCACAGCCAGACACCGTGGAGTCTGTGCGGTTTGCTTAGGCTATGTGGACACACTGTCAAGAGTGATGTGTCGAATCAAATTGACAATTCAGACATGCAAAAAAAAAAAAAAAAATAGCCCAAGATTTTGTGGATAAAGCACTGATCATCTTCAATACTAGTTGGTGTAAGTGTTGATAAAAGCACTCTAACCAGGCTGGAGGAATAGCTGTGTAAACTCGTATCTGCGTGCCCTCCGATGGTTTCCCTTGTAGCTTTTTGAAGAGCACGCAAATCTTCTCAGCACCACAAGACATTTCAAATAAATTCTTCATTGGCCTGTCAAAATGCTTTTCCTCTCCCTTCAACACCAGCAAGCGGCTACTGTGATCTACTATGAAATGGCCTCATTGTGCAGGGCATCAAGGATTTCTACGGCTCCATCTCCGGGTGTGCTCTGAACTGTGAATTTCAGATTCAGACAGCCCAGGACCCAAGGCCATGAGCCTCTGGCGCTGCTGAAGCACTCTGTTGCTTCACACATCTGAAATTGGCTGACATGTTTAAGTTTGCCGTACCTTTGCTCAATCTCTTTGTGTGATTGCTCTCTGGAAACCAAGCAAAGCCAAGTGGCTCAAGACCTACATGTGTCAGGGCGATGAAGTTCTCCCTTCTCTAATTTTAGTCTGCATTTCCAGAACTGCCATGTGCGCACATTTTGATGAGATTTATGGTACGCACAGAAGGGCTGTTAGACGCATCAGCATGTAACGTGGTAATCTGAGAGAGGATGTTTGACAGATAGTTTTCCATTCGGTCTCAGTATCCCATGGTGCCGTAATCCCTTAATATCTTACCAATAACTATTAAGGATTTAATGTCACTCGTACTCTGTCGGGGTTTGACTTGATTCTCTCTCAGTTTTCCCTGAGCTCGGGACACGGCTGAGACCGACTGAGCCCATAAAATCTTTAAAGTCTCCGCTCAGGGGTCACAGAATCGGCCGTGCAGAGCCAGGATGCTCAGAGGCTGCAAAACAGGAAGTCAAGGTGACCGTCCCGACCTGAGTCAGTACAGAATATCCTCGTCAAGTTACCCTCCTTTGCCTCTCTGTAATATGAGATTAAAACATGAGGTAATATTCAACTGTCACTCAGCAAATAAAAAAAGAAAGGACCTTGATATCGCGTCTGAAATGAGGAGTTTCTAAATTGTTACACTTGCAACCGAATGAAGCTTTTGTCATCCACGACTGTTTGTATTCAAGCTCAGACCAAAGTCAGTCACAGTGTGAAAAAAATGTAGATCACACCAGCAGAGACGGGTGAAAAAAAAAAAAAAACTCCACATTTTAAGTCTCCTCAAAAATCCCCCAGTTAATTTTTCATGGCCGTACCTTTTAAGAGACATGTCAGTTTGATTTAATGTTCGGCTGACAGTTATTGGTTTTTGGTGTTTACCTCTTATCACTTCAGAAAACTGGGGAGGCCAATTTACACTCTGGATGCACATAAAGCGGCATCAAAAATTAAGATCTTGACGCCCTGGAAACATTATAAAAGCTTTCTATAATGCCGCTCTGTGTGTAATTGGTTATGCTCTTTTTGTGTGTGTGTGTTAAGAGGATGGCAGGCGTTTGAAATTTTATCAGTATTTTCTGTGTTTAGACTGACATACCCCCGCACGCTGGAGAACCATTTCTAATGCTCCTCTTTTTCTTCCTTTCCTACCACCTCATCTGCAGCTTCACTCACTCACAAGCTGGACGACGACACATCTGAATGATGGAAGTGCACACTGGCTGTTGTTTTTTTCACTCCCATTACTGATGCCCAGAGGTTGCCCCTTTATTCAAGTTAAAATTTTACATAATAAACAACCAAGCAGCAATAAGTGTTCATTGACACATATGCTGGCACATTTGATAAAGAAAATCTTTAAAAGGCGGCTTACAGTGAAGAAATTGTCTCAAGTGGTTCAAAGGATTTGAAGTGGAAGAAGAGAGGATTGATGTTTGCGCTGCAAGCCCCTGAGTAGAACTGGCCCAGGGTCTAATCAGAGACCAACAACGCACCCCTCCCCAGCCCCCCCATCCCTCCACACAGCCATAGGATTTTCTCTCACTATTCAGGGGCTGATAGATGAGCCTCTCTTTGTATTTCAGCCATGCACTTTCTTAAATCTGAAAAGCCAATTCATCTTGGGCGAACGCACGAGGAGGAGGGAGCAAAAGAAAAAAACTTCAAAACTCATTTTTTCACTCCTTGCCGGCGCTCAAGTGTCATTCACGAGCTCTCTAAGCACTTTGTCTCTCCTTCATTAATTGTCTCGCTGCTTCACCCGCGTCACGTGCCTTGACTACAACCAAAGCCGAGGAGGCCGTAACTCCCCTCTGTCTTGTTCGCCGCGTTGATGAGCTCACGAAAGATAGGGGACGGTCAAAAGGGAGAATCAAAATGTGTTTATGTTTCCTGATGGACTGAATTAATCTCTGCTTTTCAGGTACAGTGCTTTTCAGACATTCAGGCACAGTAGTTTATCTACGCTCGCTGTCAAATAGAATTCAAGCATTTAGTGGGCCAGACAAATAACCAGTGTAATAAATCATCCCTTTTTGTGTAGTGGGGCATCAGAGCAGCTGCTGTGCGGACAGGCTGTTTGAAGTTTAGGCACTTTCATTACACACATGTCAACAACATGTACAAAGTTTAATGGTCCTGTAGTGAACTCGGGGGCAAATTTTTTACACTTCCACTGGCAAAATGAAAGCCCATTTTTCCAAGAAGATTATTTTTCAGCCAGCAATACAATATACACCACAGTATTTTTTTTTTTTTTTTTCAAAATCCCACTGTGCCCATGTGTTGAGAGAGAAACGGTGTCATGTTTAATTAGCAAATTCTCACAGTGAATGTGGACACCTTGTTGACACATCCATTCCACATGAGCTATTGCTGATTCCTTTGAATACAATTTACATAATTATACCTCATCCAGTCCTGTGAAGCGCACGCCTCAAACACCATGTTGCTCGCAGCAAAACAGCATGAGTCGAAACAGCCATATTAACGCTCGTGGCAAGAAAACACTAAATGTTGAAGCCGCCTCCTCCATCTGCATTGTACGAGACGTGATGGTCTCACTGCATTACAGATATGACCCCCAACCCCCCATGTGTGCTCTCTCACACACACACACACACGCACAACACCGCCTCCTCTTAAAACATACACACAAAGAGAGAAAATCTCACTGCCTGTGAAAGATGACCTAAATTTCTACAATGCTTTGCACTTACTGTACATATTTAAGTTGATCTGTCTTCAATATGCAAAAGCCATAGAGTACCACCTCATTGCAAAACATAAATT
This sequence comes from Holacanthus passer, assembly GCA_025331565.1. NCBI lineage: Eukaryota > Metazoa > Chordata > Actinopteri > Pomacanthidae > Holacanthus > Holacanthus passer. The sequence continues at coordinate 301,611 of JAFREQ010000136.1, forward strand.
CTCATTTACATGCACAATATTGCAAAACGGGACTCACTACCGGTGAGTCTATAAGCTCTATGGTAACATTCAAAGTCAAACAACACCCATCGTCCCCAAAGAACAATGAAGCATGACAGTCTGAATTGCCAGAGCGTGCTGTCAGAGGGCTTCTCCAAAGCTCCCAGCATTGAATTTCCCTCTGAATCTTGTGTTGCTCATCTAATAACTTTGTTTATGTCTGCTATGGGACATGTCTGGAGAGACACCTTGAACACTGGGATACAGCTCTCAGTCCAAACATAAAGAGAGAAATGAAATATTCACCCGCCTGATTGTCTCCAAACTCCAGGAGAAGAATCAATAAAACATAACATTGGCTTCTTTCTGAGTTTAAGACTTCCGATGGGGTTTGAAACCCCCATGTGACGTCGGAGGCTTTACTCTCGCATATGAAAACACCAGAGTTTTATTTTGATGTTTGAATTAATCAGCGGAGAGCATCTTCAGAACAAAAAGATCTGATGTTGCCTGTGGGATCTGCGGCCATCTGAGATTTCGCAGCCCTTTAAAAGCATGTTTTGAAGAATGCATTTCAACAGCCCATAAGCTAAGACGATCCATAATGCCTCTCATATCTGCCGTACAAAACTCAGCCGGTCGTTTTTTCCTTAAATACCACATGTTTTTAATGTCCTGATCTATCCGTTTGGTGAGTGAAATTGACTTCAAAGACGTCGTGTTGAAAGTGAGTGTTGACTCAAATAACCTCACTGTATAGTATGTTTAAGTGCAGCTTTCATGTGAAGGTTAAAGCCCTGTGAAGTGTGGCGCTTTGCCAATACAATGGAGCAATTATGTGGACCGGGTCAACATATGTAGACACAAATGGAAGACAAAGGACGGAGCTAAATAGGAGCGGACTGTGACCCCATTACCATGTTAAAGGTTAAAGAGGTTAAAGAGGTTCAGCCCCAGCTCTATAAATAACAGTCTAACAAGACAGAAGCCGACGCTGAAATTTTCCACAATGATTAACTGCAGAAACACTTGCTTGTACTATGAAATGTGTTGATGTCTGCATGTTAAAAGAATTCTTTGACATTTTGGGAAATACAGACTTTTTTTGCCAAGAGATGAAAAGATCAACACCTCTCTCATATCTGTATGGTAAATATGAAACTACAGCCAGGACCCAGTTAGCTTAGCTTAGCACAAAGACTGTAAACAGGGGGAAACAGCTAGCCTGGCTCTGTCCAAAGGTAACCATATCTACCAACCAGCCACTTTGAAGTTAGTGTGCTGTATCTTGATGTTTTTACACTTTATTAATTATTTATTTGTTATTATTTAGCTGTAGAGGTGCTGATGGGAAGATTTTGTTACCTTTGGACAGAACCATGATGTTTCCAGTGTTTGTGCTGAGCGAACCAGCCGCTGGAGGCAAGAGAGCAAAAAACATATCTCCCAAAATGTCAAACCTTTTTCTTTTAACATCTCGCTTTAGATTACAGTCTGCAACGCAGCCTTCTTCCCAAGTTACAGTATCATTTTACAGTGTACCAGTACAGTATGAACCAATACATACTACTGTAGGTATTTTTAATTAACAGGTGTCTAATATCACAGGGTTCAGTATGACCTACTGAGCAACAATATGGCATTTGGGAAGGAATTTACAAAGAACTTATACTGCCTGACTATTTTTAACCAGGCCTCTAATAAGAGCTAATAAATACTGCAATGTGCCCTGTAGTTAGTTTAGGATCTATGTGTTTGCCCATTCACAGTCTGTCTTCATCTGTACCACTCTAATGTAGCAACACCAGATTTTATAAAATGCTACAAAGAACTCATGACTCCATCTTCCCCCAAACATCCAGCTTTGTTGCTCATGATGCTCATACACCTCTAATAATAGAGTAAGTGTTAAGTTAAATATACCTACCTATAGCTAAACTTCCCACATTGTTACCCCTGTACATCTGCTCTCCTTGTACCTTCATGTATGTATGTGTGTGTACTATAATGGTACCCTGTCAGCAGAGGAAAATCACTGTGTAACTTGTTAGCAGCAGTTCCTGCTAACCTGATTGAACGGTAACATAACAATTAATTCCACATTTTTCATAGTCAAAAGTATGTTATAATAATCTTTGCTGATGTGTCAGAAAGAGCACTTAAACTGAAATGTAACTCAGATGTCATATTTTAATGTCGGCTTGAACACGGGCAGAATAACTGGCATGAAACATTAAAATGTGGAGAGAGAGAGAGAGAGAGAGATGTGCAAAGAGTCAGACATTGAATATTGAGTTCTTTAAGGCAAGTGATCTCCCACTAGAGCAATATTCAGTTGAGCTGAGCTCCACCACAGTATAATTTGCCACTGATTTCTAATCTTCGTAAAAGAATGCGAAGCTAAGTGCCTTCCACAAATGCAGACTATCATGGCATTTCTTCAGGCACATTATGGACCAGAGTGATTAGAGAACTAAAAATGCGAAGGCATCCCTTGAAACTGAATGCATTTACAATCCCATTAAATATGGAATTGTGTCTGTGGGCCAACAGTAAATTTGAAATATCTTTCCCTGCAACAGTTTTTTTTCCTCATACATTTTCCGTTTGCCACTTGCTTCCTTCACTCTCTTGCTGAATCTGTTTGAGGCTGTGAATAATTTGCCAGTAACTTTCATGGAAATAGCTACACTCGACACAATTATATAACATTAATCATGAAAATTCTATCACGGTTTTCCATCAGCATCTTGGAGACATTTTTTTTTAATACAAATGATTCTGACAGCTGGTTTCTTTCACCGTGAATAAAAAACAGTTATATAAATTGCTACAAAGATTGAAAATCAAATATTAATATAAAATGTAGCTTGAGTTCAGAGCCTGGGATGCTGTATGAAGTCCTCCTGTGACAGTGACCTTGAGCTCATGTATTAGAATATTTTATTTTTTAAAGTATCAAATTCTGCTCTCTGTGTTATTATCACTTTTGACTGTAGAGCGCTGCTTATTTAAAACTCTGACAACCCATGCGGCTTGAATCTCTGACAGGTCGTAATGAGCAGAAAATCCATCACAGCAAAAACATTCCATATATTATGTGTTCGATCACCACACAATGCAATAAAAGCGATATGTAAATGAAGCAACAAACTGTGGACCTTGCACGCTGACAAACACCCATCTGCTAAATAACCTGTCTCGGCCATAAACAATCATTTACTTATCATAAATTCACATGAGCTCGTCCGCGTCCCAGTTCAAACTAATGCTGCATTGTCGTATAATAATCCATCACCGCAGCCATTTGACCTGGTTTAATGTAATCCAAAGAGAATCGCCCACACTGAATCCATGATCACCTCTGTTCTCGTTAAAGAACAAATCAACCTACATAATATGTGGCTCTGAATTGAGCTGAAAGAAAAAGAAAGCAAAAAAAAAATGTTTGTCAAAGTGCTTGAATTGAAATGAATTGTTGTGATGGTTTCAACTCATTTCTTTGATGCATTATAGAAGTTCGGCGTACATTATACTTCAACATTAAAACTATGACACCATCGGCCAAACAAATGCGTCTCGGCGTGACAAGACCTTGTAGAAAATTGTCACGGCAACAGAGAATTGTCTTCCTTTTTCATTATTGTGATGAAGATAATAGCAAGCTAACTTTCTGCTGCACTAGAAACTCCACTAGTTAATCTTAGATGTACTTCAACCGTGATGGGAGAGGGGGGTTTATGGCTGCTTGGGGCAATGCAACAAGCTGTAAACAACATAACAGCATATTATAGATCTAAAAAGTTGATATGGCAAACCTACTTCCAGCAGATATGGAGCAGCATTTAGCTTCATGTTTCTGCCACTTGATGAATACAAGTCTAATATTCATTCTCCTTTTAACTCCGTTTTGGACTCCTAAAAAAAAAAATATATCTGGATCTTTAGCTGCTAAATGCTCCACTATGTTCACCAGGTCATTGCTGACTGTTTTTTTTTTTTGCTCTGCTGCTGGAAAACGACACTGAAAAGAGCTGTGAGAGTGAATCAATATAACTGCAGGGCCATAAAACCAAAACAGAGAGCTAAAAAATGCTAAAACGCACCATAAAGCTGATAGATCTGGAGAGTGAGGTGATAACTCTCTGTAGCTTTGTCACTGCTAACAACATTTTTTTCAGACTGCACGTGATCATTTGATGCATCGTTGCTATGAAAATACTGATTAGTGCAGCTTTTATTGGAACCAGTGTTCTCACAAAATCCCCCTGAGTGCGCAGTTAACTCCACCGTTTTTCTGAGTTTCATCCCCAGTGGAGCGCCTCCAAATTTAGCTTCTTAATGACAGCACAAGTTAAAGAAAACATCAAACATGGACCCAGGTGTGAATTGGGACTTTCACAGAAACGCAGCGAAGGAACCCAATGACAGATTAAAATGAATATTTTTACCTTAAGCTGACTGTGTTATACGCCGGGCGCTTAAAAATACACCCAATGTTATTCAGCATTGGAAGAAATTAATTTGAGGACAAGACAGAAACAGGTGACAATGAATTTCATGCATTTCAAAAGGAAGCCTAAATGAATGTTTTGTGCATTTCTCAAATTGTTTTGCTTCACTTGTAGGAATCTTCATATTCCTTGTCATCATATCTAAACCTCTGCACACTAATTACTTTCTATCCCGCTGATAATGCAGGAAGTATATGAGAAGGAAACTTGTTTGTATATTTGGATAATTTTGACAAACTACATCTTGATATTGTACTTCAAAAAAATGTTGGCAGCCTCTCTGTAAATCTAATTTGATGATTAGAAAAATCATTAATTATCGTCTGTATTTAGAGCAGTTTCAATAAATGATCTTATTCCAAGATATTATCTAAGCACTGTTTTCTCCCTGTGTGATAACTACTGCTTTAGAAAATAGTCTTTCACTGTTGTTCTCTCCATTAGTTAGAAGAGTTAAAGTATGGGGCAGCACAGTGGATCAGTGGTTTGCATTGTCATCTCTCATCTCGCAAGAGGGTATTGAGTTTCAAGGTCAAAGCGTTTATTGTCATGTGCACAGTTAAAAGAAACAAGTTTCCCTGTACAATGAAATTCTTCCTTTGCCTTCCACTATGAACACCGTTTTGAAAAGAATAAGAATAAAAATAGAAATGACAAAAAAGTAGAGAATAATCTATTACAGTAAAATCAATGTGCAAAAAAAAGTGTCAACATGGATGAATGTAGTAGTAACTGCATGAACAGTAGTGCGATAGAAAAAAAAACAATCTTCAGTATTTTACAATACAAATACAATGCAAATACGGCCTGAGATGATAAATATGAATATAAGATGAAATACTGCATCAACATCAACAGTAGGTGCAATAGCGGAGCAAGCAAACACATCAGCCACGGTGGCCGCCATCTTGGATTTGGGTTTGGGTCCCGGCTGGGAGCAGGACCTTTCCCTGTGGAGTTTGCATGTTCTCCATGTATTTGCGTGGGTTTACTTGGGGTGTACCCCACCACCAAAAAACATATATATCAGATAAATTTCCCATTCGTGCCCTTGACCGAGGCAGTGGTGTAGAAGTGTAGTTGGTCTCTGGGTGCTGCACAGTGGCTGCCCGCTAATACTGAGGATGGGTTAAAAGCAGAGAGCAAATTTCCCTACGGGGATCAATTATAGGATAACTTCACTTAAAAGTTCCCTCCTACCTTTGTTGTTTACTGCAGTCTCTTCCCTTTCAATGTGTCTCTCTGGGCTTCTCACAGTGTTTCAGATTATTATTGCTATTTTTAGCGTTATTGCTTCAGATTATTGTTTGTACTTCGACCGCAGCGTGGCGTGGGGTCTGTGGCTGACTAATGAATCGTTTTTAGCTAAACAGACACAAGCTGTCATCTTCAACAACTTCTCCCCCACACCCCATTTAGATACACAGTAGATGGAGAAGTTAGAATTAATAGTCAGAGATAAATTGCGAGCAGAGGTCCCAAACAATTGCTTTCTGTCCAGATTTCAGTTTCTCCACAGCAGCAGAACAAAGAAGTGCAACCAACATAATCATACTGGAGGAAAAAAAAAATCACTCCATCAAAACTAATAAGCTCCACTAGAGGCTGGACAGTACATTTAAAAGAAACAATAGGCAAGCACACAGACAGTACTGGGTGGAAACTAAAACAGAGGCTCGGTGAAGATGAATTTCTTTTCAATATTACTACTTAGTCTACACAGACAAACCAGCTATCACTTCACAAAAGTTTGGGAAATAACAGCTTAACAAAGGTTGACATATACCTCTGCAAATACTGCTCAAATACAACAACACAGGAGCATGTACTGCAGTATAAAAATGTGCCAGAGAGGTTTATGCTTCTGAGGCTGGATTGTGGTGTTGTATTGCATCCATCTTTAGCACTTAAGAGCATGTCAAGAGGTCACCACTTGGCCAAAGGTATGTGGACACCTGAAGAAGGTATGTGAACATCCCAGCATTACATCATTAAGTGATTGTTGCAATTTCCTGGCTGCAGGGATTTGCTCCTATTTCAATAAACATACAGTTGATACTGTTCATGACAAAAATGCCATTTAACTCTCTGCCATTCTTAACACGTTTCATCTGATACAACATGTGAAAGAGCTGACCCATACAAGAGGACACACTCTAGTTCTTACTTGCACTATCAAAACATTTCTGTGTGTTCTCTATTACAGCAACAATCAAGATTAAATCTGAAACTGGTGCAATAATGAAAATACCAGGACACTTTTTGTGGAAGCCATCAAACCTGAAACTGTACCAGCTTCAAACCATGTTGATGATCTACTGAACACCTTCAGTCTTAAAATTTCAAATGCAATTGAAGCCATTGCTCTACTTGTTTAACTGATCTCCAGTAAGCAAAAGGCACCGTGGACAAACTCTCATTCTGTCAGGGCCTAGAAAAAGAAGTGCTGGAAAGGAGAGCAAAAATGGCATAAATCAAACCTCCAGAATTCACTTTGAAATCCATAAAGAAAAAATACATATTTACAACCTGAACTTGAAAAGTGCGAGACAAACTTTTTCCTCTGAGATCATCAGCAGGAACAGAAGCAACTCACACATCCCATTTGTTACCGTTGACAGGTGAAACAACCCTTCAGTTCCAATATCCTCAAAACTTGCTACTACCAGCGAATAGAGTGAGTATGAATCCTTTTTAAATGAAGAGACTGAAGGCATCAAATACACTATCAACTCTACAATGCCAAACAAAAAAGCCTAATCGCTGCAGTGTTCCAGAAGTATGACACAATATCTCGATCCTGTGAATGACACAAAACTTTTATTATTATCTATGATCTCAGTTCATCCACCTGTTGCCTTGATGTTTTACCCATTAGTTTCCTTAAAACAGTTTTGAGCAGCGTGATGAAATAACTAATGGTCACAGCTAACAACTCTCTCCCATCTGGCATTTTTCCAAAGGCTTTGAAAACTGCACTCATTAAGCCTCTTCTAAAGAAGAACAGTCTCGATACTATTCTGAATAACCATCAGCCCGTATCAAACCACTCCACCACTCTGAGGTAACGCCAGTGAAAAAGTTATTCAGCAACAACTTAGTCATTTAACGTTGAATAATTGCTTTAGTAACTTTGAATCTGCACTCAAAAAAAGGGCTGAATGACATTCGCCTGAACAATGACTTAAGTAAAGTCTCTGTTTTAGTTTGTGGATCTTCATGCCACTTTTGCCACTGTGACCCATACGTTGCAAAGATTAGAAACGTGGGTGGGACATGACCTACGGGGTTCCACAAGGGTCCATCTTGGTCCATGCTTCCTTTAGACAAAATGATAAAGTAGCTTGCCACAATTATGCAGATGACACGCAAATCTACATCACACTTACACTGGGTGACTATGGACCTGTTGGATCTTTGTTTAACTGCATCGGACAAATTAATGACGGGATGAAGCAAATGTTTCTCCAACTAAATGGACATAAGACCCAGATAATAGACTTTGGAGTACAGGAAAAAAAAAACAGATTGTCGGCTCTCACCTTAATTGCTTTTCTCTCATACCAAAGAGTAAAGCCAGAAAACTTGACACTGCCTTGGACTCAAATTTAAATTTCAATAGTCACATCAAATCAGTCACTTCATCTGCTTCCTAATGTCTAAAAATGTAGCAACAATCAGGAGTCATGCTCAAGCAAGACCCAGAAAAACCGATCCTCGCATTTATTTCTAGTATATTGCTGTAATGAAAAAAAGTATCAAAAAAAGCTCTTCTCTAACTTATTCAGAATGCCGCTGCCGGGGTCCTGAGAAAAACTAGTGAATATAACCACATCACACCAGCTCTAACATCACTACACTGGCTACCAGTCACTCAGAGAATTGACTTGAAAATCTTGCTGCTGGTCTACAAATCACTCTTTAGCTCTGGGCCCAAACACATCTCTGATATGCTTGTGCCTAGCCGAGGGACTAGCCTACTGGCTGCCCAAGAGTTACAACACAAAACAGTAAAGCGGCATTTTGTTATCATGCAACACAGACTTGGTCTAACCTCCCAGATGATGCGAGAAGAGACCCAACTCTGAACACTTTCAAGTCAAAGTTCATTGCCTGCTCTTCCGAGAAGGCCTGCAGGCTAAAAACGTATCTTCTTAGCTTGGCTTTTAAATAGCCTTCATTTATTTGTTTTAGTTTTTATTGTTTCTAATAATGAATATTAAAGAAGTAAATATTAACTGTGTTACCTTAAATGGTGCTAGTTTACTTTCTCTCTATCTATCTCTTGTCTGTACTTTTACACTTTTAAATTGCGAATCTTTCACATTTGCTGTATTTTATTACCCTGTAAAGCACATTGAATTGCATTAGTGAGGTTGGACACTAACGTTGGGAGATGTTACCTGGCTAGAAACTGCTGTCCAGTTCAACCCAAAGGTGTTGGATGGAGCTTTGCAGTCAGGCTCTTCCACACCAAACTTTGAAAACCATTTCCTTGTGGACTTTGCTTTGTGCACGTTTGCATTGTCATGTCGAAACAGGAAATCGCTGCCAGAAAGTTGGAAGCACATTATTGACTTAAATATCACTGTGTGCTATAGCATTAAGATTTCCCTCAACTGGAACTAAAGAGCTTAACTACAAACAGCCCCAAACCAAAAGTGCACAAAAATACTCCATTTGTGTGGCCATTTAGTGTTTTAAATTGTGCACGTAAAGATGCAAAAGTAAATAGCTCATCCTCATCATATAGCACCCTGGATGTTAGATGAATCGATTTGAAATTCAACACAGTGGAAGTTATGTTTTCAGAGTGGGGGTTGCAGTCAAAACCCAGGAGATAAACATGTATCAGCAGCCTACAAATATGTTTCCCATAAACCAGATCTGAAGGTCTGAAGTCTGATCTGGAAAGATAAAAAAGACTCTTGAACTCAAGCATGAGCAAATGTTTTCAGGGAGACTCTTGAAAGCACCCCTTTGTTCATTCACTGCTTTTATACACAGCACATGTTTCAAAGTGACATGATATCATATTGATCACCTTTTTTTTTTTCATCAGCTATATGAAGCCATCGATCCAGCATCAGCCCTCCCTCAGAGGGGCTGCTTTCATACTGAATGTGTCTCTAGATAATGAAGCTGTTCTGAAATGAGATGCACCCTGAACAAAACCTCTCTGCTCTCTCTGCAAAGAAAAAACAAAACAAAACAAAACAATTGAGCTGGTGAGTGTGTGTGCACACACACGGACGCACCTACTCCTCCCTCACAGACAATACAGCAAACATCAAAAGAAGCAGAAACAGGCTTCTCCTACATAAATCCATCACTGGGTAATGGCTGCAATAAGATGATAAACAGTGCAGGAACTATCTTCAAGCAATTGCATATCTCTGCCCCTTTTTTTATATGCAACTTCCTTCACTCTCAAAACAGGCTTAGAGCTTCTTCTTTTTTTTTTCATAAGGGGGTATTTTTAATTCTAAAGCGAGGGATTGGTCACACTTGCTCTCATTAGCATGAGGAGCTGTATAAACCCCGCCACTGCAGAATTTGGAGCTGTGTTGAAGGCGAGGCAACAAGCGCATCTGACTGGCTGCGCGCACAGGAGCCACTAACTTTCCCCTCGCAGCTCAGTTTCGGCTGGTGAGAGCTGGAGCTGCATGGAGAGCTCGCTCCGGAGGTGAACTGCGCGCAACGAGCCTGAGCATCACCATGAAGACGACCCGGGCACAATGCACAACTTATTGGATTTTTATATTCTCCGTGCATCAGTTTTTATTTGCATCCCTGGCTCAATCTGAGGGCAACACTATTCGGTACCAGACAAATGAGGAGGGCGCACCGGGCACGGTGATCGGAAACCTCGCCAAGGACATGTCCTTGAGTCTGTCTCACTCCTCCAAGACCAATTTCAGGATGATGAAACAATTCAATGATTCATTCATCAGGGTGAGGGAAGGAGACGGGGAGCTGAGCGTGGGGGAGCGGATCGACAGGGAGAGACTGTGCAGACACACTCCTCAGTGTCTCATCACTTTCGACGTGGTCAGCTTCTCCAAAGAGCGCTACAGACTCGTCCACGTCGAGGTGGAAATAAAGGACATCAATGACAACTCTCCGGAGTTTCCCAACAAGGAGTCAGTGGTGGAGATTCAGGAGAACGCAGCAGCCGGCTCCAGGATCCCTCTAGACCCAGCTGTGGACCCAGATGTGGGGTCAAACTACATCCAGAGCTATCAGATTTCTGTCAACAGTCATTTCACCATTGATGTGCTCCTGAGAGCGGATGGGGTTAAATATGCGGAATTGGTGCTAATGAAAGAGCTCGACAGGGAGACTCAGTCCTCATACACAGTGGAGCTGGTGGCCACGGACGGAGGGAGCCCCTACAGATCGGGGTCAACCAAGATAACTATAAAAGTGACTGACTTCAATGACAACAGCCCCGTGTTTGACCAGAGCAGCTTCTCGGTCAGTTTGCCCGAGGACGCCCCGGTCGGCTCGGTCATCCTGGACCTGAACGCCGTCGACGCCGATGAGGGTCTGAACGGAGAGGTGGTCTACGGGTTCGGGAAACAGGTCCCCCACGAGATCCGAGAACTTTTCCAAGTGGACGCCAGATCGGGTCGCCTGACGCTCAGGAGCCCCGTGGATTTCGAGGACAAAAGCACGTACGAGCTGGACGTGCAGGCGAGCGACCTGGGTCCCAACCCGACCCCCTCCGTGTGCAAAATCATCATCCACGTCACAGATGTTAACGACAATGCCCCGGAGATCAGCATCACCCCCATGACCTCCATCACCACGGGTGTTGCATACATAAGCGAGGCTGCGGACAAGGACAGCCTGGTGGCGCTGATCAGCACCCTGGACAGAGACTCGGGTGTCAACAGCCAGGTCCACTGCACCCTGTACGGCCACGACCACTTCAGGCTCAGGCAGGCTTATGAGGACAGCTACATGATAGTGACAGCTGCAGTCTTGGACAGGGAGAGGATCAGTGAGTATAACTTGACGGTCATGGCTGAGGATTTTGGGTCACCTCCTCTGAGAAAGATCACCCAGTACACCATTAGGCTGAGTGATGAGAACGACAACGCCCCACACTTTACCAAAGCTGTGAGCGAAGTTTCAGTGGTGGAGAACAACGCCCCGGGGGCCTACATCACCACGGTCGAGGCCACCGATGCAGATCTGGGCAATAATGGCAAAATCACCTACAGGCTCGTGGACAGCCTCATCATGGGCTCCCCTGTGAACACCTTTGTGTCTCTTAATTCGGTGTCTGGCTCCTTGTACGCGCTGAGAAGTTTTAATTACGAGGTAATGAAGCAGCTAGACATCCACATCCAAGCGAGTGATGGGGGGTCACCACAGCTGCAGAGCACAGCTGTCATCAGACTAAAAATAGTTGATCAGAATGACAACCAACCGTCTATCATCGAGCCACCGCTTTACAAAGGGTCTGCCGAGGTTTTCCTGCCCAAAGATGCACCTGCAGGTTATGTGGTAACCCAGATAAAGGCCACGGATGCTGATGAAGGCATAAACGCACAGCTGTCCTATAAAATCACAGAGGGGGGGCACCTGGGCTTCTCCATCAACAAAGACACAGGGAAGGTGCACGTGAGCCGGCAGCTGACGTACGATCTCGCAGACAATGTCAAAGTCACAGTGTCGGTCAGTGACAATGGAGCCCCCGCTCTCACCTCCACGGCCATTATACACTTGAACTTCATAGAAGGAACTCTACCCAGTATGCCTTCCTTGGCTCAAAATGGCAGCGAGGAGCTCTTTGAATGGGACATGTCCATAGCCATCATCATTGTCCTGGCAGGGAGCTGCTCTCTCCTCCTGCTGGCTATCATTCTCATCACAACCATTTGCAACCGCAGGAAGAAAGAGACGAGGGAGGGGGGGTACGATGAAAAGGAAGACGTACCAAATGCGGAGAAAGTGGAAAGTGGTCATGTTGATTCATTGATTGCCAACCACAAAGGCAAAGTGTTTGATGCCCATCCATTTCCAGAGAACCCTCCATTGGCCAGCAGCAACACAACAGAGGCAGGCTGTGAGGATGGCAGGCAGACAGCAGGCATCTTCGAGCCAAACAGCCGAGCGATGGAGGGCAAATTAAAGGTAACTCATTATTTTTCCAGAAATATTTAAAGTTTGTTTCACACTGATGTTGCTGCATCTCGACTCAAAATGTGCATGTGTCAAAATCTTTGCAGGGTTACTCCACGCTGCCGGGATACGGGAAGGAAACAGTCAGGCCGATAACGATATGGAAGGGTAATTCATTCACGACAATCTCAGCCAGAGATCCTCACATCAGCGGCAAGGACAGCGGGAAAGGGGACAGTGACTTCAACGACAGCGACTCTGACATAAGTGGGGATGTGCACAAAAAAGAGTCGCCGCCGACAAACAGTGAGTGTCACAGAGACGTAATAGTAATGAAACAGAAAATCAGAAGGGAAATGAGTGAAATGAGAGGATGTAAAGGTGAAATCCATTCTTATAATGCGGTTTCTACTTTCCAAGTCATGCACCACAAAGACTGTACACAGTTATAATAATGCTTTTTCTAATACACTGGACACATTGTCATCACCTGGGATCACTTTCAACATGAAACCAGGTGAGCCAGCAAATGCATTCATATTCCACCCTGACAGCACTGCTATTTTCCACAGGTCTCTGGGCATGTACAAGCGAGTGCAAAGTGCTGGGACACTCAGACCGATGCTGGAGCCCTTCGGCTACCAGGCCCAACACGAGCATGGCCTGTGGACCGCATCTGTCAACTTTCTCCAAGACAGCTTCACTTCCCCGGGACGCCAGAAGGGAGAACTACTATCCAGCTCACATACCCAAAACCAACGGCCTGCAAAGCGTGTACGAAAAAGTTCAACACCAGGAGTTTGATTATATCCTCGTCGGTCCGCCGACGCCGGCCCGAATACAGGAAACGGATGAGATATCCATTCCAGAGTACACAAACTCTTAAAGATCCAAAAGCCATCAAAAAGGGATTCTGTCTTTATACTGTACAGTACTTTGATCTTAATTGACTCTATGTTGGATTGTTGCTGTGTTTTGTAGTATGTCGTGTCTTTTGGCTCATATAAGACTGTTCATTGTATCATGTGTAATATGCAAGATTTTGTACATTAATAATATATTTTTCATAATGATTCAATGTAAAGAAGAATTTTATTATACATTTTCAAGAGCATGTGTTACTATTTAAAGGGCATGACCGCTGGACATTTAGGCTGAAAGGGGCCTTTCTGCTGTGGAAAACAATCAATATGAAAGATTACCATGTTTGTGGTAGATTTTTGTCACATTGTTGCACAAATAAACGGATAAAAGCTAAATTGTTTTGCTGTTTAACAACAATTTAAAAATTGAGCTATCTGGTTCTACAGGACTCAAATGTAATCTTATAGAAAGAGAGCAACCTATTGTCCTGAGGAAATATTCACAAGGCACACAGACTAACCTCAATTAGCCAACTGAATACATTTCATTTGCCTTAAAGGCTTATAAGCTGTGATAAATAAAATGTGGTCCAACAACGATCACAGCCAAATTGATAGCAAGCATAAGCCAATGTCATATTCTTTTCATGGTACACAATGTAGTTACTGTGCTGCCTCAATTTGCATGCAAATAATGCATTGCTGATCAAATGCACTTACAATTACATATTTTCTCGAAGGTCAAAGAATCCCCTCACCTTTTCTGATTGCCTCCCAGCTTACCAATTATCCAAAAAATGTGGTTCAATCTGTTTCCAAGCAACAGCAGCACTGCACATTTGAATCTCTTCTCTTACTATGTTTCTTCTTTTCAAGTTACGATAAGGACTGAGTAACCTTGACCACAAAAACTAGCTCTCTGCCATTGTCAAATCAGAAAAACTCATAATTAAGCAAAGGTTATGTTTGTGTGCACCTGTGATTGTGCGTCCTATTGCAAGTCAGTGTTGTCTTAGCATATTGCAGGAAGATGAAGAAGACTTCCTATGCATACATACAGGGAGTGCAGTCGGTTCATTCCCACTGACACCTGTAACCAGCAAAGAACTGGAGCACATCTGCAGCATTATGCACATTTAGATCATAACTGGCATTCAAATATAAGAGGTGGGTGATTAAATGAAAAGTATTCTCTGAAATTGTATATAAATACTTCTGTGTTTTCTTCCTAACACTGACTGAAAGGTCAGTTAACAACCTTTCTACCAAGCATTACATCACTGCCTGTAACAGCAGCTGGTCTCTGATGAGCTGCCTCAGAAGTCTTGTTTTAGTTTGGTGCCGCAGGATGGCCACCTTGCTTTAGGCAGCCTGGACCTACAGGTAACATTCAGATGAAGAATTTAGCTCAAAGAATTTATATCAACTGTACGTCATTCACGGTCGAGCGTCAAAAAGCCTCCTGCTGCATAACCTGATTCTCCACAGAGGAGCAACAGTATTAGTGCGGGAATTATAGAGGACATCATGAGAGGGACGATGGAAAAAGTCCAAAATACCACTCATGGATCTGGCTGTTTTGAACACTGCATGCCTCCGGTAAGACAGGCTTACTAAGCTTTTGATTAGAAATATAATTGACATCCATGACGTGTAAATAAAGCTCTTAAGGTTTCCAGGGAACGTTATCATCTGTCCTGGTTACTGTTACTTTGCATCTTCAGAACTTTGTGAAGGAGCAAGGCACGTCCGGCACGCCGACCTCCTCTGCAGTCGGCCGGCTCCTGAGATTCGGAGCGGTGGCCCTTATTGTCGGTGCAGTGTTAATGTTGTGTGCATCCATGGCTGCTCTCTACCTGTGGAAAATCAGCAATAAAAATGTAAGTGTCGACCGAGGATTATGCTGCAGATATTTGAGGTGAATGCAGGGACGCTTTAGGATGCTTTTGGTGGGAAATGGGACCGAGGCAGATTACGAAATCCTCTGATGGAAAAATGTATTATAGGCATACTTGTGCTTTCTTGAGACTAACAGTAGAGACATGTATGTTAAACACCTGAGATACTCTATCGATAATCATGTTCATTATCACAATTCAGACCGCGAAATTTGCATCTTTAATTCTGCCTGCAAAACTGCATAAATTGCTCCTGTTACTCTACTCCATCTTAAATTAAGTAGTGTAATGTTTATTTGTGTCTTATTGAGCTCACCTGTAGGGCAACCATTCCTTTCAAGGTCTGCAAAAGCCTCTCCTGTGGTGCTTTGCTCAATTCTCAGTGTGCTTAAGCTACACAGGAGAAGCAACACCAACAATTACCGTGCAGGGGAAGCTTGTTTTTTTTTCCTCCTGTATCTCACTACTCGTGTGTTTGCCACAGTGTGATTTACATAACTTGACTAATCAGTCATTCTAACGTTCCACTTTGCTGCCAGGTTTATAATGTTCGTTACAGTATGAACATCAATGGGGAGGTGAAGGAGGGTTCCGTGGAAATTGATTCTGACAACAACCTGGAGCGATTTAAAACCGGGAGTGGAGCTGAGGAAGCTGTGGAGATTCATGACTTTCAAATTGTGAGTGAGTTTGTCCTTGTTCTCTCTTCCTGAGGTAGTTCAGCTGAGACTTTCTGTGTGCTTAGCAAAGTAGCAAAGCTGTGAGTGTAAACATGGCATCTCTGTGATTTGGTGCAGGGAATAACTGGAATCCGCTTCTTTGGAGGAGACAAGTGCTATATAAAATCCCAAATCAAAGCCAACCTTCCACACATGGGAGCTCACAACAAAGAGTCGCTGATGTTTGACCAGGTATACGCACACGACTTCATGCAGAACAGTGAGAACTGCAAAAAGAAATTACAGAGGCCCTTCTGCTCGCTTTTAACATTGTCGTTTCTTATTCTAAGTAATTCAAGGACATTAACTTTTTTTTTTTTTTTTTTTGCCAGACAGATGAAATCATGCCGGTGAGGTTTGATGAGGAGCTGCTCGTATGGGCTGCCGCAGAGCAGCCGCTGAAGGACACCAGCTTTCTGAGCAACAAAATTCTGGGTCTTTGCGGTGAACTTCCCATTTACTGGCTCCAGCCTATCTATCCTAAAGGTTGTCTTCTTCTTTTCTTTCCAGCCATTTCATATTGATTCAGTGCGTCCTACAGAGGCTATAAAAGCGGCCTGCTGTCACAGAGCGTGGTCTGCTCCATTTGCATTATCGTGCATTCTCTCACAGTTTATTCAGATCTTGGTTGTGATTGCCCTGCTTATCTGCTGACACACTTGTAAAATTCACATTCGGAGAAGTTGTCGAAACACTTGAACATCTTGAACATACACTACATTTAGAGCCGTACACCAAAAACGGCTCCGGTCTTGTATCAAAAAAGAATGATCTTGAAATATGCAAGACTGCTTGAAATCACTGCTGCTAATTTAATTATTCAGGACATCTGAGACAGTCGCAGCTATGTAGGATTGAGCTCTGAGGACGTGTATGGCGTCTTGTGGATGTTGACCCAATACTCTTGCCTCTCGTGGCTGCTGTAACAGATGGGGAGAGGAGAAAGAGAGACACACAGCGAGCCAAACGGCAGTTTAACATGGAGGAGTTTGAGGCAGCTGCTGAGGAGAGGGACCCGGTGAGTCACGCAGAGGATGACACCTCCAGAGCCGCGGAGGAAGAGGAGGGGGCACAGTCGACTGCGGGGTCCGCGTACAATCCTGAAAATCCTTATCACGTGAGTGCCAACTTCATCAACAACGCTGTTTATGATAAACAAGAATTTTTGATCAACTATCAAGAGGCGCATACCGAGCCCTGAAGCAACCCTTAAAGGAACATTATGAATTGAAGTTTCTCTGTTTTGTCAACACTTTCACAGATGACTTCATAACACCATCCTTAAGATAACAGCCTTGTTAAAAATGTATTCTCACCGAAATAATGATGTGGAAATGTGTTAACCTGGATTTGGTCCCACTGTCAGCTGTGGATATATACTGCTGCCGCCGTTGAGTGGGTGTCATATTAGTGGCTATAATTACAGGTCATCGGGGTAACAGCTGCCATTCCAAGTTGCTGAACTTATGAACTGAAGTAGAAATTCCCAGTGGTTATAAAAATTCATGTTGCCTGAGAGAACCGTAGTCACATGTTTGGGAGGATGAGAAGTTTTTTTTAAAACATCTGAATTGCAAATTAGTGTAAATTTAGAGAAAGATTGCTCTTCAAAATTAACATTGCTTCAAAACCGCAGCGCAGCAGAGGGGCCGGAGAGGAAGGCGCCATGACCTTTGACACCATGCTGGACCACCAGGGGATCTGCTGCTCAGAGTGCCAACGCAGCTACACTCACTGTCAGAGAATATGCGAGCCTCTGCGCGGCTACTGGCCCTGGCCTTACAACTACAGAGGATGCCAGGTAGCTTGCCGAGTCATAATGCCGTGTCGCTGGTGGGTGGCACGCATTTTAGGTGTTGTGTAAGAAAACACGGCACACTTGTGAGAGGACATATCTTTTTTGGCATTTTTTTTTCCTTTTTTCTTTCAAAAGACCCCCAAGCTCTCCAAACTTTATTATGCATGCAGATATTTATTTTCTGAGTTTGACTGGAGATGCTACGCCTGTTAGCATGAAACACAGATCATGGCGTATGATTATCTGACCCACACTAACCATGACAAATGTTCATCCAGACATAATGTTTTACATATAAATACATGCTTTCTCTTTGCATGCACACACGGCTTCTTTTAAATACAATAAAATTGGAATTCATGAATGCCGTTTTCCTGTTTGCAGCAACAGACTCACAAATGAGCACATTCATTTTTGCATCATGTAATACCAAGGCTTAATGCACTGTACTGTGTTTAATGGAAGGTATGGGGCCGAATCCAAAGGCTCAGCAGATCATGTACCCTTTTCTGACTGAGTAGGCTTCAATAAATTCTAATTACAGTATATGCTGGCTTTGATGTAGATGTTTTTTTGTGTCACATCTTGTTTCCATGGTTCCACTGGGTGCTTTTCTGATAAAACTGAAGTGACAGCAATGGCTGCCATAACTTCCATTCACAGCTCAGAATCAGTTTGAGGGCAATGCAATTTGTGCACACTGACATCTGCATTGATGTGAACTAATGTGAGATGGGTGTCATGGCAATGATGGAAAATATTTCCATAGATGTGACATTTTTATAAAATAAATAAATCAATATTTTTTTCCGATGAAAAGAGAGGAGTGTGGATGCTAAGCTACCAAATAACATGATCACACAGACAGGCAAAATTTTTTTGCACAGCTGTTGTGGTGTAGGCTATTCTGAATACCTCAAAATCAAAAGAAATCAGATTACTATCTCTAAAGCCATATGCCAACTTTCTAAATAATTGAAAGGAGCCATGTTGCGATCAAGACGATTTCACAGAGGGTGATCCAGGCACATCAAATTACAACAGATGTGAAATTGCACCATATCTGCCACTAAAGACGCATTGAAACTCTGAAGCAGTGTGAGGAAACAACACAAAGAGATGCTTGTCTCTTTGCTTGGAGATCTTTCCTGGTTTTCGTGGGGGTAGAGGTGCTTATCACATCTGCAGTGCTGATAAGACGGCCTCTGTGCTTCCGTAGGCTATATAATATTAATCCCTCTCCCACGTCTGCAGATGCACTTAAAGGAAGGTGACAAGCATGACATATCCAGGACCTCCTGATGGCTCGTGCTCTGGAGTGCAGCCGCTAAAAGAGCCCCAAGTACCCTCAAGTGATGTAAATTTGCAGGGGGAGTCCAATTTCCATCACAGCACTGTCACTGCCATGGTCATTAAACTAAATCATCCCGCTGTGTGTCACACAGCTCCCATTTTAAAGTCCCCTCAATAATGGAGTTATACTTGGACTGCAGATTGCAGCACAACAGCGAATGTCTGACCTGACAGCAGCTGTAAGAGTATCCTGCACATTATTTCATCTTTAGAAATCACCGACAGACAGCGTATATGGACGTAAGAGATACCTTGAAAGTATTAATTAATTGAGAGACCTTTTCCTATCTTAGGTGCAACAGCTGCGGTTCAACAGGGCCATATATAATCCAGCGACCGCGGCTGAAATGTAAATATGACGCGTTATGTGCCTGTTGCTGGTGGCTGTTTCCTTGGATTTCGCTCAGAATGTGTTGATACAGCAGCACAAGACAAAGAGCTCTGAGTCTAAGCTAGACAAAAGGAGATGAAGAACACAAAGCAAAAAAAGACAAAAAAACACATCACCACAAGCAACAACTCAAAATGGCATTTAAACTGAGAAAAAATACATAGCTCAGAACAACAGCAGTTTTGTTATCCCGAGGCCCTGTTTCTAAAAAACTTGTTTCCTTTTGCCATTCCTCTCCTAAGAAGAGAAATGTACCCCCATTGAGTAGAAAAGACGAATGTGTTGGTGAGCAGCTTCAGTGTGTGAGACAGTGGTGTCTTTTTGTTTGTCTCCCCTCTGGAGCCAAGCTTACCCTGGGAGCCCTGCAGGCCAGGGAACAAACAGAGCTTTGTGAGCACTGACCCACTGTGCCCAGCAGCCAGACTGCAAACCTCCACTCCTGTGCTAATAGGAAACCGCAGAAAAGGAGTCCGCGGCAGACGAAGGAGGGGAGCTTTTCTCGCATCCACCTGTGCTTTCATCATTGCCCATCAAAACAAGCACATTCAGGCGGGGTGCCGTGGTGCTCTGGTGACCACCGAATCAAAAGCTTTTTCACCAACGTCCTCTTGGTACTAACACTCAGCACAATACATTTGGGATACCTTAGCGGGCGGTGATTTATTTGGTGGCATGGACTTGTGCTAATCAAGCCCGTGCACTCACTGGAGCTCCCTATAAATACGTCAATAGCCTGTCATAAATTTGCCTGTTGTTGCCCGAGAGGCATTAGAAGTGTGAATAGAAGTGTGAAGTGAACCACTCTAGTAAACGTGTCCTACATTTGATTGCATGTTTTCCATTACATCCGGACATGAATGAAATAAACAGTAGTGACAGTCCATTTTGCACCTTAACCAGAACACAGAAACCCTTTTAGGCGAGCTCATTATGTTTTTCTGCAAGAAAGCACTGCGGTACGCTTATAGATGCTGGCGTTGTGAAAAACCTGTAACCTGCAGTTTTGCACCGGTATAGCGCAGAACATCTGTCTTTTCTACTCTCCTGAATGGTCAGAAATAACATAGCTGGATGTAGGGGGGGGGAGTGAGGCGGCGGGCGCAAGGGAGAGGGGGGATACAAGGCTTAAATGCTTTTTAATCCCATGGTTGAGTGACCACTTGCAGCTCTGTCCAGTCTGGCTCTGCCTGCTATTTGCAGGTCTCTCTGAAGTTTCCTTGCCAGTGGCTGGGCTGCCTGCATGACTCTCCCTCTGTGTGTGTCTGTGTGTGTGTGTGTGTGTGTGTGTGTGTGTCTCTGTCTGTCTCTCTCTCTCTCCCTCACCCTCCTATTTAGTATGCAAGCCCCAAATGGCCATTAATTAAATGCCTGCTGGTATTGTGTAAGGAAGTCTGTCTTGTTTATTTCACTAAGTTAATACTGTAAACATGTCTACAGACCCACCTGCATTACATTAGTTACACTTTCTCGGTCATGAAACATTTTAGCAATTGTCCTCAGTGACTCAATTACTCTGCACACACTGCTGCAGGGATTTTTTTTTTTTTTCCTGTGTATTGCACTTGGTTGCATGGTGTCCTTGTTACACTCAAATAGAAAACCTGTAGTGTGGTGTAGGTCTAAATTGGACACAGTGCTGGAATTTGCACCATTGTTTTCCAGAGGACACACTGTATATGTGACAGTGTGGTGGAGGCATCCAGAGGATGAGGACCTGCAGAGGATGTCAAGGGTTCCTCTCAAGAGGTGGCCACTTATCTTTATAACACAGCAGGCATTGGCTCTCTCAGACAACAACACACATTATACCTAACCTCACCCATATCACCTTTTTTTTTTTTTTAACCCTGTCAGTGAAATTTAATTTGAAAATTCTTGCCAATGGGATCAATATTAAAAGATTCTCTGTCAGAATAAGGCATTTGTCAAAACTTCAGTCACCCAAGGATGTACCCCAGAATGTACACATCCTCTGGTGGTGTGCTTAAAAAGAGCTATAGATAGCTCAAAGCAGAATCAAATCAAGACTTCACATCTAAAAAAAAAAAAAAAAAAAAAAACAGCTCCTCCACAAAGCAATGTCAAGAGGCTTGCCACATGAAAGCAGAAGTTGTCCAAAGAGTTGTGGGAAGTACTGACAAAGTTTATGAGAAAAAAGTAAATGTGTTTTTAATCCTCAGCAGCACGAGCAACAATGAGGGAGCCTGAGCCCTTAGATATGCCACCCCGGGGGCAGGCTCTATACTTAAGGCTTACAACAGCCTCATTATCTCCCTCAACTCACATCAGATCCTAGCAGCAGTTTGTCACAGGCAGGCTCCTCTCTGCCAGTAGGCATCAGACCAATCCTCCTGCAACACTACTGTACATAATTGCCATATGGACAGCATTTTGAGCCAGACTGAAGACTAAAAAGCCCTCCAGGCAGATTCCCCAGATAACTAAATGAATATTTTATCTCATTTCCATCTAATTTGCACCATATTATTATACAGAACTGAAATTTTTAATTAATTGATAGAACAGATCAAACACAGGTTTACACTTTGATTTTCGGGAGCTGTTATTTTGATAATTTGCATGGCTTTTTTCCCATGCCAAGCTTTTTAATCTCCCAGAATTTCAGCATCTCTATATAGAAACACTATAATAAAACATACAGCAAATTAATAACTGTCAGCGCACATGAAATGCTTGTCTTGGTTGTGTGAGCAGTTCCAGTGAGGAGTCCTTTTACCTGCCACCCCACTGATTAATTAATTTCACACTGTTTAATTAAATCCACAGTCTGGGGAGTCTGGGCAGCACTGTGGGGAGCCCTATCTGAGCCTTGTGTGTTCACAGATTACTAAAGAAGGTCTCAGACACCCGCTCTCTCGCTGATGTTGACACTGACGTCACCCTTCTCCGGATACCAGAGCATGATTGTGTCAGTGTCATCTGGCGGTGGTGAGCTTTTACTGCTGGGGACATGATAGCGCTGTACCATTTGTTGATTATCTGCTGGCATTTGCATTAGCAAAGGAGACCGGAGCGTTTGACAGAAATTAGCGTTTGACAGAAGCATCTGATGAAGTGGGCTGCTGCAGTGTGTAAACCCCTGTATTTCCATAAAGTCAGTTAACTGCACGGATAAAAATGAAAGGCAATATGAAATTAAAAAGTCTTAAAAGCACAAAATAAGACAAAACAGGAGAATCCGGCAGGACAGAGCACAAAATATGCACATGCATATCCATAAACACATAAAATACATGGACCATGTTGTGCTAGATCAAAAGCAGTGCAGATGGGCTTCAGTGTAAATGAGCGTATCCTGTCCAACACCGTTGTATCTAACAGTCAAAGCCTCAGAGACACAGAGACACTGACTCTCTTATGTCAGAACAGAGAGAGGTGCAGGAGTGTATAGCGCAGCAGGCAATATGACTGTGTGGGCTGCAAAGCACGCACGTTACTTTCTCTGTTCTCCTGAAACATATTTTTGGCACCTCTAATCACAAACAAACACATTTGGAGTCAGATGGCTCAAATTTGTCTTTACGTTGCAACTTAAAAATAAGACGACATTAAAAATGTCACATGATTTATACAATTCTGAGGGCTACGATATATGTGCACAGGGAAATTTGAAAGGATTACATTGATTCTCACTAATCTGTCACATTAACAAACCTAAACCTGATTCAAAATGCTCAATCTCGTGTTTATACGTCGAGGAAAGCGAGGATAATCGATTAGGTAAAGATGGCAGCCTGCTGGTTTGATGTGATGTGATGTGGAACCAGCATTTCCTTGTGCTCTCTATTTGATGTGCCAAGAGCTATTAGAGCTACAAACACTTCGTACAATGGCGTTGATCATAACGTAAAACAAAGTCGCCATTTTTACGTGATTCTTAAGTCTTAACTTGTATTTTTTTTTATCAGATTACTTAATTGAAAAATAAAGGAAGGTGTCCAAAAAAATCAAATTAATTATCTGAAATGCAAATGAGGAATTCTTTATACACATGTGTTTACAGCACATGTGCTTGAAAATAAAGAAAAGTACTAAAAGTTTAAATTGAGTCGTATGCAGCACTTTACTGCTGAGTTTATCTACCTAAATATAATGAAGTCTTTATACCACGTCTCTTCTCATCACAAACATCACAAGCATTCACAGGCTTTTATTCAAACAAACTCCATCTTTACAAACAGTTGGGGGCTGTGCTCTTTACTTAGACAAGATCAACTTTTAATAGGCATTCCAGCACACAGCATTGAGACAGTTTTGCAGACTGATACAGCATCAGCTGGAAGAACAGCGCTCTTATTTGTGCTTGCCTTGTCCTGTGACAGGAAGACCTATCAGGTGCTCATCTCTACCCCCCACCCCCTCCCTCCCATCCTCTCTCCTCCTGACCTCATTCTGTCATCTTCGTTTTCCTTCTTCCCCACTCTCAGGTCTTTTATAAAGTGTCTCCATGCATTACACATTTAACAATGCATTAAAAATAGGCCACCATCAATCAGTCATTCAGTGGCGGAGACAGAATCTACTTGTGGCACCAATTTGATATGTTTCTCAAGGTTCAAGAAAGAAAGGAAACGCCGTAAACTCTTAGGCTGCCGCGTATGGGAAACTTAACAGAGATGAAAACACACATTTATGTGCTAATAATACACCGTACCCCATAAAACCCAGCGTAATAATTTTGAATTCCCATTTGCTTGATTTCCTACAGCACAGTGTCTTTTCAGACTCCAGAAGCAGAATCAAAATAATATATATGCAGGCGGTAAGCCGTGACAAGATTTCTGTTGATGGGTGCCAGGTTAACATCGTGCCCAAAACAGTGATTTGAGAACTGTGATGCATGATACAGGATAGGTACTAGGTACAATCTGATGTAATGGTTGGGAGTGAGTCAAGCCCCGGGGGCAAATAGTCTGAACAGTCTGACTCCAGGTTGCTCATGCCAAAGCAGATGTTCAACTGACGACAGCAGCACAAAAGACAGGGCTGCATGTTATTCACAAGGTATTTCATGTTATCAGGACGGCACGTCAAGGCTGCTGAGCTCCCGATTCAGCCGCTTTAATAGCCGTATATATATTTAATAAAGAAACATTAAAGAAGTCTCACAAAGAATTTTCACAGTTCCACACGAGTTCTGTTAACACGGCAAGGTGTTCTCCCGCTCAGGTAGAGGTGTGGAGGTCGGCTTGTGAGCTTTGATGTTGCAGCTCTGCTCTGAGGCTTGATCCTGCGTCCTGGACTTCAAAACAGACTGCACCTCGTCATGGGTAGCAGCTTGAAGAGGTAGACGCCAACTGCACAGACACGCCTGGAGGACCACACGCACAAAGACATTTCGTCAAAAGGGCAAGACGTGTTTATCGTCAGCTTCACGTGGAGAAAATGACACATTATGGGGTTTATTCTCGTGTGGAACGCAGTTTATGTTTCTGTAAAGATACGTGTTGAAGGCGATCATAAGTTTGGCTTCTTTTAATTAAAGAAAAGCGTACGTGCTAAAATGAAACTGTAAATATATATAGATGTGTTATTATGTTTGCAGCATTATTGCAGAGGAGGATTCGTCCTTTGTGCACTGTGGTGTGCAACAACCTGATGACAGCCAAAACAACTCAGAGCATGTTTTAGATATGTCCTTCTGCACCAGTAATACAATAAAGGCTTTTAAAATATTTTCCCTCATAAACTGCCTTGAAGCTATGTTTTCTTCCTCCTCATAACACATCAGTCTGATTCAGTGACAAGCTGGCTGGTAGATTGCCAAGTGTCTTTTTCTTTTCTTCTTTTTTTCCTCTTTTTTTTTTTTCTTTGACGATGTTTTTCCAGACCATTTTCACTTATTACCCCCTCGGGTCATTGCTCGCACCAGTCTGGCCATTTTATAGACATGACTCCATATGTCCTCGATGACACACGCGATAGCTCATCCGACATGGATCACGCCGCCTTCACCCCCACCACATTTGTCTAAAATTGAATAGTGCCCTACATAGGAAACAGCTGGAAAAACAAAAAGTGTGATGACAGCGTATCTTACCTTGAAACATCTTTTAAATCTTTTGCTGACTATGTACAGCGCGATAGGGTTGATGCATGAGTTGAGTGATGCCATATTAATGCCAAAATAGTCCAGGACAAGAAAGATGCTGAAAAAGGAGGACAAACATTAGGTATTAATCAGACAAAAGAGCATCAACCAGGTACTGAACTACAAAAAAAAGGTAGTGCACTCTTCTTGATGCTCACCTCAGTAGCTGACACCTATTAGGATCTCCTTCATCATACATGGTTAATTTCAAGATCCTGCTTAGGTACAGAGGCAGCCAGCAAAGGGCAAACACAATCACCAGGCAGAAGACAGTTTTTGCAACTTCTCGTCTCTAAAAAAGAAAAGACGTGATCCAAGTTGAAACCGAAATGTGAGAAATATGCAAAAAGAAAAAGTTGCACAACTTGCTTGAAAGTGTAATAACCTGCTTGGTGTGGTCGCTTAAGGTATTCTCTGTGTTTTTCAGCATTTTCCTGGTCATGAGGGCGTAGAAGACGGCCGTCCAAGCCAGTGGCATGCAGAAGTAGAAGCCGAAGAGCCACCAGTCCTTTGCTGATTTATAAAACTGTTGATGAAACATGACAGAGGCCCACAGTCAGCCGGTGATGATGACATGATCTTCGGCGGTTGCTACGTTACAGCATGCATAAAACAATATTTTAAACACGCATATACAGGCTCACAAGGACATCTACAAGAACGTGTTGGGAATCTGTTGGATGAATTAGGACATCTATCTGCATTTATCGCTCCAAGTTGGATGCGAAAAAAAGATAATCAAATCCAAACACGTGTTGATCTGTTTGTTTCATCCTGTTGCATTGGCTGAAGACTATTACATTACCTGCATGAACTGTGTGGTTTGAATGGGATGAAGCAGACATATTCTCAGATGCTTGTCTTTATAGTCCATTGTTATCATATCAAAGCCGACAACTTCAGGCACAGCCAGCAGGATAGAAATAACCCATATCAGAGTTATTTCGATTGCTGTCCACGCTGACACCCCGATGCCTTTGATTCGATTCCAGGATACTACAGCTCGATATCTGCAAAAATCAATGGGGAAATGTTAGGGCACGGGAGACTCTTTGTCTGTAACACTGATGCATTTTTCAGTTAAAGAACTTTTCAAGGGCTAATGCTAAACAAATCTGTCTGCTTGATGAAACACAGATAGTAGCCAGCAAACACTATTTTCTTGTAGGGCGCAGGACAGTGCTGCTTATCTCCGTACCTGTCAACACTCAGAGCACATAAGCTCAACACAGTAATTCCAACAGAGGTTTTCTGCAGGAAGGGGACGAGTTTGCACAGTACCACGCCGAATGGCCAATCTTCTGCCATGAGCTACAGCAAAAACAAAGGGGCAATTTCAGCGAGAAAAAAAAAAAAATACAGGGAGGGAATCAATTCAAGGTGAGATGGAAGTTTTAAAACAGATATAAAGAGAACAGGATAGGGTGCAACATTGTTTTGTCATTGTAATTGCACAGCATGAGGTGAATAACTCACCCTGTACGCGTTGATTGGAATGTCGATCACGATGTGGATTAGATCCCCCAAAGCAAGACTGGCGATGAGAATGTTCGGTCCACTTCTCATGCATTTGTTTACATAGATGATTTTCAGCAAGGCTGAGTTCCCCACTATTCCAACAACAAAAACAACAAGAGAGACCACGGTATTGACATATTTGAAGGCATCTCTGATTCCAGCCGACTCCAAGCACATAGGAGGGTGCGGTGTTTTCGGTCCTGCTTCTCGGGGTGGATGAATTGAGCTGTTGGATTTCTGTTTTTCCAGTATTAAAAGACCAGGGGAGGCCGTTTCAGAGAGCTCAATTACAGCGAATGGTTCTGAATGCTGATTGCTGGCCTCGCCTCTGATGAGAATATTTCCCAAACAAAGAACCAGAGCCACGGTCCACATTGTTGATGATTTCCTCAAAAGGCCCTGAAATGGTTTTTGTTTTGTTTTTTTCACCGCCACTGGACTGAAAAGAAGAATGAAAATAATTACCACAGCATCTTAGCCTTGAGATTTACAGCAAATCATTTAGGTGAGGAGAAGGATTAATTTAATTTAGCGATCAAAAGACAACAATAAATAAACAGCACTGATAGAATATGACACACTGAATTATGCCAGTTTACCTTTAGATGCACAAAATCTGCATGAAATGAGTCTCTGCAATAGAAAAAAAGGCTGTATGTTTAACTCTACTACTACTCTGTTGCTGTGCCTGCTATAAATGTTAGAACCCAGCAGAGGGAAATCAGGGTTTTATAGACTGAGGTATTGTTGTCAGCATTAGTCATCGATCTGTCAGGAGTGACTGTAATTACTTCCCTCGATGCATCATGCTCAATGAAAGGATGGCATTGAAGTGCATTGTCTGTTATCACAGAGTGAGATCATTTTATAGGATTCAGTAGGGATATTATGTTACTGGTGTTTCCTCGTCTTTTAGGGAAAAAAATTGGCTGTTACATTGTTGGACAGAAAAGTTCCAAACAAAATCTAAATGGATTTTAGTAAAGAGGTGATTTTTTTTTTTAAAGTCACTGTT
This sequence comes from Holacanthus passer, assembly GCA_025331565.1. NCBI lineage: Eukaryota > Metazoa > Chordata > Actinopteri > Pomacanthidae > Holacanthus > Holacanthus passer. The sequence goes on from JAFREQ010000136.1 coordinate 329,925, forward strand.
CTTCTATCATGAAACTTAGAAGTCATCATTAGTGAATGCAATGGGAACATGAAAACTGTCTCCTGCAACCTTACGACAGCTTGGATCCACATGAGCCCGATGCAAAACCGCTGCCGGGCAGCTGCACTTGAACAATAATAAAAAATGATACAAATGGAGCCGTGAAATATTCAGCGAGTGTCCTCCTGAGATTTTGCTTCAGTTGACATATCAGTTTTTTTTTTTTAAAACATGAGTCAGTCTCCATCCTACCGGAGAGACACTGCATCTCCTGAGAGTCCCGGAGAAGGTGACTTCTCCCCCTCGACAGCTTTGTGACAAACCCGAAGAGCCTGGAGGAGCACGAGACATGTGAAGACCAGAAAGATCCCATTGTTAATATCATACCAGACAACCGCTCCAGCTCCCTTTTGAATGCTCAAATCTGTGCTGCACTCCCGACAAATGACCTTGGGAAACTATGTGCTGGCATGCTTCGACATGAATAACCGATTATGAAAAGTGAGTTGGTTGAGTTGGATGTGAAAAAGTAAGTGTTCACAGCCAGACAGTCTATAAACTACACAACTTTTGTTTTTCCCATATAGGCCACTGGAGAGACCCAAGATGCTTCAGCACATTGCCAATAAAAAAGAAGCTGTAAGGAACATTGTTAATTTACAGTAGCACAACTGAAAGACCAATAAACATGACAATAATGTTCATATAAGATTCTCTTAAGAATTCAGTCTTTTTTAGTGACCGTATCATTGACCTACATTGTTACATTTTAATCTCCTGCAGTATTTTTTTTTTCACTTTTTTCGCTTTACCCACATTTTCATTTCACATGCTGTAAAATTGATCCGAAACCAGTTTGTAATGCTGCAAAATGCCTTTGCTCCACGCTGTTCTTTGATGGTCATATAATGACATTTTCATAGTCAAAGTCAAAGTGATTAAAAAGCTTTTCAGCCTGCAAAGAAAATTAAATATACAGTGGGATCCGAAAGACCACATTGAAAAAATCTTTTCACAAGGACCTGAAAATAATCACAGTGTGCATTCAGTCCGCCTGTGTCATCTGAACACAATGGAAGGGATACTAGTCAAGGAAATCTGACCTTTTGCACAAATGGGTTTAATTGGTCAATACCACAAATTTGTAGAATCTTTAATATTTCTTCTTCATCTCACTAGTCATACATGTGTTTTAAAACGTTTCTAAATCCTCAAATGTTCTGACTATTTCCACGTTTATGTGAAATATTAGAGATTTTCAATGTGGTCTCAGACTGTTGTACCCTGCTTTATATACTTTATAAAACACTGCAACCGCCGTCTGATTTATGCGCATTGTGCTCGCTAAAGCCACCATTACTGTGGCGGCATTGTCAAGGTCACTTCTGTTTCCTTTTGAAAACACGGATGGATTTGTATTATTTCAATTGGCATCCCCCCCCTCTGATGGATAAAAGCGGTCAAAGAAGTGAATATTATTCAGTCTCATAACACTAGTCTGAAGTTTGGTTACAACATTGGTTTTAGGAGAAAATAAATATAATCAGTTTTGTCCAACCTTTCCATGATTTCAGTCCCAGCATGCATTGGGTGAGCGGTACTGTCCCAGAACAGGCCACCAGTTTATTTCAGGGCTACGACCCTCAACTGCCTCTGACCTTGTTCACTACTTTTCACTCAGCCAGAAACTGTTTTCACCAAAAACCTCTGATAAAAGCGAATAATAGCTCAGCACTAAGATATCATGTAAAAAGCTGATGATCAGAGTTTATTGCTAATGTTGATCCACATCTGCTGAATGTGTAAATGGGCGACTGTTAGCCAGACAACTCTATGAGACGTCATTATGTCAGATGGTTTTTTTCATCTTGTCGGGGGGTTACTCTGTCCCCAAGAGGCCAAAAATCAATTCATTTACCTCTAAGATGAATAGAGTTGTTCTGGTAAGTCATTGCTGTAATTCTCTATCTCCTGTCCCTGGTTTCCTGAACAGTCTGGTCTCACCCAGGTTCATGAAGCTACGTGCTCTGGATGGAAGATTTATTACTTTGGTGAGCACTCAGACCCAGACAGATTGGGAGTGGGTGGAGCAGAGCCTCTCTTTCAGCTGTCAAGGTAAGCCATGTCATCAGTTTGGGTGCGGAGGGGTCACCTGCTCCTGCCCCCTCGTGCCTCTCATGACTGAGACATCTGTCAAATTCCCAATTATTTCTCTCTTGTGCAGTTCAAAAGGAAATTGAAGATCTGCAGTTGTTGCAGGCAGAGGTGGAGAGCGCGGTCACTGACCCTGATTCGTCACAGGTCGCCGGCTTGTGGCAAAAAGCCTGTTTTATGCATAGTAAGGTGAAGTCAATTTTGGTTACACAGCACGAAACCTGGAGCCAGAAAGTAACTTAGTATATTGACCTCATACTTAAGTACAGTTTTGATGTACTTGTACTTTGCTTGAGTAATTCAAATGTATACTTACTTTGTACTTCTACTTCACTGCTACTCTTTCCTTCACTACAGCTTTAGTTACTTTGCAGATTCATGGTATTAATAGAATACAAAATGTAATCAAGAATTAACATTATTGCAACGTTAAAATGATGCTTAGAGATGAATGTATTAATAATCATAATATAATATAATGGGTCATGCTGCATAATGAGTACTTTTAGTTTTGGTACAACTAGATTTTGATGGTAATAGTTTTACTTTGAATGCATGACTTTTAATTATAAAACGTTATGCAACAGATTTTTATTTTCATTTCTTATTTTTATTCCTACTCTGTGGTTTTCTTCTTTTACTTAAGTAAGATTGAAAGATCTGAGTGTTTCTGCAACCACTGCCAAATTTGTCTCTGCAAAGGTTTTGCCATCTGTCAGACGCACAGATTGCAAAACCCTCTTTAAGACAAACTTGCAGGGATCATTTTACGGGCCATACGTGTACATTATGCATACAGGATAGGTTAGACTGTGTGTAGCTTACATCCAAGAATCAATAAAAGTCTTGGGTTTATACAAGTCTCATTCACATCGAGCGACAGAAGCCGAAAAGATGCCACAGAAGGGATATGATATAGTTTGTGTGGGGCCGCCTCGTCTCACAGCATAGGCGCCGGAGCCAAAACAAACTCCTCTTGAAAAGGTGCCGCCGACTTAGTCCCGTATCTCTTTACTGCCCATAGTGTCTGGAAATGACAGAGATGGCCTTTTTCATTTTCCCAACAGTAATAGCAGAGTGTGGAGGCTATAATATCAAAGGTGGAAAGGTGATTGTGAATCTGTTTTCTGCTGCACTGTAGGTTCCACAGGTTGAATCTAAACAGGATGTGCATCGTGCTCAGTGTGACTATTGCCAGCAGCTCTGTCAGCTCTTCATCCACAGTGAACTGCTGGAAAGAGAAACACACTTTCAGAGGGTGAGTGCAAAGCTTGTTTACCTCCAACAAGAAATTGAAAATAAATTCATTAGAAATAATGACTGTTCGGATTGACTGTTTGCAGAGGGAAAAGGTTCACGGGGCAGTAGGTATAAAAAAAAAAAAGAAAAAAAAAAAAAAAAATGTGTGTGATTCTTTTATTCGGCTCTTTTGTTGTGAGAAGGCTAAACAAATGAGACAGCTTATCCTGGAAGAGAGTGAAAAATTGGCACAGAAGGAGTCAGATAGAAAGATTGATGTGAACGTTCATGCAGCCGTCATGAGCAGGGAGGAGAGGGAGGCTGAGGAAGAGCAGGAAGGGAGAGGTGAGTAACGTGTTGCCTTGTCCCTTCTGCATTTATTGCGCCAATCACATTTATATTCGCTCTTTATTTTCTTTATTAATACTTATTGTGTGGTTGCTGCAAGCGAGATATAGCTTCAATTTCTAATGCAGGCTGGGACATCTGCGACTCCAGAGAAAACCTAAACAAGACAACTTGAATGAAGACTTAAGTGAGGATGCAACCTTGGGCCATTGTCTAGACAAACTGGTACAAATGATGAATATATGGAGTACGTGGTCTTTCATGCTTCTCATTGGCAAAATATCAATAATGGAATATTCTCCTTTATCTGCTCAGGCTGTGTTGAGATCAAACATAAAGCCTCCGGGTTGTCAAAAGAGATTCCCTGCATCAATGATGAGCCTCACATCCTTATGATAGGTATCAAAAATACTTCTGTTTACACTGCAAGATGAGATGGATAGTGACCAAAGGTATGTTTGAAGTTATGTTTTAATCAGGACATTGCTGCTGCTTTGACCTCTTCTAAACCAGAATAAGTTTTTTATCATACCAGAAATGTAATAACTATCTTGATTATTTTTGTGTCACAGCTAAAGGAAGTAATGAAGAAGTTGGACGAAAGTTCAAAATGTTTTCTCACCTCATGTCCCGACGGAACGGGTAGTGTTTTGTATCCTTTTAAGCAGTGCACAAAGTGGAAGATCAAGGACAAGGTCAGCGTAGTTAATGAGAGGGTACACATTTGTTCCCTTTGATAAAAGGTTTGCACAGTGTTAATGATCCTTAATAGACAAAGTTATCCTTCTGGGAAAGCAGCCATTATAATATCCTCTGCAGAAGCCGCTGACTTCACTTACGTAATCTTGGAGGACAAGGACGCTGAACCCGGCATCAAAGGCGTTTTCACAAATAAAGGCCACTACACATACCATCATTCCAATGGAATGATGTGGTAATACTCCAGAATAACTGCTATTACATTCATTTAAACAAAGTTCATAATACAATACTATACTTAAAGTAACAGTTCCACGTTTTGGGAAGATACTTATTTGCTTTCTGGCGGAGAATTAGACGAGTTGATCGATACCACTCTTATCATATCATATCAGTTCATATCAGCTGGTTTGCCTAGCTTAGTATAAAGACTGGAAACAGGGGGAAACAGTTAGCTTTGTCTGAAAGTACCCCCTCCCCCCCTGTTAAGTAGTGAGCTTCAGAGATGCTGGTGCAGTTTGTTAACCCCCAACACAGGCTAGCTGTTTCCCCCTGTTTCCAGTCTTTATGCTAAGCTAAGCTAAAGGTCTGCTGGTTACATATCATATTTAATGGACGAACATAAGAATGGATCAATCAATAATTCAATATATCAATTAAATAAGTAAATTAGGAATTGAATGTTATTAGATGTCAAAACTCAATCCCAGCTGTTACTTCTGTATCGGTGACACCAAAGGGTTAAGACCTCTTACGTTTCTGAAGACTTTTTGATCAGAGCTAGTTTTTTGATGAACCTGCTGCTCTTGCGCTCTGGGTCAGGATGTGTGTATTGAAGGTTGAATCTGACCCCTGCTGGAGGTCTCGGCCTCAGTGAGGGAATTGTTCATATTTGGACCTGCGTGTGCGTAACCTTCCCTTCAAGCCTCTGACCTTTGCCCCGGGCCAACACCTCAGTGTGCGCATACACTCTCAAGAACGCATGCACATCACCTGCGCACATTAGAAAAACAGCGTGCGCTTCAGCGTGGGGTCGGAGCTTAAGGTAGGTAATGATAAATGCGCTAGAGATGCAAGTCTTTGTTTTACACATGAAAGACATAGGAGCCTCCATGTCAAACTGTTTGCAGCAAATTACAGCAGTCATTAATGATTTGCACAGAAAAAAAAGAAGAGATTTGAAAAGGGACAACATGTTATTTTTCTCTCAGTGCAGCTCTTTTATCCAGAGAGCCGTGGCGAGCAGGGGCAAGACGTTCCAGAGAGATACTATATCCAAATAAAGAGCTCAGAGATTAACCCTCTACTTGGCCAGATGCAGACCTGCATGTCCCACCGTTACAGTTTCATTACCCAGACGCAGTGGCTTAGCAGACAAATGAAAAAGGAGAAGTCACCCCCGGAAAAGATAAAGGCCGGTGTAAATTAAGAGAGAAATACAGAATTGGCAGAAGCTGATCTCATTTATGGCTGTGTTACAGTTTAAAGCCTTCTGTGAGTTTAAACCTCTTGAGTATCTGGTGCTTATAGTCATTCACGCTCACATTCAGACTGTGAAGGGTTTGAGCTTTATAGAAAAAGATTTATGGAAGATTGGGTCAATTGGTTTGGCAATGCAGACATTTCAGTAAACATTAAGATCCACCGCGAGTGAAAATCGTGAAGAAAGAATCTAGCAGGGGGAGAAAATAAAAAGTCTCAGGGAAGGAGTGAAGGTCGTCCGTGTTTGTGTCACATATACAGCATTAAAAAGGATCACTGGGAACAATTGAATTCCTCAAGATATCATGTTAGACCTTCCATAAGATTTGCTCTGATGGATTCAGTGCTAAATGGATTGTTTTGATGAAAGAGAATAGCTACACCACAAAATGGAATGAAAAACTTGAGAAATCCTTTTAACAGCGTGACCAAGACCTTCAACTATTCAAGAGACCAAAGTAATATTTCTAACACCTGACTTGTTATTGCAGCTACTCCTTGTCATGGGGGGGGTTCAACTAGAAAAGCACGAGTTGTACATACATGTCTTCTACTTCATGAGAGCACAAACAGGGCAGCAACACCAGGAAACACACAAAAACAAGAGCACACACATTTTATACTCATCTCTCCAGCATCCCCCTAATCCCACCTCTCATCTCCCAAAATCATCACATGCTCATTTCCCCATCATACCTAACTAGTGATTACTTGGCATTTATATTGAAAGAAAAACACACACCAAACAGTAGTATTAATAATCTGCCACCATGCATGTTATATTACTGTGCTCCAAAATAAATAAGGCTTTCTTTTGGGTCCCTTGAGTAAAAGGGCATGCGATCAAGCCAGTTTTTTAATTGGATGTTCAGAGTCTGTATATTATTTCTAATTTATTTAGGAAGTGAACACAAGATCACATATTTTCATGAACTGCATGCATGAACAATGTTTTGGGGTGTAAATCCAAATATTCAGTAGAGTCTGAGACTAAATTTAATGAGTGCTATTCTCCATTTATTGCAGCTTCTTTTCATATTATAGGCAGTAAAAGTAATTGTTTTTCAATTAATTTCCTCAACATCTCAAACACCTGATAACTCTTTTTGCTCTACAAGAAGTTTGGGGCTTTTACACCATCATTTAGCAAACGGTGCAGAAGAAGTAAAGGCTGTGAGAGACAGAGAGGAATAACACATGACAAAAGCTGTAGTGCTTCTGCAAACATGTTTGTGTTACATCTAGAATGAATCTCCAGGATTCTCATGATGAATAAACCATGTTAGTAGCTTCCCTTATTAATATAACAGATACATCATGGTGTACATCACATAGGCTTTTTAATCACAGCAAGAAGCGCATGTAGGTTTAGAAAGATTCATTTCAATGCGTTTTCAATTGACTTGTAGCTGATGGCAACATTATTTTAATCTACTATAACTAGTCTAGACTTGTAGTCGATTGCAGACTACTGTAACAATTTATTTCCATTATCCAGTTACTATATATGGCCCAGTGGAAGACTGTTAATTAGTGTTATTCCCAGACCTCTAAATTATTGAGCTCATACAGTCACTGAATGTGGGTATATGGCTGATTTACACTTAAGATTTTGTACAGAAATTGCAGATGGTGGTGCAGACATGAATATTCCCTCTTCTACTCTTGTTTCCCTTAAAGTAAAATTTAAATCGGTTTATTGACAGTAGCATAATTGAGTGTAGTATTGTCCAAGCGCAAGATTTTCAGTGTCAATATTAACCACTCCGGTTTTTTAAGGAAAAAAGATTGTTGGCACATTATTGCCTCGAGTATAATAGAAGCAAAACCCTGAAAAATATACTGTCTGTATATAAGATGAAATGCAGTTTTACAATTGATGTTATGACTCGAACGCTGGATGTAAAGGCAATTGTGAGAAACAGAGAAGAAGAGAACAGAAGAGAAAAGATCAAATAAAAGAAGAGGTGGATTTGGAGTAACCTCAGTTCAGTTCTCTCTCTTTTTCTCTCTCCCATCACTGTTAACATCTCTACCATAGAAACAGTTGCTCATTGTTCTGTAGTTGCTATGGTTCACTAGGAGCAAAAACATGCTGTTTTCATTTGACCATTCTGTATCTGATTTAAAATGGGCTTTTTTTTGTTGTTGTTGTTTTGTGTTTTGTTTTTTTTCATTCATTTGCGGTTTCCGTGCTCACATCTGCTCCACAATGAGTCGTGAATATCACAAAGATGAAGATGCAAACACTTGACTCACCAGGCAAAATCAACTGAGGCGGATTCAAACAATAAATCCCGGGATTGCAAACAAAGAGAGGTCGGGGGAAGAAATGCCGCAAATTGACAGACTTTTATCAGAGCATCACCAACAGTAGCTACTAAGCAGTGCAACTAATGGACAAGACAGAAAACAAATAAAAATGTTGTCTATATATCTATTATCGGCCTTCTTTTGTGAACATTTTTGGAGTTTTAACACAAACACTGTCAAAAATTCAAAGATGTAGTTGAATTAACATGATGCTTCCCATACGTTCTTGTTGCAGGCTGCTTCCACTGGATTGTATGATACTGTGCAGGTGCTTGAATTATTGCATCACGTTCGGGCTTATTGAGCTGATAATGGTGATAAACAATCTGATGATCCATTCACTTGAGTCCATGTTGGTACGCAGAGTGACCAGAGACATGAGGAAGTGTCATGCTCCAGCTTCTACACATTTCATGCTAATTATGGATCTCTGACCTTGGTTGGTTAATGACTGTGAACGTCTGAGATAATTATTAATAACTTGTTTTGCATTTGCAGCACTGTAAACACCCGCACCGAGAATCATCAAGAGCTCCTCACGAGAATTTTGGGGTCTGAGCATGTGAGTGTGTTAAGATGGGGGTAAATATCCAGAAGATTTTACACCGGCTCAGTCACAGTGAGGTATTCCAGCTTGTAAAAGCCTCCTCTATCCCGACTGCAGCGACGATGTCCTTGACAGAGTGAAAGCCTTGGCAGGACTGTCGGAGAGGTTTCTGTGAACTTGACTGAACATTTTGCCATTAAACTAACATCTGAAATGCACTTTGTGGAGAAACCCTTATACAAATGGCGAGCAGATGCAATTAGCATACATGAGGTCTTTTTGTGTGTTTTAGAGATAATTTCACAATTGGCAAAGAGAAACCGAATGTGAGTTTTCACAGCGCTGTCTATCCTTGTCACAGTGTAAGTTTTATCTTGTGAAAGATATGACATGGTATCCAGAGACGTGGTTTTGATTTATTCATGAAGCGCAAGTTAAAGACCTCAAAGAATTTAATAAATTATGAAGTGTCTTTGTTTTTTCTCCTCAGAGCGTTCCTAAAAACATGAAGTCTGAGTTGGAGATATCCCCAGATAATGAAGTGTTGGATTCGCTCAGCAAGGAAACTCCCCAAACTCCCGCTGCCTGCCAAGGAGAAACTGAAGAGTCTTTAACTAATCTGGACAAGGTATGGAGGAAAATGCCACTTTTAAACTGCCCCTTTTCCTCTTTGCCTGCAAATATGAATTCATTCACAGAACATGTAATTAGTCTGCGTTTGTCTCATATCAAAACTCTGCTGCCGCCTGTTTTAAAACATGCCAGACTCTTACGTGCTTTTTGAATACCTCATTAACTGGAATGTTTGGATACCATTTGTGACGGTGTCTTTTTGAGAAAAAAATATGATTTAAAAGAGGAAAAAAAAAAATGTGTCTACTCCAACAGTGTTTTCAGATCCCAGTCTCGAGTGGATCGGGCCTCATCAGAGGAGTCGCCGCAGACTGTGTTGAACATTTGCTGGAAGCGCTGCCAGCAGCTGAAGAAACCCCCCGCGACCAGTGATCACATAGCCAAGAGTGTTGACCCAAAAGAGGTGAGAGAGTGAGCGTGCATCTACTGCTGTTAATATGGTGACATGCTCATGTTAAATAAAAACTGACTGAACTCAAAAAAAAAAAGTGCGATTTTGCTCATTTTGCCGTTTTGCTGGATGAAGAGTTACATTCAGTGTGCAGCTTGGATCAGAAGATGATTATGGAAGCAAATAACAGCCGTGATCATTTGAATCTTAGAAGCAACCTGACGTCTAATTGTGACATTTAATCACTACTGAATGCTTAATGCGGAAATTGAAATGCCATTAAACTTATAATATTGAACTATTTTACAACAAACACTGTCTGAATTTAGGTGGTGAAATTTCCATTTTTTTGACTAATGTTGCTCTGTCAGCCGCTTTGGTCAAGACTGAAATGCAACAACCACTTGATGATTGCCATGGTATATTCATGTTCCCCAGAGGATGAAGCCTACAGACTTTGGTGATCCCTTGACTTTCCATTTAGTGCCATCATTAGGTTGAGATTTGTGTATCTGTGGTAGCCATCATGTTCAAGTTAAATTTTTGCTTTTTATCTTGGATGTTCAAACTTTGCTTATCCAATTGGAGCAACCTGATTATTTGACTTCACTTGGTATGAGAGTATGTTCAAATTAGTTTTTCAAGAGCCACTTGAAACTACCTACTGAAAACCATGTGAATTCAGATGGATGGTTTTCAAAGTGAAATATTTCAATATTATAAATGATGTGGTATTTGAAGCATTCAGTGATGTCTAGATTTTACAATTAGGTTCTTATTAGGAGAGGAGTAATAATAATAAATGAGTATGTTGAATTTTGTAGCATTTCTACATTGGCACTAGTCTTCTTTTCTCTCTCTTTGTGTCAGTTTTTCTGCAGCAAGGAGGCACTGAAGTTGTCAGAGATTTGGCTAAAGGGTGCAGTGGTTATCTCAGAAGAAACCGTGGCTGATAGGGACCCAGCGATGCAGAAAGATCAAAGGTCAGGAGTGCTCTTGTCCATTATTGGCTTCCACCATTAAATGGTTTTCAAATTAAATTTCCATGCCATTGAATCTCTGATGTTACATTTTCCACACTTTACATTACATTTTTGACACACCACAGGTTGAAAGGTTTGGAATTTAAAAGGAGCTCAGATCGTCGGAGCCCTAAAGCAGGTTACACACACACACACACACACACACTCTCTACCACAGACAGATATCTCAGATTAAATTTACTTATCTTTCCCTTGTGTTCAGCCATGCCATGACACCTTTAACTACATTACAGGGTAGTATCTGCCACCCTACACAACGGACACTCAGATGATGCTTGGGCTGCCAAGGAAGAAGTTCAGTGAACCAGAGATCATGGATTCTGAAAACACGTTCTCCTTATATGGGAAAAAATGGACAGAAGGTGCTGTCACATGTTGAAATCACAGTTGGTTTTTTTTCACCACTGAGGCCCTATCATGACTGCAACTGACAGTATAGAAGCCTGCATTAATTATTGAACCTGTTTGATTCAACAGAGAACGACACCGCTTGTCAAACACTACAACAATGGTCAAACATTATGTCTGATTTTTCCAGATGGAGCCGGGCAGGTGTGGTATCCTTTCGAGTGAATCTAACTGACATGATAGGATAAATATTTCATGCTTGATTGTACACCTTAATCATATTTAAAAGCCATCCATCAGGAAGGCTTGCTATTCTTGCATCGACTGACCGGTCTTGCGTGGTGGTCCTGGAAGACAAACATCTGCAGCCTCACATCCAGGCAGTTCTCACCAGCAGAGGACGAGGTACCTGTTAGCACAACAATGGCTGTCTTTGGTATGATTAGATGTTTAATCATTCCTAATATTTTATTTCATTGTGTAAATATGACTGATATAAAAATCAGCACATTATTTTGTAATTAAAATCTATTTAATCAACACCCGCTCTCTGGAGAAGCATTTCAAGTTTGGTTTAATTATTGATAAAACTGGCAGCAGACAGAAATAACAAACTGTCTGGGTGAGACAATAAAACCCCCTGAGGGGCTTATTGTTCACAAGCTGCTTCTCTTTATTAGGGTGAATCTGACTCCACGGGGAGGCACCTACTGCAGTGACACTGGAGATTTGAAGAAACACCGGAGATGGCTGACCAATAAGCACCATGTTGATGCTCCGCCCTGGCAGCCCCTCTATCTAACCCCCAGCCCTAACCTCAACATCCGCATTCGATCCTAAGAGCACATCTGCACCACTTTCACCTCTGGCAAACACAGTGTTCGGCTTCATGTAGGGGCAAAACTGACAGCAAGTTAGTGTGGGTCGTGATAATAATGATTTGCAGCGCCAGCAGCAGCTTACAAGTAGACCCAATTTCAGGCCAAATCATTGATTCTGCTTTACTTTATATTTCCTCGCCGTCGTAGCCGAATCAAGGCAAAGGTCTAACGCTGCCGGGGCCTGACATGCTTCAGAGGCATCTGCAGCAGAAGAGTGCAGAGATCAATGTCCTACTCCAGAACATCCAGTCCCTCATCACCTATCAAAAGACTGTCAGTTCGCGGAAGGTCAAGCCCCGGCAAAGCCTCATCTCACAGATGGAAAGACGGCGGCTGCCAATGAAGCAGCAACAGTCTGCCAAGAAGACCCCCTAAAGCCGATGATGTCCTTGAATGGCAGTTTCTCATTTGTGTGAAGTGACTCGTACAGTAGCGTTCCGAGAATTTTAATTCAACAACAAAGTGCTCTCTAGAAATAAAACCAAAGTGCATCATTAACCTTATTTTTTAATCAGAATGTTCATAAATAGTATAACTGTACACATCATTTTACAGGGGACACACCAAAGCAAATGTTACACTGACGGCGTCCTGTCACGTCTCGTTACTTTGCGAGGACCACAAGGAAACACACCCATAAATCACACACAGCACAGTGCAAAACCTGCCAAGGTCAACTGTCCAAAAGTAAAAGTATTAGTTTTAAATCAACCTATTTATAAAAAGTAGTTGAAGTATAAAACATAAGATTTTACTGGTTTTTTTTACATATTTGCAACAGAATAACAAAAACATCTTTATTCTTTAAGAAAAAATCTGACAAGTAAAGAACAGCTCTGCTCTGATCAGAGGGGGAAACCTGGTGGACCTGAGCATCCTGTAGCACAATAAGCCACCACTGAGTTCGACTGCATGTTACATTTTAAAAATAGAGAAATAAAATATTGTGCAGCATTTTTCTCATTATCCTTCCAAACCCATGACTCTAGGAATCTGAATGTAAGCCCCCTTACTTGCCATTAGCTACCTGATTGACAAACAACCCCTTAGTGCCTCTATTTGCACACCCCAAGTGTCTTTGTCTGAACACTCTTAATAAATTTCACCCCTTCCCCTCGCATAGTGTGCAAATGATTTTGATTCAAAACAATTTGGTGTTTAGAGAGATGCAACTGTGGTCAGAAATCCACCCTTGTCAAAATGGATTTCTCCTACATGAAAACAACCCCAACCACAACACCACCTTCAATTTGAGTCAAACACTCAGTACCCAAAAATACCCTCCACTTCCCAGTTGGTTATGGACTTCAAGATGAATACCTGAACCTCAACATTCTCAGCTGCTCGAGCCTCTGTCTGAGAATCTTTGGCCTCGTTCAGGATTTTTTTTTTTTTTAATTTGCTGTCAGTTGAGCGCTCCCGGTCCAGCTTGCAGCTCAGGTACAGTTCTCTGGTCATCTCGTCTACTCAGCCTCACAGCTCCTGGTCGTGGCTGGAGTTGCAACATCCCCATTGCTATCCAGAGGGTGCTCACTAGCATCGCCGCGCGCCGAACTCGGGACATTACTTATTCACTGACAGCAGCAGGTTAATCTGAAAGAGAGCCATAAAAAAACGATGAGTGCTCACCGTGACTTAGCCAGGCATTCGTTATCAGGCGTTTTCTCCACTGAAGTGGCTCTCAGCAGTTTTGGATGCTGTACCGGTATTATTAAAACTATGTCAGGTGCCTTTGGGCTGTGCTAATCCCACAGTACTGTACCTGCTCCGTAGATGGGCATGCGATGATTTGAAGGTCTTCTCCGCTGTATTCCTCCTGAAGCAGGGCGTGCAGTCTTTGGAATACCTGCTGGATGTTATTCTGTGGAAAAAGCCATCCTATTACTGAGTGCTGGAGGGAAATTAAGACTCCATTTCCATCTGGCCTACGTCCCCTCGCTATCTTGTTTCCATGTCAACCGCTAGAAATTTGTTTCTCTCTCATTCAGCTTCACCTGGCACCTTTATGAACAGCACACAGGCAGCACAAAGATTTCTCTATTAGAGTTCAATCACACTGATCATTTATAGCTTAAGGCACAATGTCTAAGCCAAAGAGGCAGCCATGACTATATATCTCTGTAATCTATATCTCTCCAAAATCGATTGACAGCCCTTTTACTCCACTGACTTATTATTATAATTACCAAGTGGACCTTTGAGTGCAAGCACATGCTATTCCTGTTTTGTAAATACTGTACGAAGGATTCTTTGAGCTTTAACAATGACTTGAAAAGAAATTGACTCATGCAGTACACGCTACAAACTAGCATTTCTGCCACCCACCCGGACAGGCTTGAAAAGGATGAACTCTGTGTCTCTATTGGCTAAGTACAAGGACATGCTCTGTAAAGTGCTTGGCAGCTTGCTCTTCATCACCCGGTAGGTAGCCATCACTATATCGTTGATCTTTGCTGAAAAGAGAAAAAAAAAGTACTGAGGGGGAAAAAAAGGGAAAAAAAAAACACTGACATGCCCTCTAGCATTCGCTATACAAGTTTTGATGAATTACAGTATGATGCCAGCGGCATTTCCTGAGACAAATCTTACCTGGCTGTGCCCAAGGTTGCTGAGACAGACTGTACGTGGGACCACCTTGGATAGCCATAGTTTTAAGAGCTGCCACCTGAGTGCAGAAGCAGTCAAAACAAAACATTACGATTTGAAAAGACTTCATTTATGCCGGTGTTACTATAAGCCATTCAAAATGAGTACAAGAAGCTGTGCTGCCAACTGGGCCAATTGAACTCAGTCTTTAATTAGACAAAGAGTAGTATTTACTTGAATGATGATAGTAAACTGAGTGAGGTGGGCAGAAAAAAAAATGAGCAAATTATTGCAGCACAATTACAGCACTGAAAGATTTCAGACCACAATACACACATGCATATACACACACTAATACATTCCAACAGAATTAGATGTCCTAGATGAAAAAGGGCATTTCATCTTTAGTTGTCAGTAAAGTAGCAAGACCTTCAGTGATCAGTGAATAAGCAAATGATTTTTTTTTTAAAAGGTTTTTTAGAAAAGGTAAAAGCTGGGAAAAAAAAAAATGAAGGTCAGGACGAGCCGTCGGTGCCTGGGGCTAAGTCTGCCTTCGCTCTCACAGTTACCTTGGTGAGAAACTCCTCAAGGTTCCCCACAAAGATCTGAGTCTGCTGCTGGATGAACTGCTCACAGCTGAACTTCAGGTGTCGGTCCACATCCTTCTTAGAGTCAATGTAGTGCTCCTTTATCTCCGGTGTTCCCTGGGGGCCACGGAGACAAAGGAGTTTAGCACTATCAAGTGGCGCTGCCCTTAAGGCAGGGTGCTATCAAAGTGTATAAAGTGTATGGTATGTTTAATAAAACAGGCAAAAAATAAATAAATAAAAACACTACCTCCAACAGGAATTCAAGTATGGCGTTGTGACTGTTAAGTCGGAAGAATTTGGGAACAGCCTTAGGGTTCAGGATTTTGAAGGCAGCATCTTAACACAAAGCAGAGATTAAATCTGGGCTGGTGTAGAATTAGAGTGCCCTCTAGTGCTACAAATTTAATATGACCTTGACTGAGATGAGGGTGATAGGAGGAGCGAATCTGCCCTGTGAGCCATCGGTTAATGTACATTATGGTGTTGGATTACACTGTAATTTCCACATTAATTGTTGCCACTGGTGCATGTGATAGGCACAAGTTGCTTAATGAGCATGAGAATGTAATGACTGGCTTTATGGAGCTGAACACCAATGTTCCCTCCACCTTTAATTATCTTACCTCGCGTTTTCTTCAGGTCCAGTGAGATTTCCTTGATGGCAAAGTCGGTGTGAAATGGGGCAATCTGTTCACGCATTATCAGCAGGTGCTTGATCAGGAAAAGTTGCCCATCTATTTGTGTCTACAGAAAGTGATAGCACACTGTTAAATCCACACTGCAGGCTGCCAACACAAAAGGGCATCTGCTGACTAGCCAAGCTACAGAGAACATAAAAAGCACAGGCTCACAGACGATAAGGGAATATGTCTAATTAATAACTGCTGATTAACCATAGCTGGAAAGGGACATATTACTGTGACAAAAAAAAGGCAGCTGAAGCCATTTATTGCTCAGCTAGCGACTAAAACATTGGAAAAAGACATCATCAACAGGGAGTGGGAACACATCCTCTGAGATTGATGCTGCTGCTTTAATTTGAAGTGTTATGTTGAAACGGGCCAGTTAGCACAGATAGACAGCAAATTTGAAGGTGAGAGAGAGGCCCATAAATAAAGGATGGTCTGCTGAACACTGTAGAGCATAATAAAGCACCCATTAAAATAAACTTTAAATGACATCCCTGCTGCTTTAGTTAAGGATCCTGTAGCAAGAGTGAATTTGAATAACAGAGAATATTTTATCTAAGAAGGAACCCATTTTATTTACTATGTCAAAAAGAAAGGCACATTTCCAGCTATTTTGATTATAATAAAGATCTGAAAAGTTGAGTAAAAATACAAAAAGCAGACTATTCTTAACCATGTGTGCCAACCTTGTTTTTGAGGATGATATCTGAAGCTTTAAGCAGGGACTGGATGCAGGCAGATAAGGCTTCTTGAGATAAACCCTGGAAGACTGCTCTCTGGAAAAAGACCAAGTCACAGTAAGAAACACAGAATAGGATGGAAAAGGGGAAATTAGGAGACCAATAAAAATTGAAGACTCACATCTATACATCTGTAGAGCTTGGACAGGCAAACCAGCGTTCGTCTGACAGTAGGGTACCACATGCCGTGCAGATCAGCAGGAGAGATTGACGTCTGTAGGCTTGATGCTTCCACACTCCCTGTATTCATTGTGCAAAAGGAGGAAGAGGCATCAGGCAAATGTCAGTAACACAGAGAGCAGTGAAAAAGCAAGTGTCACGATGTGGAAACACGGACCAGCATTGCTGTTTCTTCTACCATCAGGATCCTCAAGCTGAACATCAGAAAACATGGACTCCTGTGACGTCTGCTTCATCTGCTCTTCCTTCAAGCTCTGAGCAATTCTCTATTGATGACGAAAAAAAAAAAGAAAAGGCAAGAGTTAGTAGACTGAAAGTTTTTGATTCTGGAAAGTTACATACACTTCAACAACGGGTTTTTAAAGGCTAAATTAATAGAAAATAAAATTCCACTTGCAAAACAAGTCTTAAGACTGACAGAAAGCCAAATAAACATCTAAAGAAATATCAAGAGCATCAGGGAAGAAAACAGTGTAGATGCAACACATTTAAGAGTTGTAAATATAATTTAAGACTCAAATGCATATTTAACAACATTGCAAATATTCACAAGACCAAAGACCTACCCCAAGGCCTTAAACATGCATAATTTAAGCTGAACTTTTCAAGGACGTGTAGATAGAAAGTTGGAAAGTCACTTGTTGTCACAAGTCACTTGCTTCAACAGAAAGTCTAAAGGTTTTTAAAAGCCTTAAATAAAATTGCATAAAATAGCATAAAATAAAATAGGGAGATTTGATATTGAGAAAATAGTGTACATGCAACACATTTAAGAGGTTTAAACCATTGGTCAAGAGTCAAAGGCAGAAATCCACAAGCCAAAAAAACTTACAGGGCTTAAATTAATATACAATTTAACTTAAAAAATTAACTATTTTCACAGACTTGCCGACAGTTATGCTTGTTATGTCGCACTTCAGCATTTTGAAAGTGACTATCTCATGCTCTGGGAACTTATGATGGACATTCTTCCCAATTTTTGATATTTTATAGTCTAAACAATTAAACAAAACAATTGATTCATTAAAATGAAAATAGTCATTAGTTGCAGATGTAACCACATCCATTTTGTGTAAATCTGGTTCAGTAGAAGTTGCACAGTAAAACTACATCCCTTCAGAATACAAGACTTACCTCCATCATCTCCAGTTTCTCAGGATAAGCCAGATCTCCTGGAGCTGGGTTGTAGCCTGTGATATCAGTCTGGATGTATATGTGAGTCCTGTAGACCAGCCTCTCCTGGACGTCCTCCAGCATCTGTTTCACTACTGCATCAAAGGCCCCCAACTGAGTGGCTACAAAAAAGAACACAAGAGGCCATACATACATTACATTTGAGCAAATATCAAATCTCACAACAAACTTTGTTCGCTGGTCCAACACTTTGTTGTGAACACATACATCAGATACAGGTCCGCAAGGTCTTAAGTATAAAGCTGATGTACAAAGATGTGAAATCAAATTGACTGTGTGAATGAGAAGTGAATAAGAAGCCAAAGGCGAGTTACTGTACCATGAAGAAGTATTCACAAACCCTGCAATGGAATTTTTGATAAACAAACCAGCAGCCAGCTAACTTAACTTGGCAGTAAGGAGGGATATGGGGGAAATGGCTAACCTGGCTCTGTTCAAGGTAACAAAATCAGTCTACCAGCACATATAAAGGTTACTAATTAACATGTTGTATCTTGTTTGTTAAATCCATTAAATCCATACAAAAAGTGAAGAGTAAAAACTTCTAATTGCTGTTTTCCATAAGGTTATGTGCTGGACTACTTTCTTGGTTGGGAGGAGTAACTTCATAGTCACGCACATAGCCCCCTGTAAAATGGAGATTTGATGTTTCCACACTTCAGTTTTTGGACCTGTTATACACATTTAATGATTCCAGGCAAAAAGCTTAATCCTCAAACTGCTGCAGAACTGTATTTTAGTAACTCATCATTTAACACCTCATGTGACAAGTGAGAAGCTTTGAAGAGAACAAAAGCTCTGACCTACCATTGTTATGAACGTGGTCTTCCAGCATCTCGTTCTTGAGGATACTGCAGAGCTCAGACAGGGTTTCCAGGTGGATGATGTGGATGATTAGAGGCCGGAGGACATCATACAGGGACAAACAAAGCTTCTCGAGCAGCTCGCTGTCAGAGATTAAACACCATTTAATTGCTTTGTACAACTGAGAGAAGTCTAAAATTACACTCTCCTCAATTCAACCTTCAAGTTTTCCTTCAAGTTAAGGAATAAAGTCAGGCCTAAAAATAATTGTGCAAACTGTTTAAAAATAAAAAAAACCCTTTCTGTTCCTAAATAGCGAAACAAATTATCTCCACATGCTGTGCAAATTGGTATTTCAAACACTCAATATATCAAGCAACACTTGGATATCATGCATTTTGAAGTCACGCCTTAAACAAACACATGCTGCCTCTGTGTGTGTTTATTCATCGTGTTACCAGTGAGGCGGGAGATACTCACTCTAGTTTAGGTGTGGGTTTAGAGAAGAACTCATTGTATAGTTGGTGTTCATCCTGGCACACGTGAACCATGAAGGCACAGCCACTGCGGACCTGTATAAATACACATAATGATCACCCGCTGCAGTGCCTACCAATACTTTGCTTTGGCTCCACTTCAAACAAGCAAACACATCCTCCCACATAAAAGATAGAGGCACCCATTACAGCGATCATTAACGAGATGCAGTTTCATTAAAAAAAAGAAAAAATCTCAGATAGGTGGTGCGGCTGTTGTGACGTTTGTTACATGAAATTCTGACCTTTAATTATAGGATCCCCATCAAGCCAATTAGTGAAGTGTTTTTAAATGCCAACACAGTGTCAAAATACACAGACTGTCCAGGTGCCAAAATTGGACCAGTTAATTCTGAAGTATCAAATTATAAAAAAAAAAAATAAAAAAAAATTCACCATGAATTATTGTGCCAACCTTTAGGTCAGTTACATTTTAAGCGCTACAGGAACATAAAAAAAAGTCACTGTTTTATAGATGAGGTATGACAACACAAACACAAACAACACTCTGCACAGCAATTCACTTGTGAACAAAACAGGAGGAAGATTTGGATGCCTGCTGCACACAATCTCAGGTTATACTCATTTATCATGTGCACAGCTTTGTGTCTGTACCAAACACTGCAGAAAATATCCCAGAGGGACCGTGGTGTGCATTTTTTTGCAAGCTCAAATGTCACCTTACTATATCTAAAGGGCAGCTCCGCTGTGAACCGGTCATGCCTTACCAGAGCACAGTGGTCTTTGCTGTTTTGGTTGGTCAGGTCAGTAATGGTGGATGTAATGCTGGGACTGAGGAGCTGCTCCCTCTGGTCGAGGTAGCACTGATGGATTTCATCTAGGAGCTGATGGTATCTGACCACATCAATATAAGGAGGGATGAGTTAATTGAAGCGCAAGAACTGCAGAAAAAAAAAAACAACAGAAATGCTAAAACTGCTACTTTATTCTGGAGAAATGCTAAATACTCACTCTGGAATCTTCTCTGCTCGCTGTTCTATCTGTTCAATCAGTGACTGAAAGAGGAAAATTAATTTTAATAATTCTATTATAGAAAATCAGCTATGCATAATGTCAGTAGGTGATAAAAACATTATACTCACTCTAACTTTAGGTGCTACTGCTCTGAACTTAACATAATAAAGCGTGAAGGCATTGTCTGCATTGGCCAAGCCCATTGGATCCTGGGGGAGACAAAAATAAAATAAAGATCTGATATGGAACTGGGCGCACACACAGTGTTAATGCCCCTATACACCACTGTTGACCGTGTAGGAGGAGGAAATGTGACTTTTCCTTACCCTTTTCGTTAACTGGCTTGTGAGATTCTGCATAGTGTTTACAATGTGGATCTTCATGAAGTGCATAGCTTTAGAAAGACACTGTTTAAACTTGGCCAAGTAAACCGGGTAGTCCTTGAAATTGGGCTGCAGTCAATCGAGAGAAGCAAGTGTTAGACAGCTATAATTGTGATCACACACCATAGATCATACTACAACGTCACACTAAAAGGCCAGCACAGTTCTGTCAACAGTATATTATCAAGGTCTTGGTTTAAATTTCCGCACTGGTATGCATCAATTACACAGAAGGCATTCAAACACACTTACTGCTAAACATTGATTTAAACTTAAAACATTGATTTAATGTTGAATTATTCTATTGCCAGTAATAAAACAAGATCCACACAGACACTGAAATTCTGTCAAGAGCACAAACTACTTACATGTGAAGAAACATATTCAATGCAGTCATCCAATTTCGACAGCATTGGTATAAAGCCTTCACTATTTACAGACAAGGTTGGTGAGTTCAGTTTCTGCAAAGACAAAGACAAAGGCTTGAAGCAATTCCAAACTTAAACTATAATCATCCAGCTCTGGGTTTTTATAATTGATTTTTTTTTTTTTCCATTTGGCAGAGCCATTGCTGCCTGTAATGTTTCTGGTTTGAAACCAGGCCAATTTAAACTCTATTAAACAAGTTTCACAGATTTTACTTTGAAATTTGAAAGATTTATGAGGTGAAACAAAATTTCATGAGTTAATTTCATGAAACTTTTAAAAAATAATTACAAAGGAAAACCAGCTGACATCCGAGTCCTTCAGAATATTTTTTTTTAATCTGGGACAGGATCACTGATCTTTAATAACAATTAGGTTAATATCTAATTAGCAATTAATATACACAGAATTTGCAATGCATACATGTTTCAAGACAACAATAAAAGCCATCTTACTGTATTGATGTTTTCTAACTCATTGAAATATGAGAGTTTCTGCTGTATGCTCTCTGCCAGGTCAACAAGCTCTGACTGCAAAGAGAGAAAACAACAAGCCACAGTTGACACAATATGGCATGACAGTTTAATTTCACTTCAGCTCCGAGTTCAATTCCGTTCAAGTTCCTCAAATGCTCCAATCTACATATATTTGTGAACATAAGCAAGCAAAGAAGAATGAAAACTGCAGCGTCAATAAGATATTAAATATGTCACATAAGGAATGAGCCGCAGAATGATTTTTGTTTGACCTGCAGAATGTTTGCTAGCAATTTTATATTCAGACAAGCTTTTATCTGTGTCATGCTGTTCTAAACAAGACAGTGTACAGTATTTGCAGTCATCTCATCTGCAGTCAGTGTCTCCTTTGGGTGTTGCCACAGTTGTTTTTACACAGTTTCCCAATATAGAACAGTTCCAGAATTAACACCATACAGACATTACAGCTAATTCTGCAGTTTCTGGGCTTAAGAGCGATGCTGTTCTGGTCTTTGAAAAAATAATACATTCAGTGGCATTACAGTTTAAACATTTTCTACTGATCAAGTCTCAGTGATCTGCGTATTATGTGGCTTGAGTTTATAGATGGATGTAACAGCGAGCAGCTTACCTGCTCTTTCAGGAGCTGTTCACAGGCCTCGTGTAGGGTGCCGGTCTTATTGGACACAAACAGATACTGTTTCTGAAGGGAGTCCAAGTGCTCCAGAGCAGCACTGACATCTTTCAGAATAGCATCACATTGTTCCTGGTAGCAGTTCAGATCATCTCTGGTTTGTCTGAAGGGAAAGACAAATTACCTGTTTGATTACCCAAAGACGAGATGATGCCGTGAAGCTTGATTTGCATAGCAATCTGACAAGGTTTTAACACTGAGCAGAAAACCTGAAGCACTGTTCTTTAAGGACTGAAACACTCAAGCATCTTGCACTTCTGACAAACAAACAAGGATGTCACAATTGCTTTTTGTTACTTTGGTGCTACATTGTGAAACAGCCTGATGAGACCTGACACATCTGTGGCCACCTTTTAAAAGCAAACTTCCCTGTTGGCTTAGAATTAGCTACTGTATGCCTGTGTGAGCATGTTTGAGGCTGTGGTTTAGGTCTAGCCAGCCTGATAATCAGAATGAACTGCCATTTCATTCAGCTTATGAACAGGGCATGAGCAGTCTGATAAACAAGCATTTCAATGTGAAGCCTGTCATGAAATGATGCTGTCAACTGTAAATAACACTGCTTTGCCTTGTCTTAGTTTGCTTGATTTATCCTTTGAAGTAACTTTACTCTAAGAGCTCCCTCCTCTAAACAAGCAAACGGCCAATACACTTAACATGACAGCACAGTGTAGGTCTGAAGTAAAGAGCTTTAACACATACACACCTGTATTTTGTGCTCTCATCCTGGTCCATGTTTGCCTGCAACTTGGCAAACCAGGCAAAAAACTGCAACACAAGTTAGCATCATATTAAAACCATGCATCTTGTTGATCTGCCCACAGCCCTGCCCACTGCCTGCAAACACAAGTCACCTGTTGTGCTGTCTCGATCCTGTCATTCTCCATGTCCAGCATCTGGAAACCCTTGAGCAGGACGTCCTCTGTGGAAGCGGGGACAGTGGCTGTGAAGGGGGACTGCAAGGACCGAGACGACAGGCTGCACAAGTCCTCGATGGGCAACTGCAAAACAAAGCAGGGTTCTCTGTTCCTAAACATCATAAACAGCACTTCATGTGAAGCTAGCATGGCGGAGTCAAAGAGCGAGTTAGCCTACAAGCTAACATTCAGTTTTATATTAACTTTAATATCCTGTTCACGTGGCAAAGAGGTGGATTCAGTTCGTATATTGGCAGCTACGTGGTTAATTAACCTCACTGGCGTTAAGAAAGTAAGTTAGCAGCCCTGTTAGCTTGCTTGCTAGCTAGCTAGCCGGCTAGCAGCTCACCTCTGACGGGACAGAGAGCGTCTCAGCCGCGGCTCGCAGCTCCAGCACAGAGTCCATCTGTTTCTCCGTCAGAGGAGCCATGGCGTCGGTGCGCCGGTCCCATAACGACAGCTTCTCCCGGATTTCTTTATCTGTTATGTCCAATAGAGACTGATCTGTGAACGCCATCGCCACTTTGGGAGAGCAACAACGTCAGCAGCAACCAGCAGGTACTTCCGGTTCCGGGATCGTGGGCGGGGCTTAATGAAGTGCCTGATCAGCCTTCGTCAAATATCAGAAATAGGTCAATAAACTCAGGGATGTTTTATTACTACGAC
The DNA here is from genome assembly GCA_025331565.1 of Holacanthus passer. Lineage (NCBI taxonomy): Eukaryota > Metazoa > Chordata > Actinopteri > Pomacanthidae > Holacanthus > Holacanthus passer. The sequence goes on from JAFREQ010000136.1 coordinate 353,859, forward strand.
TGACCACTTTTTATAGTGATCCTGGCCTCTCACAAGTCATGCAAACAACTGCCTGTGTTTTTCTTCAATTTGATGTATAACTCCATGTTTGTTTCATTTTAATTTATTATATATTTTTGTTTTTGTATGTCAAAGTCTCATGTTGGCTTTAATTTGACTTTCTTTTCTTTTCTCTCGTTTTCTTTTCTATTATTTGGACAACTCTGCTGTGTGAATGTCGGTTATAAAAGTCAAATCAAATTAATCGCTTCATAATTAACTTTTCATGCATAAATAGATTTAGCAGGTTCAAATTGTAAAAAAATAAATAAATACATAAATATAAGATAGAAAACATTTGTGTCATATTATTTGAGCATTTTCATAAGATGGTAATAGATGATAAGTTACTCACTTTACATTAGTCTTATTTGACTGTTCTTCACATAATGCTTTATTCTATATTTTCCTCAAACTAAATTTGCCTCACATATCACCTGGATGGCAGCTGAAGCCCATAATATCATTATTACTAAGCTAACACCACAAGAGTAATAGACTGAGGTGATGGATTGAATTTCTGGGTGGGACAGATATGGCCTCTGGCAGCAGAGCCATTTATCAGAGAAACACAGATCCAGCAGGTGGAGCCCTGGGGCACATTTTTAATGTTCCAAATTGAGATTTTCACTTCTTTTTCATTAAGTCTGCAGATGAGTTTCTTTTCTCTAAGTGCTCACTCAGACTAAAGCATTTGATCAGACATATTGTGAGTGTTGCAGTCGCACCTGCAAAGACAGTTTGTGTCACCCCCCCAACATACAGAGCCTTAACTGTGACATCTGCCAACTCTGCTAGGTCTGCCTTTTTTCCAGGCATCTAGGAGATAACACACGGAAGAAAAGAAAATAGTGTATTTGTTTAGACTTGTTCTCTTTGTGGAAATCAGACACTGCACAAATATGTTTGCAGTTTTTTGTTTCAGTCAACTGAAAGTGATGAAATCCTTGCAAACACCTCACAATCAATGGCCCTTTGTCTCAGAGAAAAGCATTTACATCTGTTCTTCAGCATGCTCTGTATGTAATAAAATGATACAACATAGAAATGTAATTTTGTTTTGCATTATACTATTATAGTCTTAAGGCAATGTTATAAACAGTATATATAGAAAACATAGTAATAACTGATTATAATAATAAATACATTTTAGTTTGACTCTTGTTGTTGAGTTACAGACAAAACCAGAAGTATGTAGCAATTAATTACTATTACACACATGGCTTCTAGGATTTATTTACACACCAAAAATTACACAAAACAAAATCCAAGAAATACCTGGTGGCACTGCACGGAGAAGGTCGTGTTCACATATTACAGCTCTGTCTGCAGGGTGTCTCATGGGAAGGTCACACAGAGTTCAGATTTTTTTTTTTTGCTCTTGTCTACTTTAGTTGAAAGGAGATGCTGCAGAATTCAAGCCACGTTACTCCAGAACAAAAAGAGATGTCAGAGCAAATCTTTGTCAGAAGTTGTATATTGGCACAGTGTGGGTCAGAGTGAGCCCTGTAAAGCGACACTTTCCTCTGCCGTGGTGCTGTTTTCTTTTCACTGTGGCGTTGTCAGTTTGTTCAAGCTTTAATGAGAGATCAAGTATAAATGAGTGTAAACAACAAGTGCACAGTGTATCAAATTATCATCTTGCTGAGACATATTTTTGGCATGCAGCACGTCTTTAAATGAAGAGGACAAGTCACGCAGATAATCAAATGAAGTCACTTTTATTACATCTTGTCAGAGAGAAATTTAGATGTGAAAACTGTGATGAAGAAGTCGTTTGAAACTGCTACAATGAGGAAATGAATAATCCATTAATGCTGAACTGTACTTGTGCATTTACAGATAATAAATATCGGAAAATTGCTGAACTGACTGATTGAAATTTCTAAGTGAAACTGTTGTTAACTATTCTTATGGGACAATGAACAATGACAGGAAATGTTTGCATTATCGTACAAGTGGCTTAGAAATACATTTTATAGTGACAACTTCTCAAAGTGCTATGACATAAAAAATCTTTCAGAAACATTACATTTAAAATAACGTATAACACAACCTCCCAGAAACATTAGAGAGTTTGCTTGGTCCCTTGCATGTAAAGGTTTGTCACCATGCTTAACAACACGTGACTGGAAAAGTGTGTAATATGATTTTAGAAATCAAAAAAAAAAAAATCTGAAGCCTATTTGAAAATATGTCCATGAATTTCAAACTGTAAGCAAACCCTTAGAACCATCCAGCAGTGTAATGTACATGTGCAAAGCAAAGAAATACATCTACAGATAGGCTTGATTAGGAATGTACTCCTGGGCCTTTAATTGCATCTCTTTCGGTTACTGTTTTTATTTTGCCAACAGTATGTGGCCATCACAGTCGATGAGGTGCAGGCAGTCTGGTGTCTTTTTTTGGGAAAATCCAGCAGGACAGCTTTTGTCAGTTGTTGTACTCTGTCCCCTCTAAGTGATCTGGGATGGGCAGTCCAGTGAGGATTGTTAAACACCTGTTCCACACATTGAACACAGGGCAGACGGGCTGAGCGAAGGCGATGTCAAACGTGTACAAGTGCTGGGAGCCGACGGCATCGTAGAAAGACAGAGACCCAGAGTCGTAGTCCAACAGTATTCCCAGGCGCCGCAGGTGGGGCGAGGGTTCGATGGGCATCTCCTTGCTGTTGTGACGCACCACCCACGAGTTGTTGCACCGAGACAGAACCCAGGAGGCAGAGTTTTTGCCGACCCACTCGTGTTTTGGTGCTGACTTGTATGCAATGCCCACTGCAAACCTGCGTGTCCAGGGAAAAATAACAATTACATTTCATAAATACCAGCACATTTCTAGGATTACAAACCTGAGACAAGAAATAAAGAAGACTACAACCATGCTAGTGGCTCTGTGAGGTGATGAAATGGCAAAATTAATATACCGATGTTACGTAGGTATAATGCTTAACATGTTCACCATCCTAGTTGCTGTGGCATTTCACTCAAAACCATAAATTTCAAACTCTTGGTGGTACTGGAGCAAAAGTCAGAGGATCCTTAAAATCATTAGAATTCCTCCTCTATAGAAAATTTAATGGAGAAAAAAATACACACATCCAAAAAAAAATTAAAAACTCAACGCAACCAAACAGGAGAAGAAAGAAAGAACAATGTGCTGATTCTACTGTACAAAATTTCACGTCAATCCATCCAATACTACATTACTAACACAATAATCTATTGAGATATTTCAGTCTGGGCCACAGTGGTGGACCAAACAAAAGACATACTTTGATCCACACGGCTAGCACGGATGAAAACAGGTAAGTGTGTTTACCATGTGCTTCCTCCAATCAGAGCCTCCCAGTAATGGCGGCCGCTGTCGATGTAGACGTTCCCCGTAACGCCGTAGCTGCTGTGGCTGGAGAAGCGGTCCTGACTGTGGCTCTTCTTCGATGACGTCTCGTCCCTCTCCACCGTCAGGTTGTCGTGGGACACCCTCAGCTTCCGGTGAGCCGACTTTGGGTCCAACTTGAACGGCTGACCTTTAAGAAACAATGGTTTCTAAAATGCATTAAAACATTCACGGATGATAATTCATAGAATAAATTCTGTGCAGCTGCTGAACTTGACGTACTGTTGGTCTTGAGTTTCCCTGGTTCACTGCTGCGGTTTCCAGCCTGGTTTATGGCCTTCACTATGAAAATGTACTTGGTGCCACACTGGAGCCCGTGCACAGTGTAGTGGTTTTGCTTGATGTTTGGTACAATCATCCAGCTATCAGCAGAGTTACACAGACCTGCAGCCCAGACAGACAGACAGTCACTGACAAAGAACAAACCATTGTGTCATGAAAACTCATGTTGAGCATTTGAAATCAAGCAGAGAGACACTACAGCGTAACTGTGTTCAGCGGTTCAATCTATGGCTGCTATTTTTGACTCATCAAATATAGTCGCATTACCACTCATCCAAGTGTGCTCGAGCACTGAGGCAGAAGAGAATAAATTGCTTGATCGAGCATGTTGTGACCTTGTTAGAGAAATCAATTCAAACAGTCTGCTGCTCATTTCAACCCCGAGATAATATCGAGCTCATGATGTGCATGTGGATGTAAATCTGCTGCATTTTGGTAACATCTCATTACCCATAAGAGCCAGGACAGGGATCTCCTCTGCTGCTACAATACAATATCATCTTTGGATATTGTAACAGAGCCCCCAAGATATTTTAAGTCCCTCAGTGAAATCCCTTTCAAATCCCTCCATCATTGTCATATTTCCCACCACAAACATTATACCGCGCTCCCACCAGAGTATGAGCATGTAGACTTACTGACAACGTTAGACTGGCTGGTGAAGATGGCGTACTGAAGTTCATACGATACAACAGAGAATTCGTCGTCTGATGTCCAGTGAACCGTGATCGTGTCATACGAAGCCGTACATAATTCCTCACGGATTACTGGTGGATTTGGTGCTGCAATCACAAAACAAAAGACAAATGTTGTTCTGAGACTGTAATGAAGGCTGAGTGGATTCTGCACACGGAAAAAAAAAAATCACAATATGTTGCAGAGGCTAGTAATGGTAAAAAAGCACCATCCTTTTGTGTGTGTGTGTGTGTTTTTTTATTCTGACAAGTGTAATTAAGCTGGGTTGCAATTCCTCCAGCTATTACAGCTACAGCCCCCATGCAGAGTTAAATTCACGCTGCACAACGGGCGCCCGAGCATAAACAATCAAACCTGTTTCATTCGGCGGAAAATAAAGCTCCACTGTAGCCCAACGTTTGTGAGCCTTTTTGTTTTCTGTCACTAACAGGAGCAGAGTTGAAACATCCTCTCTCCATGCCAAAGCCTTTAAATTATATGAATCTATTATCGGAGGATAAGGTGGGGACAATTTCAAAAGCACTGTTTGGATAAATGAACCCAACAAATAGTCTAAAATGATCAGTTTCAAGAATTATAGTGTGAGTGCCCAAAAGTCCTCATCTGGCAGTAGACGCCTTGTGTGCTTAAGCTGCGAGAACCCGCTCACCTGTGAGATAATCCAAGCCTTCTAGCATTTTCTTCTCCCTTGTGAAGTCCAATGCAAAAGTATCAAAGGTGTCATTCAAGTTAATTTCGGGCAGCAGAATTTGGGAGGATGCTGTTGCCATAGACACTCTGCAATAAAGAAGTTTGTGATTAGAAGGTGACACTTTAATCTGCTGCTTGTTGATGGTGTTCCTTTGCTCCCTCACCTCTCACAGATGCTTTTGGCCGTTTGGAGGAAGCGAGCGTGATCCGTCTCCTTGAGCGTCTGGTCGGCCTGAGTGATGAGGGAGGAGGACCTCTCGATGCACTGCTTGCAGCTCGCTATCTGCTGGGCCAGTTTCCTCAGCCGCACCGACTGGAAAAACAGGACACGTTGATAGATGAAAACACTGGTAAATACCCAACCAATGTACTACCCACTGTATCAAGCACCAACCTGCCAGATGCTAGATTTGATTTCACCTCGCCAATTACAAAATCCTGCTGAAGAAAATCAGATTTGCACCTTTGACAATTGGATTTTTCAGTCTTGTAATACCCACAAGAGTGTGAGCTTCAACCTGTTCTAAAAGCTGGCATGAGAGGTGTATTTATGAAACACCCCCACTTAATGTTGACCCTCCTATCCCACATCTGTTCCTCATTGGCTTCGTGGCTGAAAGCAACCTCAGAAGCTGACATGAGGCACGGGGTGAGGAAGGAAAGAGTCCTCCTCCAGAGAGGGTCATCACAGGAAGCAGGGCTGATGTTACTCTGACACTTAGTATAGTGCAGCATGCCATTGACTTTCTAAGGGCATCTAACAGGGGAAAAGGAAGGGAAACGATTCAAGGGGCACATGCACAATGTATGGACACTGTGCCAGAAAGGCAAAAACATAGCAATAAAGTCTGCAGTCTGGGGTGTGTGTCAGCATCTTGAGATCTTGATAGATTCAATAACATAAGTACACATTTCTAATCAGAATGCAGCAGACAATTAGAGATTCATCACTGTTGGGTTAAAACCTTGTGACCCTCAATTTGGGGAATTTCACGTTTTAATTCAAAAAGAATTGCATACAATCTTTTCTGTGTTAACAAAAGCTACAGTCATTGGGGTTACAAATCAGACAAACTCATAAACTTATAAACCTTATAAAGATAAAAGGAAAATTGCTATTGTTTCTTAAAACCAGACTATGTATCTTTGGAAGCAATTACAGATAAATTTCACTTTATTCCCCGAGACTCTCTAAAGTAAGTCACTCTGTTTCAGTTCATTTAGGTGACCTAGCTGAAAGTGAATAAGCAAGCAGGGAACAACAAATATGTCTGATCATGCAATAATAATGCAACAAATCTGCCACATTTATGAAGATGTCAATGTTCATTTATTGTTAAAACCTTCTGAGTTAATTCAAATATATGTTCACTTTATTGAGGTCGTAGTAAATTGTGTTGTCTGGATTATGTCGTAATCTGATTTTGGTATTCTTCCACCCTCATGTTTGTGAATGGATTGAAATGAAACACATTTCAATACATTGCAGTCCAGTTCAACACCATAGCAAACTACAACCTCAATAATAAACGCGTAGTTAAATTAACCTCTCTCTGACAGTGTCAATCAAAACTGAACATGCGTCTTTGTGAGGTAGAATTTCCTGTTGTGTTGGATTGCATGTAATTACATGACCTCCAAGTATGTAAAAAAGGTTGCGCTGTGCTTTGCTTTTGTAATGAAATCATTAAAATGTTAATCTATGACCGACTTCAGGCATGTGCCCTTCATGCGTTGCTATCACTGCACTATAAATTTTTTTTAACCCATTTCTCAAGTCGCAACTATATTTCCTAAACCAGATAGCCGAAATGAATCTCCACCATCTTTGTTTGGATTAAGAAAAGAGAGTTGCAACTTGGAAAATGGCTTAAATCTTTTTTTATCCTTATTTCTTCATCCAGAAAGTAAGAAGCATCTTTGGGGATTGTGGAAATACCTTCAGAGCTGCAGTGTTGTTAAATGAACTGGGTTTTTAAAAAAAATGGCCGGGTATTTATTTTTAGGAAAATTGAATGCTTAGCTCTGTGGCTCAAATATAACATTGACAGACAAAAGACAAGCTGGGGGTCATCTGAGACATGTGAACGTGTAGTAGAGCAAAGGCCTTCATGTACTGAACTGAGTAAGGCTGTGTTTCATCTCGTATGGATTCAACTTTTTATTTATGAGAAGAAGCCTCACCTTAAAGAGCGACATTTTGAAGATACAAGGTTTTTCCCCCCAACAACAGTGATTTGTCACTGCTGTACTGTAATAAGAGCAGCACACTCGGGTGTTGAGTTGTATGCTAAGCTGTCAGCTGTGTGGGGAGGAAAGGTTATCAACGCGCACAAGGTGATAAACAAACATACAGAGGTTATCAAGACGCAGGTGACAAAAGACGATAAACAGTACCTTCCCCTCCTTTATCTTGGAGGCTATGATTTGTCTCCGCTGCTGTATGATATTAATCAGCAGGTCACATTCCTCAAGCAGCTTGTTTTCCTGACGCGATGCATTTACCTAAACGGGACAGAAGTGCAGATAAGAGACAGTCAGTAATGCGAGTGTTTTGTAACTGCAGGTTCATTTGATCAAATATGTATATTTTTAAAATGCATTACTGACAGCACAATTAGCTTGTGACAGGAAAACGACATCGGAGGTTAATTCTGCCTCCTCATGTTGGGCAGGACAGTTGACCTTGTTCAGAGTTTGTCCTTTTATCCCAAACACATGCACGAACACAGCCACCGTAATGAACACGTGGCACCCAGTGTCGAGTCATATTTATTATCGCTCAAATGTGCCAAAACAAGATTGCTTGATGACTTTTTAAAATGACCAGTTGCAAATGAATGAAGTAACATAATGAACCAAACACAATATACTATAAATACAACACACCATGACCATGTTTTATTATCCTCTATATGTTTATCTCCAAGTCCTCCACTGGCACTGAAAATACTAAATTTGCAGCAGACTGTATGCATATTAGAGAAATGATTGATCTATAGACTAATGAGCACTTAATCTTGTTGACATGATAAAAAGCAACTCTCAGATAGACTAATTCATCACTGTGTTAATAATTTAATGAGTTGTTGCCCATGAAATGTCACAGAAGGAAGGAGCCCGCACCTGAAAGGGAACAGATAAACAACCTCACCTCCACATGCTGGCAGGTTTGGATAAGTTTGCCCATCAGACTTTCCAAATCACTGGTCCTTTTGATTAGACTGCTGAGGTTGGAATCCAAGGCTTGCTGCAAAGCGAAATTGAAAATGAGTATTTCAGCACACGTCGCCCCCACCTGCATCAAAACTGTAAACAGCTGAATAAATCTTGGAGGAGGGTTAGGTGAATGGGAACATAAGGACCATATCTGGCCCGAGTGTAATGGGCACAGGAGAGGACACACAAGGCTGCCTCTGGATATGACTGGCCACATTTGGGCTCTGATCAGTGTAGAGCCTCCGGTCCTCCCTGTGTGCCAAAGATCCCATCATACTGCCTGCTGAGGCCACGGAGCTTAGCAGAGCATCTGCCAGTGATTTGGACAACTAAACCCCGGCTGTGTTAATCACTGACTCAGATCAAAGGCTTATGTTTCAAACTTAATCTCCTACTGTAATTGGGTGGCATGATGACTGCGTACTGCGGTAGTGCGAAATATCTTCTGATGTAAAGCATTACTAAATAAAAGATCAACGCGTATGACATTTAATCGTGTTGTCGAAGATTTCAATGAAAACAAAAGCGTAGGAGTAACAAAGCGAAAACAGGTGTGGAAAATGCTTGTAACTCAAAATATGACAGGACAAATATTGACAGGTTTTTTTTAATACACACCAATCAATAACAAATTCTAAATTAATAGTCTTATGTTTGAGCCCATTGAATCAGATGAAAATGGAAAAATGTTTGAATCTATTCTTAAAAGTCTTAATAATATATGTGTGATGGATGTGCAATTTTTTATGGTCAGACAAGCACAGCCTTTAAATTGCACTATCCTTGGATTTTATATTTGGTTCATCTCCGTATGTTGAAAGCACAAACATAATAAAACTCTCCCCTAAAAAAAAAAAAAAGTTTCACAAATACCAAAAATATAATTGCGAGCATCACGTCTGAGTTCGCCTGATTAAAAACAAAGTACTGAAGATAGTCAAAAGAGGAGAGCGAACAGAGAAGAGGAGGCCTGTTAGGATGCGAGGCTTGCAGCAAATAGTGGGAAGACCTCTTTCAGGTTACGTGCTTCATTGTGATTTCATAAGGCGTCACTGTGTATAAGAATAGCAGAGGTTTTATTTTACCCCTCTCACAAATATGATTTATTTAAATGGAAGAGAAAGCAATGAAAGCCATTTCAGATGCTCAGTTGCAGGTGCAGGTGAGGCAAGTACAAAACTTTTCAAACGGACGCCTGAAACATGACTTATCAATCAAAGTGATGTTGAATATAGCCACATGTACAGAACATCTGCCGACATCCTGCTGCACTGTAGGTCTCAATGCGCCGAACGTCTGGCTTCTCCTGCAACATTAATGCCCTCTGTGTGTTTGGACAGCTCTCTCTAATGGAGGTCTCTTTCCTAGAGTCATTTAAAGCTGATGAGAGGAAAGAATAGCGGCTTCCTTTTGTACGTGAATGCTTCTGGTCCCACACCTTTGCTTTGGCCAGTCTCCCTTCCTTCCTCTCTCAGTCCTGACAGGTCACTGTCAGGACTCAGAGTTTCATCCTGTGTCAACATTAGGAATTGGATCCATTGTCAGAGTTTGCCTGCCGCAGACCCTGTTACACATCTGTGATTTTTACTTTGTTGGAGGGCCGTTTCAGTTTTCACTGAATCAGAAACGCGCGTATTCTGGTGTGCAAGTACACACCGTTGTCTTGTATCTGTTAACACTCAACACACTAAATGGACTTCATATATTTAATAGTTCTGATCTGATCATGATTTCAAATATGACCTTTTTTTCTATTCATTTAAACAAGCCTTGATTAGCTCCATAAAAAATGATATTTTAGATTTATACTGTATATTAGTGTCAGGCTATGTAATATATTATGACCTGTATTTTGACATGTTACAGTAGATACATGATGTAAATAGATAAATTAATGGTGTCTGAATTCCATTTAGCTGCTTCAGTGTCAGGGTCCTGGTATTGTACATGCTGACTAACTGTGACACTGTCATGATTAACTGGGACACTTGAATAGAACGTAGCTTTCTTTAATATTATTAGTAACATCGAAGCTTTTACTATGACAACTAAAAACGTATGCTGTGAAAAAGGCTCGTTAGAAGACATGTCAGTGGAGGTGGGAGCAAAAGCAGGTTCCAAACCTGTTTTCAAATTTAGCCTTTCATCGGACAACAATGCTGAGATTGGATGCAATGACGCATACGGCCCGCTGTTACACGGGTTCACCGACAAGAGTATCGTATGCTGTACAGTAGGTCACCGCAGAATGAAATTACAGCAGATGAAGAGGAATCTTCATTGTTCAGGAAAATCCTAGAGTGTAATCTGATATACGGATCCTGCAGGTCAGAGGGTGCATTTCAGACATGATGTGCTATAGCCTGGGTGCCGGTCAATGCTTGGTTTATTCTGTAGGATTTTTTTAGGAACATTATTCATGAGGTAATGTTAATACAAAGTGTATATGAAAGAATAGTGTTCATGAATTCAATTGGACGTTTTGCTCCAGAGCTGTCACTAATAATGATGCCTACACATGATGCAGTACATCAATACAGTCTTTTTAAAATGATTTTTAAGCAAAGTTATTTTTTATTTGACATGACTATGACTGTTTTTCACTGATACTGTGGTTTAGTATCTAGCACTGTCACTGTTGGAAGGTCCTGGGTCTGAGTTTCATTCCTCATGTGCGTGTTCTCTCTGTGTTTACATGAGTTTCTTCCCACAGCTCAAAGCCATTTGACTCAAATTCAGTTCAAACTTAAAAATGCCTGTGAGTGTTTTGTCTGTTTATATAAAAGCCCTGCAACAGACTGGCAACCTGGGGTTTTTCCTGAACATACAATGGGCAAAATGTTCTTCACCGTTTTCCCCCAGTTGCATGTTGGGATATGCTCCGGCCGCTCCTCTGACCATAAGCAAGAAAATAAAATAAATAAGAATAAATTGGCATGAATTATGGATGATGGACAGATAATAGCAGATATAATTCCAGCCCAGGATCAAATCACATAATGGCAGACTGAAGAAATTACTGTATTATAACACGCTAGCGCACACATATACACACACACTTTACAATGTCACAGTATCCCTTTGTGTGGGATTTTCTGAGAAACGGGAGGCACTGTGACCGTAAACATGTGTTTGGAAAAACCGGCAACTATGAACAAGCTCAGCTGCGTGCCACCTGGGTCCTGTCCTGCGTGCCAGTAGAAAACAAACAATTTCTCTCCAAGATGGGAATTGCTGTTTCCTGTGTCACTCGAGACCTCTAACAATGCAGCTAAGTGCATGTAATGGGAGGTCAATGAATACATACGAAAACATGAATCGGTTGAATATGTCCCATTGTAAAATTACACGGAGCAGCTGAAGATAAAGAGAAGAGAAAATGGATCATAGCGAGCAAGACTTTAAGAAGATAAAGGACTCTTCAGCTCGAGCCCAACACTTTAACCACTTGCAGAATGTGCTTATTAAAAGAGAAAGAATTAACCACAGCACCAAATAATGAAAACACAAAGCAGCATACTATAATTCTCTATAATTACCATGTCTCATTACTATGTGGCTGACCTGTTGCAGCGAGTGCAGAATATATTTCACTCTCATTCTCTTGGTTTTCAATGGATAAACCCCTTGAAAAGACAAACTAAGGGTTGAAGTTTTTCCTTAATATAAGTCTCTCCCTGAATGTGGAATTAAAGAAATGATGCTGATCACCTGGTCTGCCTCCTGGTGTGAACGATCACGCCCCAGACAGAGAAAGCGGCCAGGAGATTTCTGCACAATGACAGCATGATCAAACAAAGGAGACAGGTTAAGACTGGTCCTCTGAGCTATCTTTGCAAAACGATGCAAAAGATTGTTTGCATCCCAGTTGCAGTGTGACTGAGCTTTGTGAAAGAGACAATGGGGAACAAAAGGGTTTTGAGTGCTACTTGTAGGGCTGGGACGATATTTTGCTGGTGGAAGTTGCACGAGTGCAAAATACAATAATCATTGTTTGGTTATCATTATTGATGTCCTTCCATCCTACGTTCAAACGCTTGTGGTGGAAAAACAATTTCAGCTGCTTGTCACTTCAGCTTTGCAAGTGAGAAGGAGGGTCAGTCTGTTAAACATATTGAGGATTTCTTCTGTCTGTGTCTGATAATTACTAATTATTTCTAGGCTTGTGATGACGTTCAAGTGAATATAAAATACACAGACATAAAAGACAGAAGCATAAAGCAAACAGTTGGAATTTAATTGCAAGTGCTTGTAACTTCTGATCCACTTTTATTGATTGGCACTTGACAGAATTTAGACCCACTCCCCGTGTGACCCCTGAACTCTGATGTGTGTTGACGTAGGATGTCACCCATAACTTACATCGCACGATTAATCAACTCAATCCAAGGCATCATGGGATTGATAGTGGATGGCTAACAACGAATATAAATGTTTTCAACCCATGAAAAAATGGATCAAGATGACATTCAGCGTTGGTTTTTTTTATGGATTCATTCTGCAGTTCAAGGCTGGATTACAAAGGTTCTGAATTGGCAGTAACCAGTCATCAAACCACGGGGCTAGGTTTTTCACCGCGGTGAGAAAAAAAATCCATATCGTCACAGCCCTACTTACTCATGACACAGTAAACCCCCCCCACTTTGGTGAGTCATGCACGGACACTGTGAGTGTTAGTGAAGAACAAGGCAGACCTTCATTTTTATTTCATGCACTGGATGTCACACTATTCTCAGGCTACATTTTAGGATGAGCTGAAAAACTAAAGACATGTTCCTAAACTAAAATAGCACACATATTGATGATTTGAGAAAATTGACCTCGCTGACATGTAATTATACACAGTAGGTCAAAGCTAACTTGCTATTTCCATGTCAGAGCTCCACTGCACAATCGCCTTGATGTGGACTATAAAGGATCGCAGGGCGTTGCTGGAGACATGACAGAGACTCACACTGCGACCACGCTAAGCCAAAATCTCACTCGTATGATAGAACTGATTCACGTCTGTAATGGAAGGAATACAGAGCCACCTTTTTCATGCTCCAGCTAACAGCCTCCTCTCATGCCTTATTGATATCGGCCCATCTGCCGAAAGTGAGCATTTCCACTTAACCTAAAACTCTGAAAGCAGTCTCTTGCATGGGGTGTCGTTCCATTTTAAGACTGACCGAGAGAGAGAGAGAGACAGCCTCCACTTCACTACATTTATACTGTTTTCCTAAGGCTTATTATGAATTTGGTCTCTTCCCAAACTTCCCATATTTTTCATTGTAAACAAATCCCATGAAAAAGACAAAATCAAAACAAGAATGTATGAATATGTTGTTAAATTTTTTTTTTAAAAAAAAGCAAAGAAAAGATTCTTTAAACAACTGGTCCCTGTATTGTTTAGCAAAGGGTTCTCATACAGAAGTAAATAATGTCTGGAACTATTTTCAGCCACAGATCTGATACGTTTATTAGTATTTAAGACACTGAGGTGACATGTTCCTTTATTGCGATGAAGGAACATGTCACCTCAGTGTAACAGCGTGGCTGATGTGTTTCTGGACAACAATGGAGGACTATGGCACAAAGGAATACGCAAAATCAGGCTACACAGATGTGTTAGAACGGTTGGTTTTGGCCTTTTCATCGGATTTGTCGACAATAAAAAAAATCTAGACTATCGCCAGACGCACACATTATTGTAAAATTTAACTGATTTGCTTAAAGATAAACATGTATGAGTCTCTCTTGCTGTATCATTATGCAGTATTGTTATTTGTACTTGCAAGGAACATTACACTATATTATATTTATCGAGTAGCAAATCATCTGCATTATTATTTTTATAATTTGCTTATCACAGAGTATTTAATATATTTTTCAATAATTAATAGGTTTGGGATTCCATAGCATTTTATTGATTCCAAATCCAGTATCAAATCCACTTTCTTTTGAATCCTTATCAAATCTCATTAAATTTAGCTTTCATCATTTGCAAGTAATTAAAGTTGTAAGTAAAAACAACTCAAAGATTCAGGTTAGACGTATGATCAGCAGCTGTTGTGGTGAGAAGTCAGAAATACGACGATTATTACGATAATTAAACCAGCCTAATTAATTTTCACAACCTGTAGCTTCAACCTGAAAATGAGATGATGAGCTGCAGAAGATAACACATGTTGATTGATATTGATTGTTCTGACTCGCTGAAATAAAAGCTGACTTTTACAGATTAATTTTTTTACAAACTGCTTGATACAAATATTATAGGTTCTGGTTCACAATACTGAAGGATGAGTGATTTGAAACTCATAAGAAGTTTGAAGCTCATTGATGAACTACAAAAACACAGTTCCCTCATGATTGTAGGGTGATGTTAGTCCCACACGCCGGCCATTTTAACCAACAAAAGCAACTTTTAGTACAAGCTATAAATGAGGAGTTAATGTTACTTGCATGTTTTCATAAGAGATTTGTTAGTGTCAGAGCTTAAAGAATTGAACAGCTATCAGAACCCAACCCTACAAAATAATTCTTTACAACTGGTTCAGCTAAGCTGCGCTGTGAAAAGCAACTAATGAGATTCAGTTTTACAAGATTCTGGTTTTGAATAAATTGACATTTCTGCAACACAATCATCACAACTTTTTATAATTTGCTGATGGTTTATCTCAGTGTCACTAAAGTCAAGCAGCTCAAAAGCTCACTTTCTATAAGATTTAAATTGAAATTAATAGCTGGTGTCCTGTCATACTGTAATACTACATAGGCTGATAAGAGGTTTTGAACAAAAGCAGAAATCACCTTTAAATTCTGTGGAGCTAAAATCAGTAGGAAGAGTTTTCTTCCGTGCATCAAATCTCTCCAAGCATTCCTCTAACCACAGCTCATTTCCTACCTTGAGTTTGTCGTAGCGGTCACTGAGGGCTGCCACTTGGTGGTCCCGGTGTCGGCCAACCAGCTTACACAAAGCACAGATCAACTGTTCATCTGTCACACAGTACATGTTGACCT
Source organism: Holacanthus passer (assembly GCA_025331565.1). Lineage (NCBI taxonomy): Eukaryota > Metazoa > Chordata > Actinopteri > Pomacanthidae > Holacanthus > Holacanthus passer. The sequence goes on from JAFREQ010000136.1 coordinate 369,186, forward strand.
TCTCGTCCTCGTGCTCCAGACACATGAGCCCTCGCAGATGGGAGTCCAGTAAGGGCTCGATTAGACGGTGGCCCGTGAAAGGCTTCTTGTTGGGGTGGGTGGCCTTGAGACACTCGTCGCAGTACGACACCTCGCAGGTGACGCAGGTCTTCACTGCGTCCTGCGGTGGGTCCTGCTCGCAGAACTGACACTGCACTCGGTCAGTGGGAGATGTCATGGCTTTGCTGTTGGGGGCGGCTCGCTCTCGCCTGGTCTCGTTAGGAGAGTTGGGTCCACTTAGAGAAGCCTTCTGGTAGCGGTCGATGATGTTCTGTAATGTAACGTTGCGTTTGAGTCCCTCTAGGCCCCTCTGGTTGAGGGTGATGACATATCGACAGGTCGGGCACTGAAAGGCGCTGATGGACTGAATTGGCTCGGTGGGAGTGCAGTGTGACACCAGGATGCGATGGGCACAGTTGAAACAGAGGCTGTGAGCGCAGGGCAAGAGCAGCGGGTCCTCGAAGAGCTCCAGACAGATTGGGCAGGTCAGCTCCGACTCCAGTGTTTCCATCTTCAGGCAAAACAAAGCGGGGTCGTCAGCGAAATCCAGGGAAGCTGATTAGCTATCTGTAAAAGTGGCAGAGAAATCAATTAGAAAATAGTCACAGCTGTGAAAGAGTTAAACAGTGGGAGGTTGCAGCTGCAACTATTACAATGATCTAATACGCAAGTTATTTTTCAAGCGAAAATACCAAACATTCCTTTGTTTCAGCTTGTCAAGTGTGAGGATTTTCTGCTTTACTTTATGTTTTATCTTTCGTACATTGAGTGTCTTTGGATCTTGGACCAAACAATTAATCGAATAATGAAAAAAATAATAATCAGCAGATTCATTAATAATGAAAATAATGATTAGTTGCAGCCCTAAAGTCCAGGTTTGGACATGAAGTTTACTTGAAAACAAAAGTGAATAAAACAGACATCATGCACATTCTGTTTCTATTGTCAAGTGCTTATGATGATAAAAACAAAATTATTCATCCCTGAGTTTCATTTGATTCCCAAAACTGAAAAGTGAATACAAGTGTTACTGTGTGTACATATTTGTAAGAACGGAAATGAAGATGATTGGAAAAATAATACAACCAAGCGTGAGAATACATATACACATACTAACATGTGTTTGCATTATCATACATGTACATCAGACTTCTACATGATCTGTTCGACTGAACTTACAACTTCGAGAATGCAGCAGCGTCTCATTTTAATCTGGCACAGGAATAGTCTAGCCTGTCCCCATGTGTTCCTCTCTATACTGTAGTCCGTAGGCCAGCAGGCCAGTGGGGACTGACAGCTCAGCCAAGCAGAAGTCTATTGGCCTGCTTGCTGATGGCTGGGGCTCCACACTATCACAGACACTAAGCCTTTGTTCCCGGCCAGTCAGACACCCCAGCTGCGAGTGGACACACTGTGCTCACAGCGTCTCTCTATGTGAACTCTCTACCTCCACTCATTATGTGTGAAGAAGGCAAAAACTCATTATCAGGATAGTGGGGCACAAGTAGCCTTTTGAAGTTGTGAGGATCCAGCAATTACCTCTGAGTTACAGACCTGGGTTTGTTCTTTCCATTCTATTCAAATCTTCACAGACATTCGGCTATGCCACTGTACTGTACGAGACAAGAGGCGATTGTTGCACTTGTCTCTGGTGACAACTGTGATGCATCTGTGGGCCTTTGTTTCTTTGCTATTATGTTCTTTACGGACAAAGCGGTGAATGCAGGTGTTCTGGAAGTTATTACAGGGGATCAAAGACAAACTCAGTCTTCAACAGAATATGCTAAACATCAAGCCTCATTGTAAAGTTGGTATTGCATCACTCAGTACCATATTCTCTTTAACATTTCAGACACTCTTTTGCACACTTTAATTCAATTTCTATTCTAAACTACAGTATGTTTGCAGAGCATAATTCATGCATAACAAGCAGCCTCAAACCAAACTAATCTCTGCAGAGTAACCAAACTGTGGCACATGAAATTATTAAATTGTTTAGCATTTGTTTGGCCAGTTTTTACTTTAACACACAAGACAACATCACATCAGTTTTAGCAAACCTATCAGCTACAACACAGCACTGACTGGACTTGCACAGGTCTCGTCAAACAGGTTGAGTTGAGTTACTTTCACCAGGCTGTCCTAAATACAAAATGACTAAGGAGCTTTGTATGACAAACACAATGCAAAGATGCTAATCCTCTGATGCCATCGCCTATGGTATAAAATAATCCAAAGTTAGAGAAAGCTTGGAAAACAGCACTGTGGCAAAAAGCCACTGCCAACCGCTTCACAGCCCCAAGTACATTACGCACTCCTGAAAGCTCTTCCATTCATACACAGTTTACTTTACCCACCGATGGATTTCGCCCCACTTTGCACTGCCGAGACATTTCTGCTGAAGGAAAACTTCTGACCTAAATCATGGAAACATATTTATGACAACAAATGCACCAGCCATAAACCCCAGCATGCTGTAGAGATGGGCATCCAAATGGCACAAGTCTTCACAGCCCCAGTAATCCAGCAGCAGAGCTGTCATTAAGCAAGAGATTGAGCAAGAGGTAGCAAGCACAACAGGAAAAGTTGCCCGACAATTCCAGGAAAGCCAGCTCCACCTACAGCTGGAGCTCTGGCCAGCACTGGAAGAAGAGAGCGAGCAGACAACAGCGAGAGAGAGAGAGAGAGAGAGAGAGAGAGAGTGTGGGTGTGTGTGTGAGTGAGAGAGAGAGAGAGAGAGAGAGAGTGTGTGTGTGAGAGAGAGAGAGAGAGAGAGAGAGAGAGAGAGAGAGAGAGAATAAGCAAAGGCACAGGATTGTGCACAGCCCCAGTCCATGTCCTCACAGGCAGGTTAGTGTCCTCTCAGCCCTGCCCATTCAGAAATTCAAAGCATCAGGATCAGTTTCAGGTTTCCTTGTGTGGACCGTCCCTCTGCTTTCTAGCAGCACAATGCTGTGGATTGGAACTTTTCTTGGCTGTGCCACCGGGGATTCAAAGAGAATAGCTGAAGACACAAACAGAGCCGAAGAGGCCGTCTGAGAGGCAGCAGGACTCATCTGCAACGTGGGACAGAGGTCTGCGGCTCATCCAGAAAAACAAGGCGACGACATGGAAAGAGCAAATGACATCACAGTCTGTGTCTCCAGAACATTGTGATGTTTAAAACACCTCATGAGGGCCACGATTGAGAAAACCCGCGCAGACAGTAAAATAACAATAAAGCCATGCCTATCTTATAAAATCCCCATTCAACTTCCTGACAGCAAAAATTGAACGACACTAAGCATCCTCTCTGACTGACAAGACTGCAAATGAAGACAGACACTACATAGCATCATCTGCTACATACGAGTCTGTCCCAGTTGGCCCTCAAGTGGGAATCACCGAGGTACCATCTGCTTACCATGTGCCTCTATTTCCAGACACACCCCCGCCGTGCTCCATTTGAATTCTCCTGTCATTCAAAGGAGTCCCCAGAGTGACGATCCTCTCTGAGAGACAGATTCGCACTGTAAATATTAAAGACGAGCTAAAGTTCAGACAAAGCAGTGGGTGTGAGCTACACTGCTTGGGAGGTGCACATGGGAATGTGACAGGCATTCCCCAGGTTTCCCATGGCATTCCCCGACCGGGATGGGATTTCATAGTCAAACATCTGCTTATTCTTCTCCTCTTGCTGCTCCTTTGCATTTAAACATAACATACTCACAAGATCAGTGTATTAGGAAGGCTGCTTTCCTCAGTCCGTCTGTGCAATGCAGCATTTTACATGTGAAGCTTTGTGTAGGGAAAGTTTTACCTTTAGGGCCATGTTACATACGGAAACCCATATAAGCATACTTCAACTCTCATAACAGTGTAAGATAAGATAAGATATACCTTTATTCGTCCCACAGCGGGGAAATTTACAAACTGATATGCTGTTGCAATGTGACTATTTCTGTCTTCAAATTGTATAAAATAAATGTTAACACAAGAAAATCACAAAAGCTATACCTTGGTATATAATAACCAGAATCCCATTCTAAAATCTAGAATCATAAAACCAAGGTTATATCTATATCTTACTTTAACAGCCAGGTTTGTTATGGGAAATTAGTTTGAGAAAATATCATTTCATATCATGCATAATTTTCCTCCTTTCCGACTAAAAATTGCATCATTTAATCATCATTTGCAGCTTATGTGTGGCACAGCAGAACTGCCTAATGCTGAATATTAGCTGATATGACAGGGGTGAGACATGCGCACTTAACTGCGTGGCGCTTTGTCAAATGATGAACTTGAGCACCAACTTAACATTCAGGGGTTTTATTTGATTAGGAAGTAATGGGTCACTTAGAGATGAAACAATTACAATGTCTCAGATAGTGAGACAATTACCTGCTCAGATACTTTCCAATCCTTTTGGTTCTGCTCTTTGATCACCTTTAATGATGGCTCTTAACCATGTATTCAGCCACTGAAAGAGTCTGATTGCTCTTTGTCTTCTTTCCTGGGGCAGACACCTAACGTATTTATCTGTAATCCTGTCTTCCCAGCGTGGCTGTGACCAATGTGTGGCCTGTTGCTGCTCCCTAAAGCAGCCAGCTCAGCAGCGGCCCACTCAGGCCTAATGTGATTTACAGCTATAGCAGCACACGCCAGCTGATTAGACTGACAAATCTACCTGATCTGCAGCTGCACACATTACTGAGATTAGCTGCATGAATCCTGGCTCTGACCAGCATCCATTCTTACTGTTATTTAAACGATTGTGGAGGGCAATTCCATTTCAAATCTAAACATCCAGTCAACTGAATTAAGAAGTCATCTGTCAAAACAGGATTGAAAAGTACGACTGTCTTAATTTTTTTTGCAGCACACTCATCTGGCAAACTGATGTTCATGGACGCAAAGATTGTTACAAAAGTAAGAGATGACTCCATTAAAAGGTTCCAACTTCCTTCATGAGTGAACAGGATGTTTTATAATGGAGCCCCAGATGAGGAAATGGCATTAAAAATCAATAATGCACATAATGTTTGGAGCTAATGAGTTTCCTCCAGGCTCAGAACTGGAAATAGAGGTTTAAAGGTCAGCCAAACAAGATATTTCTTTCATTTCTCTGTGCGCTTAGTCTGTGCCGTCCAGGTCATCCTGGTCAGCATCAGAACTTACACCACGCACCGAAAAAGTCTCATTTCCTCTCTGCGGCTTGGCAGGTGGCATCAGCAAGGGAAAAACCACTGTATCCTTTCCACAACCACAGGAACTTTACAGAATGTGACTTTCCAAGCATGCAGCTCCAAGTCTGCTGCTCGTAGGAGAAACGTCTCTCTGAGCCCAGCGCTGTCGTGAAGAAGTCAGCATGTCGTCAACATCAACATGTACCGAGCAGTTCTTGGCCTATTTATACATCCAACCTTGTGTGTTTGTAGCATTTAGTAAACATCATACAATAAGAATGATGTTTTTTTTGTTATTGCTGGGGAAAACAGTCATGGAGTGACATCGTGTGGCGGATTGATAAACTACAGCAAACACTTTTATCTTTTCTTCCTCAGAGGAAACATTTCTACCTCCAAACATGTCACCAAATTTAAATGGAGGCATTTTACAGTTATAACTGAAAAGTAACTATAATTCAAATATTGCAATTTTAATCCACTCTAATCATGCTGTTTTTTTGTATTTCTCCCAATCCTATAAGCAAACTCATAGCAACAATAATAATCTGCCCCCTCACTCACCCCTCGCTGAAAACCAATGCAGCGTTTCTTTATCAAGACCTCCACATGAGCTGCCATGATTACAGCTTCATATCTATTTGTCACACCAGTGATCAAAGACAACACTCTGGTGGGAAGATGTCTGACATTCCTCCTCACAGGAACAAGCTAAGTTACTAATTAATAAGGGAAACCACAGGCCCGACTGCAAGATCCTCGTTTTACTCTTCATTAGCTTCATGTAAAAGGATTTCTGTTCTGCGTGTAGGCCTGTCGCAGACTATGTCCAGATGTATTTCCAAGAGGGAGCAAAGCCTGTATCTTTTATCTTATCAGTGCTGGTATTTATGAGGTCACGAGGCCGCCAGATTTTGGATGAAAGGCTGGTTTTTATCTCCCTCAGTAAAAACTTGACTCAGAAAAGGTGACTCTGAGAAAAGGAAAAAGAACAGCCCACAGTAATTGTAACCTCAGAAAAAAAACGTTGGAAGGCAAACTCAAATGATTGCTCTTACAAATTATATCATATTCCTTCAGAAAGTGCCCGTGTAGACGCATATATTTGAGTAAGTAATAAGTTAAATAAGTGCACACTGAATAGATGCTTTGACACTGGAAACCTACTTCCTACTCTCTTTGACACTTTTTTATCACAAAATCCCTCTCGGCCTTCTCGCTTAGTCATCTTATCTCTCAAGTATTATCCTCACTTCTAAACATGAAGGAATCTGTGAACACAACAAGGCCAAACAACCTCAGTACTTGCAAAGAGCCCTGCCCGGAGGCTTGGAAACATATGATGACTCAATGTTTTGGTAGCAAAACATCGAGGCTCAGTAACATAAAATACAGGCTGAGTTAGGAATGACCTTCTGGCTTACCCGCCACATGATGACATCCATAAACAGGCGAGAGAGGAAAAAGCCACCTTGAAAGTCAGTCAGTGTTGGTGTTTGGGCCGTGCCAAGCTGATCCTGAGCAGTGGTCCGAACTTTGTGACTCCCTGTGAAGTTCTGACCCTCTAACCCTGATCTTTGCTGAGAAGCAGTAGGAGGACTGAAACTTTCCACCCTTTTCTCTCCTCTCACTGAGGACTGTACCTATCCCATCTACACACAGTGGGCTGCAAATTGTTGCACTGGCCAATCACATGCAAGGGGCAGGACTTCATCTGGTTTGGTCTGTCACTTTCAGAGCATGGAGTGTTGCCATAACTCCCAACCAAGCTTTTTTTTTTTTTTTCATCCTCAAATAAACATCATCCATTGAGCAGAGCTGGGCGCCGCAAAAACAACATCCAAGCGCATTAATGACACATTCGTTCTTGATTTTTGCATAATTGCTATGATGACATTTAGAGGTAATATTGTATTCAGGCAAAATCTGAGCTGCTATTAAATTTACCCTCAGCAAACTCAGTCTGGGTTGTTGCAGCTGGAAAATGTGTTTCATGCTTAAGGCGAGATTCATCAGCCAAATGAAACGGTGCATAAGTAAACACAGTAATCACTGATGAGTCTACTCCTCAGAAAGGACAGTGACGCTTTGTGTCCGAGTCAATGGCCCGATGCAAATGCTAACACGGATGAGCAAAGATATACTAACAGGCAATCCACTGTGTTTGCTACCATATTCTGCTGGCAGCTGACATGTTTGTTACAGCACACATGGTGTACCTCATTTAGTTAGGAACTTAGATTCAGCGGCCTTATTCCTCAGAGCGATTACACCCTTTTGTTTTTCCATGTGAACACACTGAAATGGAAACACACAGGAATGTACTGTGGTTGCGACAGTTGACTTAGATAGTGTAGAAAGTTGTCTCAGATTGTTGGCACCACTTTTTGGCTCGGCTGGAAAATGTTCCCAGCAAAAACATGTGCTTGCTGGCTGACACGACTGGCATCCAAACAGCGATGCTGATCACATGAAGTTTGATCAGTTTCTCAGCTCTGGATCTGAGCCCACGTTCTCCGTTTGACTATGAGGTTTGAGGTATTTAGTTAAAGGCCATTACCTTAGACGACCTTGTCAGCAACATCAAATCAGCGTTTTTAATACGGTATTTCTGTTCAAAGCAAACGTTTGTGATACGTGGTAGAACCGCAGCACATAAAGCATGGATTGATTTGGATTAGCAGCAATCCAGAAAGCTCTGCCAGCACTCCTTGTGTTTCAGTTTAGCCTGCCGGGTTCAACAAAATATGGAAAGAAATGTGAGAGCAATAGAAACAATATAATATATTTGAAGGTATGTAAAAGCTGATAATGATTTGAAATCACATAAACACAATAATATATTGATAACTGCATGAGACCCAATGCAAATGCAGTGGTTACAGCAGTGTGTGCATAATGTGCAGGGTGGAAACAGGCAATGAAGCCTAAAAAATAATTTAATTCAGGTGCAGAGATAATTAATTTTAAAAAATAGAACATAGCTTTAACATCACTGATGATATTCTGTTTTCACTGTGATCTTCACGTTTCTGTAAATCCAAAAATAATTTGCCAAATTTCACACAGACAAAAAAAAAAGCATGCAGAGGACTGCAAAGTGTGTTTATTTTAGTACTGCAAAACTTTCTCAAAACCTGACTTGAAAGTCTAAAAGAGACTTAAAGGGGACTTTTAAAGTGTCAGCCATTGGAAATACAGATGATCCCTTACCTCTCAGTCTGTTAGTCAGTCAACCAGACAGTCCACAGTCCGGGTGACAGATGAATACAGAAATAAAGCCCAGGAAGAGATGTTTCTGAAAACACCGGCTTTCTTCAGAAGCCTCCCTTTAGCTCCTACTTTCTGTCTGGGCTCTGCTGCTTCGTCTGTCTCACCGCTATCTCTGAAATTCTCCTCACACAGCCTCTTCTTCTCTAATCCTCTCTAAAGGAAGCCCAAACTGCTCCAAATGGTTCAACCAGGCGTCGACTTCTCAGGCTTTTTCCTCTTTGTTTTATTTTGTTGGCTGGGATCATTAACTTAGTCCCATGAGAGCATAAGGAGGTAAATAACCCCCCCTCCTCCTTCCTGTGGGAGGCTGTCAATCACAACTGATGATGAGGTGGTGAGGAGGGGGCGCTTTTAGCTGCCAAGGAGGCACTCCTGATTGGTCACCGGGGAACAGAGGTGCCCTGCATGACAAATGGGACTGCTGGGATGGATGGGCCTGTAGAGATGCTCAGCTGAGGTTACGTGCACATTTGTAATAGACTTTTATGCAGCTCACTCATTTGCATGTCATTCAAAAGCAAATAAAGCCATGGAAGCCAGTGACTAATCAAAGTTGACATAGCAAATGTCATGAAAATGTCACTTGCGTTGTACATGACTAACGAGCTGAATGCTAGGGTCAACATGAAGAATCACAAGATCTTTAAATGACTCTTTGGTACAGTCTGGTCGCCCAGTGGGGGGACCGGGAGGAAGGCATAAAGCTTCCGTTGCCATGGCCGTGTGGCGAGAGCAACGATGCATCTTGGCGCTCGAGCCAAATGCCACTCTAATCTTTTCATTGGCAAACCCTCAGCTCTCTCTTCACAGCTTGTTTGTTTCTCAGTCAAGCCTACTGCTGTCTGTCACTCTCCAGTTCCTTCCAGCAGCCCATGCCAATCTGAAGTCTGCTGCAGTTTGTAAGGAAAAGAAATGTGTAAAGACACTGTTAGCAGGAAAAAAAAAAAACAGCTCCTGAGATGGATCACCCTGCTCCCAGTGACCAGCGCTAAACTCTCAGGCTGACAAGTAAGGAGAGACAATAGACAAATTAAGCATGACTTCCACTGTGATTCCTCTAATGGGTTTGGAAACAGCACACATGCATAAAACACACACACAACATTATTCTCGCGCCGCTCCTCAGATGCATGCCTCTTCTACGGTAATTTACAACAGCAAGAAAATCTACTAGACGGTGTTATTACCTTTGCCCAAGGCCACACATTGCTGAATGTATATCCATAAATTGTCTGTGAAATAACAAGATGAGATGCTACTTCATTTCATTTCAATGCGATGAAATGCCATAAAACTCATGGCATTTACATGGGCTGCGGAGTCACGCTGACATTTGAGGCCAGCGCTTTTTAAAGGTGAAAATGGTTTGCCACTCCAGGGTCAATCCAAAGTCACTCCCCTTTCTGAACTGTAATAAACATTAAGTGGAAAAACGTCTGTGTCTGTTTTAACCATTCCAAAAAAAAAAAAGAAAACTTGTCTGGGCTGCGGTTTGTGCAACTGTTCCCACCTCACCCACTGGAAACCTGGCCTGATCCTTGATCCAGGCTAACACATAAAGTTTCTGTGGTTTTCAGTCCTGAAAACGGACAAAAAGAAAACATGTATTGTTGTGGATTCCTGTGCCTCGACAGCAATTTAATTCCACAAATCAAAACAACATATTTTTTAAATCAAAATATCTACTATATTAACTTTGACAAACTGACTGTTCCATCGTAGTCAATTGATAAAATAGGACTAAAAGCTGCACTTTAATCTAGTCCAGAGGTTGGGGTGCTGACAATAGCAATTATATTTTTTGTTTATGTATTTGTGTAAGTGGCAATCAAGATGTTGACGTTCTTGCTGTAATCCTCGTAAATTACTTCCAGAAAATATGCTGCATTATACTGTACATATATTCTCTTATCAATAAGTAACAGCAGTGTCAAAATAATTATTCAAAACAAATGAATATTCATCCCCAGTAAATAAGGCCATTTGCTGCCTGAGGCGGTTCTCTTGGTGGCAGTTGGCACATCAAGCTGTATTAATTGGAAAAAGAACTGAAAAGGGCCAGAAAAGCCCTCCTGAAGGAGCAGATAAGAAGTTGGAATAAAATAGGCTGTGAAACCTGATGTTACACAAACTTTGATGGGCAAGAAAGAAACAAAATTTCTCTCAGGGACCAGCCCAGCAGACATTTGTATGAGCTATACGTAATCATGTTACAAGGTTAGGCTCCACCTTGGTGCTCAGCCACGGGCAAGTGCAAACTCATTTTGCAATGAACAAAGAAATCTGTATTAATCTCAGGCGTCCTGATGTACATTATGCAGAGAAGAAAGTATAAGGAAGCACATTCAAACTTGATAAGAGTCATATTGTCCTTCTGGTCAACTTCACCAGAATTCGATCACTAAAGCAAATCAGAACTTTTCTCATTAGATTCAGCAGCCAAAAAAAAAAAAAAAAAGAGCAGTTATCCTGACTTACGTGTTATTGTTCAGGGTGATCCTCTGAAATCCAACAAGAAGTCTCCCATTGATGATTCAGGATTCAATTTCAGTAGCACATGGACGAGAGACTAAACAAAACATACAGTAGCATCCTGGCTCGTCTCTTTCCACGCTCCCTCCCTCGCTGCTCCCCACCCTGCCGCAGCCCCAGCCGTATGCTCATGCAAGCGTTAAACATGCCCAGGAAGCGTCACTTCCACTGGGTCACCTCGTGGATAGTGTCTCCATTAAAGCTCTGGCCCGTCAACCCCCCCACCCCCACCCCTCCTCTGTGGGGTTGAGCCCTTGCCCCTGGCTCCCCCAGCCTCTCAGCAATAAGACAAAGATGTGGCAAATGGAGAGACAAAGGGGACTGCCAAAGCCTTGGGGACCACATTTTGATGAGTTTTTGCCTACGCAACCAGGCCCCGAACAGATGGGATCAGTCTCCGGGGCTCTGCTGCATGGCTGCATTTAATACACAGCTCCATACGTCCTCACAATAAATGTATTCTGCTGCTCACTAAACGCCACTCATCACATCACAGACCACATACAAATACAAGGAAACAAAAGAATATCATGTTATGTTTGCCATCAAGCCCTCAGAAAGTGCTGTAATTAAAGTCTGAGTGCACATGTCTAATTGAGTTAGCACATGCTTTGGCATCAAGATCGTCTTTTTGAGTGCAAAACACTGATCTAAACAGCAAGGCTTGTTTTCCTAACTAGGACAGTCCAAAACAGCCACTCCTCATTGTGCCAAAAAAACAATAAGATGAAAGCGTATAGTCCGTCCTCATCGTGGCAAAGGTTCAAGATTTTAATTGCTTTCATCACCAAGGCACACTGCCCGTAAATAAGTAACACACAACCAAACCAAACATCAACCAAATAAACCAACACCAAGCCAATTAACACTCACTCCAAATCGTCTCTTTAACTTTTAACAGACGTGATATCTGCTGCAAATTAAGGTGGAATCACAAAGAAAATCACCCCGTTTAGTGTCAATTTATCAGGGATGCTGCATTTTGACGCGTGTAAAATGTCTGCTGCGTGCACGTCACATCAGCCACATGCATTTAGTGCAGTTTGTGATTAGCTGGCAGAACATATAGGACTGTTGTGAGCATTGACCTGGAATTGATTCTTTTCCTCTGAGTGTGCAGCAGCTTTATTGGTGCTGTGTTCATGGTTTTGCCAACAACAGAATCAATTGTCAACCTAGTTCTCCTCACTGATACGGTGCAGTTAACAAATAAAAGATCTTAAAGGGTGTGATTGAATTTAGTATAAAAGACTCGTATAAACAGGATATTGATAGTTCAAGGATGTCGTGGGTGGAAGAAAACTGCTGAAGGAGCAATGCCTCAATATTTAAAAGAATATAACAGTACACTGTACATCTGAAGTTGTAGTTTACGATCTACTTAATTGATGAACATGAAGTTACAATATTAAAATTTTGACAAAAGATCAAAAGAAACACATCACTAAGAATCACAAACACCAAGAAAACCGCTTATACTATGTGTTTGAAAGCAACACAATGAAATACTGTTCTGTCTGGGGTTTTCTCATCGAAACGAAACAGTGAAGGAGTTTTTGGGAAAGTGAGGTCGTGTGTTATGTTCAGTCCACACCGCAGCCCCACAGCCTGAAAGTCTTGGCTTTTATTTTTTCCTGAAAAAAATGCATCCTTCAGAAAGGGTGCGGTGAACGCCTGCTACATTCTTTGCTGCTCTGAGAGGTCTGTAATTGCTTCCAGCTTCTGAGGGATCGACTCTAGAAAACCGGTCTCTCGTCTTTATCGGGAATCTCCAGCATCTTTCAACAACACCGAACTTATCTTATCAGAGATGGTGCTGGTGAAGCTCTGAGTCATTCCCTCATCTGCCAGCTCCACCTAACACCCAGCCCCTGAATACTCTATAGACTCTTTTATTTGACAAGTAGCACTCGCATTTATAGATACTACAACTCTGACATATACTGCAGGACATATAAAGTTTCATGTTAACACCTGTACTGTTCGTCCGTCTTGCAGTCAGAGGAACTGAGTCACTGCACACTACACTCAGACCTCCTACACCAGAACTGCTGGAGGAGGTCTGAACATCTGTTGTGGTGTGCTGTCTTCGTGTGTCCAAGGAGACAAAGTCGGAGCCAAAGGCAGAAGGCCAGCTGCTGGGATCTGGGTCGGCTGCATCCGGACTGGGGGGAGCGGGGGTTTAAACTATCTGCTGAGGAAAGGACACCTCTCACAGTGTTGTCACTGTTACAGATCTTATCACTGATAACCACCGGCGGATACAGCTCATAGATTCAAGCTGTGGTACAGAGGGTTAAGAGACAGTCAGACTGATCAGTTTTCTGCTTTTGCTGTGAACCTTGGCACAGTGTGGTCTCAGAAAATATCCTCACTTCATCTACATGTCAACAAGACATTCCTTCAAGACAGCGGAGGACATATTCGTCAGTCTTGGCCCACGGAGCACATTCTCTGGAGTTTAATATGGATTAAAACATTTGCTTTTCCTGCAGAGGTATCACTGATAAAAAGAATATTATTCAGCTGTGCAGTGTGGTGTGGTGAGTCCACACACACACACACACACACACATGCACAGACACAAGAAACCCATCCACATCCACTGGCTCTGGCTGTGTCAGCTCTGTCACAACAAGCAGGTCCAGAGAAGTCGCAGCTGCTGATGGAGACAGTTTTGTTTATCATTTAGAAAGAAGATGGGTGAAAAAATTGCCAAGTAATTGTAAGAGTTTTAAAATAGATTGAAAAATTACCACACCTTCAGCGTACTCAAGAAAAAATAGAATGGTTGAATTAATACAATTCAATACTAAAGGCTCAAAAGATTGATGCGAATAAGAATACTTTCAGTCTCTCAAAACTGAGGGAAGGAGGGCGTTTCGGAGCAATAGCAGAACCAGATGCTTCCATGAAGGAAAATACTGAAAACCAAAATGAATTCACCAGAGTTCCCTATCCACAGTTATTTGGCACAATTATGCATTCTGCTCTCTCTTAGAATAACATGGCATCGCTTTAGGCTCTCACCAAAACAAAAGTCAGGGGGAGAAAAACGCTGCTCATTGAAAATCAAAAGCTTCCTTGTGAAAATACACAGAACTGAAAATCTTGGACAGCACCAGCATGACAACAAACTGCTGCCTGTGCACAGGAAATGCTCAATTTTTGCCAGTTCACTAGTTTGCCAGCAGGTATTTTATAAGGTGATATACCACTTTCGGTAGATGTGAAGCATGTGCAAACAAGAGCGAACTTGCTGAGATAACAAATCCGGCTCAACTTTGAATTAAAATTCTTATTGAGAAGGACATGTGTTAGGCATAAAGTGCAGTGCTTCTTCCTGTGCAAAACTAGTTGTTCACTCCAGGGCACCCATGCATGTGTGTCACTGATATTTCATTTTAGATTCACATGTATTATAGATAACGTGCCGTGATTGATGTGTAACACCATAAAATTATTCAAAACTATTTCTAGGAGACTTTAGCAGCATGCATAAGGAGTTAGGCCGTCACATCACTTTTTTTCTGACTCTACACAAAGTTCCCTCAACTGCTCCCCCCGCTGTTCAGTCTGAGATGATTAGCTTTACTACATGACACAAAACTCAATACCTTGCGCCAATTAAACTCCCTCAACCCGATGCCACTAAATGTTCCTTGACTAGATCTTACCTGCTTCCCCATGGCTGCGCTGGCGTGTGTCTCTCCCTTGAATAAATACTAGGCTAATGCGGAGTGTGACTGTTCGGCAGCTGGTACTTTCCCTGAGGTAAAAAAGACAGGAGACAGGAGGTTGAAGGTGTTTCTGTCTGCACGTACACTCCCCTTCATCGGGGTGTGTACTCACACATACCTCACTGACATACACTCTGCTTCTCATCTGCTCTACAGGTTCACACAGGAGCATGGAAAGCTCCTAAGAAGAGCACTTAACCCTTGCGCAAGCTGGCACTAAATGGAATAACAGAGGAAGACATTCAATATCCCCCATGCATTACCATAAAGATCAGTTCTTGTACCTGTATCAGTGGCACTGGCTCTCCACATTTTTTTGCAGGTAGAGAAGGAAAAAAAAAATGAGTGGAAATGTGCGTCTAAGGATGGACTCAGTGCTGATATATTGTAAGTCAGCATCAGATAACAGGGATAAAGGGCTTTTCTTCGTCACCACGGGTAGCTACATTGAGCTACCGAGCAGAGAAAAATAAGGCTCAAGCTTAAGGATCCACAGCAGCCAGCAGGCAAAGAGCAGCAAGGGGAGAAAAAAAAGCTTGCTATTAAGCAAGAGAGAATTGGTTTTCTCCACCCTAATGAGAATTCATCCTGAGAGATAGATGAGTCAGTCTGAAAACACAATTCCGCACTTGCAATAATGAGATCATATTTGAGGAATTGGGTGTACATCCCTCAAGTGGAAGAAAAAAAAATTCAAGGTTACTAAGAATTTCTGAGAGATCCAGCCTTACCTTGAGGAATTTACCCTTTTCAACTCCTCATAAAACACAATGACTGAATATTAGCATTCGCGGTGCGTACATGTCAAAAAGGTGCTGAAATGGTCACTGCGTCAGAAAGATTGCAGGGATAAAAACAGACAGAGATTCATCCTAAGGCAGAAAATGTAAGGCTTGTGAGGTCAGGGTCCGGCCAAGCGATAGTCAGGCCGTGCACTGAAAACAAAACTGAAAAATGGGCTGGGAAGATGTGGAAACTGACAAAGCCACTTGAGGAGGAATCAGAAACTCAGGTTCTTTTTGGATCAGAGAAAACACCCAGGAGCTCAAATAAAATTATATTTATACATTACTAGATGACAGAGCCTGTAGCTGTTATGGCCAATGTACTGACATGAGGCGGCTAAATCTCAGGCTGACAACTGTTTTCCTTTAGCAACCAAACCTCTGAACAGTCATGCAGTTTGGTTCAACATTAATCCAGGGTTGGGGGCACCCTGATAGCCGGATGGTTAAGGCATATACCACATAACTGGTACATCCTCCTTTTGATTCCAGCTGGGGACCATTATTGCATGACGCCCCTTGTTTAGTGTCTGCATGTGTCACATAAAGGAAAAAATGTCCCCCAAAAAGTCTTTAAGAAGACTAAGAGTTCTTAGTGGCTGTGTGAGTCTGTACTTTGGGAAATTAGATCAAAGCACCACTGCTGACTTTGGGTTTTTGAGAGTGCTGTGTAGGCAGGAGGCGGAGAAGTAGGCAGGAGGTGGAGTGAGCGGAGATGGTTGGGCACAGGTGGAAAGGAAAGGTGAAGGATGATGATGAGTCACAGACAGGAACTTCAGGAACTTAGGTTCTTAAGAATAATCATAATAGAGGTGGTGTTAATGTTAATCTGAATAATCAAGACCGTCTGGTTTGACAAAGCTGATGAGTGAGTGGAGCTGGAAGTAGATATATTTACTGTTTTGAATATTCACAGAGAAATTTGACCTTTGCCATCTCCTTACTTTCTTATTATTTTGCCCTCCTGTAAGAAAGTGGAGCTTATAAGAGTTTGCAAGTTTGCTGGGCTGGAATTCAAACTGCTTTTGGCTGGAGACAAATGAGTCTTGCTCCATCTTGCTGAAAGGCTGAAGGCGGAGGGGTAGTAACTGGAGCTTCAAGTCAAAATGAAACTGAGCGGAGTCTATCCTTTGAATTGATCTGATGTGGCTTGAAAGACTGTTGGAAAAATAGATAGACTGCCAACTGGTAATTTGTCTACTGGGACAGATCAGCATGGATTGAAAACTTCAGCTGAATTCTTCTAATTTAGAAGTAGTTTGGGTTGTATTTTGAGATTTCATACAGTCCAAATTATTCATGGGAAAAGGCAGCGCATGCAGCCTGAATGTGTTTTTTTTTTGCTCAGGAAGAGTCAGCCTGCAAGATGCCAGGCTCTGTCTACATATCAGGAGGCCAGGAAGGAAAAGAAGTTGGGGATTAGAGGGACTTTTTACACACCTGTTATGTGTTTACACACCTGGGATGATTACACCTTTACTGTCTGATTCATTTTAGAATATGGAGTTTGATGACTTCAGCAGATTTCCAGCAAAGCCAACCCCCAACAC
Source organism: Holacanthus passer (assembly GCA_025331565.1). NCBI lineage: Eukaryota > Metazoa > Chordata > Actinopteri > Pomacanthidae > Holacanthus > Holacanthus passer. The sequence goes on from JAFREQ010000136.1 coordinate 386,273, forward strand.
GAACCTCAGCAGGAGTTGGATCAGACAGATTAAGTGAAATGTTTGGGTGTGTAGACATTTGAAACATTTACTGGAGCATCGAATCACGTGCCTCAAAAGTACATGTTGGGGAAAATTATTATTCCTAACCTATTATTTTTCACAATATTGGACTGATATTGGTAAGAATGATAGGCTTCACGAGCAGCACTGTGCATCTCTACTTTGTGCGTGACATTTCCTTTTATCCAGATATTGCTCAGAATTGAGGCCGTCGCTGCCGAGATTGACGAAACAGTGGAACATTTTCAGATCGTTTGCTTTGAAGATCACAACAAATGTGCTGCTGGGACTACAGAGGAGACTGTTGGCACTGTTGGGCTCGGGGAAGGAAAACACAGAAAGAAATCTTCAGAAAGATCCCAGAAGGCCGCAGCATCCATCAATCACCAGTCACTTTTAAATCTGAAGCATGCACTCAATTCTGATAGAAGAACTCATTTCATGCTTTTCATGATAAAGAAATGCAATGCAATGATGTTATTCATTCAAATTCAAATAATAATGAAATTGATGAATCAAAACACTGGATGATGTTTGGCTGTTTGTACAAACCTCTGATGCTGTGTTCTGTCTGGCCGACCTTGTTTCTTTGAACAAGTTGCTTTCATACCTGAACTCTCTGTCACACCAGAAAGTCAATCCCATCATCATTAACAGACACCACTTGATAGCTTTTAAATCCTCAATCCTGGAACGAACTTGTTGCGATTTTAAAATTGGTATAATTACACAGGAATTTTTAAACACTTGGTTTTGACTGTCAAACTGTTAAACCCCTGTTCAATTACCTCTAACTATTGTTTGATTCTTCCTTATTTTACTTTAAACAACTGACAGTATTTGTTACTATTTGTTACTATTTTGCATGTGTTTGTGTTAGTGTGTTCTCTGAGACTTTAAACTTTCATTTGTGTGCCGACAAGTTGAAGTCATTTGGACTAAGTGGTTTCTGGTGTTGGTGGCTTTGCTCAGTGGTTCCTGGGGCATTATTGGTTGTTGCTAGGTGTTTTTTTTAACTGTGTTTTTTATAAACACTGTACAACAGATCACTGCAAAAATGAAGAACATATTTCTCCACAATGATCTGCACTGTATGTCAATATCATATGTGATGACAGTGCAGGACAGAAAACCTCAGAGGATAAAAACAAGTATGAGGCAGCACATTATTGGAATCAGCATGTTTCTGTATACATGTAAATATTAGGACCAAAGGGAAAAAACCAAGACAGCTGGAAGGAAAAAGGATGAAGATGGGACAAGGTTCATTGAGAGCTTCTTCTTCTTCAGGTGTAAAATCTTCAAGGTGCTGATTAAATTTTTCCTTCCTTCATGGAGGCACAGTCGTATCATGTGTTTGTGTGTTTGCATTGTGACTCTTAGAGCTGTTTCATTTTTGAAGTCACTCCATGGTAATTACCTGGGTCGATCCTCTGCTTAATTATTAACTGCTGCCACTTTCTTTGATGCGCAAAAAAGGCTGATTATATGTCTGAGGCTTGATTTAATGCTATGTGTCTTCTGCAGTCTCTAAGCAGCAGCTTCTGTTGCAATCAGCGTACAAAGGGGAATTACATGGAATTTTAACAAACCTGCCCTACAGCCTGCTGAGAACTGTCAAATTCTCCCCAACTACTCGAACGACTGGAATATGTTCTGGTAATGATCGCTTGCATTTTCCTACAAAACACACAAGTGGGAATACAACAGAGAGCTGCACAGGCACTGATGTCTGCATTATTAGCCTCCACCCTTTTGTCTGATATGTCGTCAATGTGGAGCTCGTTTCACGTGATAGTCCCGCGTCTTATCCGCTGCAAGAAAAAACTTGACAGCTTTATCCCGACACAACAGAGCTTATGCTAAGTGACTGCTAAATGGCTTGCTGACAGGCTCAACTAGACAGTCAGCAATAAAAAAAAACAAATAAAAGAGATAATAATATCAAATCAGATGTTCATAGCTGTCCCATAAAACAAGCTCCATATCGACGAGCTTTGGAGGGAAACATCTGGATGCTCTAATTCCCAATGTTGCAGGGGGAGTCGATCTGTCAGCCACATAATTCCCTGTTTGTTGCGCAAGTTTGGAGGCTGAACAAAACTGCCTGTTGTAAACTGCCTTTTGGTGGCTGTCCTGAAGTGTGCTGCTAACACAATTTAAACAGCAAATCATTCAAGGCCCTGCCTGCCAAAGAACTGACATATTGAGGTTGACCCAACTTGATCCCCTGTCCCACCCGATACACAGCCTGGATCCCAGCTGAACTGGCTGAGCTGTATCATGTGGACTCAAGGAGAGAAGAGGAAAACACTGCTGGCAACATGCTCACTAAAAGCCAGGGTGTGTTTGGGACAGCACAACCACATGTGCGCCCACTAACATACTGTATTTCAGAGCCTACGTGTACGCTGCTTGTTTGAATGCAAACATCAAAATGAACACATTCGACACCGTTATTTTTTTTTTTCCTGGGTACAACGTGGGCCTTGTTTCAAAATGAGAAATATTTATCAAATTTATCCCAACTGGAGCATGAGGCAGAGCAGATGGGGTGAATGAAATGAGATTTTGTGGGCTGTATAAACACGGCTCTGGTGTTGCTTCACTGAGATTGTAGAAAACAGGAGAGAGAGAAAGAGGGGAGAAAATGTTTGTCAGTATACTGGCCTGATTATCTCCAAACACAAATAAATTGACTTGGAAAGCCTTGAAATTAAATTAAAAATTAAAGAAATCTAACTAGAAAGCGCTACTTCAAACAAGCCCCTCCAAAGAAAAAGAGGGGAGCATTGCTCAGAATCCAAATCCGGGCGAAAATTGCAGAAAATTGCTTAAACTTGCCTTATCAGTGAAACACTCTGTATCTAAAACTTCCCATTTTGTTCATAAAGTGTTGAAGTGGACTAAGCTGAGAGGCTTAATACAATCACTGCTAATCCTTTAATCTTGAACATTTTTTTTCTTGAAATAAACTTCATTACCCAGTCATGACCATGACTCCTATAAGTCCCTAATATTGACATTTGGGCCCCGTGTCACTCGTACATTCATTAATAGTCTCCTGACTATTGTGTTGCACATTTTTCCATTAGTGAAACGACAGCCATTGTGTTCATTCATTATTGCCATATAGTGTTATTGCTGTAAACAGTCCCTCCTTATCAAAGGCTTGGGAAAGACATTTGCAGACACAATGGAGGACAAGTGGAGTCATAAATCAGCACAAAACAGCTTCTTGTCTCAACTTTTGAAAATGTCAATGCGGCACATTAACTCAACATTGATGCAACCATGATTGATGACAAGAATCGTATTTGTCTTAAAGGCACACCCGCTGATTTTCTCATAAAGTTGAATACAAAAATCAACAATAAGCTAGGGGAGAAATCCTTAAGGTAAGTAATCATTTAAGATGCATGGCAAGTTATTGACAAACAGTCAGCATACAGCGGCATAATAAGCAGTCCAGATTTGATATCTAATATGACAGAAAATAGACTGAGGCTTTGTAGCATTTGATTTCAAAGCGTTTTGTGCAATAACAAACACCTTAATGAGCTCCACTGAGCTCTGTTTTCCCTCTGTAGAGATGTGCACATCAATATCGACCTTGAAACACCAGGGCCAGGGCTTTCTTGTTCCTGGACACTCTGCCTCATTTCGGCTGTGACCTTCCTCCGTCCTCCCTGCAGCTGCTCCTGATGCCAGCGAGAGGACTCAGACAGGATGGACCCCCTGATGGGAACAGTTGCAGCTCTCTGCCAAAGGATCAACTTACATCCATCAGTGCTGCAAAGATAAGACGTGAAATTAAATATTGGATCTTGATTGTTTGCTTTCGAGAGGCAGGTCACAAATGAAGGGGAAAAAAAGCATCTCCAGGCTGTTTTTTTTCCAGTGCTTGGCCTGTTAGTGGTTGGGACATTACACAGGATAGTCTTGAGGCACACGGCTACATTTGCAGCACAGATACAAAAGCTGAGGAGAACTGTAGTGATTCTGCGTAAAACACATCCAGACATCCTGTTCTGTCTCTTTGGTCTTGTCAGAACGGGACTGCGTTGTGGCCAAACACAGCTCGGCTCGCACAGCTGTGGAGACAGATACGGCCTAGAAAGTTTAACCACAAATCTTTGTGTTGAGGAAATCCTCTGGGTTTGCTTTAACAAGGGAGACGTTTAATATGAGGGAGTGGACGTTTGTTGTCAAAACATAATCAGATCACTTACTTTAAAACAAATTCATAATACAATCTATTTAATTCCATAATTTCAGTAACCTTGACAATTTGTGTATGTGTAGTTTGTGTATTTGTATCAACTATGAGCTCCCACATTGTTATAAACTATTTGTAATCTGTACCTGATTTCAGTGGTAGCCATTTCCTGCACAATTGCATACTTACTGTGAAGACTTCTTGCAATTCCAGTACTTTAAGAGATTATCAAATGGCAAATGTTACTGTTATTGCCTCAGCTCAGATGTGTTCACGTAAGCAAGATTACTGTTGAGGTACAGATACAAGAGTGGAAAAGAAAAAAGATGAACACTTGAAATCACCATAGCTCCTATTGTGGTTGGAAAAGGGAGTCTAAAAGAAATTCAACTAATAGATGTTTGTACTGGGAAATGAGTGGTTACAACCCACTGTATATCCACACTGCATAAGGATGAGATTTGAGGAGGCAAGAGAACAGAAAATTATTTCCTGGTCTTATGCTTCCCTCTTGTGGTCAGTTCAGGTAATTGTTTCATTGTCTTATGAACTATAGTTAGAGTCTCAGAGTGTGTCCCCTTGGACAAAGTATGGAAACCACTAGATTTTAACTTCATGCTGATTAATGAACTCCTTGGGCAGAGGGTCAACTCAGATGGCAACCTGGCATCAGAAAACAAGGCTCCTTATAAGCATTCACTTTACATTCACTTTCTACAGTGGTGGTCACATATTTTAATATCTAAGCTGTGGCCACTTTTAAAGACTATGGATACAAATCTATGATACAAGTCGCTACATAATGCAAAAAAAAAAATGGGCAAAGAATTTTCAAGTAATGGAAAAAATAAATCCTGTAGAAATTGGTCTCGATGTACTTAAAGCCATCTAGGCAATGGCCCCCTAAAGGTGGTCTTTGTAATAACTTAACTTTTTACTGTAATTTTCTGCAGCACTACTTTAGATCATTGTCAGATTCAGAAAGGTTTGGGAAGAGCCACATTCTGCCATTTGTCTTCAATCCTCACATTGACTCGCCAATGATGAGAGACAACAATACGTTACTTTGAGCACAGTTTCTGTTGAATTTTAATGCATCGGACAAGTCAGGCTGAGATTTGTTTTATGGTTTTTCTCCATCAAACTAATCACAGTTTATTAGGTGGCAACTGGAAAAAGCATGGATAAATGCTTTTTTGTTTAAAAAAAAAAAAATTACAAAGTACTGCAAATGTACAAATAATATATATCCCTGTAAAGAATGCTGCTTAACAATTATTCCTGCATCTCCAATGCAAAAAGCAGGGGTGTGTATAAGCAGAAAATGAGTGCTGTGACATAGTTCGTTCAAATCTAGCCACACTCAAAATAGTGTAATAACCTAAACAGGTCTTATATTCTTACATTCAGCATTAAAAAACATTCATGGCTTCAAATTAAGCATTAATATCATTCAAGTCTACTTATGACATTCAAGTCTAAATATAAGTTTTTGATGGTTGTGTTGTACATAATCTCTGTTTTTAATAACTACCACACATTAAAATAAACTACAAAAAATAACATGCAAAACTACATAAAACAATAATTTTATGTCGTGTTTACATATGCAACAACATTCATGTATATATATATATATATATAATATATATAATGAGAACCATTAACTAGTATTGCAGTAGCATTAGTAGTAGCATTTCAGCACTTGATGATGTGATGGGAGACTGACCCTGTTCTCTTAAAGTTTTCAGTATAGTTCATCATGGTCAAAGGAGGCGTCACACCAAGGTTTCAGGCAGGGCATCTGAATTTTCCTTTGACAGTATCTGCCATATATGCCACCTCTCCATCTGCCAGTCTGGTGCACCAGGGCTCTTTGCTTGTCCGGCCCCGGAGACATCTGCAGTGTCTACAGTGTGGGGGTGGGGGGGCTGGCTTTGCTGGGAATGCTGTGGCCTCTGTTGGTCAGGCTGATACGTGAAGAGGGAGGGCGTGGAGTGAGAAATATGGGTCTCCCTCAGCTGTCCGGAGTATTGTAGGGGAGACAAACTGTGCGTCCTGACCTTAAATAAATGACATGCAGGGTGTCCCGTCCTTCCCGCTAAGTTGTCCGAGCTGACGGCTCCTGATTGGCCGCTCAGTTGCTGATGTAACGATGACTGCGGTTGTGTCCGTCCTCTCTGGTCGTGAGGACCGCTGCTGCTGCGAGACACCGGGAGGTGTGGCCTGGTTTCCATCGGGCCCAATGAGGCTTGTGTTGGTGTGACGGGCAGCTTGTTTTTACCTTGGTGACTGCTCAGCCCCTCTGATGATCCGTACGACTCACATTCAGACACGTCTCCAAGGGAGCCTGGGAGAGAGCGTTCATTAACATCCAGCATTCATTACATATCTCAACACCATCTGGAGCAACACGGACAGGGGATTCTGTTACCTGTGATGTGATGGCCAGTAAAATCCTTGCTGAGCAGTTCATGCCAGGTGTCCCAGAAATGATCAGATGAGGCTTCTAACAGGAACAAAAGTGTCGAGAGGATTACCTACTTTGGTTTAATTGATCTTCATATCAATGTAAAATAAGTTTTTAGGCACGTTTCTGTTCACACACCCTTGGCTAGAAAATGTATTCAGGTCTCTTTCATAAGTTTTAAAAAAGCTAAGCCATGATACTTTCTGACCATATTCTGAGACAAATGAAAATCTGCAAATGTTTTTAAATGAATGAGTTGTATGCACAAATATTATGCATGTTTATAATACGTATGCATACTTACATGCTTGCATACATACTAACCCTACAGATATGAGAGTGGTGTCAAACTTCTTGTCAAGAAAGTGAATAAATATGATTCCCAAAATGTCTCCCTATTCCTTTAAATGATACTTCACAATACTTCAGTGTATGCTGCAATGAATTTAGTTCACCTTTGTCGGTAGAAAGCGTAGGAGAGGTGCTGCCAGATCCGTCTTTAGAATGGCCACTGAGTGCATACTGCCTGGAAAGTGTGGGGATGCTGTCAGAGAGTGGACTGCTGTCCTCTGGGTATGTACCCAGCAGTGGATCTGACAGGACAGGGGAGTTGTTGTCATAGGGAGACACCTCTCCACTCGATGCTTTGATGGAGTCACTGGATAAGCATCTGTCAGTCAGAGAGAAGGACTCTTCTGCTCTAAGAAGGCCGGGCTCTCTGCAGGAACAAAGACACAACAAGTGACTTCATTATTTGGATGCTTGTGCAGAGGGAGAGCACACACGCGTGTACACACACACACACACACACACACACACACACACACACACATACACACAGGCTTGTTTCACTATCCCTGTGGGGACACTCCACTGACATAATGCCTTTACCCTAACCGTAACGATCACAACTGAATGCCCTAACCTTAATCTAATTGTAACCCTTAAACCAAGTCTTAACCCTCAAAAAACAGTCTGGACCCATGGGGACCTCAATTTTGTCCCCACGGTGACAGGATGTCCCCATGGGTTGATGTGTAGTCAGGTTAAAGCCCCCACCGGGATATAGAAACAAGTACACACACACACACACACACACACACACACACACACAGACAAACAAACAATGAGACAAAAGGCGGAAACTCACGAGTCCTGAGAAGCCTTCCTGCGCAGTAAGTAATCCACAACATCAGGATCGGTTTCTAGTAAACTCATTAGCACCTCATTTTGCAGGTCGGCAGGAACCTGAGACAATCAGAACATAAAGAGCGACAACACTTGTAAAACTGTATTCTTGGCTGCTTTAATTTCACTGTGTTTTAATAAGTGATACAAACTGAACAATGACACTAAGTTTACGTACCTCCTGCATGCAAATATCTATTTTTAAAAGCATAATTGGTGAATTGCTATTTAACACCAATAATTTCATGTAGCCAGTTTTTCTTGATGCAATGCATGCAACAGAGACAGCAGGTTGTTTGTATGCTATAAGGCAAAATATAATTAACAGCAGTTTAGAAAAGCAGAACTAATGATGCAGAGCAAATGTCTGCTAGGCTTTCTTTGCCCTCTGGCTTTCTTAACAGATCATTTTTGGATACTCCAATTAAGTGCATCTGCACTTAAGTTTGTGGTGAAAAGCAGAAAACATAATGTAGATGAGGATCTTAATCCCAATCACAGTCTATAAACAAAACAGAGGCTGGAAAGACACAGATTAACCTCTCCAGTGAGGCCATGCACTAAAATGAGTATTCACTAAACTGAATTTCACAAGGTTCAGGAGAGAAAAACAAACTGCATGGATTTCTGTGTTTTACTGTGACACTATTTAATTTTATAAGTGACTGTAAAAGTTCAGTCCTTCCCAAAACCTATAAAGTTAATGTTTACATTTTATTAGGTGGCTCCAGTCTATAAAGCTTAAGAAGTCCCCACAAACACATTTTCTTTGCCAAAAGAAGACCTGACTAAGACCTTCAGATTGCTTGATTAAACCCAGTCTTTAACTGTAAATGCATTTTGCTTACCATAAATAGCGTATCATATGTATCGATCATCCTCTGAACCACGCTGATGACGGCGGTGCTCTCCTCTGCACGGGCAAAACTCTGGACTGCAAACTCTTTGTCTGAGTTTTTTTGCTTGTGTAAGAGGTTGGGTCCAAAGATGGTGGCTAAGTTGAGCGACGTCATCTTGTTTCCTGTGATCTAAACAGAACAGATAGAAGACATAATGAATTTGTCTGGGTGGTCGACTGGAGGTACTGTCATGGTTTTGGGGTTATTTCCTGTTTTATGTTGAAAGAGTGTTTTGATTTCTTTAATTTAAATGTCTTATTTTAACCAATAATCTTCTAAGTTAAAACAAAACTTATCTTATTCACCTGCTTTGCAAGTGAACCTCTCACATCAGAGCCAAATTATTACCCATGATAACCCAAATTTGACCCTTGCAATCACAATAAATGTTCTCTAGACTGAAATGATTTGTATGAAAGTTAACAATGGGGCCAAATTACCCTAGATTTTCTTTTCATCTGCCCATGTGCTTACACGCAGGAATGAAAACCTTTATACGTGTCGACTAATTATTGTATTAAGAGTCTTTTGTTGTCGATGACCCTCCATGGCACCCAGAAAATGTTGGGAATGTGCACCTAACACAGCCCTGCCACCATCAATAAGGCTGGCTCTGCCTCCTTTTGTTCAGAGAGACCAAGCGGACCTCAGCGTTACAGTATGTATGCTCCAGGCCCGAGGCCAAGAAGAGAGTAGTTTTACATCCGTGGGAAACAATTAATCTCTATTGCGTCGATTAATGGTCAAAAAGTAGGACTGATGTAAAAAGATGATCGTTACAACAAAAAGGACTTTGGGCCCATGTCCAACAGCAACATTACAAAGACAAGGGCACAGTGCAAGGTTCACAAGGACAATGAGTTCATGTAGTGTGGGCTTATAGACATGTCAGTATAAAAAGTAGGGTGTGATGATTCATTACCTTATCACATTACAATGGCTTCATAGAGTGGATAACATTTACTGTTGCTGTAATATATAGATGTTGAGATAAGCTGTTTCCCTCAATGTCACAATCACCTTATACGCCTTATCATTTACAAGAAAAAGAAACTGGGGGGATAAATTATGAACAAGCTGTATGATGTATGGAAGCACAGCGTCTGTGTGGTTTTGGTGCAGCAGGGTGGCTCGTGCTAGTTGTGCATCATTTAATCAAGCTATCCACAATGGATCATCATGCATAATTCGCTGCACTTTGGCACAGCACTGTCTTCAAATTAGAGGCTGCAGATGCAACAAACATCTGTCTCACTGCCCTCTGATGGCTGCTGGGATTCATCACGATCACATTAAACTTCTAAACAGTTTAAACATGTTATTCAGCATTATTTTCTGGTGGTTGCTCATTTCCTTAACTTTTTTTTGTACTTGCTGGTGGAATCAATCAAACAGGGCATGGACAGTGTCTTTACCTCCTGTCCCTCGTTGTCCAGGCTGTCTTCAGCATGAGCAGCCACTGTGGACAACAAGCAGAGGAGGCGCTGCAGTGTGTCGCTGTTACAGGGAGGAAGCAGAAAGATGAGGAGCTGGAGGGCGCTCTCTTGGTCTGAATAATCCAGCACTGCAGAAAAAAAGGCCACCACAATGATGCCAATTAAAAAAAAAAAAACACACACATCTGAAAATGTTTTCTAAAGCATGGTGACTTGTATTTTTTGCTTGTGTGGATGTGTGTGTGCTCCTCACACATTGTGTCGATGAAGGCCGTGTAGAGTTCTCTTGTCAGCAGGGGGTCAGGCATGTCTCTGAGGAACTCTTTCAGCAGGGCAGCTACGTCATGGACGCAGTGCTCCTCGTCCAAGCGCACCTCCCATCCTTGGTCGAACTCCTCGCGAAGCTGGGTGAAATGTTGTGACAGTTATTGAAGCAAAAATGTGGCTTATACGAGTGCAGAGGTGCGTTAAAGCCGAGTGAAATCGTACCTGTCGTACTCTCTTCTTGGAGCTCCCAACACGGAAAATTCCAACCGTCTGTAGACCTATGGAAAGATGAAGATTCTCTCTTAGTGGAAATATTATTGCTACTATTCAACATCAAAGACATTCAGATTGTATGATTCACAAGGTTATTACCAAACTGCATGAACTGGACATTTCTAAAGCCTATGCATTACACTGTTTGCACCATTCTTATATAGTGTTTCATTCCAACTTTGATAATGTGTACCATGTTTTTCCAGGTACTGGCAGCAGAGATCCACCACCCTGGGCACCTGTCTGTAAATAGGGTTGAGGCTGAGCTTTTTGTCATGGCGCTTCTTCCTTTTGCCAGCTGCCTCTGCTGGCAGGGACAGCTGGAGGGCCTCCAAGAGACGAGACTGGTTATCATCAAGGTCAGTGATGCAATCCACAGATACTCCACCCTGTCAAACAGATGGGTGACAACCGCGTGGTGAGTGCTGCATCGTCCACCCGCTGAGTGAATATCCGAAAAGGTCACAAATTCCCAGAGAAATCTAATGTGCAAGTGTAATCAGGCAGATTTGCTGTGGCTCGACAGCAGCGTGTCAGGTTTATCGTGACAAAAGGCCTACCCTCCTGCGTGTCCGTGGGGCCACGTCCGGCGTGCTGGGCAGAGGTGACTCATTGGGGGTCTCAGATGTGGAGCTAAGGGACGAGTTGCTGCTGGACAGATCCTTGTTGGCCCTTTTGAAGCTGGAGGTGAGGTGGAGGAAGGAGAGCATCAGTTCAGTGGGGTCGCTGTGTCCCTCCCTCAGGGGGTCGTGCCGCTGCTTGTGTGTGCGGTCGTTGGATATGACCTGCGACAGCGGTATGCCAAACGCCTGGGGGGTGGTCTCTGCGTGAGGGGAAAGGGCAAGACAGGGGAGACGTAAAGTTCATCTGGTCGGCCCCAAATCAAACGTTTACTCAATATGTGTCAGTCACGCTAACGTATTCTGTATCTTGTATTTTCTGCACAAAGTGTCTAAAAGTGTGTTTGCGTTCATGCTTCATATACTCTTCAACAAATGCAGCTCTAAATAAATATGACAAGAGAAACGCCAAGAAGAGTGCTCTGCAGTGCACACTCAATATTCACAGTCAGAGAGCACATACTTTCTGAAGTGCCTTTGTAAACAAAAGGGGGAAAAGATGGAAAGAGGGGGCCAGCCATGCCGGAGGATAGGCTGTAATGAATGAGCCACCACTTAAGATTGTTTTTGTTATTTCCCTCGACTGCCCGTCTGACAGAGAGCATCACTTTCCTGCCAGATTGCTGCAGCGGGCGCGGCAGTCGAAGATCACAGCTCCCTCTGAGACGTCTTTACTGTACTGTAGATTCTGATCATTCAGTGCTCCACGGGTATAAACAGCGGAGAAGGCCTGCTTCAGTGAGTCTATACAGCCGCAGCCAAGAGGATCAAGGAGTATCTGTTCAAGTGTCAGCGGCTGACGAGACTAGAAAACTAGAGGGGAATAAAAGTCTGACAGCACTCAGCGGCTTTCCCACAGATCTAAAAACAAACTGTTTATATTCACTGGTTTGGAAAGACTCACAATAATATCACTGAGTGTGTTGGAAATTTGCATGAGGGAACGCTAACATTCCCCCGACAGTATGAAGTATATCCAGCACATCCCACATTACCTTTGTCTTTACTTTTCTCTTTAGACAGTGAATCCAGCTTCCGCCTGAGCGACGTCTTGTTCTTGTGGCCATCTGAAAAGAGGCAGATGTGTCAACGTGAAATAAAGAACCCTGGTTAATATGCCCCTGCTCTTGCTTGCTCCGATTGATATTCTCAAGCTTGTTTCCTAAATGGTTACACATTTCAAGCAGCGTTAACAAATGCTGACAAACTGCTCATGATGTGTTCATGTGTATCAAACATTGATCTCCTTTGTTCACGTCTAACACCTACGTTATTCTCAAAGAATAGAATGAGAGCAGAATATCTAGAACAACCCCAATTCCAAAAAAGTAACGGGACACTGTGTAAAATGAAAAATACGACAAAGGAGACCTCGAACTGCTGAGCAGCTGAAATCCAATATCAAGCAAGAATGGGACAACTTTTCACTTTCAGAACTCCAGAAACTGGTCTCCAAGGTTCCCAAACATTTACAGCGTGTTGTTAAAAGAAGAGGTGATGCAACACAATGATAAACGGGTTCCTGTCCCAACTTTTTTTGAAAAGTGTTGCTGGCATCAAATTTAAAATGAGCAGATATTTTTCATAAAACAATAAGATTTTTCACTTTTAACATTTGATGTGTTGTCTTTGCACTATTTTCAATTAAATGTAGGGTTTAAATGATTTGCAAACCATCTAAATCTGTTTGTATCAACATTTTACACAGTGACTGAAATTTCTTGTAATTGGACATAAATAAATAATGAAATAAAACAATGGTCTGTCATTAAACAGCCCATTACAGTATGTTTAAGGTAGACAATGAAATTATTGAAGCAGTTTGCAGGTCTGCATAAGTTTCAGAAGACATGCTGTGACAAGCTTTTACTTGGGACATAATAGCAACTTGCTGAAAATGGAAGTGGACTATTGTTGTGTGTGCGCATGTGTGTGCGTGCTTTAATACATTTAGGGATGGTGATGTGGCAGCCCAGGTCGCGATCCCGAAGCAGTCGCCCGAAGGCCACATCCTGGAGACGAACCCTCTCCAACTCTGAGAGGCTTTGCAGGGGGACGGGCTTCAGGCCAACGCTACGTCCTGACACGCTGTTCCAGGTGAAGTCACCCTGAGGACACACACACAAACACACACACACACACACACACACACACACACACACACACACAGACAGACACACACATCCATCATTGCCATCATAAGTTCATGACCAATCACGCCCTCTGCAGACCCTCAGCAGGCCTGACAGATGCCTCTGCTTCACTTGCCAGCTGGAACATTAACATTAATCATCTGCAGTTTCCCATGACAAAAACTGACAGCTAACGGTGTAAACACAGTTTGTTTTCTGAGGTGTCTAATTTCTACCATGTTCTTGATGTTAGCATGCAGCATTTGAACTGTAGTAAAACATAAATATGTTGTTCTGATTGCAGCAACGAGAACTGTGAGTTGTTGACATCAGTAATACTGTCTGGCAGGATTTCTGTGTATCACTAAGGGAATTTGTCAGAGTAGTTTGCCAAAACCAAAAGCTGAATTGAACCAGTTGTCTTAACAGAGAAAGCAGCAAGAATACTGATGACTAGATTATCCCATTTCACAAGTGGCAAAAATAAGCTTATAAATAATGCAAACACATTTTTATCATAAGCTCTTAAATGTGAAACACCTCATTCTAATTCTACCTCTGCTCCATTCTGGGCTACATGTAAAGATTTCCTGATCAACACTACAATAGTAAACATTACTGAAGAAGAGCCTTTCTGAAGTTCAGTACTGTACGAATGACGGCGCAAATAATCTGATCTGAAATCCTCAACCTTTGAGCATCTCCATGCCGGAGATTACGCTGCTTTGATCCAGTACAGTCGAGCCAATCATATGAGCCATGTTCCAAAGAGGCTTAGTAACTCATTATCAGGATAAGGCTTACACTAAAGTGGCTCACTCCCATTAAATGAGAATTAGGACCGTGTTACAGTAGCGTACTATTTTCTAGTATACACACACACACAGTTTGACAAAGTACAATATAAAAATGTGCAGAGAATGTGAAATGACAAGTGTATTTTCTCATATGTTTTTACTGTTTAGAGTCAGTGGTCACCAGACTGGTTGCATTTAATTAGCAACTCATGTCTACTCAGTTATGTCAGCAAGGAAATAATGACTTCACTGCTCAAAAACAGGATTTAGAGGCAGACACACAAGCAAGCAAGAAAATAAGTTCATGAATTGTTGTTGGTATAAAACAGGCAAGACAGTACATTATTCCTCCTGACCTTTGACCCAAGAATATAGAGCATGACTGCTTTTCAGTCCATCAGTCAATCAGCTGTAGGGCTTCAACTAACAATTATGTTCATTACAGATTAGAGCTGCAATGATTAGTTGATCAATCGATTAGTCCATCGAAAGAAATTAGTGACCAACTGTTTTGATAATCAAATGATAAAAGCCAAAATGTCAAACATTTGCTGCTTCCGGCTTTTTAATTATAAGGTTTTGCTGCTTTTCTTTGTCATATACGACAGTAAATGAAGAGTCTTTGGGTTTTGAAGTGTTGGTTGGACAAAAGAAGCTATTTGAAGATGTCACTTTGGGCATTTTTCACCATTTTTTGACATTCATTCATTCATTGTGAAAATAATCTGCATGTTAATCAATATTGAAAACAATTGTTAGTTGCAGCCCAATTATAGATTCATCTATTTTCGTGATTAAGCATTCATCATATGAAACGTCAGAAAAACAAAATTTGCTAAAGCTCAAGATAACATCATCTGCTTGTTTTGTCTAACCAACAGTTCAAAACGTAGAGATGCTCAATTTACCATCACATACTGGAAGAGAAGAGAAAGCAGGAAATCTTCACAGTTCAGATGCTGAAACTAGGAAACATTTTTGCTTGACAAATGACTTTCACAATTAAGCAATAATCCCTGCCAATATCCTGTCAGCTGAACACCTGGAGCCTGCGCCATGAAGACAGATTTGGTGGGTTAGCCTGTTGGCTTTGGGCTTCACTTGGGTTTTACTGTTTCACAAAGCTGGTTCGCTTTAACCCGGGGTCTGGGATCACAGCTGCATATGCTGCACAGTTAACAGAAGGTTAACGTTAGAGGATTCTAATAAAACCTGTAAACAGCCCGAACACTGACCAATCACATCCCTGGAAAAACTGAGCAATCACTAGTAATAAAGAGCATAGATATATTTTTATACATCAACTTACCACGCTAAATCCACGATGATGATTATTGGTGAATTTTAACTGTGTAAAGATTCTTTCATTTCACACAATAATCCACTAAGTCATTTCTCCTCCGTTCTACTTTGGCTGCAGAAACAGTCTTACATCACTTTAATCACTTTGTTTTCATGCTCTCCACATGTTCATAATAGTTTAATCATTATCAAACAAAAAAGCTATTCTAGTTACGTGATTACGTTGTAGGCATTTCACATTGTTTTGCTGTCACTATAACGTCTCAAGTATTTCATCCTCTCTGAATTGTGACATTTTGAATAGTTTTCCAAATATTGCTCAGTTATCTGTTACTTAGTGAAACTGATTGTCTGAGTGTTAGCTGCCTACATTACTGTGAGGTGTTCAGCTGGTCCACTCACACTTTTTATTTGGGTGTCTTTTAATGAGCTGAAACGCTGACAGAAATCAACACAGGCCTGGATTCTATTATCTTGTTTTCTGTTTTTGCCTCAGTTACATCATTTAAGCATAATAAGAGATGAACAGGACACAGAGAAATAAAGTTTGCTGTTGACGCCTCAGTTTGTTCAGACATTCCTCTTGTGTGATTACATGGGAGTGGAAATGTTCTCCCTATCTGATGTGACGATCAGTCGGTTTCCCACAGTTACAATCGGTCAGTGAAGTGACGTCCTCAGATCAGACCTAATTACTTGGGAATTCAAAGCACCGTGTACTGCATTTTGATGCGACACCCCTTCAGCTACTCCATAATCACAGGTCTGAGTGTATCATGTCCAGACCTGACGTTTGAGTGCACAGTATTGAAACTCACCTATCCATTCTTTCTTCTTATTAGAATTGTCAGAAGACAGATAAATGACCAAAAAAACACTGTTATATGATAACTTTTCCTCAGATAAACTTTTAAAATGTGTGACAGCGGAAGAAAGTCAGACCCAAACAGCTGCTCCCACTTGTTACAGAAGCAGCCATTGTCAAAGTTGGATGAAGTTTCTGTTTCTTATCACACTGACCTCATGATTTCAGCGCCTTCTGATGAAGCCAGTGTTTTATAATCTTAAACTTTCAGATTTCTCCCGGCTGCCTCTGCACAACATCATGAGCCATCTGACATTACAGAGAGGAGCCTTCTTCTTCTTTTGAACCACACACAAAAACAAGCTACTTGGTCACTTTGATAAGAATTTAAAAATGTCCCTTCCTGTTTTATTCACTTCTACACTGTTATACCAAAGCCAATAAAGCATGCACATCTATTGAAATGTATGAACTGATAATTCATCTCTCTCCTGTTCCAGTGAATACACAGCGAGGTGCACTTTCCTCAGCTGTGCAGTATCTAACTTTAATTCAAAGCCTGGCTGAAACACTGAGCCTTTGTTGGCGCTCCCTGGAATACAAAGAGAGGAAACGTGCAAGGTAGTTCATACAAAGAAGTGAGATTGGAAACTCCGATTACACCAATCAACCACACTTGAACTAGATTCATTGAGGTGATGAATATTTCTCAGGAAGCCCGTAAATGGGGCATTGTGGGAAGAGATTTACACAAGAGTCCTACATTCTGTCCACATCATCATCATCATTATTATTATTATTATTTGGACTTTTACAACAAATTCTCCATTTCACTCTTAGTCTCATCCTATTTTACAGCATGTTGTTCACATAACAGTGTTGACAAAACCAAAATAACATCAGGGCGTCCTTTAAAACAAAAGTCATTCAATTACTCACATCCTGCTATTCTTAAAATGACATGAATTAAATGCATAAATGTGCTCTGCAGAGTATACACAGACTGAAATGCAAGGACACATATCTACTATTTTTTCTCTACAATTAGCAATCCTCTATGGGCATTAACAAAAGGTCTTTGGAGGACTGGACTAATAATAAAGTAGTTTTAGATCGATGAAACACAGCATAACTTTTTCAGTGAAGTTAGATCCTGATGAGCTGAAACTTACATGCATTAACCTCATTTCTTCCTGTGTGATTATTTCCTCCACTTCACAGATCTATCCCTGATGCTGAGGCTCCTTCAAAGCTGATTAAATCCCCTGCAGACAAACAGCTACTCACCACATGTCTGATGCTTCTCTCGACCACAGCATGCAAAGACATCATGCAGACTCGGGATCTGCTCACACCTGGAGACCAACTAACGCCACGTGAAGCCAACACGGTCCACGCACCGGGTCAACACGGTCCGCATGTCTGCAGCTACAGCGTGGATTCAGGTCTCACACAGAGAGCGCGCTTCAATGTGGAGCAAGTCCGGCATGAACATGAGCGGTGACACACGAGCTGGGAGGGGTCAGTGCTGTCAGAGGACAGACAGCCCCTCACCTGTGTGTTAGGTGACGTCATGCATCACATGTCGGGTTCAGGCATGCAGAAATCTAATCTAATCTAATCTAAATAAACTTTATTTCTCCACTGGGAGGAGCTCAGTGTATTGGTAGATATATATGAATGGTTCCTATTAAAGTGTTTGATTACTATGTAGCATTTTTAAAGGGTTTAGAAGCCAGTTTAGAAGCTTTAAAACCTCTTATATCGAGTCTGAGCCTGGTTTGCTCTAAATACTACATTACCCATGAGCCTCAGCCAACAAGTCAAAGGCAGGAATTAAAGCAGCAATGCAAAAGCAAATAAATACATAGTACTACAACTACCACTACTACTACTTCTACTACAACTACTGCTACTACTACTACTAATAATAATAATAATAATAAACTAACATGGTTCTTCATCAGGATGTTGAATGTATTTGAGCTAATTTATGTTAATGTTAGTTGACTTCTGTACACAGGTTTAATCCTCATCTGTTTTGTGGTGGTGGTAATAATCTCAGAGCTGTATCTCAAAACCAAGGTAAAATAAAAACATAACTATCTGCATTACTCTAATGGCTGTAACATAAAGTGAGAAAATATATTGTTTGGTTCCAGCTCATGTACGATGTCAGAACAAATTGATGGCAAGTTTTTATAATTGAAAAGAAAAATGACTTGTTTTTACTCAGATAACTTTTATGGATGTCTTATGAGTCCTTATCTGTTTGTTTGAGATTATTTTGGCTTTTTAATATCTGTATGCTTCAGCAATCTTGCTTTTGTTTTCGGGATAAAAGGCTGACAGACAAATGAGCTTTTGGTCCAATGGGACATTTTGGACTGTTGGGGTTTCAGAATAATGTGCTGACAGACCAATACATGGCACACAGCTGGCAGAGTTGAAACAGCTGGAAAAAAGAGCTAGACAGCTAAATCTGCCAGGCTGATATACTGACGATAGCAGATATATCAGTGTCTACAAGTCGATGTATAAGTAACAAAAAATAGAAAAGAAGTGTGAAAGATATGCTTGAGTTTCCACAGCACACATTTTGACTTGTCATAGTAGGAAAAGCACAAGTGTTGCTAATAACATTAAGAATGACTCTGTTGTATTCAAGTGTCCCTGTAAACCATGACAGTGTGACAGTGAGCCAGCACGAACAAGACCAGGGCCCTGAAACTGAAGACTGCTAAAAGGAATTCAACTATCATTACTTTGACTATTTACACCTCTGCTCTTCCTGTTGTGACAAAATGTTGTCCATGGAAAATGCTTATTGGTACTTTTTGGTACCTTTTTCAAAAGAAAAATTATGTCAGAATTCAGTCTAACTGCTTCTTTACCAGGATCTTCTTATACATGTTGGCTCACTGCCATGGCTGCTTTAACAGGTGCAACATAACAGTAAGGGGGATTTTAATTAAGCACAGTCTGGCACCCACACAGACCTGAGAACAGGTCTAATGAGGCAAAATAAGTGAAAACGGCTGTGTAGGTGGAGCGTGGGATTGTAAGATCTTTAATAATCCGACATCAGTGACTAATTGATATGTAGCTTACACAGGCAGGCCAGAACTACAACACCAGGAGTCTAAAAAGGATCTGCACTTGTAGCGAATTACATAAAATGACTGTTTCTGATCTGTTTGTGAGGTGAGAGTGAAGACAGCTTTACAATACTGGTTGGACATTTCTCTTCTTTTCTGTTCTGGAGTGTGTTTGACTGGCTTTTGGCCTGGAGTGCTTAGTTTGTTAATGCTATACAGGGTGATGGTAAACAGGAAGCAGCATGTCACAGAGAAATAAACCATTTGATCCAAATACAAATATCAAAATAAGAGCTCCTTAGGCTGCACAGTATCTTTAGTAATAAACAAAATGAATAGAATTACAATGAATTATAATTAAAACCTAATATTAGTATCCTTATAGCTTCACGAGATTAACACAGGGTCGATCCAGATCAGGAATTAAACAAGAAAATCAAAATTCATTCAACAGATACCATTTATCATTTTAGCTTATTGCATTAGTTTTAATAGATATGAAGAGCACATGAGAACCTTCTTGTGCAGCAGCTGGAGCAGGTGGCTCCTAATATCATATTGTCATATTATATCATAATGTGAGCAGACTAACAGCTGCATCAGCCTGCAGATGAGACTCTGTCGACTCCAATTAGACCAGTGAGATCAGTTTTCCACTTTTGCTCAGCTGCAATGTCAGGGTCCTCTAACAACTTCTCAAAAGTAGCAGCAATGAAATTCTACATGTTCAGTTTTTCGGGAATCACTTAGACTTCTCTAGTGGAATGAATAAATTGACTGGAATGAGGTTCAGCTGAAAGGTTTAGTGTCTCATGATGGTCTAAATCGAGTGCTTTTCTGTGGTATTCAAAGTACAGAGCCTGAGAACATTCTGAACAAGAGCACATTTTTGGTGGTCACTTCAGTCAAAAATATTTGTATTGCTATCTGCCTTTATAAACTTTAATTGGAGCCCGACTTTCAGCCTCTCCAGCTTTATTATTATTGAGAGTTGAGTGGAAGCACTGCTTGAATCGACGAGTGTCCAAATCTAACATCTTCTGAAAAGAAGCCAGATTTTAATTGAAAATACTTCCTCATGAATTTAACAAAACGAATTAGGGTTTTTTTGAGATTCAAGTGGGTTTGTGAGAGAGAGTGATTTTCAGTTTCTCCTTCAGGCCATCTCTCCTCCATGCCGCTCAGAGGAATGCAGATGTTATTCCATCTAAACGTTCAGCACACTACTCTCAAGCTTTTCTTCCTCTGCATCATCACATTATTCCACCAACATGTTTGCCCATGGGACACTCAGATGTGTTATGACACTTGACAGTTTTTTCAGTTTGAAATTCAATGCAGCAAATGTTTCTATGTCAGAATTAAACTCACAGCTTTGCTTACGAGCATTTGAAACTAGAATGTACATTAAAAGCGACATTTCATTAACGATGTGGGATAAACTTTCAAAACCAGCAAATGAAAATGACATATTTTCTCTTAAGCCATGCAAGAGTGATTCCAGAGAAAAGCTGTGATAGTACATATAAAAAATACACCACAATCATTCCATCTACCACTGAGCTATAAATCCAGTCTGGCCTGACATAAAGAGAATGGGAATGAGATTAAAATGGCATTTGAAATATGTGGTAAAAAGCCAGCGCTGCTTTAACACACAACAAAACCTGATGTTGAAGTGTTACATCAGTAACAGGATAGTTGTGCGCATTTAATAAAAGGTACAATTGAAGATTTTTGCTTGATACAAGATGAATGCACACATCTTTCGGATACTTTCAACTCTTAGTCTTTGTCCCAGTGATTAATGTCCTCATTTGGTCACTACATTACTACAACAGGATGATAAATGGCTCCCTCTAAAGGCTTTGTGAGTTTCTGCAATCTGCCAGCTTCCTAAGAGAAACCTGAGCGATGCATGCATATCTGATCTGGCTCTTTAGAGCGACTTACAAAGCTATTTCTCTAAAGGCTTGTGCATTTTATGAAATAAATGAAGATCACATCGCACGCTGCCTGGGGCCCTTTTTAAATCACCATCTTTCGTGGATGAGGTTTCATATGAACTCTATTAAAACAGAATGTAGAAAAAGTAAAAAAAGATATTGAATTACAGTTAATAAGGCAGGTTTTTACATAAAGGATTTAACCATAAGGCAATATTTTCCAATACCTCACTAGGTCTTCATATCCAGAAGCGAGTCCAATAACAGCCCAAAATGAAATACAAAAACAGTTTAAATGAATCCTGAACATGACTGTAACCGATGCGAGGATCAGAGCAGGGATCCACCACGCTCATATTAAACAGTAATTGACTTGCAGCGGGCCAAGTCAATTACTGTTTAGTCAAAGGCGTCCAAAACACTTCGAGATCAGCTTCAACAGTGCAATAAAAGCGATAGATGTTTACGGGAGATCAGCACGGATCAAAGGCCTCAAATGAACTTAATGTACATATTGTTAACACGGCCTTAAAAAGCCAGTTTGAGGCTTGCATGTTTGTTTTTGTAACCGTCTCCTCCAATTCAACAAAATCCATAACCATCTAAACACATTCCCTTACTTGGCTTTCTGTCTCCTCTCCCACAATTCAGTGTGACACTTTGCCTATAAAATAATAAACCAAAGACTGCTCATACGCCTTTATCCTATCACCTTAACTGACACTGTAAATCATGCAACTAACAAATTATTACACCTTATTATGCTTTCTGACAGGAGGAGAGACACTTTCTATAGAGAGACTGTGAACTTAATTTAGGTTGTTCACTGCAGGTATATAGCTCTTGAGGTTGGGACTTAGAAGAAGCTGATCATTATGTAACCATGCAAAGTGCTTGAAAGTGAGATTTGATTGAATTTATGTGAATGATTTACCACCTATGTTTACACCTAACCCACTGTTCATCCTTCCTCTTGTCGGACACAGCCTGGATGCTACAGTGCTGTGCTTTCCAGCCAGCAGGTTCAGTCCCATGCCATGCAAACGGACAGCCTCCTCGTGGGAAGAAATATGTGCCCGAGGGACTGCCGCCAAGGCTCAGGTCACGCTGCCGTACTGTGAGAAATAAAAGTCGAGGCTTTCTTCATGTAAACCAGATGTCTCTGCTTTCCGTCTCAGCTCAGCCTACATGACACCCTGAGAGAGTGCACCTCTAATGGAGCGCGGCGATGTTCAACCTATGGAAAGTACAAGGTCATTTATAGCATAGATCACCACTGTGACACTCCTTTTTAAACAAGGGGAAGGATGTGTTTCGATGCCAGGATCATGCTGCAATAACTTACCACTGGGTGATTGTTTGAATCATATGCATCAGAGATGTAACACAGCATGCTAGACAATAATTAAAAGATACACTATGACCAAACCATGATCGATTTCCATTGATTATAGACCCAACAAGCCGTGGCACCAGGTACCAAATGTGCCTATGTGATTTTCTCTTTGCGCAGCACAATATACACCGGACACATTCAGGAAACTAAATACAGTAACTTTTACATTACAAGTGGCCTGGATGGCCTGAGTTACAAGATATATAGTACATCTCATAAAAAGGAGAGCCTTGCACAGCTGGGGCTATTATTGGGTGGAGGTGCAGCAGGGTGAAACGCTGTCAGCCTGACTTCACTGATGTTGTTGCGATGGTAACTTAGATACTATTGTCCCTGAATGAACCGCCGGGTTATATTTGCACACCCACAAAATGTGACTTTAATTACCGACTTGGAGTGAGCTTTGCATACAGGAAGGCGCTCGCTTAATGTCAGTTTAAGCCGACAGCGAGGTCATGTGAGTCTCCAGGAAGGATCTCGCACCTCAGACCTGAGCTGCAGGACTTCTTCTCAGTGGCATATTGGAGCTCTAGTGGCAGAGCTGTACTGTCTACAACACCCCAGAAGGTCTTGTATTAGTAGTAATAAAAATCATCAGTGATTAATGAGAACGTCTATAGTTAACTATCTTTTCACAATGAGTCTGAGGTTGTTATCCACAGTGGAGGTAACATTTTCCAACTTTACAATGCTTGGCAAAAACTGTGCTGTAGCGCAGCTCTCTGAGTATAATAGTGTTGGCAGCACACACGCACTCCCCAAAGTCATAAATCACATTAAATATCCTCTCTGACACAGAGCTGTCTCCAATATTAATCAGCTTCATTCAAATTTACATTTCCAAGAGGTCTGGCTGTAGTATCTGGGTTATTGTTGATGACTGTAAGAGAGAGCAGACACCTGGTATTCATTACAAGCCTATTATAATGTCATGTCTGTAATACGTTTCCATTATACTGAACAAACAGTGTTGCCATGAGGACCGACTTAAGCACAGCAGCACAGATTGGCTTAAATGAAAATGTGACACAGCTGAATAGTATAAATGTAACGTACATTTTAACAAAAGTGTAGATGGATTTTAATTATGTCTTTATATATTCCCTCTCCTTTCATCTGATTACATGACTCGGTGAGCCATCTCCTCATGAAGACAAAAACCATGGACAGCAATCTTTTTTCATGGGTCCAGACCATAATATGCAGCAATAACTCAGGTGCTTTTTTTTTTTTTTTTTTAACATAGAAAGCTATTATAACAGAAATGTCAGAGCTTTTAAATGTGCAATTTCTGCCCTGCTACAGCTGCTCTGTGTGGCGGTCATACGTTCATCTCTGGGGCTGTGATGAATAAATACATCAATAAATCTAGAGTTTCTTTGCTTTTTGCATTTCTAAAGAACAAAAGGAAAATAAAAGCTTCACTTCGAATGGAAACCGAATTGAAGAGAAAACTTTCTTATCAAGGTGGAATCACCATGAGAAATTGGCATTGGAAGTTATTTAAAGATAATCATCCTGATCTAAAGACCATGCACAGATTCACAATGCAGAAATGTGATCATTTCCAATACTTTCATCAGATGGCCATTTACCATGTTTGTACTAATCTTTACTACACAGGAAAAACCCGCCACCTATCACAACCTCTTCCACACTTTCTCCACCTCCAACTCCACCTTCACTTCTGTATGACTGTGTGAGAAAAAAGCCTTATTAAAAAAAAGTTGACTCTAACTAAAAACTTTCCAAATGCCTCAAAGTTTTCCAATCACCTCCCAAAGCAAGTTAGCACAAGCAAGCATGTCTGCTGACATCATTTCATGAAAAGGAATGAGTTGAATCATTTGAGGACGCCAGTGACACAACTACAAAACTATAGAGCATCACACACAAACCTAATCCCTTCATCCTGTCTGTCATCAGTGACATGAGGACCAGCTAAAGCACAGATTGCACAATGAACATATGACATTGCTAAATATTAGGAATGTGAAATAAATTTACATCTAACAAAAGAAAAGATGGACATTGTAATGGTCTTTTAAATTACGGCTTGAGTCGGACTAAAAACTTTTCCAAATGTGACACAGTTTTCCAGTCACACCTCTTCCAACAAACATCTGCAAGTTGGAACAGGCGAACCCTTCTGCTGACCTCATTTCATTAAAAAGGAATGAGTTGAATCATTTTTAGTGTCTGGTGACGCAGCTACAAAACTAAAGTGCATCACACACAAACCTGATGTGCCTGTCCTGTTTGTCATTGCTGATGTTGCAACAGTGGGAGAAAATGATTTCCTCATGATTTCTTCCCCATTCGACTAAGTTGAAATAATAACAGCGTGCATCGAATGTGCCGTAAGAAAGTCTTAAAATGTGTTTGTTTAGGATCAGAGGAACAATCCTGGACTTGGCTTCATCATCCTTTAGGGAATTCCAGCTACTTCCTTTATTTGGAAACACTGTTTTTACAACCATGAGCCACAACTTCTGTTCAGTTCTTGTAGTTCTGGATGAATGCAATGAGAAAACTATCAAAAGTAATATATATTAATATCCCCTCAATTTATGAATTTATCATCATTACAGACATCATCAAAATCATAATCATCAACAATGTCTATAACTCTTATCATCACTGCCCAACTCATTTCTCCTTGACTAATGTTAGAAAGTAGATCCATCAATCCAGACATGTTTGGATGCATTTCTGGATGCTGTCTGATCAAATCAAATCACACAGCTTCAGTCACCTGCACCGTGACACTCTCAGGTCACTGACCTTATATGACGTCTCCTCCACCTCGGTGCCATAGTGTCTCATCAGCGTCTGGTCCAGGCTCCTGGTCTGCCTCAGCCTGCGCTTGGAAATAATCCTGGGGCTCAGAGAGCAGGAGAACACACTGCTGAACAGCCCTTGAGCCGACATCTCTCCTTTCAGCTGGTCAACTTGCGATTAAAGTGGAGTAAAACAGATACACATCTCTGTCACAAGTCCAAGCAGGAGGAAGGAGCAGCTGCAGGTCTCCAGCGAGTCACTGTGCTGGGTAGATTATGAAAGACTGAAGTCCCTGGTCCCCTCCTCCACCTCCCACACACCCTGACTCAGTCCTTTCATCTTTTTAATAGGGATTAAAAATAACAACAAAATGGGTGTTAAATCCCCCCCCAAAACACCAAAACAAACAATTAAGCGTACATGGATTCATCAGGGCAAAAGTATTTATGCTTGTCTGTGGCACAGTGTGTGCTCCTGTAAGTTAAAATTAGTATGCACAGCAGTCAGTGTAAACACAGAGGTAATTAAGCTTTCAAATATGACTCATGCAGTTTGAGGGAGAAAAAAATACAAATGAGAAAATGGCCCACTAGAAATAGAATAATATATTCTGGTTTGGTTTGCAGCAGCAGTATTTATTTATTTATCGAATCAATAATCCTTTTATACACAAAACAAAATGCTGCAAACTAGATATTAGATGTAAAATATAACACATAATTTTCCATCTTTAGCCAGTGTATATCCCTGACACTGTAATTAAATTATTTATTCCATAAGCATAAGAGTTAATATTGTTAGAAAGAGGCATTTTGTTTCTAGGACACCAAGCATAGAGTTCATACAATACTGCTGCTGTTTGTAATCTGATTACACTGTATGATCAGTTTTAGGGCAGCTGTTTAAACTGATGTCAAAACTGTAAGTAGTGTATGAATTTGTGTATTTCTAGTAAAGCACTTTGAGGACCAGAATACATCGAACAACAAAATTTCTTCTACTGTAGCTCTTAGTTTTATGAGACCCTCACAGTGACAGAAACACTGGACAGACCTCGCCTAAACTCACAGTGTCCTCTTGACCACGCTGCATTTTTCCCTCACCAGAAGGGGGTTGAGATACTTGGCATGCGGTGCCCTGGGAACACACTCTTCCTGTGGGAGCCCTGGGGGATGGGACCTGTGTGATAACATGACATGTGAACCAGCACTGTATGGCCACGATAAGGATTCATCAGATACCAGAGTCCACCAAACAGACAGGGGAAGTGGTGATAAGAGGGCAGCTTTGCTTTTGATCCACTTATTTGGTGGTGGTGAGGTTTGGAATAAGACTCCCAGCAGATTCTCATCAGACTTCCCGTTATGTCATTTCTCAGTGGGATGAGCGCAGCTTTGGGAGCTTACATCCACTAACCTTGTAAACGATGTCAGAGTTAACGTTTGGTCATGTATGAGGCGTGTTTGTGGAATGTAATTCATATTTCTGATTGTGGACGATGACTGCTCTCTTGAAACAGCTTTCCAAGAGGCGCTCTACTGTGCTGTGCAGAGTTATACAATAATATAATGAGGAGTATAATGTGCAGCCTGCTGGCAGGGATGCTGCTAAGATTGCTGTCTCACTGGAACCATACGGGTTTCTGGGGATGTATGTGGGAGATCATTTTTCCTAGTGATTTATGAGGCCGGTTCTCTAGTGCCATTAGATTATTAGATAAAAAGCTAACCAGGCTCTGTTGCAGCATTCAGATTCTCTTGTACAGACTTCTCTTTGTGAGGCTAAGACCTGTTAGGAGAATATAATAACCACAATGTTTTCTCTAAGAGTCCTAATGTTTGCATATTTGAAATCATTTCCAAATTTAATGTGTATGAGAGGTTGTTGAGCTTATTGCTTATGTCTAAAGGAAACCCTGACTCTGGTTTTGTGTGTGGTTCACAGGCTGTCGGTGATTGTATGAGTCAGCATGGCACGAGCTGAGAGAAAGTATCCACCCTATGAAAAAACACACCACTGGAAATCAGACCACTAGATGGTGGTAGCACACCTGCATTGATGTATGAATGACTGATTGAGACTTTACCTGGGTTGTTGCCATGACCAGATTAAGCTACATGGGGGCCTGGGAGCAAAAATCAGTGGCTGGGCTCCTGTTAACCTCCTGTTAACCTCCTCCATGGACCTTTCCTGCTGATGGGATTTAGACTCAATGAAAGCAATACCTGCACAATCCAAAGCATAGCAGTAGATTCTACCTTATATTACATTAACCTTCAGGCTATTTATTGTGGCAGATGCACTGATTCAACACGTTTGAGGCTCTGGTTTGCACTGTTGTTAGACTGCATTTTGCGGACAAATTAACATTAAAAAAAAAAATCCAAAGCACCTGTGCAATATAAAGCCATCTAATGAAACAATGCTGCAAATTGGCTTCGCAAAATTAAAAAAAAAAAAAAAAAAAAAAAAAATCTAATTAGATTTTACATTCGATAAATTCAAAATAAAACTTGAAATATGCTGAAATGACATCAGAATAAATATCTTTGTTTTGGTCTGCAACCATTTTAAAATAAAGTGCATGAGACTCATTAGGTCAAACTAATGTACGGTGGCCGTAAGTTCTGAAGTACTACGATGAGCTCCATATTAAAAATCCTGAAACTATGGAGAAAAAAACTAAATGAGTGAACATTGTGTTACTAGCCTGACTGAACTTATTCCTGGTCAAATGCAGTGCCTCCTTTCCGTCATTAGTCTGTGCTGGTGAGCTGTAAAGCACAGACCTAATGAAAGCAGCCCATGGCATCATGCTGTTATAAACCTTTAATTATGCACATTAAAGAGAGAATCTGTCCTCGTGGGCCCCCAAACGAGAGAGCGAAACAGCACCTTTGGAAATGTTGCACTTGCCATTCTGTTTATGGCACCTATTTCTCTTCCATTAGTGTGAAGATATTGAGCAACAACTCCAATAATCTCAAAAATAAATGGCTTGGTTCTGTCTCAAATGGTAGCTTTATGCAGAGGGATTTAAAAACAGAATGCCTGTTATGTAGGTGGGAGATAGAATTTCATTGCATCATTTTTGCAGTATGTCTCCTTTTCTTTATTTAAGGTCTCCACAAAATGGTAGGGTTCGCTTTAACACAGCAGAGATGCAATATTTTAACTCAGTGAGTCATCGCAGGAGACATTTCCAGGAGACTGTACAGTCTGGGAACCAAACGTATGCACGGCTCATGTGCATGCACCCCGGTGTAGATGCCTTTGGTGCAGAAGCGAAAAACAATGCATTTGTCTTTTGAAAACTGAGATGTTGAGACAAAGCCCTTTAGTAGAGTGCAGCTACATCAGATTGGTGACTGCTCTTATTACTCCGATTACCATCTCTTACATTTGATAGCGCATTTTCTCCACAGTGAAGGGGAAAAATGGGAGTAATAGTGAGAGGCAAATGCAATCTAGATGTCAGACAAGCAGTTGATTAACCACTTACAGAAGCAGCCTCTGCGTCAGGGCAAGGCCATGCCATCTCACATTTCCACTCAGCCTGATCCCTCAAACATTACTGGCCACAAGGTATTGATTTTTCATTCTTCTGAATATCTCCTTGCCGTTAATAGAATTTACACCAGACTATCAATGTTTCAAGGAGGCCTCCCCTCCCCTTCCAGTACTGCCGGGATCTTCTCACCCTCAAAGAGGGCACACTCGAAGTTCACCCTCCATTAGCTCTGGCTGCGAGTTTCTACCTGAGAGAGAAGACATGGAAATTGACAATACAGGCAAAAATGAAATTTGTGTTAACAGCAGTTTGGACAAAAACCAAGAGCAGCAGAGGTGAGTCTGAGGCTGTTTCACTTCTTTTTTTTTTTAACCTCAATGAATTTCAAAATGATTGACAACTGAGAATGATGAGTCATTTACAATAGAGTTGAAACTTGTCCCCCACCTGTCTGTCTCATATTTTACAGGAATTGGTGTAACAAATCGAATCAGTAACTGCGTCAGTGTAGATTGTCATCCGTGAATTCTGAAAGTTCAAAAAAATATTATGTGTCATTCCAGCTATAAAAATGCATTTGAAAAGGTATATGTTTAGGGGAGGTATAAAAATAAACTAAAACTTAACCATCACTATCTAAAATAGTACAGTTAAAGGAAATATTGTTTTTAGGACTGAGGCATAAAAACTAATGAAATTAACAAAGTTCTGTGAATTTCTGCTTAAAATGAAACTTTTCATTCGTACTAATAGATGACTGAAATCTGTGATGATTTCCCATTCTACCATGGTCACATGCAAAAACCAATTATCTTCCATATCGTCAGGCTAATAATGATCGTAATCCATGGCATTACAAATGATGCGAGTGTTCTCACAGATGCCGGCTGATAGGCTTGGAGCCCAGCCTGCAGCGACGCAGTGCTTCTGATTCAAGTGACAACGTCGGTTTGGTGACCTTAGCAGCTTTCCATGGGCACATTGATTTTTCTCCCACATTACAGATAATTGCTGGGTGCTGTGAATCCTATCCTCCCAGGCCAGCAGGGAGGAGCTTCTGTAGTGTGTTGACACGAGAGTGGCTATCTGATTTGAGGAATGTGATATCCTGGCATCTCATTGACTGCAATTGACTTCTGTGTACTTCCTGTCTATGGTATGAGTATATTTAAAAGCTTATCAGTAGAGTTGTTTTTATGCCTGTTGGGGCTGAGTTCTATTTCACTCACGGTTAATTGTGCATAAGAAAATATAATTATGAGCGATATTCTGAGAAAACAGTTTCATTAAATAGTGCACTTTAATTTTAATGTTTGATTTAAACAGCAAGAACACCTTTCAGACTTTAATGAGAGCAGCAGCTTTGTCCAACTCTGTTAATGGGTTTCCAACTTGCTAAATTAATAATGATTAATGACCTATTTGGCATTCTTCTGTGATGGCAAAAAAAGATAATTATCCCAATTCAGATTTGTGGCCAAATAGTGTAAATCACATTATTGGAATGAACGCAATCCACTGCTTTTACAAATACGTCTGTAACCTTTAGTGAGGGCCAAGCAGTAGCTCTTATTATATTAATATGAGTTTTCCTGTTCTGCATGGAGCGACTCTCATCATTTTATGCAAATGACTGCATCTTCTGTTTGTTCTGCTCCATAAACTAATGAAAAAGTCACTTCCTTGCTGTTTTTATGTGAGGCACAAATCTGCTTTGATGGACTGAAAATTAACTCGGATCTTCTGCATGTGGACGTTACTGCAGCTTTTGCTGTTGTTTGTTTGTTTTTGACATTATTTATTAGTTATTTTTGAGCGTCGGGATGTTTTTGTTTCATGTGCCCTTAAGTGTATTTTACTAATTAATCAGAAATTGCTAGCTGTGTGTTGCCATCACATAAGCTGTCAGAGCAATTTGCAAAGAAGCATGCAGCTTCACATTGTTCTAAGGAAACAAATGAGCCATCCACCCACGCACAGTGAACAGCACATAAAATCAGATGAGTCTCAGAACACACACTGCCTATCATCACCATCTTAAATCATCACTGTTGTGACCCCAAGACAAGATGCTAAATGTGATTCTCGGTCGTGTGCCCTGTGCAGGCTTATTGCACTTTGAACATCCCCAGTCCTCGCTCTAAGTGGTGCGGCCTGTGTGTCACGGAAAAAAACAGGCCACTGATACAGCGCTCTGTGGCCCAGGGGCGGGTGTTAGGCCACATGATTGGATGGTTTCATGTGCAGCATTTATCTCACAGAAAGGTCTGCTTTTGTCTGCTTTAACCTCGCACAGCGCTCCATTGTGGCCATATGGTCATGCACAGCTACTGTACACGCATGAAGAGAAACTGTGTGTGCAATTTGCACAGTAGCATGGTGCTGCACATAGAGAGCAAGAAATGCTTTCATGAAAAACACAGCCAGACCTTCTATTACACTGTGTTTTGTTATACAGGGAGCCGAACTTTCAGTTGTCACAGCCTGCTGCGTGTACATGGCATGGGATGTCTTATGCAAGCAGTTCTATTTGCTTGCAGAGGCAAAGACACGTGCCTCAGTTCATAACTAATGGAAGACTGTGTATGCCATTCATGCATGAGAGAGTCTGCATGGCATAATCCAGCGTGAACTATCATGATGTTAAAAGGCCATGGCTTTATGGAAGAATGCTCTAAAAATCCCAAAATGTGGACCTCATAAAAATATTAGATACACTATTTTTATTGGATTAAAAATACAATATGACAAGATGTAGTATTTGACAAAGACACTGAAAATATGAGCAATAAAATAATAAGTGATGGCACTGTGTAACATCTAGGTTAAGATCTAATTCTGTGGTTTATATAGGATTTAGGTTTGGCTCTGTTAAGGGTGACAGTTGGCAGGCAGATAGTGATAGAGTTTGGATTACGGTGGAAGCTTAATTTTTAAGCTCTCATGGATGATAAAACACATGCCATTTCCAAATGCCTCGTACAGGGATCAGATTAATATTTCAGATACTGCAGTTTGGTCGTGTGCTGAAATATTGTAAATAATACCACCCAGATAAAACACTGAGACGTTTGCTTCAGTTGCTGGAAAGACTCAAATACGCTCTGACTCTCCTGCTATGACCGGCGGAATCGAGCTGAAATATGAAAACACTGCAGGTGAATTTCGCCAAAACAGAACATGTTTTTCATGAGAGCCTTGCTCACCGAAGCAGCCTCATACAGCACAGCAACTCGCTGGAGTCCAGCTGTTCAGCATTGATCCCTCTGTGTTTTCTGATGCACTGGCCCGGAATGTGATGTTATTTCATTACTGAGGCAGAAGCGACAAGCTCGGTCTCCTCCCCCAGGGCACCGGCCACTCACTTGGACAGGGGCACTGTATGTAATCATAACTGAATGGCTTAGTCAGACAAGCTCAGCTGCCTATGGAAAGTCAAAATCAAGCAGGGAGAAAGTTTGCAGTCGGGAGGTAGGACGGGAGCACACATCAGTGGAAAGAGGCTTGAAAGGCCTGGACAGGAAAAACAGAGACAAGTACTGCATTAAAGACTCAGCAATGGACCCAGACGACAATGAACTCGGCATCTTCACTGTCATTCAGTGAGTAGTGGGCTGTGCCTCGGTGTTCTGTGCTTACTTTATAATTCAGTCACATCTGATTAATCATAACTGTCGTGTCTCTAAGGATGTGTGCACGCATGGTGGTTACTGTACAAAGAGTTTTGATTCTTAGGACTATATATGCATTCAAGATTAAGATAGGTAGCTTTTCACTTCAACCTTAGAGCAACTGTTTTGATAAGAATTAACCAACGACCCAATTAAACGCTTTTTGAATTTGGTTGTATTGTGTTGTGTTGTTGTGATGTGCGCTGCTGCCTGAAGGTCGTGGGTTATCCAACTTTTTGTTTACCACTACGCTGCAGTAATGATGTGTTGTATGTTCCTGTGGGATTGTCAAGGCTTTCCTTTGAGATCCACAACCCTCCTTGAAAATAATTGGTGTTTACAACTTTCTCAGGAACTCTTTCTTTTCTATCCTCACACCTGAGTGACAGTACTGAAACCAGTGTATGGTTACACAGAGTTTTCCACTAAAACATCAGTGTTGCAAGGCAATGGATTATACTTAGGATGCTTGATGGTTAATGTAATGGTTGCTTGGGTTAATAGGCTTTTCCATATCTACCTTTTGACATGCCATAGTAGGAACAGTACAGCTGTTATTAATAATTGGTTCATGGCTACAGATCATTTAGATGTGTCAGTTCAAGGGTCCAGTTTCACTGGCTTTGGCTTTCTGGGATACTTCAATCAAAAATGGAGTTGCGCTTAGTTAGATATAGATTAGTTAGACATGTAGCCAGTTAGTAGTAAGAAAAACAATGTTCATAAGGACTTTAACAAAATGAGAACAGTTTGTAGAGCTGTGCTGGCGAATGTCCACGGTGAGTCCGGCCTTCTGTCCAGTGCATGCTGGGACAGGCTTCAGCCCTCAGCAACCATGAGCAGTATAAGCAAATATAGAAGCTGAATGAATGGATGGATGTGCCAAACATGACCTGCCAATAACTCATGTTTAATAGCCTACATGTTAACCAGGTGCAAAGTACAGGCGTCGAGCATCTTGGCAGTGTCGCCATTATGTTGTTTCATTCACTCCTCACAGAAGAGGCTCCAGCCTCCCAGTGTTACTTTGAACTTTATCAGCAGGTGTAGTGAAATTGGCAAACCAAATCCATAATCTTTTCCAAAGCGTAGCACAACTCAACCAGGTAACACTTCACTTCTTATCCCAATTAGTCACACCACTGAATATTCATGGCAAAACAGCGTTCAGATCTTTAAACTCACTCCTAAAAGCTGTTTAATTCACTGAATAAATCAGCCGTGGCACAGGCATAATTTGTGTCACGCTAACAGATTGGGAAAGTTGAGGTACTGAGGTGGCTCGTAGGAAGATGCATATTGACAAGCACACACAAACAAACAAACCGCTGTGGATGAGACACTTAAGTGTGGTTTCTGAGTCCAGTTTCAGAACCATCCAGTCCATCTGGTTGAGGTCCAAGGGCCACGAATGCAAAGTTGGGATCAGAGGGCAGTAAAAGCTACAAAGTCACATCACTGTAGTGTATATTGAAATCTATAATGCTGCTCAGTCTGCAGTGTGACATGATCTCACATTCCCATTTTGTGGACATTTTCTGATTAAATCTATTGTTTTTTCACATTGAATAGTTAAAGTCAGGGGTGGGCAACCTTTTTCCTATCAACAGCCACTTCAGTTTCTATAACATCCTGATGATACTCACAACTGGTATTCCAGGTTTTGGTCAGTCAGACTTGAGCAAAACCAAGTCTTTGCAAGAGTTAGTTTTGAAAAGAACTGCAAGTCCGTTAACTTTATCCAAGCGCCTCCTTGCAACTCATCCAGTTTTTTATGTTTTGAATGTAACAATGCTCAAGATTGGTCTTTTTCCTCACTGCGGCCACGTCCCCACAAACTGAGGTACACTGGCTTGCCTTTTACATCAACATAAAAATAACTGGTTGTCCATTTCTCTTGGAAAGCACAACATTCTGTATCTACATTCCTTTCATGATGACATGATGCATGTCATTAATGACACGTAACCACTACGTGATGTGTTTAATTGCTGTGTAGATTTTTTTTTTTTTTGTATTTCTTAGTAGCTTTATTTTGGATGTATGAATCACCTCATGGGCCAGATCAAACAGAACTTGCAGGCCTGCAGGTCTGACGTTCCACACCCCAGTTTCAGTTGCTCCTTACAGACAGGTCTAGGTCTTCAAACTCTAGCCTGTATTGTGGGCTTCCTCAGGGTTTAGTGCTCGGCCCAATTCTGTTCCCATTTACATGTTGCCATTGGAACATCTCATAAGATAACACAACATCAGTTTCCACACAGACAATACACAGGTTTATCTCAGCTGTGACCCCAAAAACTTTAATGACATTTTTTTCAAACTTCACCAACACTGAAATTACAAAAATGCCAGGTTCATACTCCCATATTCTTACTCTGCAGTGTAGAAACCTGAGTGTTTTAATTAACAGAAATTTCACTTTGAACAGCCACAGAAAATCAATCAATACAGTCATGCTTTTTTTCAGCTTAGGAAAATTATGTGTCAGTTATTATTATTGAGTATACTTTTATGTCCTTGCTATCTAGCTTGGTTAGCAATTTATGCAAAGTGGTTACGCTCTGCTTATTTTAGCTTTTAAAAGGCAAGCAAAGGCAGGACTCGCACAATCTGAGCACTGCTGGGTTTTAAGTGGCCAAGTGTGCCAGAATGACTGGAATCAGCTGTTTTAAAAGGGACTCAGAGAGAGGAGAGTTAGGGATCAGCAGGGCAGCAGGGTTTTATCGGTCAAAGCTTCAGCTATAGTCTCCTTAGATCACGCTTCTGTCTGACCCTAATATCCTCTGCCACTCATGTTGGCCTCTGGGCCGCAAGCCCAAATGGACAAACATGACGGTCCAGAATACGCTGAGTCTCTCAATCCTCCTGCCACAGGACACCCTGGTTGCATTTGAAGCAAATAGTCAGACATGTTCTCCTCGCTCGACAGTGCATCCTTGGTGTCCTGTGTGTACTCGACAAAAAAAGACAAAAAAAAAAAACTGTCTCTTCCCTTCAGGAGATGTACCGTCAGCTAAACTGTTGTGTTTCAGAACAGGATTAACATAATAATACTCTTTTTTTAAAATCACTCTTCTCACAGATTCAGAGGTTTTAAGTGAAAAAATGCAAATCTCTCAGGGACATTTTTCAGGTTCACCTTTTTTTTTTTACCCATCTAGTTGCATCTTTTCCATGGCAGCAAACAAATGTGAGCCTGAGTGGAAGTGACAACATTCTTTATTGCATGTATCACTCTCAGCAAAGGCACATTGACTCACCCTGCAGAGCCTTACAAGTTGTGGCATTTTAATATAGGATGGTTGCTACTTGACTGTGGAAGTAGCAACAAATCATAGCTTGAAATTCCTCAACTCGGATTTGCATTCTGTGTATTTGTATTTATTTATCCATTACTACCTGACGTTTTTATCGATTACAGCGTTTATGATTCTGTCGAGCTCCTGGCAGAGATTCACACTGAATACGATTATGTAGGGGAATGTCCTTTTTATCCTTTAAGTTAAATTTGACAATACTATAATATAAATGAAGAGTATTATGTTTGCTTGCACAGTTTATTGACTTGTTGAACTGCATTTATTGATGACAGTAAATAGTTGCTTGCGTGGAGCAGATGCCTTTTATAGAATGTATTGGATGTTTTCTTTCGTCTAGCCGCGTTTCCCGTCACAGATCAGGATAACAGATTAAATTGTCCATATTACTGCGAGAAGTTCCTTTTTATCAAAACTGTCTGAGCCACATGAGGAAGTATCAAACCTCCCTGGATCAGAGACGAGGCTAATTGGCTCTTGGCGGTTTTCAACAGAGGTACAGAGGTGCCTCGACTGCGGTGTTTGATTTATGAAGGGCGATTCTTCCTGTTCGGGATAATAGATGCGTGGTGATTCTTCACCTGGAGATGGGAGTGAAAAGTGATGTTATCCTTTGCCAAATTACATCTGGTTTTTAAAATTTCAGGCCCCTCTCTGCTATCAGTTCATCAGCATTTGGACCCTGACATGAAATATCAAGTCCCGAACACACTGAAATTGTCCTACATCTTGAACTAGATGGAGGCAAGATATGAAAATTTATGGAGATGTATTTCGATCTAAAGAAATATCACAGTGATAATTAGATGCCTGAAGCGTCTGTTAACATGCAGCCAACTACTCGAAGCACAACAGCCCTCGTCTTCTCCCCTCTGGACACCGATTAATCACACAAACCCAGTTCTTAATCTCTACAGTGTAATTCCATTCTGCATGTGGCGATCAAACAATCTCGATTTTGAGACCATTGCATCGGCTCCGTGTTTGTTTGTGTCGTGTGGATTGCTAAAATGTTTGCAGGCCCTCTCGTGAATGGCCTCATTGAGAGTAAGCATTTAGCAGCTGAACTGTTCTGAAAGGTCAAAACAAATGCAGTGTACAGTATGGGCATCCTAATGTGCAGCTGTGAGGCCGAGACCTCAGCTGGGGAGGGGGCACATTAGGTCCTCCTGTCTCTCCAGCTGCTCTCGCCGCTCCTCTGCTCGTGCTCACATTATGTGCACATCATGCAGTGTGACCCTGTCATTTCATCTCTCTCATCCTTTTCAACCTGTTCCTGCTTCCTGGAAACACACCACATGGCTGAGGATTGATGAGGCTGGTCTTTGGGGAATTCTTGGAAGCAGGCTGCATCCTTTAGTAGTAATTCTTGTGGCCCTCGCTACCACACACACACACACACACACACACACACACACACAAAGCATCCTCTCACATTCCTCTCGCCTCTCTCTTCCACTCTCATCTCCCACCGCCGCCACCCCTGTCCCTCCCTCTCTCCCTCTGCCCCTGGCTTCTCTCTGCCTCTCTCCAAAGCTGTTGTTACTGTGCGGCTCCCGCACATCATTCCACCGCGATGGAAATTAAATGAAGGTGGCTTAACGCAGCTAACAGAGGCATGCTTTGAAGGATGTAACCGGGGGAAGCTGCTCTGCCAGATCCTTTTCCATGGGCTGTGGATTTGCGCTGCTGAGGCGAGGACACAGCAATCACTCAGCCATGCAGAAGCCCAGACAACAGGACTAATCTCTCCACCTGACTTGTGGAAGCTCCACTTTTTTTTTTTTTTTTTTGCCTGAATTATTTATTCGTCGCTGCCAAAGACAGTGCGGGACAATGGAGCCAGAGTGAAGCAGATGTTAAAATTGTAGCCTTGACTGCTGTCTGCAGCACACATGGATGTGTTCAGCTTTGTGAAGATGCCAAAGCTGTCAGGGTGAGTCCGACCGATGCTGCTGTGTGTTTGCCTGCTGGTGTATGTGCCTGCTCCTTCTCTAGTAGGTGGTGTTATGTACGTTCATGTAGGCACGATTCAGAGAGTGACACAGGAATCACATGAGGACCGGGGAGATTAAAAACGCTGAGTTATTGATTGCTCAAGAGAGCAAGTTGTGCAGTCATGTATGATGTGAAATGAATGAGCAAGTGAGGTAGATGGGAGTGGGGGTGGATGCAGAAGCTGATGCGGCTCATGCATCCAAACTGTCTGTATCTAAGTTCGTAAATTTGTTATACTGCAGACAGTCGTTGTCATTTGTTGCTTTATGTGTGTTGTGTTTTGTGGTGTCATGAAATCATACATGTTCTGGAAAATCAGCCGCATTTGTTTCAGATTTTAAATCACTTCAGCTAAAAGGGCAACGATCTCCAATTCACAGTGGAGTTTAAGTCATTTATGGTAGTGTAATATAAACACATCTTCTTCACAGAAATAATTGGACATAATCTGCCTTTGCTTACTAGAAGCATTGAATATCAGTAGTTATTCAATCAGTTCATATATGACCAGAACAGGAGGATGAACACTTATAGATGATGCAGACCAGTTGAAACCTTGCTGTTTTACAATGAAAACAATAATATAGGGAAAAAGAAAAAAACATATTGTAGTTTTAGTCTTATTCTAATTTTCTTAATTTGGCAAATATCAGTGTAAGAAACAACTGAAAATAGGGGTTTGTTTGTTTCTCAAGAAGTGATGGCAAGTGAGTGATATGTCGTTAAAGCAGCAGTCAGGAGGAATTCATTCATTGCCAGGGCTGACACCTCACCTTATGCACCCATGGGTCTGCTAGATTGAGTTGATCTGCCCCAGTGGACAGTAATCCTCCTAGGGGATTTGGCTCCATCAGAAACACTACAGACCACTAGTGGTGGGAACAGCTGATCATAAATGTGGAATATTAAATCAGGAGCTGTGTCAGAAGAATGGCCATTCAGTGCGTTTCATTTCACTTATGAGTCATCAACAGACTGCACTGGTATTTTTTTTTTTAATTAATTTTCATAAATAGAATAATTATGTTGGAGAACAAATTAAAGCAATTTAATATAATATTGCGCCACAGTATGCATATTTCTCTGTGTGCAAATCACAGCTTGTATTTCTTTAACATTCCTACAGGAAGGCAGGCAGGTAGCAGGGATTTTCCATCAGATGACAGGACTGTTGTTTTCCAGTTAGTATCCCTCCATGGCAGCATTTGTGATGCGGCTCCCAGTGGATCACCAACGTCACTGCATCCTGTCACTGTTAATCATGCCACACAATGCTGTCCCTGATTATGAGTTACCACTGCTACACTGGCGTTTTCCTTTTTTTCTTTTTCTTTTTTTTGTTTTCTCCCGCTCAGCTGCCAGCAACAATTTAAGTCAGCAGGATGCTGTTTTGCCGAGGTTGATAGAACATTTTACAGAGAAACCCACTGTATGTATTTCAAGATGTACAAGAAAGAGGATGCTTCCCCTCATTGTCTCCTCCTCTTGCCTCACAACGCCTCCAGATGTGTCTGCTGTCAGGAACAAAAGCGAGCTCTTGCTTTCATTCTTTCATTTTTTTTATCTTTCTCTGTTGTGTTTAAGCAAATGTTTCCACGTGTTTGATGTTCTTTTATTGAAAGATAACTAACTTTCACACTCTGTCTTCTTGCGTCTCAAAAAAGCAAGTTTGTCCAAAGTAGTTTAAGCTGCTCTATTTTGATCTTTCCATGTAAAACTTTGGCTTAACTTAGCTGGAAGTGCTGTACACTTTTAATACACCCTGTGGGTGTTATAAATGATTTGTCTACACCAGCACTGTGAAGATAATGAGAATGAACCTAACGTATTAATGTATAAAGTGTCAATTAAGGCTCAAACGCTGTGATTGCCTGACTCAACAGGGTTGCTGAAATGTGTCAGTGCAGGTAATTGCTGAGCATGTTTGCATTGCCTGCATTAAATACATACAGATTACGTGTTATTGTATGATGATACAACTATTTTTAGTCACCCCTTATATAACATAGATGCATTCATTAAATGTGTGAGTGGAAATGTTTATTCTGGATGGTGTTGGCGAGATTTCTCCCCATCAAGGATAATATGGAAGAACAGTTAAAGCAACTGTGTGATTTATCGAACGCTGGCTGCAGTTTTCTTTAAAAAATCTATTATGTGAGCTGTTGTTTTGGCATGTTTTGACTGCAAACTTTATGCACAGGAAATCACTGGTCTGGACACAAATTGATTAGCCTAAATGTTCATCAGAGTACACAAAGATCTGTCCTTCGTAGCCATCAGAAGCTCCAGTAGATCAGAAATGGCTCAGAAACTGGAGCCAGCTGGCTGATGGACGAGGTCTCGGGCAACCATTTATTTTATTCTGTCCTTTAGAGCTTTTAGCATAAAAGCAGTGAGCAGCACAATGAGGTGCAGGAGAATGAAAGTCCAGTTGCCCACAGGGGTTAAGTTCATCACTATATTTGGTTAATGTGTTGGAGCACTGTGGAGCAATGCAGAAAAGCAATGCAGAGTAATAACGAAATAGTAATAGAAAACACTTCTTTCTTCTTTTTTTACAGCTGGATTTAAAATCATCTTGTGGTCTAATGAGAAAAGTTTTGCATGTGTATTATTATAAACTGTATTTGCTGAGATGTCCCTATATGTTCCAGGCTGAGTCAAGCAGTAGCTCTTCTGTGAGATCACTGTGTTTTGCTGTTTAACAGGTAAACCAGAGGCTCACTTACTCACAGTGAAATAGCAGGAGGCTCGTTGTGGGTGGGCTGTTTCCCAGATGCAGTTTTATTCCCACCCAGAGGAGATTAACTAACCAAAAAACCTTTCTATATCGAGCCGCTCAGGATAGCGCAGTTTCCCATGGCAACAATATGAGTGCTTCCAAAGACAAACACAGAAATATAATATTCAGCTGGAATAGCAGGGGGAAAATAGACGCTCTTATTCTGAAGTGAGTGTTAGTGTGTAGGAAATTTCAATATTACTGCATCATGTAAGATTCTGGTCACACTGGCTGTCCGATTTGGTTTTGCTGATGCCAATTCATCTTTTTTTTTTTTTTTTTTGCTTCACGTGAAAGTAGTTTCTTGCATATCAGGAAAACACAGTGTTTTCTTGTCTGATGCCTAATAAACACAATGTAATGTGGATAAAAAAAAAACACTGAGGTGCAACTTCATGGTCAGCAGTATTGTTGAGATGACTGATAGCTTTTGAGATGAGAGAGTGTTGTCATTGCACGGTACAAGACGGAGTAGCAATCCTGACGCTGCGTTCACACATATCAAACAGCAATTAAATACAGAAAAAAGACCATCTAGACTAACTAAGGGTGCAAGGTTTAGAAATGAAAAAATATAGCCTGTAAAACAAAAAATATAAAGCAATAAGATAAGATATAAAAGCAACATGATAGCAGCTGAGATATTGCATTTCTGTATATAGCCCATTTGTGAAATTGCAATGACCCTGTACACAAGTAGTGCATTTAGGAATACTGCGTATACTACATACAAAGGTGCCGTCGCAAAGCAGACACAACGTGTAACAGTGCTGTGAAGTATCATAAGTGTAACTGTAACAGCAGAACATAAATAGCAGATTTTATTGCACTGCTGACAGAAGGGTTAGAGGCACGTTGGTGGTTGGAGAAGTCAAACAGAGGGCAGATGATTTCTAAAACAAAAAGCAGAACGTTTGTGCCCTCAACAGGATGGAGACAGTCCTTTAAAAAAAAGTCGAAGAATAAGGCCTTTAATCAGAGAGGTTCCTCTCTGTCTGAGCCACTTCTCTGCTCCACTCCTCCCAGGAGATGGTCATCTCATCTGTCTCTCCGCAGATTTCATATCCAAACAGAATCACATTAGCGGTCTCGCTCCGCATAAGTGTCTCTGTTTAATTCAAGAGCACAGAGAAAGCGGCGTCACTGCCTCTTCACCATGTAGCTCAAGTCATACTTGTAACACCCTGTCACTCAAGGAGAGCCAAGAAACACGTTTTATTTTTGTTCGACTTTGTAAAGAGTCGGCTGTGTGTTGTGATTGGTAATAACGGAGAGACGCTGGAGTGGAGGTGATTTCAGATCCACAGCGTGCAGTGGATCTACCAGTAATGTAGCTGTGACGGTGTGATTGTGTTATGTGTGCGTCTGTGTGTGTGTATTTAAGCAGCAGGAACTGTGCCGCATGTTGCTCAAACATGAGGAAATAGCTTGTTGATGCAGTAGATCCTATAAGACTGGTTCCCTGTATTCAGTCACACACAGCAAACTGGCTGCACTGGAAGAGAATAATGTGATGCTTAATTGATGATGGCGTACATAAAGGAAAATTGAGATTAATCTTCCTCTGTGGATCTTTTCCTGTTCTCTCACTCGGTGCATGCTGGGAAAGCCGTAAAAAAACCAATAAGGAAATGTGGAGTTTGGTCCTCTGGCAATGAGCGTGTAATGTTAGTAAAATCTTCCTGCCACGTGCAAATGGGAGCTAATAACTTTCTCAATACCCCATGAAATAATGCGCTTGTTTAATTCTCAATATGCATAATGGCAGGCATGTGGCACCAGAGTGTGGTTTCATCAAGCCAAAGCCTCATGGAGATTGTTGGTGTAAATTATTCAAATCAACTTGAGTGTCTGTGTTGCAATGTGCTCTTCCTCTCTGCGGTTTGTCTATTATGCATAGTTACTCCCTACATTAACAGCATTTCAGCCTTTGAAAAGCGCCAGAATGCTTCTTTGCAACTAGCTCGCATTCAGAGAGATGAAAGCAAAAGTGAACTACTGTGATAAAGGAAGGATCACATTGTTCATGCAAGTTTTATGAAGGACTGAAAAGTGATCTTTTCTCCATCTCTCAGACCGTACAATTAGTAATATCTTCCAAATTACAAATGATGAATTTGGATGACAGACTATTGTCACCGTTCATCTTCATAAAGACAGATGCACAAAATGCAGTCTTTCATAAAACTGCGCTGTTGTCTTTTGATTTAGATGATAAGATCCTGATGATAGTCGCTGTGGTAGCGAAGGCTTTTATGTAGTTGTACTTTATTGATTTTTATGAACTATGAGTCATTTTTCCTTTTCTTCTTAATGTTGGTTAAAGATGACTTTTTGCTTGCTGCTGAAGAGTACAGTAAGCAGCATCCAAAGAGATGCACAAACAACTCACCATGCCTGTTGTAGTTTTAGTACAATTTGTCCTGAAAGAACTCCTCTGGGAACGTACATTCACTTCCAACTTCATGTTCTAATTGTCTTCCCTCTGACTCTTGGGTAACCTGTTCATGAATTGTGCAGCATGGCTTGCCCACTTGGCGCTCGATTACTTAGTCCGATGTGACTGCGCAGGCATCATTTATTAATGCCGGCTGAGGAAGATCAGTTTCACTGTCCACCAGTGGGTGAACCTTTTCAGCCTCCCTGTAAGCCGGACTGCTGCGGCTCAGTGGAATAATGCACCTCCCGCCTGCAGACAAAAGAAATCAAAGATCACAGTATCTATGACTGTGCCGTTAATGCGGGGACATTGTGGCTGAGAGACAGAAAATGGATTTTGTGGAACAATTTGTCAGCTCAGACACACATTTTGAAGGCACAGAGGCTGAAACTGTAAGTACAATGTGCTTTATTGTGCCGTAGACCTTTGGAGAAATGTCACACATATCAAGGTGTAATCCTGTAAAAAAATACTATCAAAGTATTATTCATGTGCTACAATTCTTTGACCTTTTTTATGTCAACATAAAACGCTGCTCGAGTTAACATGGCTGTTAGCTTCATCCCAGAAGCTGAAATGGAGGGTAACAAGTAGGACTCGTCAATGAGGTGAACGCGGCTCCGGCAGTGTCAGACGGTATCCAGTTGTGTCCACACACATCATTTGAGCTGCAGGAAATGTGTTCTAAATATACACCATAGAGGCCTGCTCCCAGCTAATGTACTGCAGGTCAAATAAATCCATATCCATGTGGAAACACTAATTTCCCCCAAACACAGAACTGTATTGGGAAAGAAATC
Organism: Holacanthus passer; assembly: GCA_025331565.1. NCBI lineage: Eukaryota > Metazoa > Chordata > Actinopteri > Pomacanthidae > Holacanthus > Holacanthus passer. The sequence goes on from JAFREQ010000136.1 coordinate 430,469, forward strand.
ACATTGCTTCCTGTGTGCACAACTTCAAAAAATGTAGTGCACAAAAAAAAAGCATGTTCAGCTACAGCAAAAGTTCTTTTATGAATTAATTATGATTTAATGCATCCAGTTGTAGTAGGTGTGTGTTTTTTTAATAAGCTCAAGTGAGCCCAGAATATACTTCATTTTGTTTTGCACTGAATGGCTTTATAATATTTTTCTCTCTCTCGGCTTATACATTGTGTTGACTATATTGTATTCAGATCTCATGAGATGGGCGCCGTCCAGACAGACACACTCACACGAACACACACGAACACACAGATACAAGCACCGCACAATTTATTATGGTCGGTACAGTAACTGGGGAAACATTTAGAGGGAAAGAAAGAGGAGCTTTGAATAATGAATGTGAAGAGCCCTGTTACACGGCAGACAAGCCTTTGAAGTGACATAACTTACTGCCACCGCTTTCATAGCATCACCAGTGCACAGACACAAAGACAGAGATAAAGGGAAGATGAGGATGGGGGGGGGGGGCTGCAGACAAAAAGACAGATGAAAACATTTTAACCAATTAGAGTTCTTCTGAAAACCTGCACCCTGCCAACTTGTAGCACAGGGGATAGGCAGAATTGTGTTTTGTTTTGCAAAATCAGAAAATCAGCTGAAGCTGAGATTTCGACAGGCTCCGTCTTCCATACAATGAACTGTTTCGTGAAAAGATGGTCGTAGCTGGTTGTGTCCTCTGATAAACTTTATCAAATCTTCTTGGCATTATGCAAATCAAATAACCACTTTAAAAGAAAATTCCTCTGGGCTTCTTTCATAAAGAATGTGCTGACATCTAGAAATAAAACCAATTTCATGCCTCTCAAAGCACAAGAGTGAGGCATGACAACTCCGCCTGTGTGTCGAGCTTACGTAATTAATTTGATTTGTATTCACTGAGTGAACTGTGGCTATGGAACATTGTTTATCACGCTGGGATCATTCTCCTATCACTCGGGCTGAATTGCTTCATACCAGCCCACAGCTCATTTATTTCTATTATGATGTAAATATCTCTATGACATAATATTTTGAAATTCTTTATGAGTTAGATTTTTCTTTCATATATCCTTGGAGCGTGATACCACAGGTGTCATGCAAGTAGATGAAGAAAGCACATACTATAATATAAAGTTGATCTGTGTCTCTTCTCTTTCTTCCTCTGCAGCCACAGGACCAAATCCTCTGGCTGGCCGCCCCCGTCAGGGACCTGGAGTGCTTCGCAGGGACCCCCCAATGGATGGGACATGGGCACCAATAGAGAGGGGCGTGACTGCTACATCAAGTAAGTGCCCTGTGTTTAAAGAAACAGAGGGGGAGCTTTCTCTGTCCCAGATGTTTCAGATGCTTTGCCAACCTGTGATTATTCCAGCCACGTCACTGCCTCCACACTGTCTCCATCTGTGCATTCAGAATACTGATTCTCTGTTCCCTCCGCTGCTGCGCACACTCTGCCCCTGCCTCCTCTCACTCTCTCTCACACTCTCACACACCCACAATGCTCCTCATGCAGTCTGCCAAACGCAAGGGCTTCTGAGAGTGTGTGTGTGTGCACGCTGCTGCCGATGAAGACATTCACCTGCGCAGGGACTTTGTTTTCATCTGAGGGTCTGCACGTTCGCCTCAGAGGATGCTGGGTTGTAGTGTTATCAGCGTAATTGATCCTTGGTAATTGGCACTTGAGGATATCTGCGCAGGCAGGTAAAGAGAAACTCTCTACTGGCTCTTTATATGTTTGTGTGCACATGTTCCAGTGTAACAAGTGAGTGTTTTGCTTGCTTCATCTGTTCTGTTGATTCGGATGATCTCTATTTTTGCACACCCGAGACGTGCAATGTGCATCATACTAGCTCTAAAAATAGTGCTGCATTTATGAAGCCCTGTGCATGCTAGATTTGGACTTTTTTTTCATTTGCAAATATTTTCTGCTTTTATTTGTCTTCTCATTCAATATTCACTATAAAAGAGCAGCGTGCACAGGAGTTTTTTTTGTATCCTAGATGCATCTGTCTAATGTGAAAATATCTGTGTATTTGCATGGTGCACAGAATAGGAGGTGAGCACTTGTCACACATGGGTTATAGCATGAGAAGCGTGATGTCAGAGGAGTTATATAAGAACTAAGGAGCAGTGAAAGTGCTGGATGCAGAGTGTGCCTGGATGAGGCACATCATGGAGGCTGTTCTGGCTCCAGCTTTAGCTTTCTAAATTTGTGGAAGACTCATGAATAATCAAATGTCTGTTTCTGTGATTGTCTGCAGCCATCTGAGTTTGTCAAGGCTACAGGCTACTAATACTAAATTGTTGTATCTCTCAGTGGAACACATGTCTAGTCTGCGTGACGGGAGCACATGAATAAAGCAGTAGCCATTTAATATTTACACTGTGACTCACGGTATTTAACATGGATGTGATATGTTTTAGTGACTGCTCTGGCTGTATTACGGAGGATCGTTCAACAGAGTAGATCAATATCATCAGATAAATGACAGAGACTTCTTGTTAGAGACTCAGCATGAGATGGCAGGATGGCAGTTTCTTATCACAGCGCACAAAGATGTCAAAGTGAACAGTGTTTCTAAAAGTACTTAAATTGATCTCAACAAAACATTTACCACATTTAAGAGACAAAGCTAGATTTCCATTTGGGACATTCCCAGTAGCCAGTCCCCGAAAAGGAGGAGTGACACAGCAGAAAAAAAATATGCCAATACAAACTGGCTGTGATTGCATAATTTAAAAAAAAAAAAAAAGCTTGCGTTCCAGGCAGGACAAATATAACCGCCTCAGCACCAACAAACTGTGAGCTGTGTCAAGGCAGCCTTTCAGAACAACAGTAACAGGATATTGCTTTTGGTAATGAGCTTACGCCACTTTGTCCAAAATATGCTTTATGGAAACAAGAGTGAAAATAGTCTTTGTGCAGTGACAGTCAGGCCAACATTACTTTCTGCTCATTTTTGCTCATCTTGTTAAGCGTGCAGCTCACAGTGCCACCTCTGATTGCTGTATAGAGCGTTGTGGAGCTACACTAGCAGCTAATGAGTATGATTAGGGATCATTAGATGCATGGCTGTCTGCACAATGGGAATCCAGCCATGTTTAGCAGGTGGCCTTGCAGGGGAGGAGACAGCACTCTTCCTGAATGCACAGGTCCATATGGTTTTGATTTGTGCACAATCTGTTGAGTTTGACAGATAAAACTGATGCACAAATGCAAACTAAATGCATCTCAGAAGAAATGTAAAGTGATAAGAGTTCGCTATGCAGTAACTGTTATGAGCTGTCGTATAATGATTGTCAAAACACTATGAAATAAATTCCTTGTTTTAATGCTGGGGTGACGAGGGTGAGAACAAAATGTGTCATTAGAATAAAATACATTGCATTGAAAGAAAGCTCTGTCTCTTTTGTACTGTTTGTATGGAGGCTTGAGCACACCACTGATATAATTATGGACCTGAATGGTTCATTGAATCAAATATCTAACTAATGCATTTAAAAAATACTTTGGATCATTTAAATGCTTGATGCGTTTAATGATACTATTAAAACATATCTGTTCAATAAGTGCACCAATGAAAAGTCTATTTCAGGGCCACCCAAAGTGGATTTGGCTTTGTGCTGTTTTACTTTTTGTGAAGTAAAAATGTTCTTTAAATATGTAGGATCCTAAATTATGAATTATTTTTCATCACATGAGCATGGCAGGAAGTCGGTCAATGAAGGGAACTTGGGATCCTCGTACCTTTTTGCATCTTAACAGTACAATACAACACTATAGGGGTTTGCTTTTTGCCCTGGATCCAACATTAAGTCTTGCCTGCCCTCCCACATAATCTGGAATGTCCCTTTAATATTATACTGACATTATATGAGAAGTTTATCATCAAACAAAGTCAAAGACAGGAGAGTGAAAACAATATCACACAGGTCCTGAAAAAATAAAGTTGGCGAATTAGTGCTTAGTTTTTATTTATTAATTAATTAATGTATTTATTGAGTCTGCACATGTTGCATTCATCACTATCACATTTTCATGCAGTCCTGTTCAACAATACACATCCGCTGCCACTTTTCTTGAGAGGAAAATATATAAATACATTCAGGTCTAATTATTTAAATGAGCCACCAAAGGAAACTAAAAACTCCTCTGAGCTTATTTGACACAAACACATTTTCTTATTTTTAAGATGACAGAAGAAATGTTTCTCTTTAGATCGCCTCAGGTAAATACATGTGGAACACGGACAACAACCCACTCAGCTCATTATTTTTGATTCCACCTCCACCTTTTTAGTCTTGTTACAGAAAGCTTTGCACAGAGCGTTATCAGTGTCTCTGCCTGTCCACATTACCAAACCACCCTGCAGTGAAACTCCTGTGTTTATTTGTACAATTAACCAAAGCATTTTTTTCACATTCATTTTATTTTGAACTCTAACTCTTGGTTTCTTGGTTTCATTCTCAATTAGTTTCATTTTTGTTTTGTCCATATTTCTGAAATATTTCTTCACCTTTAATAACCTGTCATAATGATACATTAAGTTTTGGGACAGATCCACTCATTAAAATACTTGACAGAATCTAGATAAGGTTAATGTATTTTGCCTTTAGCTCGTTGGTAGCCATTTTCAAAAGCCCACTTTAGTGACTTTTACAATACTGGCGTACAGTAGTAGCAGGAGTAGACTGTTTTACCTACATTATATGCAGAATTACAAAACTGATTGACTTTTTAAATATGGGATTGTTTGCTCATTTATTTGCTTCTGAAGAAAAGTACACCTCATGTGTATAAACCTGCCACAAAATGTATAAAGTCCAATATATCCAGCAAAACACAGCATTCTACTTCAGCAAAATTTGTATGCAGGAAAGAAGATGTCGTCTTTATCTTTTGATTACACTTTGATGCAGATGTCTTAACAAACTCACTAATGGAAGACTTGGGGTTAGGGTCATTTTTAATTGAAAGAAAGAGGATAATATCTTAATTGCAAATACATGTATCATGGCCTCTGCACAACACTTATGCGGGACGTATTACATTAGCCTGTATTATCATTTAAATTGAATCTGGAGCACATTGCTTCTGAGGCATTTGTTTAATTAATATGAAAACAAGAATGGCTGCCAGGATCCTTGTGCCAGTGAAAAAGACAAGCATTTCCATGAAGACATGTATTATTGTAAATGACCATTTATTATTGTTAAAAAGGTCCCTTAGTCATTCTTCCTTCCTTTGGCATGACAAAAGCATACAGAGCAAAACAAGGGAGTGGGAGGAGGGATAAGAACATTGTCCTTGTAATGGGAAGCAGACAGATTTACGTAAAAAATATCTTAATTTTGAGAAACCCTCAAGAAGGCAGAGCAGTGATAGATCCTCGAATTACAGAGAATACCGGCCCTCAAAATGTTTGTATCTTCAGCTGATAGGAGACAGAAAAACATGATGGTGTTTTATCTTGTATAGAATATTGTAGCTCCTTTTATATCAGCCTTTCAAACATCAGACTCTTGTTCAGCTTGAATAGGAAGTATTTTACATGGAACTAAAAGAGGAGTGCAGTTCATTCAGAACATCTTTGTAGAAAGTTGTAGAATAAGATTTAGGTGGTACATTTTAAGGCTCAGTAAAGTCCCCACCAGCTATGTGCTGCAGACCTCTTAACCCCACTGCCAACAATGGAGGCCCCATTTTATTAGAACTGGCTGCTAAAGTCAATGTTTACAGACTCGTTGTAATATTCATCTCACTTGGTCTTATATTCCTCTCTTTTGGATTAGGGTCACTTCAGGGCTGAGCGTTTGATTTATACATATAAAATCTTTATTTCGTGTCTGTAAAGACAAATGTGAGGGCGTCACGGAGGAGTGGGTTCACTTCTAGTTCAGGACTGATAATACCACTAAAGATAAAGACTGGTATTCTTTCCACCTCCTCTTGTCTTCCACTGTCTGTTTAGCAGCTCCATTTTACAACCTAATAACAGATCACATGCTCAGGTTTTTTTCTGTTTTACAGCTCCTGGAAGGAATTTGTTGAATCCTCCTCCAAAATATCAGTTGACAATCACTTTGCTTTGAACATCTTGTTGCGCTTGTTTTTTCGTAGTATTGGGATTACGATTGACAGATCTCACTGTGTCTTTGTGCCATGAAAGATTAATTGTTAGTATTTAGTGGTGAATAGTACATGTGTCAAGAATAACTGTGAATTGCACACTGTCTGCCCACGGCTTTAATTAACCAACATTGCTGGCACCATACGGAGCTGCTGCTGCTTTTGCAGCCAGAGAGAGCAGAGAAGCAGTGTAAGAACTCACACAGAATATGTGAAAGCTACATACAGTATGTGCATGTCTCCGAGCTCAAGAAGCTGAGGGAATAATAATAGCTGCGTTGCAAGGATGAAGAAAATTGCATTGATCGGGATAAATAAGGTTCAAACTGCACAGTCTTGGTTTGCCGCCAGCCATCGAGGGCAGGATTCTTCCAGTCATCCAGATAGCAGATCTCAAACTCGTGCAGTCAGATGGTTTCAGCAGCGTGACGCTCTACATCATACCTGCCCTGCATCTTTATCAGTGCGGCACGGCAAAAGCCTACTCTGTGACACGTAGCAGTGTGAGTACTACAGAAGACTGTAACTGCCTCTTGGTGAAACACACAGTGGATATCTGCAATGTGAGAATACAAACATTGGAGCTTGATTACCATCGCCCACATGTTCTATTTTTACAGCATTGCTCCTTATTCCAAAACAATATCAGGCATCTTTTCTTTAAACATTCTGGGGATTTAGACACAAGGTAAACAGCAATTTTCTATACAGCAGTTACATTTATCGCTTATTCAGTCTGAGCTGCAGCTGCCATTGTTTATTATTAATAACGACAACTGATTATTGATTCTTTTTATGATGTGGACGTCCAACCAGTGTTGATGGTAAATGCAGTCAACTGAAGCAGTGAACTCCTCAGTTCATGCTGTATTGATCAAGAAAGCTGAGTTCTCCTTCTGCTAAATCTCGTCTTCTGCCGACACCGGTGACATTGTTGGTGTTAAGGAAGAACTGCAGTCTCTTTCAGCTTGGATTTAGCCTCTGGGCAGCCAGGGGGCGTGTTGCAGCTCAACAACAAAACTTGTTCTCTTAGCTTGTAAACCAGTAACGATTCCAACAGCGAAAATAGCATCCAACATAAAACATGGCAAATTTTCCATTTAATCACTACATCTGTGGAAATGTCAGAAAACTGTCAACAATACCCATCACAAGTTCCCAGATCTTAAAGTGACGTGTTTAAACGTCTTGATTTGTCAGTCCAAAACCTAATCAATTTACAACAATATAAAACAGAGATAAACAGTAATCTGAATGTCTCACTGAATGTTTGCAGCTTTTGCTTAAAATTTGACTTAATGATTCAGTTATCAAAAGAGTCGCTGAATACATTTCTGTCGCTCAAATAATCCATGACTCAACTAATTTGATTCAGCTGCAGTTACATTTTTTTTTGCATATTTAGGGTCATAAATTTAAATCAAATTGTTTTTTATGTGTCCTCAGTGGTTTATTTGAATTAATACTCAAAAATGAAATCTATCTCTGCTTGTGCGATGTAATGACTCAGAATACATTTTCATTTCCATTGTAAAATTCTTATAATTTCTGAAAATGGAAAATGTTGACATTCCTCTTTTCTTAAATACACTGACAGTGGATTCAATACAACTAGTAGTGATAACACAAACAGGAGATGTATTTTTTTCCTCTCACAGCCACGTCTCCCAGAGCAGCTCCCTGGAGGAGGTTCGTCTGGACGGGGACAAGTTTGTGCCACCAGCGCCCCGAAAGGTGGAGATGAGACGAGACCCAGTGCTTGGCTTTGGATTTGTGGCAGGCAGTGAGAAACCTGTGGTGGTCCGCTCAGTCACACCAGGTAAGGTGGCCCGACCGTACAGTGAACTCTCATACAACAGTGACTCACTCAATCCATGACTGTTATCAACACATTCCCCGAAAGATATGAAACCCCCCTAAATTGCATCCAGAAAATAGAGAGGAAAACCCACTCTGTCTGATGATTCACTGATTTTAATAGCACTCAATGAGTAAGCATTCATTAGAGCCTTGAGCCACAAGACAGGAAACCAAGGAAATTAAGAAAAACAGCCTGACTGTGCACAGTTTGTTCCACTTAACTCTTGTTTGGTGTGTGTTGGCAGGGGGTCCATCAGAAGGCAAGCTGATCCCAGGGGACGAGATCATCATGATTAATGATGAGCCAGTCAGCTCAGCACCCAGGGAGAGGGTTATTGACCTTGTCAGGTATGACAACATGCTAAGGTGAGATGTCATTTGCCTGCTGTTAAACCTGCTGTCGATAATCATGTACAGTGCTGATTAAAAAAAATATTCACCCTTTCTGGAAATTGTCATGTTTTATTTTCCTACAACGCTGAATCAGAGTGGATTTAATGTGTCTTTTTTGACACTGATCAACAGGAAAAGATGTGATATCAAAGTGATCTTAATTAATCAAAAATATAAAATACAAAAGACATGTTTGCTTTCACCTCATTTAATAGGACAAATCATCAGTGGTGCAGCCAGTTAGTTTTAGAAGCCACATTAGAAGTTAAATAGTGAGGCTTGTAGTTTAAATACATCTGTATTTGGAAGGTCTTTTGGTGAGTCATTGGTGAGTATTGTAACACAAGGCACATTCAATCCCCTTGATTCACTGTTGTAAAACAATAAAATATGAAAACTCCCAGGGGAAGTGAATAATTAAAGCACTGGAATTAGATCACCACTGAATTTTCATTTCATTTTCTCTCAGATCATTTTTATGGCACAAAAAAGAATTCATTTTGTTGTTACAAATATTTCTGCCAGATATTTTTGCAGGCACCTGCTCTGCTCACCGTGACTTAGCTGTGTGCTGGTGTTGGTGTCTCTTCATGCGTCTCATTAGATTAATATCACTGACACAGCTGAGTGGCTGGCTGTGAGCGTTTGGTCCTCGTATGACCTGTGCGGCAGTCTGTAAACAGTACATTAGCACAGGGAAAAGTGCCCGTGTGGCCACTCCTGCACAGCTCCTTGAATGAGCTCACTCTCTGCAGTAAAACTATGGAGGCAGGACGGGGCTGCCAGGAGCATCACTGGGACACAATGTTCCTCCTGCTACCGTCCAGCGTGATGTCTCTAAAATAACAAGGCCCAAAAAAACTGAGATATTTCCCTTAACCACAGTATTTTGTATATTTTGTTTACTTTATTACTAAAAAAGGAATCTTTCATTAAAAACGTTTTTTGTGTCTTGCAGGAGCTGCAAGGAATCCATATTGCTGACTGTCGTCCAGCCGTACCCAGTAAGCTTCTCCATCTTCTATGAATGAAATCGAGTATAGGCTGTTTGTGTGTTCGTGGATTTGTTTTTTTGTTGACACCATGAAAGCCAGTCATTAATCATGCCATATGTTTGTGCTGGCACTGTATCAGTAGTGCCTTAGCTGAGTGTTAGAGCCCCGCTAACTCAAAGGGAGTCCGATTGCTGCAGCCTATCCGAGTCTTCTCATGTTGTAGCGTCAGATCATCGCGAGACCTCAGATGAACCTGCCACATCAATATTTACCAGCCGTCATGGAGCAGCAGATGGTGGTGAACACACAGTGCCATGAGCATATATTCGTCCTTTGTTTACAGTTCACATAATAAGTCAAGAAATTGGAATTATGCTTGACTCCAAAAATAGACAAATCATTGGTGCTTGCTCACGGAAAACAACATACACGCTGCTTCTTATGATGAAATCTGATAGATCTCAATGCACCCTGGCTGTATTTATCATGTTTTATAGCATGTTTCCTAAAAGGTGAAAACGTGATGTCTAAATACATCCACTCGGGCTTTTCAATTAATCATTTCGTTCATCGCGTTTCAGAGGCTCAGCACGATGAGTAATGAGTCACTTAACAAGTGGCTTAACTTGAATAAGGATTTGATTTGGAGAAAAACATGGGTGTAGTATTCCACAATACTCAGAGGACCAAGCAGCTCTTATAATCCAGGCTGTAATTGCTTCCGTTTACCAGCCGCTTTTTTGCAGCCTCAATGACACACCGGCAGCGAGGGTGTCCTCCCTCTTATACCCTTACACACAGCCACCTAATTGCATCAGCACTAAGTGGAGAAATGGGAGGTTGTCATGTTTCAAGAAGAGAGCACGTCCTTGAGTTGTGTGCAGCCGAAAAAAAATACATGACTCATCTCTACACTAACCGATTGTCCTTTAAATCTTGTTTTTTTTTCTCTCTCTCTCTCTCTCTTTTTCCTTCCAAAAGTCACCCAAATCAGCATTCATCAGCGCAGCCAAAAAGGCCAAGTTAAAGACTAATCCTGTTAAAGTCCGCTTTGCTGAGGAGGTCATCATCAATGGCCAGGTCCCCGTAAGTCACACTGGACACTGATTCATTCTGTACACATCAAGGTTCTGAGGAGGAGGCGACAGCGGCAGACTTGAACTCTAAAAGCTGACACAGAGCAGAGGGAAAATATTAGAAATCACTAACTATAAAATGAAGACACGCATGAGCAAGCAACGCACCTCCTCCTCTTATTTCTTTTCATCACGCTGCCATCACCGGGATGAAATAGAGAGCATGCAGGTATGATTGACAGAAAAAAGGGGGACGCACTCACAGTGAGCTTCCCTGATTTCTCGGATGTGTCACACAGAGAAGAGGGTTTTTTATAGAGAGCAACCGCAAAGTAAGAAGACTATCAGGGAGTCAAATCCCCTGAGCAAAGAGGACAAGATCATACATAAAACCAGACAGTTATTGTTAAGGAAAGTGCAGCATTGTGTTACTTTCACTGCTCTTTTGTCTCAATGAACAATGAAATGTTAAAAAGGATCACAACAGGTTGAAATGTTTAAATAAATAGTTTGACATTTTGGGAAATCCACTAATTCTCTTTCTTGCTGAGAGATGAGAAAATCTGTACCACTCTTTTAAAAAATCCACCTACTAGCACCTTTAAAATCTCATTAATTAACGTTATATATATTCTTTGTTTAATCAGTACAAAAATACTACAAGCCATGCTAAGCTAAGCGCTACCTGGCTGAAGCTTCATAATTACCATATAGATATGAAAGTGGTATCAATCCTCTGATCCCAGCACAAAGCAAATAAGTGTATTTCCCAAAATGTGAAACCACTACTTTAATTTTCCTTTAATCCCCAGAGTCACTTCTATATTGAGTTTTGAATGAGCAATCATTTCTCCCAGGGGTCCTCTAATTACAGAATTTCCAAACCCAACTCTCTTGCACTTTAATTACAGTATAGAAACAACTTGCAATTAGAAAAACTGAGATCAGTTGATCAAATGATTCTGATCCCATCCTCAGGAAACAGTGAAGGACAACTCTCTCCTCTTCATGCCAAATGTTCTGAAGGTGTACCTGGAGAACGGGCAGACTAAATCATTTAAATTTGACAGCAACACATCCATTAAGGTAGGTGCTGGAAAAGAGCCTTGCTTCGCTATGAAATGCAGTGTGTCATCTAAAGTGGTGTTCAGTTTAAATGTTGCACTACACAAGTGCAATCTCTTCTCCTCACTATGGCCTTCAGAGCCTCATCTGAACTTAAATTATGATGCAAACAGAAAGCATTTTGAACTTAATTAACTGTGCAGCTGGGAGCACTTGGTCAGCGATTCACGTCTCCTTTGTTAGTCAAAATTCTGATTGTATGTTCAGCAGCGGTCACGTTTCTCGTGCGTGCGTGTTCAGCCGTGAAAATGATTTATGGCCATGGCCAAGCACGGGCAGGCTGCTGCATCTGCGCCCTTCTCATACTGTATTAACCATGACTTTGTCTGTATGAAAGGATGTCATCTTGACCCTGCAAGAAAAGCTATCCATTAAGAGCATCGAGCACTTCTCTCTGATGCTGGAGCAAAGAGCCGAGGGATCTGCCAGCAAACTCATGCTTCTGCATGAGCAGGAGATGCTAACTCAGGTGAGACGGCTCCCTTGGGTGCCGCTAAACAGGCGGTTAAATAATAGGCTTAACGGCAACAGATGGAGGATACCTGCCGTGTCTTCGCTGTTGAGGAATGTATTTACTGTATTCATACTGTAGTCCAGCAAAACTGCAGGCTCTTGATCAGTTTGACTGGTTACACATGAAAAATGTTAAAGGAACAGTTTGACATTTTTGGGAAATATTCACTTTCTTGCCAAGAGTTAGAGAGGATCAATACGTCTCTGCCTCTCAAGAAAACCACTACTTCTTCTTTTTACAGTTTTTAATGATCCTTAGAGGTGCTGGTAGGTGGATTTTAACCTATGAAAAGGGCCGGACTAGCTGTTTCTCCATGTTTCCAGTCTTTAAACGTCTCCCAGGTCCTGCTACATATTTAATAGACAGATATGAGAGTGTTATTGATCTTCTCATCTAACTCTCGACAAGAGAGCAATGAGCTTATTAACCAAAAATGTCAATTGAATCACTGTCAGATGTGTTTTAATCCTGAAAGACTCTCAGTTGAGACTGTCAATTGTATATATTGCAATGTCTCCGCTTATTTGAAGAGAAATCTAAAAAACTGTGTGAGCACGGAATATTCGACATTCTGCAAACGCTTGACTAATTGGACCCTCCTTATTTTCGACTTGTGCTCTAGGTGACACAGAGGCCAGGGTCACACAAGATGAAGTGCTTTTTCCGCATCACTTTTGTCCCAAAGGATCCTGTGGACCTGCTTAGGAGAGACGCAGTCGCATTTGAGTACCTCTATGTTCAGGTGAATATCAGTTGATTAAGATAACACATACAGTAAAGTTTATAGTGAAAGTTTTTCACACTGTGCTAATCTGCACACACTTCAGCTTCAGGACCCAGTCTAGATTTTAGTTTCTAATAATGGCCTCAGCAAACACATGGTTGCTGTTGGTGTGTTGTTGTCATGATAAGAAGAGTGACTCAAGTGTAACCTCCTCCTGTCCTCTCCCTCTCCGGCTCCTCCAGAGCTGTAATGATGTGGTACTGGAGAGATTTGGGTCAGAGCTGAAATACGACACGGCCCTCCATCTGGCTGCCCTGCAAATGTATATTCTAACCATCAATACCAAGCAGTCCCAGAAAGTTTCCCTCAAGTATATTGAGTAAGTAGACTGGATTTCACATTGTGGGCTGCAAGTCATTTTGTTGTTTCTCATGACTTATTCCGGTTGTAGATGCTGCTAAGTCCAGAATGCTGTGATACAATAAAACCATAAGGATCACACTAGTATTGTATTACTGCACAGCCAAAAGATACATCCCTGCTGGTTAGTTACTGATTCTGATTGTACGCCGCCAGTTAATCAATGCACCACCTGTGCGTGAAGCAAATCGATGACCGGTCAAGAATGATGACTTGACTGTTTTTCACCAAGTGACCTTCTCTAATCTTTATCAATGGTGTGTCTGCAGGAAAGAGTGGGGTCTGGCATTGTTCCTGCCTCCCGCAGTGCTCTCTAGCATGAAAGAGAAGAACATCAAAAAAGCCCTCACTCACATCCTCAAAACCAACCAGAACCTGGTGCCGCCTGGTAAAAAGGTAGAGAGTGCTTCTTTATTCTCTCTGCAGCTCCCTCTCTTTGCCTTGCACCGCAGCTGAAAGACTCTTGACTGCCACCTAGTGGGGTGTTAAGTTTCAAAATAATGGTGCTGGGTGGTAACTTCGACAGATAATGTTGCACCTTTTTTAAACCCAGTGGAACATTACATTCTGCTGTGAATGCCTCATTGTAATTGTTTCAGCTTGTAATTTAACCTACATATCTTCTTTCCACTCCAACCCAGCTGACCGCCCTGCAGGCAAAGGTCCATTATCTGAAGTATCTCAGTGACTTGAGACTGTATGGAGGCCGAGTGTTTAAATCCACTCTAATTGTGAGTGAAAACATCTTGCTTTATCACATTATGTGCAGACACAAAAACAAGCCTGTTCACATGCTGTTCATTTGCAGAAAGTGATATATGTTCTTCCTCTTTTACAGCAAGGCGAGAAGCACACAGAGGTGACGCTGCTGGTGGGGCCCAAATACGGCATCAGCCATGTGATTAACACCAAAACAAACCTGGTGGCACTTCTGGCTGATTTCAGTCATGTCAACCGCATTGAGATGTATACAGAAGACGAGAACAGGGTTAGGGTGGAACTACACGTTCTGGATGTTAAGGTTAATGAACCTTCTGCTTTTTTAAAAATAGTGCAAATAAGCATGTGCTGACTGGTTTTGTGAATTTTTTCTCTGGTTTTAACCGAACAACATCAAGTCTGTTCAGCAGTCATTATAACCTCATTCCACAGCCCCGCCATCCCATTTATTTTGCTCTCATTGTCATCTGCTTATCTGCCTCTTTCACAGCCCATCACTCTCTTAATGGAGTCTGTTGATGCAATGAATCTGGCCTGTTTGACTGCTGGCTACTACAGATTACTGGTGGACTCTCGGCGCTCCATCTTCAATGTGGCCAAAAACACAGACAGTTTGGAAACAAGTAAGTCTGAAATTTTCACAAGATGACTCATTAGAAAGTGTTGTGTTTAAATAGACCTGTTTCAATTTTGGTTCCTCTTTGCAGGCCACGCGGCGAGAATAAAGCAGAACTACCAGGCTATCGAGTGTACATACAGCACGCCCCATAAAGGATGTGAAGACAGAAACAACCAGAGGTGCAGCCAAGATTATTCTGATCAGGAGTGTGAATACCTTGACCAAGGGAGATGTGAAAGCCAAGCAGTCTACATAACTGAGATCCATCAGCCCCAGCACTCAATGCACATGGCAGAGAAAGTGGAGTGCTGCCGAATCCCTTGCTCCCAAACTTATCTCAACATCCCAAGGCCCAAACCCCAAGACTCCTCCAGGAGCGCAAAGGTCTCCTTCATATTTGGAGATCCTCCCTTAGACAGTGTAAACCCCCAAAACCTGGGCTACCAGAGACTGATGGATGAGGGCCCAGAGATTCTAGACAATCACAGCCCAATGTACAGGCGTCTCGAGGAGGACTATAAGATGATGGATGCCATAGAAGACGGGGACGGTTATCAGTACTCCACCAAAATCTTTGGTCCTGGCGAATGCATCGAGGAGCCGCTGCTGCACGATATCTGCTACGCAGAGACGACAGACGACGCAGAGGATGAGGATGACATCAGCTGTGAGGAGGACATGGTGATGAGTGACATTGACAAGCCAATGTTACTCTCACTGTCAGGGTCCAGCGATGACATCATTGACTTGACGTCCCTCCCTCCCCCACCGGAGGGTAACGACGAGGAGGACAATGACGTACTGCTGCACTCTCTTAACCTGGCCATCGCTGCTCCTCCTCCAGGCTTCAGGGACAGCTCCGACGAGGAGGAGCAGCAGGGGGCCGGGATTCGTGGCCAGGGGGCCTGCAATGACATCCCGGTGTCTCTCATAGATTCAGTGCCCACCCACAGAGCAGAGGGCCACGGGGAGCCTCTAAACGATGCTGTGGTGTCCACCTTACAGGCACTTGAGGCCCTCGCTGCGTCTGAGGAACAGAGTCCAGCACAGTCCGAGAGTAGCACAGGTTCTCCTTACACTATTGTAACATTCATCCATTAGCACCACGCATGTTTCAGCCATTCACTTTTTGATTTGTTGTTGTTGATTTTTTTTTTTTTTTTCAATAAAGCCCATTTTGTTCTATGTTTCCATTTGTGTGGGTATTTCTTCATTCATTTGAACGTACAAACAGTTGTGTTCATTACAGTATCATTCACTTTTTCATGATTTGTGGCTCATTTGTGTTGGATTCCTCAGTTGTATTTTGCACAGAAAATGATGCTAATATAGAAAAAATGAAAAATCAGTCATCCACAGCATGCTAATTTGAAGTATTTGACTCTGCTTTCTATCAATATTTTATAGATGCCATATTTTGTACTTAGAATGTTATTAATGATTAATATTTTTATTCCAAAGTTATTCTTCACTCATTTTCTCCCCTACATGCTGTATTACATCATCATAACCATGATCACAACTATATTTGACTATGTGATATTTTTCATGTTCCTTAGACAAATTTGTTAATGCGATCTTTGTTTTTCTGTGGCACACAGGTGTAGAAATATCACGAGCATTTAGTCCAGAGTCCTCAGATTCTGGCAACGAGACAAATTCCTCTGAGATGACAGAGAGCTCCGAGCTGGCCACCGCTCAGAGACACTCAGAGAACCACCTGAGGATGCACGTAGCTATGACAGAAGGTTACCATGCCGTGAGTGAGGAGAAGACAGAGGTCACCGTGCCGAGCGACGGTGCCGCGGCAGCTATGCAGTACAACCCGCAGGAGCATCAGGAGGAGGAGGCGAAATCATCTGCCGTCGCCTCCTCCCAGATTTTTCACTCAGATGGCGGTGAGATGGAGCCAGAGACAATGGAAATAAAATCAGTTAGCGAATACTTCACTAAGATGCACATGGGCTCGGTAATGAGCAGGCAGAGAGGAAAGCAGAGGGAGACGGAGAGCAGAAACCAAGGAGATATCTGTGAATCCTCTGATAGAGCTCACATCACATCTCAAGACTCCGCTAAAGAGGAGGCCCCTCATCTTGTTGGGAGGTATAACGCTTTCACTGTGAGAGATTCCTATTACATGAATCAGCTAGATCTGGGGCGAACTCACTTTAAAGACAGGCATCAAAAATGGCAGCAGAGAGTGCCTGGAAACAAAATGGCAGAAAATCTCTCTCCAGAATGTGTGAATGACTCACAGTCTTCCCACGCAGACAGGTTGACAGTAAAGGGAGAGAAACAGGACTCGGATGAAAGAAGCCAACACTTAAATGCCCATCTCCGCTCCCCGTCCAAAGGGCCCGTCTCTGCAGAGGGAGATGCCGCTTCACAAGATAATGAGCAGCAGCAAATTAAGGTTCCACCGTCCGAGCAAGACGTCGCACGGTTATATGAGTACCACGTGAGCAAGCGCATGTCATCGATACAGAGTGAAGGCGTTCACTCTCTGCAAAGCTCACAATGTTCCTCCATAGACGCCGGTTGTAGCACAGGCAGCAGCAGCTGTGTCACCCCCATGGATTCTCCCCTTTGTGCCACAGACAATATGCATGTACTGTCGGAGTCCTCGCTCAAGGGGCTGAGTTACGTAACTGCTGAGGAGAGAGCTTACGGGCCCCCAGGTCAGGGGAAGGCCGGCCATCCCATGGACCCCACCCTGCTGAGGAAGATCCACGCGGCTACCAGTGCCGAGCCTGGGTTTGGGATTACACGGGATGGTAGTCACAGGATGCCCAAGATTAAAGAAACCACAGGTAAAACTAAACAGGAGGGTGCGGCGCTCTCTCTTAGCTACGTCTGTGTCAGTGCACGACAGGAACAAAAAAAAAAATGTGTTTAAGTCACTCACAGGAAAATAAAGGCCGGAATACATTATAAAGATATAATTTGTATAATGTCTAAAAACAACTAGACCTATGTTATATATTTTAGTTGTGTACCTACATTATCTCAAATGTTTCCAGCAGTGTTCAAACCCAGAGAAATTGGTCCATTTATTCAAGGCAACAGTGTGTTTCATTTGGTCTCCTGTCAGTGACTTCAGGGGAAACACAGGAAACACCAGAGGATATGTCAGAGACTGAGGAAGGAAGTCTGCAAACATAATGTGAATAAAACTTTAATACAGAAATATTAGAGGTGGAAAACTCATAACCTGGGAAAATAAAATCAAAATTATCTGCACTACAGAAAAAAAAAGTAATTTATATGGACTGCCTGTTTAAAACAGAGTCAGCCCCCCCTTATTTTAATTTCTTGAAAATATCTATATCATCTATCAGCCCCTCACGTCTATTTAAAACCCTTCAAATGACACAATCTATGAAATATGGTTACAAAGACACATTGATGTTATAAGTGGTCAAAAGCCAAAGATACTTAAAGCTACATAAAAATATATTCCTGGCCTTATTTGCCTTCAATGAGGAGATTTCTTAAAATGTCACTTTTGTTCATTTCACCCATCTAAATGTTTAGAAATTAAGAGAAAGATTTAGAAAGATCATCTTTATGGAATTTAAGTAACAAGTATGCTAATGCAATATATAATAATTTCCGATTTCTGTATACATAGTATCTAAGTGTTATTATTAACATGTATGAAACAGTTTATTTCAGATGAATGTGTGCTGTAAGGGAGATGCTTAACAGTTCTCTTTGTCTTCCTACTACCCCTAGTGTAGCTTGCACACAGCTGAAGAAGGTTGAGGAAGAGTCATCTTTAGCTCTCTATAATGAGACCTGTACCACCACCACAACCATGTCACCACCATCATTAAGAAGTAGCACAGAGCCCTGCAGGCTAACACAGGCCAGCCCCGAGCCCGACCCACACGCCCTGGCTTTCCCCTCGAGTGGATCTTCATGCGACCCTACATCAGGCAGCCTCAGGAAGCCACGCAGGGTCCGGATGCTCAGGAGGAGCTGGAGCACCATAATGCCGGGTTCTAGGAGCTTAGAAGCACTGTTAGATAAGACCAAAGCCACACTTACAGGGAGGAGTCGTGGTCAGAATTTCCAGTCTCAAGATCCCCCAAAAGTACAGAGGATATTCTCTGCCAAAACGTTGCCCAAGAGCTTGTCCCAGGGTTCAGTCGCATCTAATTCATCTGGTAGGAGGCTTATGAGAAGAGCCTCTCTCTTGCTGCCAGAGTCAACAGCACCGAGGCTGGATGCAGGTACGTGGAGGTGTCGTGGGCCGTTCAGTCACTGCTTCCTGCAGAGAAAGGCAAACGCTGATGGTGACGATGAAGACAGAGAGATCCCCTCGCACGCTCTGTTCTCTGTCAGCTCTGTTTCTTTCAGTCGCAAGGAAAACACGGCCTCGAAAGCTGACCGCAAAGCTGAGCAGAGTAACAGGGCCACAGCTATGAGCGACCTGAGCCTAAAAGCAAGGCTGGCTCGTGTAAATTCCATGAAGGGAAAAACCTACAGCCTTCACACTGGATTCGCACTTGCACGGAAGGATGCCTTGGAGATGGCCGGTGTGTTGCGCTCAAGCGTCGGCCGCTCGCGAAGAGGTGTGAAGCGGGAGGTCAACGAGGCCGACACAGATACGTTCGCCCAGCTGCTTTTCATGCAGGCCAAAGTGCTGAGCAGCGCCTGCAGTCAAATGGCAGTGGAGTACAGCAGCCCGGAGGAGTTACTGCTCACTCTGACACACAGCTTCCACACGCTCTGCTGCCTAACGCAAGCCTGCATGTCACTCGTGGAAGGCCTGAGCACGGAGAGCGAGCGGCGTGAGGTGGTAGCCAAGGTGGATGAGGTCGTCATGAACTACGCGTGTCTGCTGAAAGCTGCCGAGGCGGCTTCAGGAAAGTCCCCCAGTGACCAAAGTGTGAATGCATTGACACATCACTCTGCCACCATGTCTGCTATTATAAACACACTAATTCACTCACTGACAACACTGCTCAACAAATAAACTGTTGTTATTTTGTCCTGATTATTGATTTTAAAGCCATACATAAGAGACATGGGTTTAACAACCAATGTGAACTGCTGTGAAAGAAAAAAAAAACTTGCCTTGTGTATACAATATTTTATTATGTAAAGTAAAAATAAAATTATATGAATCATTAAAGTTTTAAATACTGTAGATTATATTAAGACCTCTATGAAGAAGCATATGAACCTCCTTTCAAGTATATTATCTAATATTACATAATAGGGATTATTTTAAAGATTTATTGGTTATATTAGGGGCATAACATGTAGATTATTCCAACCTTATTCGTACCTTGTTTATAAATTGTAAAAATATATATTATGTTGGAGAAATGCATACACTATATACAGCTCTAGACAAATCATTGCACAGGACAAGACGTGATAAATAAAAAGTAACATATATGACTTTTTCATTTGCTGGATTCACCTTAATTTAACAAAGACTTTACACATGAACACTGAGTACTTTCCTGTTACTTTTTGTCAACATCATTAAAAAGATTAAAACTTTTAACAAGTCTTATCTCAAATATTTTTTGTCTGATGTTTGTGTTTTAATAATGATGAGTTTTGGTTCTGTTTATCAGCAACCTCTCACACAATGCTAAATTTTTTTTATTCAGTTTTGCAGTGGTACATTCATATTCGTTAATTCTCCTGACAGTTGTTCTCTGAAGCATTAAAACCAGAATAACAGGCCGGCAGAATGGCATTTCTAGATTGTGCAAGTTTGCTCCTAAAATTGCATTATTCATACAGAAAAGTTGCTTGACCTATGTTCAGTTTTATAACTATATTTAATAATTCATGATTTTACTATTTACTCAAGCCTGAGTGGTGGTAATGCTTTTTGCATTAATGATGATGATGATGGCCCATTTCACTTACTGGGCAGGAGAGAGTGTTTGCACAGTCTTATGTGTGAGAGTAGTCGAGCACGTGCTGCGTGAAGCTGATGCAGATGAAGTCTACAGCCATGCTGGCAGCTGTGAGGCTGCACTTTGAGATAAATGCTAACATCAGCATGGTGATAATGTTTAAAGTTACAATGCTAATGTGCTGAGGTTTAGCAGCACCATCTTAGTTTACTTTGTTGGCATGCTAAAATTTGCTAATTAGCACAAAATGCAAAGTACAGCTGAGGCTGATGGGCATGCCATTAGTTTTGCAGGAATTTGGTCCTGAAAGTATTGGAGAAATTCAAATTCTGATCTGTTGATGGTGCTAGATGAAAAGTTTGACATTCGCAGATGTTATTACAGTTCAACCCGAGGGGAACATTAAATAGTTCTTGCGCTTCATGCTGTCTGTATAAAGTTTTGTGCCAATCCATCCTTGACAGCTCTGACCTGCCGGTGACGCTAGAGGCAAAGTCAGAGAGTCACTAAAATCAATACAATTCATCCTCTGGGGAATCATGGATGTCTGTATCAAACTTAATGGCAATTCATTCAATAGTGGTCAAGGCATTTCATTCAAAACTACAAATGTCAACCTCTCGTAGAATTCATTTTCTGGGGACCATGACTGTCTGGACCAAAGTAGTGGACAGGCTGACATTGTCATTGTCAAGCCACTTGGTCATCATGCTTTTTCACTGTAAAAGAGGTCGATCAGGTGGATGCTTTTTCTAAAACTACAGTGTCGTCTCCTCCTCTCTCAAGTAAAGGGACAAACTTACCATCTGGACAGATCACAGATGAGACACAAAGTAGTCCCAGATTACGGAAGAAGATTCCTCCCGGCCAGAATAACTTGTTTGCCATGTAAACTGGTAAACCTCAACCCAAACATAGGTTTCACTTTCCCCTGCAGACTAATCAGAAATGAAACAGCTTTTTTTCACTGATGGTGGCCACTGAATAACCCACAACTCCTCCAGCTGTGCCATCATCGTGTACTAGAAGAGCCAGAGACTATTATCCTTGATCATTCTATCTTAAAGGAAACATCTTCATGGTAGTCTTAAAATGAAGTACATGTTTGCACCATTATATAACAAACAGTAATCATTGTAAAAGATGGATTTGGACGCATGTGGTTTGTGACAAGAAGGAAGTGATTCTGGCTAATAATACACCCAATGGGTGAACCCAGCCACCTGTTACTTTCATCTCATCACCTAACATCAGAGCTACAGTGTTAGAATTGTCTTTCAATACCAGATCAAACCTGACAACAGGACTCATAGCAGGGCCTCTTATCAGCCTCTCATGTGAACAATGTTCTTCCATCTGGTGAGTATCAGCTACCTTTGTTCATATAATATATTGTGTTATAATCACATTTGTAGTGTAAGTAGTGAAATGGCAGGTTGACTTTGATGAGAAGGGCTGTAAACCACATGGAGAGGTGGAAAATGAAATGCAAGCTTGTACCAGTAGTTGTATCATGAAGTAGCATATCCTGCTCATAACTGACTCAAAATGTTGATTTTAGCCTTCTGCTTGATGTGTACATTATGTGTGATCTATTAGTAATAATATATTAGCTTTCCACCTGCACACATTTCTCAGTGAAGCGTCCTGTGTTTCTGTACAGATGTGTGTGGCTCTGCTGGGCCTGCAGTGTTGTCTCTCCATATCGACAGCCAACATTTCTTACCCAAAAACTCTGCCATGTGATGTCAGCGAGGCCAACAACGGGAGCGCCGTGATGGTGGACTGCACTGAGAGAAGCCTCAAAGATATCCCCCGTGACATCCCCAGAGAGACTACCAACCTGACGCTCACCATCAACCATATTCCGAAATTAAACTCCACCTCCTTCAGAGGTCTGGACAACCTGACTGAGCTTGACATGAGGTGCAACTGTGTGCCCATCACAATCGGCCCCAAGGATCGCATGTGCACAGAGAGTGTGACAATAGAGGAAAATACCTTTACCAGCCTGAGGAATCTGCGAGCGCTGTATCTAGACGGCAATCAGCTCTACAGTATACCCAAAGGCCTGCCTTCAAACCTCATCCTGCTGAGTCTGGAAGTGAATCACATCTATAATATTTCTAAAGCAAACCTCTCTGAGATCAGAAATGTTGAGATGCTTTACCTGAGTCAAAACTGTTATTATCGGAACCCGTGTAATGTTTCATATGCTATAGAGGACGGTGCATTTTTGCAGCTTAGCAATTTAACATTGTTATGTCTTAAGTCAAACAATTTATCCTTTATTCCACATCAACTACCCATGAGTCTGAAAGAGCTGTATCTCTACAACAATAACATTGAAAAAGTCACAGATGAGGATTTCAAAAACCTAACAAACCTAGAGATTCTGGACATCAGTGGAAACTGTCCTCGATGCTACAATGCTCCTTACCCATGCAACCCATGCCCAAATAATTCGCCACTTAATATCAGCAAGACAGCTTTCAAAATGTTGACCAAACTAAAGATTCTCCGCATGCACAGTAACTCTCTGATGAGTGTGCCCTCTGAGTGGTTTGCTAGCACAACAGAGCTCAGGGTGCTTGATCTCTCACAAAACTTTTTAGCAAGAGAGCTCGGAGTCACCACCTTCCCACATTTCCTGGGCAAACTGGAAGAACTGGACCTTTCATTTAACTATGAACTGCAGAGGTATCCTCAAACACTGAGACTGAGCAGGAAGTTCTCCTCCCTCAAATCCCTTAAAATTCTCAGACTAAAGGGCTTTGTGTTTCAGCAACTAAAGCCAGAGAGCATTGCTCCTTTAAAACCTCTCACAGACTTGGAGTTTGTAGATCTGGGTACAAACTTCATTAAAATGACAAACCTTAGTATTCTGATGGAATTAAAAAACTTTAAAATAATTAGTCTGTCTGACAATAAAATATCTTCTCCCTCTGATGGCCAAGACGCTGTTGGTTTCTCTGGAGGAGAGGCTATGGACTGGTCTCCCATGTCGGCTGGTGTTCAATACCAAAATAAGGAAGTGAGACAGATTCATTACTTCAGATATGATGAATATGCTCGTAGCTGCAAATACAAAGATAAAGAACTTGGATTTAAGGCATCTTTTGTCAAAGAGGATTGCAGTCAGTTTGGCAAAACCCTGGATGTAAGCAGAAACAACATATTCTTCTTGCATTCCAGATTTCTAAATCTTGGAGAGCTGAGATGCCTCAATCTGTCTGGAAATGCGATGAGCCAAAGTCTGAACGGCTCTGAATTCACCTATCTGACTAATTTACAATATTTGGACTTCTCTTCAAATCGCCTGGACCTGCTCTACTCCACTGCATTTCAAGAGCTGAAAAGTCTGGTCATCTTAGATATAAGTAACAACAACTATTATTTTGAGTCAGAGGGCTTGACCCACATGCTGAACTTCACTAGGAATTTGAAAAACCTCAAGGTATTGATGATGAACCACAACAAGATCTCGACTTCCACGAACACAGAGCTGGAGAGTCAATCTCTAGAGAGGTTAGAGTTCAGAGATAATCGCTTAGATATGATGTGGAGGGATGGGGACACCAGATATGTCAATTACTTTAAGAAATTAATGAATCTGACTGTCCTCGACATCTCTGAGAACAACCTCTATTCCATTCAACCGCAGGTGTTCAGCGGTCTCCCAGACAGACTGTCTGAGCTCTACATCAAAAACAACAGACTTAAATCCTTCGCTTGGGGCAAACTACAACTTCTACATTCTTTAAAAGTCTTAGATCTCAGTGGAAACAGCTTAACTACTGTTCCACACGTGCTGTCAAACTGCACCAAATCTCTCATGAAGCTCATTTTACATAAGAACCAAATTCTAAAACTCACGCCAGATTTCCTCAAGGATGCCTACAACTTAAAATATCTGGATCTTAGTTTTAATCGCATAAAGCACATTGAGAAATCTAGCTTTCCAGATGATGTTGTTAATCAGATGAACATGCTGCTTCTGCACAAGAACAGATTCCTATGCAGTTGCAATGCCACTTGGTTTGTCACGTGGCTCAACACAACCACAGTGACCATCCCCAAGCTTGGCACCGATGTTACCTGTGCCTCTCCGGGGGCACAAAGAGGCCATCCTGTGGTCTCAGTGGACCTGCAGGCATGCCAGCACAACTACCTGTCAATCATCCTCTACATCCTCATGACTTCCCTCATCTTCAGCTTCCTCACCCTGTCCATCTCCAGCCATCTCTTCCTGTGGGATGTCTGGTACATCTACCACTTCTGCAGGGCCAAGCTCAAAGGCTACAGCCGCCTGTACTCCCAAAGCTCCATCTATGATGCCTTTGTGATATACGACAAGGAGGATCCTGCGGTGACAGAGTGGGTGATGAAGGAAATGTGCGTTCATCTGGAGGACCGCGGAGAGCGTCGCCTGACACTGTGTCTGGAGGAGCGGGACTGGATCCCTGGATGTCCCCTGATCGACAACCTCTCCCAGAGCATCCACAAGAGCAAGAGGACCGTGTTCATTCTCACCAGCAAATATATGAAAAGTGGCAACTTCAAAACAGCTTTCTACATGGCCCACCAAAGGCTAATGGATGAAAAAAATGATGTTATCGTGCTGATCTTCCTGGAGAAAGTACCTTGCAATTCAAAGTATCTGAGATTAAGGAAGAGACTGTATAAGAGGTCTGTGCTGGACTGGCCTACAAACCCTCAGGCCCAGCCATACTTTTGGTTCAGCCTGAGGAGTGTATTAGCAACAGAAAGCCACAAACAATACAACAATCTCTTCAAAGAGACGCTGTAAATAGAACAATATACTGCAGTTCCCTATTTCATTTTAGATTCCTCTGAATGTACTTTATACTGTATATGAATTACAATGTGTGAACATTTAAATGTTTGAAAAAGAACACTTTCGTAATATGAATTGATTTTGAATTCTCTGTTGTTAGAGACGTGGCTGGCACTCATTGCCATCTCCACAGGGGATTATACTTTTCATTTGTGTCTGAGATGGCAATGAAACTGCCAACATGCCATGAAATAAGGAAATAAAGCAGATGTACTTCTTCAATTCACATGCTACTTCTGTCACACAGCTTATCGTGTTGTGGGTGTGTATGTGTTGAGTCAGTTCATTGCTGTTATGATCGACTTCAGCAACGAGGGGATTTTTTTAAATGTGCGTTTTATATTAAACATATAGAGAAGAACAGAAGAAGAACAGAGGTTAAGTAAGATATTTTGACTTGTGCTGACTTGATAACACGCAAGGCATAGTTTTTGCAAATAGTTCATTTTCAAAGTGCCGGAAAGTCACTTGTTTTCCAGGCTATCATTCAAGAATCATCAAGGATCAATACAATACAGGCACAATGGTGAGTTTTACTGATACAAGATTGTCTGTACTTTTTTAAGCTTTGCTCTCTGTACAGCAGAAAATACTGTATATGAACAGTTTACTTATCAGACTTCAAGAGCATGTGTTATAGATTTACTGGTTACCTGCATGTGTTTTTTAACTGGATGTTTCTGTATTATAATCTTGTTGTTTGAACTTTGATGTTTGATCCTCAATGTTTGAACACATTTGACTCATTTTTGATAATGAAGTGTTCTACAGTATATACGAGACATTAAAGTTTCCTCACAACTGTGTGGGGGGAAAAAACTGCCTATCTTTTTTCTCTCACTATCACTTATCACATTTAGACAGAGGAACAGTAAACCACTAATCAAGCAGTGGCCAAAGACACCACATGTCAGGATGAAATTTTGAGGAGTCAAAATTTTTTTCAATAATTCATATGACATTTAGAACATATTTCACTCACTTTAAACATCCCATAGCTTCAGTGGAGCGCTGGAACAAGTCAATAGAGAATATATATCTGATATATTTGCTCAGTGTGGAATGAAACACAACCTACAGCTTATGGATGTTAAAATGAGACAGTGTAGCTTTCGGAGGAAGAAATAACTTCAGTACATTGAATACACATAAATATTCTGATGTTACAGAGTCAAGTCACTGACTTTATTACTTATCCACTTGTCCTACTGTTGCAGTAGCTTTTAGTATTTACCATCATCACACATGTGCGTCATTTGTGGCCACAATAGGAGTAGTTGAGCAAAAGTTACATGTTCTCTCAGTAACGGGTTAACAGAATAATTCAGCATAATTCTGACAAAATATATAGAAATAAGTATAGAAATAAGTTACTCCAGTTGAGTGAGATTTAATTTACAGGCTACTGCCACCTGCTGGAGAAAAGATGGTATCATTCTGAAAAGCTATTTTCAAGACTTAAAGGACAGGTTTGCAATTTGTCAAGTCTTTCTTAAAACATCGGTCAGGTGTCCATTTGTGAAAGATCATTGAATAAGCTTTTGCCTGCTGTAATCATTCCTCCAGGTCATATTGTTCAGACTGTAGCTTTGGAAGATATCCTCCTGATTTATCTAACTCAGACCACTGAAGCCTCGTATAAGCTTCAGATAAACTCTGGAATATATTCTTGCACAGAACATTTCCATTGGAAGTGCATTAGGAAGGGATTTCTTATTGTCTAGTATGAACAGAAGGAATGATTACAAAAGTAAAGACTGTTTTAAGGTTCAAAAGGGCACCTGACTGTTGGTTTAGTTAAGAGATTGTGAACCAATCCTTTAAAATGGCACAAAAAGTTTGGTGTAATTAATAATGATTTCTGATCATTTACATTTTGTTTACACAGTGTGTTTATGACATACAGTATAGATTCCTTCATTTGC
Source organism: Holacanthus passer (assembly GCA_025331565.1). Taxonomy (NCBI): domain Eukaryota; kingdom Metazoa; phylum Chordata; class Actinopteri; family Pomacanthidae; genus Holacanthus; species Holacanthus passer. The sequence goes on from JAFREQ010000136.1 coordinate 457,743, forward strand.
TAATTTTATTTTTTATCTGCAGACCATCACATGCTGGATGCACTTCCTGCTTTTGTGTCTGTGTTGCCACTATGAGATCGAGCCTGCTGCGTGTAAACCTGCATGGATGTTGCCGCAGTTCCCCTGTGATGTCACAGCCTACAACACGTCTTGGGTCGTATTTGACTGTAAAGGGCGTCATCTGCATAAAGTACCTTATGGGATAACCAGTAATGCAACTGAGCTCAACTTATCAGAGAATCTCATTAATAATATTTCAGCTCATTCATTTTCGAACCTGCTGAATTTGACTCGACTCAATCTCAACTGGGCAAACAAAAGTGACGCACTGATGATTGCTGCGAATGCTTTTAAAAATCTGACGAAACTGTATGAACTGAGACTGAGTGGCAATTGTCTGAATGAAATTCCCAGAAATCTCCCTCTCAGTGTGCAAATCCTTGAGCTAAACAATAACAAGATTGTGTCATTGGACAAGAGGAGCCTTGCTGGCTTAACAAATGTGACACATTTATGGTTATCGAGAAACTGCTACCACTGGAATCCTTGTTGGAAATCTGTTACGATTACGGACGACAGTTTTAGAGGTATGACCAAACTCCAGTCTATGGACTTGTCCTTTAACAACTTAACTCAAGTTCCCAAGGGGTTGCCCCAGTCATTACTCAGGTTAAAGCTGGGTTCTAACAGAATACAGCACATATCTGAAGATGATTTTCTTGGGTTACAAAATTTAAAAGTCCTAAAAATACAAGGAAACTGCCCAAGATGTCAAAATGCTCCATATCCTTGTGTTCCTTGCCAAAACATTTCTCTTGGCATCCATCCAAATGCATTTCACAGTGTGACACAGCTTGAGATACTGAACCTAGGAGGAAACTCCCTGAACCACCTGAATCCTTCCTGGTTCGAGAAGCTAAACAAGCTTAAACAATTACTCCTGGCATTTAACTTTTTGTTAAAACCAATTACAGAGGAGGCAACATTTCTAAGATACCTTCCCAGGCTAGAAAAAATCGATCTCTCATTCAACTTTGCTCTCAAGTACTATCCTACAACACTAAATCTTTCAAAAGAGTTTTCAAATCTTGTGTCGCTTAGAACTTTCCATTTGGAGGGTTTGGTCTTCCAGAATATTGAACCAGACACACTCAGACCTCTGTACCAGCTCAAAAATCTGTCTGCACTAAATTTAGGGACTAACTTCATTATTCACTCTGATTCCACCATATTCAGCAAATTTTCCCACCTGAAAATGATATACCTTGCAGAAAACAGGCTGTATCCCATTCCTACGAAAAGCCCCCCACATCCGAGTGAGGGATACAATCAAAGGTCAGACCTTTCTATTTCACCGCTCATAAAACCCCATCCAAAAGATTTCACTTATGAGATATCACACAGCCTGGTCAAGCAAGAGTGCTTTGACTCTGGACGAGTGCTAATCCTCAGCTCAAACAATCTGTTCTTCATTTCTCCAAAGCAATTCGAGGGCTATGGAAATATTGCATGTCTCAACCTCTCAGGAAATGGATTTTCAGCAGCACTTAATGGAACAGAGTTCTCCTTGCTGCCTAATCTGACGTATCTGGACCTGTCTTTCAATAAGATTGATCTGGCCTATGACCACGCCTTTAAAGAACTGGAGAAGCTGCAAGTACTAGACCTCAGTCACAATCCTCACTACTTTAATGCATTCGGGATAACGCTTAATTTAAATTTTACAAAAAACCTGCCTGTCCTGAGAGTCCTGAATATGAGTCATAACTCCATTTCCACATTAACGACAAAACAGATGTACAGCAAATCATTAACAGAGCTTCAGTTTACAAATAATCACCTAGGGACTCTTTGGAAAGTAAGAGATGGCTCCTATGTGAAACTTTTTACTAATCTCACTAATTTGACAATTTTGGACATATCCCACAACAAAATTGCAAAGATTCCAGACAACATTTATCAATATTTGCCACGTAAGCTCACCAGACTACACCTAAGTCACAACTCACTTACTGATTTTACATGGGACAATCTCAAGTTTTTCTGTCAACTTCAAATTTTAGACCTCAGCTTCAACTCTTTGCTTAATGTGACAGGTATGAACTCACACGTCACCCACAATTTGACGTTTCTCGACTTGAGTCATAATCACATTTTCCACTTGGACAATGGATTTTTAAAGGGTGCAAAAAGCCTTACGGCTCTTAGCCTTAGCTACAACAAGCTGACCACCATCAATCAATCCACCTTCCAACTGAGGGCCGAGAATCAGATTAAGACTTTATTCTTGCAGAAGAATCCATTCCAGTGTACCTGCGATTTATTAGATTTCATTCTGTGGATTGAAAAGAGTGATGTAAAGATTCCTCGTCTGACCACCGAGGTGACATGTGACACACCAACAAACCAGAAGGGTCAAGCTCTGATATACTTTGACATTAAACAGTGTGTGAACGACAGTCAGGCATTCTTGATCTACATTCTCACAAATTCCTTCATTATTCTTTTTATGTTTGTGACAACAGTTGCTCACTTATTTTACTGGGATGCTTCTTATGTCCTACACTATATGAAAGCCAAGCTGAAGGGATATAGCACCTTGAACTCACCAGACAGTGTTTATGATGTCTTTGTGACTTACGACACCAGAGATCCACATGTTTCAGAGTGGGTGATGAGGAATCTGCGAGTGAAACTGGAAGAGGAAGGAGAGAAGCATCTTCCTCTGTGTCTGGAGGAGAGGGATTGGCCCCCTGGAGTCCCGCTGGTGGATAACCTCACTCAGAGCATCCGATACAGTCGCAAGACCCTGTTTGTGTTGACGGAGGGCTATGTCAAGACCGGGGTTTTCAAGCTGGCCATGTATCTGGCCCACCAAAGACTGCTTGATGAAAATGTTGATGTGATCGTGCTGCTGATGCTGGAGCCTGTGCTGCAGCACTCTCACTTCCTGCGCCTGAGGAGGAGGCTGTGTGGGAAAAGTGTCGTCGAGTGGCCGAGAACAGCTGCTGCAGAGCCCTGGTTTTGGCAAAACCTGAGGAGTGTGGTCAGAGTTGACAATCAGGCGATGTACAACAAGACTTATTCAAAGTACTTCACCAACAACTGAAGCAGCACTCTGGATTTAGGCCTGACTGGGAGGATTTGTAACTTTACTATGTATATTTATATGTAACTATGTGTACAATAATATTCTGGAGACTTGTTTTGAAATGATTGTTCTATATCAACACTGATGTGTTCCTTCACAACTTTTATCACTTTGTCTGGAGCTTAAAAGACGTTTTGTACAATTTGGAAAAATTGTTTGCTTATACAGTTGGTGAATGTGATGACAGTGTATAAATGGCTTAATCCTTTTAAAATCTGTGTGATTTTGTTTTGTTGATGTAGCTGTTTCCATCTGTTATCTGGTCTCCATCTAACCTAGAAAATATCTTTCAGGTCACAAATTCAACCAACAAATGGGCAAATTATTACAAGAACAAAAGCGTTTCATTATGTTCACTTGCAGTGAGACAAAACAAAGTCTCATGATGTTGCTGTGAAATACCCTCACCAGGAAGTTTATGATCTTAAGGGGGAAATTTCAGAGCTTTAAATGCATCACTTCCTTGTACATACTGTTTGCAGGAGTCACAGTGAGATAAGATAAGATATTCCTTTATTAGTCCCACAACGGGGAAAGTTAGATTCTAAATGAATCTAACTTTATTTTTAAATAAATTTCAAGTGTTTACTTACAGTTTTTTTTTTAAGTATTTTACAAAATACAAACAAACAAACAAACAACAAAACTCACAATGATATAAATTCTGACTCCACACTGTAGGTTTGTCTCCCGTCTCCTCCAATTTGCAGGTCCCCACCAACACTTCCTCATGAGAGCCCCCATTGCAGTACTTCCTGGTTATTACCTTGTCTGCCCGCAGGGTGTCGCCTCTGAGACAGTTTTAACAGCGTGCAAGTCAAACGTGTTAACTTACTGCCTCAGTCAGAAAACCACTTTATACCCAATGTTTTACTATTATTATTGACACGAACAAACACTTGGGACCCATGTGATGACAAAAGCTTATAAATGCAGGATTGATTTCATGCACCTGATGATAAAATATACTTGTCAAAATGTACCATGGTTCAGGTATATGCATTATTTGTCTTTTATCACGCTAAAAGCAAAAACATAGTTATATAAAAGCAGGTTTGAGAGACGGTGGGCGTGGCCTCTGAGACTCATTTGCATATTGCGCAGTATTTATTGCGGGACTGACGCTGGAGTCGTCACTGTTCCTCTGCGCCAACGAGACGAGCATCCTGCCGGTTCACTGACCGAAACCCTGGTGAGTGTGTCTCTGTCCATGCTTGAACCTCTCACAGTTTATTTCGTGCTCTTCGCTCAGTCTTGCATGAGTAAGACTCGGTTTTTTTTTAATAGCACAGTCTCTCCTCATGGTTTCATCACATCCTGCGTTAGTATCAGACGATGTCAGCTGTGCAGGATGTGTTCAAAGACACCGAGTTAGTCAGGAAATACTGAAAGTGTGATGTGCTTCAACAAAGAAATGATACATATAGACCGAGGAGCATCCTGTGACATTGTTGCTTTGTCTTCTGTGAAACTTAACAAATGCTACATGCTGTCAGTCACTTAAATAATATATCTGGTTCAACACCTTAAATTTAAAATTGTATGTGTCTTGCCTTTATTTTAAAGTGAGGTTTATTCGGGGGGGGGGCGTGCAGTATTTAAAGGCAGCCTGCTCATCTAGATTTGCCTAAAAGGGCGGTGGTCCCTGAACGGCACACGCTCTTTAACTGACACAAAGCTGATCTCAAGTCAGTCGCTGATAATAACGCAGGCACATGCGCTTTATTTTTGCGTGATTGTCACTGTCGTCCTCAGCCTTAGTCGTTATTTTTATATGAAAACCTGTATAATTGGCGCCCGCGTGATCAAGTGTTCTGATTGAAGTCAATTGGAAAACTGCATGATTTAAGTTCCTGGTTTTTTGGGATTTTTTTTTTTTTCAGAGCCTCTGCAGACATGGCTGACAAACCAGACGTCACAGAAGTCACAACCTTTGACAAGTCCAAGCTGAAGAAGACAGAGACCCAGGAGAAAAACCCATTGCCAACCAAAGAAAGTATGTGCTGCACCTCATGACCCTAATCCAGAACATTTAGTTGCTGTTGTCCACAATATTAGGAACTAATGATGCAACCTCTCTTCCTCCTCTTGCAGCCATCGAGCAGGAGAAAGCGGCATAATGCAGACCAGCTCTCCTATGCACTGTACATTCCGCAAGCCTTGCCTTTTTCCAACATGTTTTCCAAGTTGACGTACTTACAATTGACAAAACAATGGCTGTACAACCCCCCTCACTCACCTACCTAGATGTCCCTCTGTACAGTCAGGAAGTGTGGCTTGATGTCAGCATGGGTTCCTGGTCATCTGTTGCTGTGGCTGCATCCTCCAGTGTGGCGTTGAAGAGCAGGCGTGTCATGAAACAACCGAGGGACCTACACTTTATGATTCGTAGCCCTATTCTGGCCACTTGTGAATTCTAACAGCAAGCAGTTTTTGTAAAAAAAAAAAAAATCTGGAATGCACAAGTTAAATATGCAAAATAAAAAATGTAAATTGACTCTTTTGTCCTGTGGTTTTATACTTCTCACCTATTTGTGCACAACCACCTGAGCTCGAGCAGTTTTTGTAACAAAATTGGCCTTTAGTCTTGAGCGGCTTTGACAGCATGGAGCACTTTGTAGGCGTTGCATCAGTCTTTAGTGCCAGCACAGGAAAGTTACCAAGTGACCTAGAAAGTGCTGACAATCCTCACTGCTAAAGCTTGAACAGCTTGCTCCATTTTTAACACTGCTCCCACAGCAAAAGCTGTTTAGGTTTTTAGATTTGAGTAAATGACCATGTATTAAATCTCATGTGTGTCAGGGTCAAGATGAGAGCAATCCTGCATTTGTTGCTTCAAATGTCAAGGAAAATTACAGAAACCCTAGATCAGAAGTGGTTGCTGTCTTCAGGGCATGTATTTGCACAGGTGGTGACTAGTCTTTCAATAGACAATTGTCTCCAAACCACACAAGTATGTCTGTAGTGTGCCAGTGCGTTCACACACACCATGGGATGACTGTAGCTGAACAAGTCATAGGCTGTTCCAATATAATTTGACTGCAGAGGCAAACCTGTCCTTTGCATCATGCTTAGGAGAAAACACTTCACTTGGACCAGCCTTGCAGTCCTGTCTAATCCTGCACAGTGCACTCAAAAGTTTCTTCCTTGCAGCCACAGCAGGCCCATGTTGAGCCAACTCTGAGCAGGAGCACCTCCCTGCTCTGCCTCCAGCTGTAGCTACAGCGGCTTCCCACAGTGAGTCTGCAGAGAGGCAGTTCTTGAGATCCTCTCCTGCCTGACAAGACAGGTCTCATCTCCTCAAACAGACCTCAGGTGTTGGATTAGGGCGTGTCTCAGTTTCTTTTTTTCCTGTGTTGCAGAAATGGCCCAATTGATCGACTTTTTTAATGTTCACTTAGATCAGCAGCAGCAGCACTCAGAACTGCTTTAAAATACATGCTGTGTTGTATAAATGGTAGGTTATGTTGGGAACAATGAATTAGAGTGAGAATTACTCATGTCTGCTGTCAACCGGTGTGTCCTTTGACACCCTGTGGTGTAATCTGAGGTAGATGCTGAACGGCTTGTATCTGAACTAGGTTGAGCTGAGGTCATATATGTACACATAAAGACAGGAGCAGTACAGATCAGCCTCTGTTGCCAAAAGAGCTGTTTGCTGTGAAACAAAATGCTGATAAGAAAAAGGTTATTAAATGTGAAAAGGGAACACTTTGCTAACCAGGTGACAACGAATTTGCCAGTCCAGAACTATGATCATTACATAGTGTAGTAAAGTGAGTGACAGTGTAAGTGAGTGCTTTGAGCTAATAAAAGCCTTGGTCTTGGTGACGGCGAGGCTGCGCTATTTGGAGGCTGTCACCAAGAAAAAAAACTATTGAAAGAAGAAAAACAGAGAACCTGTTCTACCTCATTCTGCTGCACAGGGACAACAGCTGTATCTCATGTGGCGAGAGAGGGGGAGAGAGATTACGTAACTGCAATGGGTCTATAGACCGTAACAGCTGTGCTTTAACAACAACAATTGGCTCTGCTGAGGGATTGGCACAAGTTCACATTCATCCTCTTTCCCATGAGGCTGCGTTTAATCTAAAGTCGTTTTTAGCATGGGAAAAAAAGGACATGGTAGTTTTTTTTTTTTAATTTGCCCTTTCAAGAAGCACCAAAAGGCCACAGCATTTATTCTCTGACACACATCTGTGATGCCAGCCCCCCCACCCCCTACCCCTCGAAGCCCTCCACCATCCCTGTGTGCAGTCTGGTCACACAACAGCTCCTCAGTGCCCTGTAACAATGTGTGCTTTGGGGAAAACAGTAGCCAATACTACACATTACAAGACACTGTTGTCTCCTCTTACACTCTCTCCACACTTTGTTAAATGACATATTGAGACTCCGGCAGATTTGTTCTGGCAACCTGTGCAACGTGAACGCAGCTCAAGGCTTCAGCATCTCGCTCAAGATGCATCAAGAGGAGACATGTTGGAAAGATCAAACCTGGTCCCTCAGGTGTGCGGAGCAGGACATTAATATTAATATTTGCTGTTTTATTGTAGTGAGTTTTTACTAATGCTGATTTTATGCGTCTTCCCAGTCAAGACCCAATAACTGACCATGAAAAGGGATGCAAATGACACTGACATGACACTAAGGGTTGATTGTGGCGAACTTGGCTTGGGGCACCAAGAGGCCATCTGCCAGTGTTGTGACGGGCACCCTCTGGACCGGCTGTGGCTCGGACTGACTGCAGCCCACTACGAACACAGATGCCTCTGAGCCTGCCTGTGGCTCTGTACGAATGAAACCACACTGGGAGTGATGCTCCCCAAATGGGGCTTGAACTGTATATCAATAAAAAGGTGGTACAGTTATTTTGGCTCGGAAATAACTTTTGGATCCACCTATGATGTGACATGCAGGACGGTAACAGCGAAAGTGAGATTGGTATGATTCTGCTTTGTCGATGCAAATCAACCTGAATACAAATCAGTTTCTCATTTTTAAAACCAGCACAACACACAAAATAGAGTAAAGCTTAATAAACACACCTTAGTAATAGCAGAAAATTCATGTAACATCACGCCCTGACATTGTCCTTTTTTAACAGAAAATGCTAGGGGATGAAAACAAGTTGCTACAGGTTATTATTTGAACATGCAGAGGGAAGTGACCGGATCTCACAGCTGCCTGCAGCAGCATGGTGAAAGTCGTCTCTGCTCCTTCCTCATGTTCAGCCTAAAACATGAACGCCCTGTCCTCTGTTTCCATGGCAGCAGACAGGAGAATTTCGACACATGATCAGAGAGACTGCAGAACTGTTCAGAGCTCTGAATGCATTCGATTAACTGTATCAGGTTCATATCCATGCGAGCACTAGAATCACGAGTGCAAGGAGCAGTGGTTTCAGAAAATAGCTTGAGGACTTCTCAATCATTCAGGCTCCTCAACAATGCTTTAATGTTTTCTGGCATTTCTTCTGTCTCTTTGCTATGAAAATAAAGGGCTGTAGGCTGATCCGGTGAGAATAGCTGCAAGGTGAAGTAAATCAAGAAAAACTCCCCACTGAACTATTTTCTCTTGTTGTTTCACACTGTGCAGGTCGACACAAATGCTTGACACTCTTGACACTCTCCGGGAAAATTGTCGACCTGTCTAAGCATGTTTTTCACGTCTGGGCACAGCTTTGCATTTTTTTAGGCAGGTATGTATGCACCAAAAAAATACATGTTGTTGAGCAATGTAGCCAATATGTTGTGCTCTAATGGAAAAATCGAATGCATTATTGTGACATATCACAGCTCCAGCATGTTCATTACAGCCAGCCAGCACAACACTGTTGTGAATGCCAACAGTTAAAATGACTTGATGAAAGATTTGTGAATACTTTAAGAGATATGAAACATGTTTTGGTTTCTGGTAAATGTGCAACAAGGATTTTCAAAAGCTATGTTTGTCTACAGGAAAATGTTTCCATGTCTATCACTTTGAATGGGGAAGGAAAAGCTTGCATCAAGCACTACGCAGCTCTTGACTTTTGTGTTATTTTTATAAGTGTTTTTTTTCTGGCAGAAAGTTATATTTCAACCCATGGGCACATGTCTGTTTCCTGAAAGTATAACAGAAGACATGATATAAATAATTAAACCGTTCTTTATTTAGAAGTCAGTTTAAAACAAATCCTAATGGCACCAAATGGGTGTGTCTAGTTATCTGCTTTGTTCACAGGCTGAGAATAACAGAACAGAGTAATAGCAGAATAATCACAAAGATTCATAGATACATTAAGAAACATTATGGATTATGAATGTAGCTCATTTGTTGTACAGAAGCATAAAAACAGAAGCATAAAAACTTCTTTGGAGTTTATCAAATACACACTTACACAAATTCACAGTGAAATTCTTCAAGGTAATAAAATCTGTCAGTGTGTTTAAGGTCTGCTCCATTTTCACCATTAATCATAGGTGTGATAAAAAGCTGGAGCTGGGACAAAGTTGTTCACTCGTCTGTATAAGGAGGTTCAGCGTCTTTATGTTCCTAATTCAGAGTCCACCAAGGAAAGGACAATTCATCTTTGTCTTCTTTATCATAGCCACGGTGGGAAAAAGCAGCGCAGCTATTGTGTGATAGGTAGACACAAAAGCTGAGGGTGTGAGCCGGCCAATCCAGCGACACACCATAATGGTTGCTATGTGTGACAAAGAAACTCCCAGAAACGTGCCTTGTGCTATACTTGAGATTTGTGGCAGAGGGGAGATATCTATCCATCTGGCTAACAAACTGATCCCTCAGCAGAGATGCACAAATATTCATCTGTGTGCAGATTTTAACAGGGATCTCTCGAACAGCTTTGCAGCTATTTAAAATCTAATACAGCTATTTGAAACCTGATTAACAGAGCAAATACAAAGGCAGAGCTGCCTGACCTGTTTCTTATTCTCTGTGGGCTGTTAACCTCTGCTTAGAGGAATGATCAGCAAACACCTACCCCGGAGAGAATGCACCTTGCATTTATGGTGTCACTCCTACAGACTTAAACAACAAAGGTGGCATCCAAAAGGGTTTGTGGGTCATCATGTGAAAAACGAGCGCTGAAGAAGAAGTAGATAAAATGGGAATCACAAATTCTCAGAGGAGCTAAAAAGCACCAGAAGGAGGATTGTTTTCTTAACGTAACATGATATAACAAGAATAGAATCGGATACAGGAGGCACTCAAAATAAAGTAAATACAGGGAAGCATTTTAAACTCAGATGTATCTCCCACACAATCACAGGCACTTGATCCGGATTTGCAGGATGTGTCAGCTGTAAAAACAGTCTGGCACTCAGCTGTCTGCTTTTTCCAGATGTGCATTGGAGACTGAAAAGTGTGAAATAACTGAACGTGCCAACCAACAGTCTTGAAAGCCGTATGACAACACAGAGACGCAGACAAACTGAAGCGAAAAAGAGGAACAAATAAAACTAGTGAAACTAAACTACAGGCAGGGAAGTAGCTAGAATTTCAGAAACACTGAGGTCATGAGTCCAAATTCCTTGAGCACAGCCTAAAACACAAAGAATACAAGAATACAAATTATATCTTGATCTATCCATAAACTGTTTTTTCTCCCTTAATTGTGGTGCAAATGTTTCTCTACACTGCCAGGTATGCACTACTGGAATAAATGCAAACCATCAGCCACACATACTAATGTCTCATTTTAAGAGACCCTTCTTACAGAAAAGGCTTTGATGTGAACACACACTGGAGCATCGTACAGAGCTCAACATTCATACAAGGAAGTGAGAAAAGTTACGGGGTTGGTTCCACAAAGGCAACTTTATTCCAAGAAGAAAGAGCTCACTACTTCTTTGGCTTGCTGGACTGGATTTTTGCAATCTGATTAGCTAGGCAGATGTGACCCGAGCGTGCTGACGGAGACGCGGTGTAGCGTGATTCAATGCGACATGTGCATGCAACCTCTCAGCCAGAAGAGTCACCCTGGTGAGCTCAGTAGCTCACCAGCTGTGAGTCTGGCAAACCAAATGCCCCCCCCCCCCTCCTCTTCAACACCAACGTCCTCATGTACAGTATATGTGTATCAGCGGGAAGAATTCACAGCTTTAACTTCAGGACTAAAAGCTGGTTCGCACAAGCAGAATAACAAGTGCAATGTGAGGGCTGCACATAACGGTGATCATGTGACACAAAGAGACGAGACACGAGAGGAGAAAGTGTGAAGTGAGACGCCAGTGTGCATGCGATTCAAGAGGAGATTGTGTGGCAATAATCTTGTAATGGAGGCACTGGAAGTGAGTGTTTTAGGCCGTCAGGCAGAAACAGCAGATAGTCGGACGAGCTGCCTTTAAGCTGTCGGCTGAGCAGAGTATCTGACATCTACAGTCAAGAATGACAAGAGCGATTTAGAGAGGAGTAGACTCTTGAGATGAGCCTTCGAGTGACTGATCCATGTTTCGGTACATTTTATGCAGAACTATGAAAATCAGTACTATGACAAATAAGCATATTGTATATAAATGGACTGCTTTTATACAGAGCTTTTCCAGTCTGAGCAACCACTCAAAGCACTTTACAACACAACCCAGCATTCACTTAAACATTTACAAACTGGTGGCGCATACACACAACTGAAACCACTGACCTTCTGACCTTCTAACCCTCCCTCCTGAGCCACAGCCAAGCTGAGAGAGCTGTAATGTGTTTGAAAGGTAGAACTAAAAAAATGCAAACATTGAGGTGTACATGCAGTAATATCAGGCTTTGTCCTTCTGTCTCAGAGTAAGACGTCCTTTACCTTGGTAGCCCATTATAAATGAATGATACACTCAGTTACAAAGGCAATCGGCAGATGAATTAAGATATGGAGCCAGAGCTTTTTTTATTTGATGGCTTTAATCTAGTGCAGTTGTCTCTTCTATGGTGTCTTTTTTAGATCAATCTTTTGTTTACCACATTAGGTGGATGATGCTTTCTCACAGTCACAGTTTTAGCCACAGCAGTTTCCTTTTGAGACAAGACTAAGTGTCTCTATCTGTCCAGAGTGTAGACTAAAGTTGAGTTTGAAGCCCAGAACATCATGCATTAAGTCAGACTTCCACATTTCTGAAGAAAGCATCTCTGTGATAGCAAACCGCTCAGAAAGAGGACACAAGATAAAATGACAATCCATGACATGAAAGATTTCTGACATTTCCCATGAATAATAGGACAGGGCATTGATACATCACTGTTGTCATTGTTGTTATTGGACACAAAGAACCAAAGCTCCACTAATGATGTTGCCCTGCAGTTAAGTGCATGTAGCTTGTGTACATCATCATACCAGAGCAGGATAATGCTCTTGACAAATCCTCAGAGCTCCACGATGTGTCGACTTCTCCTCCTCCCACTTGCGCAGTCACACTGATGTTTCTCTAACTTACAGCGCGGCTTTCTAGACCGCTTATTACAGTGTCTGCACGGGATTATCATTTCTCTGAGACGCTATATAAGAACCTTTCTGAGAACATATTGTGTGCCAGTTTAAATCACTTGTGTTGGTATTTGATACTGGTCCTGCAATAGCCCTTAAGATGGCAAAAAGCTAAATATTATCACTGTTTGATACACCAGTGTTGTTACAGCTGTTACATTTCTTACTTTGTGCCATTTACAGTGTTTCTGTATGTTGCAGGAGCTCATTTGAAAATTCATCTGAACGCAGAAGTTTTAAAGATGTGTAACAGGATGTGGTTAAAGAGCTGCAGTGTCGTACTGTAGAAGCAAAGCTGTGCAGTTAAGTGAACTGTGCTAAAGGACTCACAGCATATACAGACTGAAATAGTGTTCAAATAAAACTTAGTTTGCTGATCTGATTCTTCATTTGCTGAATTATTTGTGAGTCAGCATTCCAGGAAGAGAAGAGGATCATTGTATTCATAAATGTAACTGATGTTGTAGATAAGCATCGTAACATCAAAAAAATATCCTTATATGTAAGTTTCACATGCGCTCAGAAGCTGCCGAGGCCTGTGAACACTTCTGTATTCTGTTCACATAAGATGTAGGTAAATAAGGAGGTGTGTGCGGAGGCTTAAAGTCTCTTAAATTGATGTCATCAGGATGTTACTGTGTGTGCCAAGATTTTACACCGCTGGTCATATGATCATCGGTATAAACTGCCATGAAATGTCGGGCAGTGGTCAGGAACATTTCGTGCCAGTTGCACAATGTACACAGCAGCGTGATTAATGTGTTAGTAAAGTCTAACTAAAGCAGCACACATTATACATCTGGCACATGAAAGTGTGCTGCAGGAGTCATTTTGTATATTTTGAGAAGTGGTGATGCTGACGAATTTTATTTTAAGTAACATGTATGTGACTGAAACATGTGTTTAGTTTTCGTGTGGGTTGTTGTACAAGCATGTACAAGGCCTGCATGAGGGCTGTATTAAATCATTTGAATGTTTCTTTGTTTTTTAGTTTTCACCACTATCCACAGTGGTTCAGAGTAAGGTTAGCTGAAAGTAGATAGCTCTTCTGACAGAAGCACACTAAGCCTTTTGGTGGATTCAGACAGCTTGATGAAAACCGTCTGAGGAATGTGCTTAGCTATCAATCCTGGCCACATACAGCATGTCTCAACAGTATATTGGCCAAATGCAGGGGTTTATATGTTGATACTTTGTACAGGCTTGCAGCTATGTTTTGCACAAACTCCCATTACATGTAATGTGTTCTGCAACTGTGTTCGCAGTATGTCTAAAAAGCTCGCTGCAGAACAAAGCAACTAAAGCCATGGCATTCAGATTTGGTCTGAGAACGGTTTGATCGCCCCTTAATTAATGTGGATAAGCACTTGGGGATGTGTGTGTGAGGCTTGAAGCGGGTCTGTGGAAGCCGTCGAGACAAAGCCTGCTTCTGGTTTTTGAACTGTAATTTCCGACTTCTGCTATTTATGACATTTTCTCTCTTCCTTTTGTGGCAGGCTGCTTCTGCGTCATGCTGTGCACCGCTACAGAGGAACATGGAGGTGTAACATACAAGCCTCATTCCTGCCTGTCCAGATCTTTATGCACTTATGAAGCTGAAAGTGCATGTCAAGTTAAATAATTGTTAGGGAATAAATCATACCTACACACAGTATGTATGCATGTAAACACCAAAACATACAATGCGCTTATATCTTACAGTATAATAATACATTGTATATGACCCCAAACAGTTCATTACTAGAATTTTTATATCCCTGTCTTTTGTGTGTCCCTGCAGCAATAGCTACAAAGCTCATCCTAACAAGAAACAGGAAATGAATTCTGGTTGTTTTCATTGTGCTGATAACCATACAAATCTGTAATAACAGCACAGACATTTTTAAACGTATCGTCAGGAGCCTATAAGCCCCACAGTGGCGCAGGCACATTAAAGCTCTTGTGCGCACACACGGTGAGAGTTAAAAGTGATACTGCAGCATGTCTTATCCTGTTAGGCATGCGGTTTACATGATCACTGCGCTGAGGTGAAGGGGATTCTCTTCTTGGAGTACATAGTTGTGTAATTATACCCAGCATGCACCTCCCCAGTTAAGAAGAATAAAGGGCAGTTTTAAACTCTGACCTTTGGGGTCTTGCCACTTTAAAAAGGTTAACTGGGAAATTGAACCCCTGCAGACATGAAAGAACAATGCAAATTGTGGCTACAGTATAAAACTGTATCATTGTGACAAGAGGCTTCATTATCACAATTACATGTTCTTTAATTATGGCTTTGATAGTAGAAACATGAACAAGTACGGTTCATATTACACGTAGAAAACATACAAAGGAAGTCATGGTTCCCAGAACTAATTAAACAAATCATGGCTGAAAAAACAAACTGTTGGCATGTGCACCGCCACAAGTAGCAATATAGTACAGCAAACATAACGGGTAAAGCAGGGCAGAGCATTAGTGACAAAAACAAGTTTTAAAAATGGTAAAGCTCCACCTCATCTGAAATGAGGTTAATAAAAGAGGCTGTTTAAAAGGGACATAGCTTTATGTATATAGTCATGTGGTAGGACGTGCACCAGGGAAGTTCCCCATTAAGATAAGATAAGATATTCCTTTTTTTAGTCCCACAATGGGGAAATTTGCAAATTAACACACAAGGCACAATTAAATAACAGACATGAAAAAAAATGGAAGTAAAAAAAAAAACATACTGCAACAGCTTCAGATATGTGAATACAGTATATGTGATAAATGGTGTGCGAGGTCTAGTCAGAATGAGCCATAAGACAACATCGTGTTAATTCATCACACAGACGATTGAAAAGTGAGCATTAATGCAGCAGACAAAGGTTGTTGTTGAGACTGTGGTACAACTATAGCAAAGCAACACAGGTGGTCCAGTGTTACATCAGTGAGGCTCCGTACATCACCAGCTCTGCAGCAGGGTGGGCAGCATAAGAGCTTTGTTTGCAACTGTGACAGATTTAATAGGCCCCTGAAATGTCTCTGACCAGGCAAGAGCATGAATAAATAACATCAACCCTCTTGAGATGTCTGGAGCTTCCCCATCAAGCCGCCCTCACAGCATGGCACAACCATGTCTGCTGCTGCATTGTTAATGAGAGGAGAACGGCGGGCGTCCAGCTGAGGCCTGAAGACTGCGTTTAGCCCGTCGCGCCCGTTCACGTCGAGGGGGCAAAAGTGTCTGTGTGATCTCGCAGACGGCCCGAATCCCCCAAGGTGCGTCTCTCTCTGGTCGCGCTGGGTTCAACCTCACTTAGCAGCAGCCTGTCATTGTGTAATCTGTGGGCAGCAGATGTTCCAGGAGGAGCACCTGGACGTATACGCCTGAATCACAGGAAGTTTCTGTTGGGTCACACAAAGGACAAAGCCATAAAATGACAACTATAAACACAAAAATTAAAAGTATCAGAGGTGAAGAGCACACTGAACTGAAGATGTCTTATTTTGAAGATTGAAGCTTTGAATCTAGATTTGTCTCCAACATTGTCACCCAAAATTGAAATGAAAGCCATAGCCTTTAGAAATTTGGCTGCCCCAAAAACTTCAGTCAAATTAGACAACAGTCTCCAAATGTATTTAAACACGCTACCTCGAACGGCCCACCACAGTGCCTCTGATGAGTAGTGGCCCATTTTCATCGCAGTTGGCATACTCTGCAGTGCATTCATTGCTCATTTCATCTCCCATTCAGAGCAGGATGTGGTTGTGTACACACATCACTTTCAAAATAACTTCTCAACAGCCCTGTCTCTCCTTTTATAGTAAAAGCCCTGCTCATGTGGTAGAGGCCTCGGTGCGGGCCTCTGAGTGGATGAATGTGTGTGCCCACGTAAGGGCCACTAATTTCTTTAAAAAGGAGCATGTGTCCTGCAAGGCGGTGGGGATGGTGATGTGGTTACTGGAGACTGCTAATCCCAGTATCAGCTGCCTTATCAAATTATCACTTTATCGACTCGTGCCTGCAAGCTTGGAGTCGATTTAAGTGAGAGGAGAGTACTGGCCTGAGTTAATGCCAGGAAGTGGGGAGCCACACTTCCTGAAGGTGCCTCAACAAAGAGCTTTACAACTTGCTGCCAGTTTTAAGGAGACAGAGAAACAAGAGCATATATATTTCTAGGTCATATGTGAAAAAGAATAAGTGAGGTAAGTCTAGATCTAACAAATACCCTGAAGAAAACAGCAAAGTAAACCACTCAGCCATGAATAACCACCTCTCTTTATAATGTGCCTCAACCTGTACTCTCACTCAGGATATGATGGCGTTCACTTCAGTCAATGCAAAATAGACACACAGGAACCTGCGGTGAGAGAAAAGAGACACGAGCGCACAACAAATCACCACTGCTGGTAAAATTCCACTGACAAACAGCTGAGATTTCTGTCCGGATCTATGCAGAACACATTAAATCAAATTACATGTCAGACCTGCTGTGACAAAACATATCTGCAATTCAGGCGATAGAACAGATGGATTTTGTCATTATGAAGTTGAAACTCATTTTACATGAAGATTACAGGCAAAGTGTTTAGCAACACATGGCCTTTTGTCTGCCTCTG
This sequence comes from Holacanthus passer, assembly GCA_025331565.1. Lineage (NCBI taxonomy): Eukaryota > Metazoa > Chordata > Actinopteri > Pomacanthidae > Holacanthus > Holacanthus passer. Next base: position 474,953 of record JAFREQ010000136.1, read on the forward strand.
GGTTCTTAGCATGTGTTGGCAAGTGCTGTACTATGTCTCCCCCTGCTGGACGAAAAATAAAAGCCACAGACACCTCTGTGGTCTTTGAGAGAGAATATATTTACACTAGGTTCAAAGTAGACTCTGAATTTATACTACGCAGATATTAATGGTAAATTATATACACTTGTAATGTTAAAATAAAAAAATGGTACTGTAACTGTACTGGCACTAAAATACAGCTAAATTCGTCATTCCAGACTTTTGTAAAATACATACTGTAAAACCAACAGTGCTTCATAACTACCACAAATTATACAATGCTTGTTTTTCAGTCATTTGAAATATATTCATATATATCTGCAGGGAATATTTTGAAAGTGATTTGCTCACGGAAAGGTCACTGAGCTGGTCAGAAATGGCCCAAAAGCCAAAAAGGTGCACAGAAATTTCTTTTGATGAAAGTTGGAACCCTTGGCTAAATGTTTTCTGCTGGGCAGAAGATGGTGCTGTTGTTGTTAGAATAACAGCTTCATCAGATTCCCCCAACACCTACCACAGCACCTAGTCCAGCCAACATACAGTAGCAGCAGCAAGGAAACAGCTCTAATGGTCTGCATGGCCTGCATGCTTGAGATGTCAGTCATATAGAGTCAGGTTGCAGACTAGAAATGGGACACACAGGGAAATGTGTGTGTATGTGTGTGCGTTATTTAGTGGAGCACAGGAGCTCTTCCTGTTGACATCGAGCAACAACTGACATGTGGACTAATTATTGGAGAAAGTACTACCCATGATTCTAGAAAGTAGTTGCTGTACATAATGTCATGCACTGGACTGTACGCAAAAATGAAAAATAACAGTGTATAGAAAACAACAACACAAAGCCATCATTCATTCTATCATTCTATCACTTTCCATAATTATTTGCTCTAAACCAAACCAAACACAGTATTTGTCAAAAAAGATTCTAAGTGTTGCTACAATGTAAAAATGCATTGAAAGGTTAAAAAAGCTGCCGACATGTAAAAAAAAGGTTTTTTTGTCAAAAATATTGTGAAAATGCTCTTGTGAAAATTCCTCCAAATGATTAAATTTATTTAAAAATACACTGTGATCCTGCTAAAACATGTCTTGTGTGAATAACAAAACTAATGTCAGATGATTTCCATTTAGCAGCTTCAGTTTCAGGGTCCTGGTTTTGTTCATGCTGGCTCACTGTCACACTGTCATGACTTACTGGGACATTTGAATACAACAGAGCAGTCATTAATGTTATTAGTAATGTAATAATCTGCCGTGGTTGGTTTGTTCTCCTACAATTTTTGCTCCCTTGAATTTCTTATCTCAAAGCCCTAAAGTGCCAATCATCATATTCAGTTCTTAAAGTAGACATTCATTTGACCCAGATTATCCACCGCACTTGGAGTTAAACACAAAGTTGATTTGGCGTCAGATGTCACATGTTCAAAATACTTTTCTTTTTCTTCCAAGCACCTTTCAATTACACTGCACATAACTACAACCTAACTCTAACAACTAGGTGGTCCACATGGACAAACCACTTGGAACCACGTGGCCAACTAAGCTCTCCAAAAGTAGTATGGTTACGCCTCAGAAAGTAAAACTACTTGGACTGTGGTCATGGTAACTAAACAATGCAGTTAAGCTATGATGGACTAAAGACTTAAGGAGAAGGTTTGACAATGTCGTGCTAATTGTCACTGTCCACGGGGTTTGCTAGAATATTTGCTCCCCTATCAAGAAGTATTACTTTCTGCCAACACCACCACTCAGTGCTGCATATTTGTGGCTGCCGCTGCTTACTTCCCAGCAACCAAACTTCCACCTCCCAAGTGTTCTTGTGGATAATCATTTAGGAATGGCTGCATGTGGATTCGGCAAACTGAGTTCATCTTAATTGCTGTTGTGTATCCGGAGTGTGTGTGAGCTTAAAATCACATCTATGCGGCATGGATTTGATGAGCCACACACAAACTCTAACATCTATCATTTTTGCAATAAATGGGTGCAACAATGGCGCGAGTGCAGACTGAATTTGTTTTGACCTCACACTGTTTTAAAAAAAATGAGATAAAATGAGCATTTAATGAGCCGAGACATTTCTACTTCCTGACAAGAGGACGTCTGTCAAAATAATCACACACTTGTGTTGTTGACCTCATCTGCAGTGTTTGACTGCAGACTCAAATCTTCATTTTGGACAGACATGCGATGTGTAAACTAATCAAGAGCAGAAATGACCTCAGTCATGCAAACATGGGATTTTAACAACAAATGTAAAATGAATCCTGATGCTCCCACAGAAACATCACCTGTCCCTTTCTGAGGGTGCAGGAGACCAGGACCAGATGTTGGAGCTGACTTTGAAAGCGTCAAAACTCATTAAACGTTTTTTATGGCTGAACTTGGAGTTGTGTTGTGAGCATGTGAGAGAGAGAGCAAAGCTTTATGTGCTACCTGTGAGAAAGACATCAAAGAGCACCAGAGCTGCTAATGACAGGCCTATGCATGTCTGAGTTCCACAATTAGCTGATACAGCTAACTATCACCCCCACCCCCACCCCCCAAAAGACAAACAAAAAAAATACTGCATGGGGAGGCCATCCAGCAACACGTACAATTAAAGCTCATGTCATCCTAGAAAAGACTCAACATAAGATCAATAGGCTGCACTGCATTTGGCATCTGCACAATAGTATGACTTTTCCTACTGGTGATCCACAGGAGGACTTCCATCTGGTCTTGTATAGGGTTTCAGAGAAGAGAGAAGTACCCCCAAACCTAATCCCCACCCCCCTCACAAACCCACTCCTACCTCCAAAAGTCACAACCTATCCCTCACCACGCAGTGTCATTTCAGTGTCAACCCACCTCTGGAATTTCAGAGAAGAGGAAGCAAATTATGGGACAGAGAGTAGAGGTGCAGCATTGAAGAGAGTGAGAGAGAGATTTCCCCCCCCACCCCCGGAGGAGACTTTGACTTTGTGCTCTGGAAATAAGTGAAATCCGACGTGCCTTGTGCAACTAAGACCTGCTCCTGTCTGAGCAGTTTAATGAGCGTAAGCCCCCAGGAGGAATAGTCAGAGCTCTCAGCAGCCAAAGTCAGCCCCGTGGGAAACAAAGCTCTCCGGCTGCTCACGGTCACAGACATGCAGCCGCTCACCTTTGTCGGTGCTCTTTTCCTCCTGCTCCACATCTCCTCTGGGATTGCAGAAGCTCACAGGTAAGTCGATGAACTACAGCAACAGAGGGTTCAATGTGTGTGTTTCAACCCTGAGACCCGCAGCAGGTGTAAATTTTACTTGGAATTACTCAAGTCAAGAAATGAAAAGACCTTCAAGGATCATGTCAGATAGATTTCTATGGATTATAAAGTCTTTTATCACATTGCAATGACTCTGAAATGCACCAATAACAAAGCAAAAGTGTCACCAACAGTATTGGCTAATATATCATTTGGCCCACTTACTTCCATCATAACTGCTAGTTCCTCCACATACTTTCATTTTAAGGGGAGTTTAATGAGTGGCATGACCCCCGCTTATTCTGCACTGAATTATGTGCTTTAAATCTTTACTGGGAAAACTGTTGTTTTTAGCTGGTATGTGCACACTGCCGGCCCAGCCAGCACAGGACAGTGTGTCTGCTAAATGTGGCACAGCAACTGTTAATAAATGAAGAGCACCTGTCACGCTTAGAAGCCCCTCTCCTGTGAGCTATTCTGGTTGATTTCTATCAAGGCTCAGATTCCTCCAGTCCCTCTGGAGCCGAGGCTGCTTATAGGATGCTACATCTGTGACACCTAAACATCTGGGATATTAGAGTTATATGGCACTGAGCTTAAAAGTAGATTTGATGCCGAGAGCTGCAAAGTCAGATTTGGGATGTGTGAGATTCTGACATGAATTTACTTAATTGCAAAGTCCTTAAAATAATGGCATCTTAACATCTTAACTGAATTTACAGGTTAAAAATAACACATGTGCAATATAATCTATACGTACTGCCGCTTATTTTAAATGCAATGCTGACTTGTTGACTGCAACTGGGAATAACTTTACACTAGATTCTCATGTGACTCCTGAAATTGGAGTCAGGTGAAGATCAAGGTGAAGTTAAAAAAAAAAAGGAGGACATATGGTTGCGCAGACAGTATCAATGTGCAACACAGGAAGTGTCTGATTAGTGTGTTTTTCCCCATCTCTAGTCTACATCCTGTCAGCTGGCTGTTGCTCCACAGGGAGCCCCACTTTTATCACTCAGTGAGCCCGTGAGGGGACACTTTATTTAAGTTGTTTGTTTTTTCAAACAACTACCATTGGGACCAAAATTAGAAGAAAAGGATGGCTGAAAAATCTATAAAAATATATCTATAAAAATAACAGAAACCTCATTGTCATTATTGTGATAAGATTTTGCTTGAAGGCCAAATTTGCTATCTGATGTTCATTCACTTACTAGAGTGGGCTATAAATTTTGCTAAGACAGTGAAATTACACATCTTCCCCTCTACACTTCTCTTGCTCTACAAAGGCACTACCGACAAGTCCTTACTGGAAACCAAGCCGGTGTGTGTCGCTATGGCAGGAGACTGGAGTGCTGCTATGGCTGGAAGAAAAACAGCAAAGGACAGTGTGAGGGTAAGATTGATTCACAAACTGGTTTATAAAATATTTAATAATGAATATACATAGTGTATAGTATTCATTTAATATCCATCTATTGGTGGTAATTCCAGTTTACACTTAATGATTCTTGAATGAGCATATTTTGAGAGAAAGAGATTCTAAATTTACTGCCACAAAACAGAGCGTCCTAACAACTGTTATTCTTCTCATGAAAGCTATTTTCCTAACCCAGAAAATGTGGAGGAAATGACAGGCTAGATTAGAAAACCTTGCCTGCATAATAGAAACGTGTGGTTTGACTGTAATCCATCACTCTCAAACCGCTAATATTTCTGGTGGTATTCTCTCCATGTTAAATGTTTTACCAGCTCAGTGTGAGCACGGCTGCAAGCACGGGGAGTGTGTTGGCCCCAACAAATGCAAGTGTCTGCCAGGATACACCGGAAAGACGTGCACTCAAGGTGGGTATTCGGGGTCGGGGAAGAGGGTCTGGAAAACATGGGTCAAACTGGGTACGGGATAATCTAATTTCAATCTGATGACTCACTTGATAAGCTTTAGGTATGTTCTACTTCAAGCAAATCTTTATCACTTTATCACAGTTTTTAAGGTTTTAGAAAAGAAGGTGTTTGAAAAAATGAGGGTGACTCTTGTTTCTAGATCTGAACGAGTGTGGCCTGAAGCCTCGTCCCTGTGAGCATCGCTGCATGAACAGCTATGGAAGTTACAAGTGCTACTGTCTCAACGGTTACACCTTAATGCCTGATGGATCTTGTGCCAGTGAGTAATGTCATTCTACTGTCTGTAAAAACTCTAAGTAGAAAAACATGAAAACAGTTAACAAGTTTGCACATTTATATGTTTAATGTGTGTTCTATGGCTTTGTGTCCGTGCATGTAGATTCCAGGACATGCTCTCTTGCTCACTGTCAGTACGGTTGTGAGGAAGTTCAGGGCGAGATTCGCTGCCTCTGCCCATCTGCAGGGCTGCAACTTGGGCAAGATGAGAGGACTTGTGTAGGTGAGCAACCACACTCATGCAATAATATTATATACAGAGTGATTGAGTGTTTTTAAGCATATGGTGTCATGCAAGGAAACCCTATGTCACATATGATTAGAGACCGCCGTAAGCATGTAAGGAGAGTAAAAAATCAGATGGAGCAATAGCTCTTCTCCAAATAAGAAATACAGAGTGAGAAGCTATTGACTTTGGCTTGTTTCTGTTTCATGAATTTGGAGTTTTTGTACAGCGGAACAATTCTGTAATCATTCTATTATGTGGCTTTTGCATGCTTGGCCTGTAAATCACATGGATGCAATTAAGTTATATTTCTTCCCACAAAACTGCTTGAGCATCGACAGAGCCAGTTTGACATTTTGATCACACCAGGGAAGTAGTATAATAGTTCTGGACCATTAAAATTCAGGATTGTCATGGATATAACACAGACAGACATCGAGGTACTGTACAGCGGAAGTACACTTTACTGTTTTTCCCAGATGTACTGTATCATAACTTAACCCTTACAGACACATATCTACTGTATCCATCGTGAAAGTATAAAGTAGTTTCTAATAATAATAAAGTAAAAATTTAAACCTGAGCTAAAGATGAAGTAGCAATCTTTCAGTCTGCACTCAATACAACAGATGTCTGACTGGCTGCAGGCCAAGACTTTTAGTTGCTGACCACAAATAGAAACCTGACAATATGCATACTGGTAGATAAATATAAGTAAAGTAACATACTGATATGTCTGAAATGATTGTGTCTACAGCAATAGGATGACTGCTATGACTATTTGGTACCTTATCAAGTTCAAAAGCATCATTAATGGTGATGTTACTATTAGCTAAAAAACCTTCTTGTACATATGTCTTTCTGCTAAGTAGTTCATTGCATCCACAAAAATATCAGTAGCTAAGTTACCACACTGCTTCCTGTCTGGCCAGGCGCCACATCAAACACAAATTAGCAGCGATGGCAAATGGGAAGCCAGTGAGGGATCATGATCGCCAGGATGATGTAATGCACTCAGTACAACAAAGACAGTGAAGCTCCCTGTTGGCAGATGGAAAAGAGCTGCTGATGAATCCATGTGAATGAGCGAATGAGAGGAAGCACAAGGTTGTCTATACCTGGACAGTGAAAATTGCAAGACAGTTTTTTATAATGGCAAGACGATTGACGCAATATTGCCTAATGTGGTTTTCATCATAAGCCTTTTAATTTTTCCCGTTTTCTTTCCCTGCAGATATTGATGAATGTGTAACTGGGAAGAACCTCTGCCCATACAACAGACAGTGTGTGAACACCTTCGGCAGTTACTACTGCAAGTGCCAGGAGGGCTACGACCTGAAATACGTTGACGGCAAATATGACTGTGTAGGTAAGGTATACGAGTTTATTACGGGGGAATCATTTGCGATCAATTCTGCTCCTGAAGGTACAAATAGGCTTCTTCCAATTCCAGACCATGATGAGTGTGCAAGTGGCACCCACAAGTGCAGCCACCATGCTGACTGTCTGAACACTCGAGGATCCTACAAGTGCAGGTGCAAGTCTGGCTTCAGAGGCAATGGCTTTGAATGCTCTGGTGAGACCCGAGAACTGCTACACAGAATTGTGAATCAATTCATTTTAGGGATGCTTTTTGATATGAGATAGAATTTATCAAATAAAGCCATTCACAATAGATTTCTAAAACCCATTTCTCAGGCCTTTTCCAGGTGAGAGTAGCCGGTAGCCCGGACAGGTCAGGAGCAGTTTTACGGCCACATATTTCATTTGGACTCTTTAAACATCAGCAAACAACAGTCCTGCCAAGGCTAGTTTCCTGCTTTCCGACTCCACTCCTCTTTACAGATGTTAGCAAGAGAGCGCCACAGATTGAAAACACACCTGTGTAAATATGACATTGAACATTAGCCAACCATCTGAAGAAGAAGGAGAAAGACAGGTTAGGCTGTATTCTTTGAACCAGGCCCAGATAGTAACAGGTGAAGCCTCGCCTAGCCAGATGACATCAGGAGAAGAGGTCAGGGGTTTCAGCGTGAATGAGATGAGATGAGATGCCTTTATTTTTTTTGTAGTCAAGCCGTTTTATCAGAGGTCGTGGGATGGAGACAAAGGCAGTGCAGATGATTTCCTCAATGGTGAGATTGTGTGGAATCCAAGACCCTGCTTCAGCTGTTCGCTCCCCGTCCTGCAACCCCATTCACTCCCTGCTCTTTCCTACTTTCAAGAACACCTCCTCAAACTCTTTCCCTTGCTCATGGCTGGAAATGTATTGATATGAGAGCTGAAATCCTCAGCATGGCCCTTAATGTTCAGAATGTATGTTAGAAAAATTGCTTCGGTGAATGTCGCTGTAGTGCTTCACCTGCATGGAGTAAGTAGATCAAGAGCAGCAGCTGCAAAATACATGACAACAAACGCATCTGAAACCTGGTAAAATACTGCATCTTCCACTCATGATTGCGGTTCCACATGTCCGATCTGATTCCTCTTCCTGCCTGTAGCCATCCCAGACTCCCAAGTGAGGCCCGCGATCCTGGGAGGCAAGCTGAACAATGAGGACATCAAAAATGTTATTCCTGAACCCGTGGCGACGCCACCCCCGAAGGTCCGCCAGCAGCCTTTCGACTATGACGGCGAGGTCTACATTGGCGCCCAGACCGAGGAGAGACAGGAGGACGACTTTCCTGAGGAAGAAGAGGAGGAGGAGGAAGAGGAAGACAACCAGCTCAATCCAAGAGGAGATGTTTTCAGTAAGCTTCCTTTCCTTTGGCTCCTTTGCAGTAGTTCTGTTTCTGGCAATCTGGGTGGTCCACAATCTATTATCCATACACAGACTAAACAAACCCAGTGTGTTTCTACAGTGATTGTGCTCTTGGGTTTACACAGCATCTGAATACAATTATCGATTTCTAAGTAGGCAGAGAAATAAATATAGATTAGCAGGTCAGGTCTAAGAGCTTGATCTGAGAGAAAAGGGGCTTGTTGCTTCATGTCCCCTGTCGACCTCAGGCTCCTCCGAGACCTGTATAACTCTTCTTCTTTGTTGGGCTCTTTTTAGTGAGCATGCTAAGACACATTGTTTAGTCAGAGATGTCCTCAAGCATTATCACTGTCATGTTCTTTATCGCCATAAAAATATGGTCACTAACCCTAAGATTCTTTCAAGTCTAAGCTGATATTTTTTAAAACTCTTTCATAAAATTAAACCATTGGCTAAGACACATAAAACAAATGAAGATCAATCAAAGGTCAATATATTGATTACGAGACAGGATGGCTTCTGGCACTTGTTATCCACACTGGAGTCGTGTGTATACGTGCACATTCTGCCAACAAATTCAATTGCTTTCATCACATAAAAAGTGAGGAGTGGGCAGTGTGGTCATGCAGTGGTATGCGCCTCAGTGAGAAGCCCCATAAATGAGGTTACCTTTCACCACTGATCTTGATCTTTATGGAAACACCCGAGTCTGTGTAAGAACTCAGATAGCAAGAGGAGACAGGCCCCGAGACATCCATCACCTCCGGGGAGGAATTTTACTCTGTTGGCATGTGAGAGCCCAGGGATACAACTCATCCCGGGCCTGCTTCCCATCTCCTGGGAGGAGGGTGAGGAGGGGAGGGAGGTTGCGAAGCCTCCAAGCCTTTTATTATGTTTTCCCCAAAACAGCTGTTGTGCAAACAGACTTGACTCCTAGTAGGAAAGTCTGTCATCAGCACTCTAGACCCTTCTAACACCCGTCCACTCCGGCTGAGCAGGTTCAATAACCCCAGCTGTCACTGAGTCGCTTCAAGAGCTTTAAAATACTTGGGGGGTTGTATCCTAGAGTTGTAGATCCATCTGAAGACGTGAGTGATAGCAGGGCAGGTCTACACCTGTTGGTTAAAAGACCCTTTCTGGCTTTTGTTTCATTGTGGAAAATCTCTTTGCTGCATAATTTTGCAATGTTTTTTTTAAGATCACATATTGTTAGAGGAATTCATAGACAAAAAGTTCTTTGTCATTATTATGAGGTAAAATTCAAGGGGCAGATTTTATCAGCGTAATTGTGATACACTTGTGTCTGCTTTTACTCATTTACTGATTATTACATTTAGCTGAAATAGGATGCATTCAGATGCATGCTCGTTAGGTACACCTTGCTAAAACTAATATACTAAAACAGTCCTGCAATCTTCCTGTGAGCTTCAGTTTTTGTTGAAACTCAACATTCTTTACGAATGCACACTGATTTTTTTTCTTCTTTATTGTCTAAATGCAGTATCAGAGGACTTTGAATCAGTGTTTGGCCCAGCCACAGAAGTCAAAGAAATCCAAATAACACCGGTTCAGGAAGGTAATCAAATATCTGTTTATGCTCCACTGTTATATAATGACTGTTTATGTGACTAGATTGCAAATGTATTCCTGTTGTTTTACCCTCTAGAGTTTATCATGGATTGCAACTTTGATCAGGGAGCATGTGAGTGGGTCCAAGAAAAGACTGATGACATGGACTGGAGTGTAGCCTACCATGATCATGGTAACAGAATTATTAACACATTTCTTGGTTGTTTTTTTAAAAGATCCATTTAGTTTCTTGTTTCTTCCTGTTTTCTTAACCTATAAGTGCCACATACTCCTTCAGGTGCTGAGTACTACATGGCCCTGAGCGGGCTTGTAGGGGACCAGGACGATGTAGCCAAGCTGAAGTTGCTCCTCAGTGACCGGGCCCAGCAGGGCAGCTTCTGCCTCACCTTTGACTACCATGTCGTGGGCCATAATGTGGGAACTCTCAGGGTGCTGCTGGACAACAACGCTTACCCAGTGTGGGAGCAGAGCCGAAGCAGAGACCAGGGCTGGCAGACAGAGCTCCTCACTGTGGCCTGGAAAGAGGAGGCCCCACAATCTGTGAGTCATGTTCTTGTTTTATAAGACACATTATGGACAGATGGTTGTCAAACTAGTGCAGTAGCTGCTAATAATAATAATAATAACAATAATAATATCTGTGATCCCTGTGATGCCAAAGGAGGCTGAACATCACAAATGTGTCATGAGTCTATGCAGTACTTATGTGATCAGCTATGATTGACTTTTTCTATTAAATTTATTAATTTGTTTATTATTAATTTGGGTCACAGTATGTTTGAAATACAACCCCCATATCCTAACCTACCCTAAAGATGCAATGGTACCAATGAATGTCTTTCAGATTGTCTTTGAAGCCCAGCGTGGGAAAGGTGTTGGAGGAGAGATTGGGCTGGACAATGTTGTTCTGACCTCAGGGCCCTGTCAAGACCTCCACCCCGGATTTACAATTTGAAAAATTTGCTCTAACTGACACATGTCAAAGATTCCTGTTTCCTGTTCGTATTACGGTCTCTTCCCTGTGGAGGTTCTTAATGTTTTCTAGCAGTTTCACCACAGGATATCCACATAAGCGTACAGACACATGTTCTCAAGGGAAGATTGTGTAAAATCGGTGCATGCATGTTTACTTCATCACTATGCTGCTACATCAAGACATCCAGTTACATTCTTTGGCGTGATAATTCAAAACAGCCTCTTACGATACCTTAAATCAGATCTCAGGAATACGTGGAAATGCTAACTTTGTCTGTTAGTTAGGTTTAACAGTATTGTGCTTAGTCCTTTGTTGTGTATGTGATAGTGCATTGCTGAAGTTAACAGAAAATAATCTCTGATATGTAATGTGAATTCCTAGGTGAATTATTATCTGACATTCAATCTTAGATGAATAACTTTTTTGAAGGCTGGTTAGTTTAAATGATCAAAAGTATCAGTGCATATCTGCTGTAAATTTTGCTTTCATATTATACTGTACTACTGCATTAAATCTGTTTTTTTTTTTCTAACTCTGTCTGTCCACCATTCTTTTTACCCCCCACATACTGTATAATTGTTGGGTGTCTAGTCTTGAGCATGTCACCTACTGTGGGTTTCTGCAAACAGAAATCAGTCATCACCTTGACTAATGGTGGTATCATATGCTAGTGTTACAGGGTGGACAAAATCCAAGGTAAGATGTTAGTATGGAGGTAATTTTAGGAAATTCAGTCTGCAGACTAAAGAACCACCACCACAAATGAATCATACATTTATGGATGCCACAGCTGGTATTTTATCACAGAAAATACTTGCGGTATTCAGTAACATCCAACTTGAATGAGAAAAGCATGCTTTCATGATTATATAGAAATCCACATCAAAAAGGGGAACAGAAGATTGTTTTGTCTGACAACCTCAGAAACAGCTGGTGAATGACAGTGTATGTCTGGCTAGCAAAACTATAAAAAGGAGCAGCTTTTTTAGAACTTTTTGAGTATTTTTGTATGGTGTTATTTGGTGCAAAATTCATTTGATACCTGCAGTGCACAGCTCAGTATAAATCTGCTTGCAATGCACATACACAGTTTTGCAGCTGGGACGAAGGCAGCTCAATGTCGCTCTCTGGTGGCTGTGTGTGCATAATACAGAAAAGCAGAGTTAATTGGTGTATTAGACGAATAAAAGTCTCGCTTGGTATAACAGTAAATTATCTTTTCAATAAGATAAGGTATGATGTGAATTGCAGTGTATATATAAGTTTTCTGGGCCTGACTCGTTACCTCTGCGCTCGTTGGTTGTTCCGGTCACATGACCCGAGTCAGTCAGTCAGTCAGTGTAGCGCTATCCTGTTAGCAGCTAGCTCCGTTAGCACCGAGACGTTCACCGGAGTCCGCCAGGAAACGGTGCGACCTGACGTAATCTCAAGCCACGCCAAGGCCGGGAGCTGTCAGAAGATATGCATTAATATCATTTCAGTCATTTCGTGTTGTATTTCTCCTTCACTCCGCGGCGGTCTGGCTTCAACTGTCAGGTACGTTACTAGCAATCCTGCCTGCTAATAAACTCGAGCTAGCTAATTTAGTATATTTCATTAAGCTAACCGCAGCTGTGTTCTGTTGTTTTCCTTTTTTACGTTAGCCTAGCTTAGCTAGCACTTGGCTAGCTGAAAAAAAAACTACTCATACCCTCTCTGCTAGCATGTTAATGTTAGAGCTGTATGTTATATGTCACAAGCTATATCTTTATAACCCGTTAAAGCGTATTGAACATTTGGTATCAGATTATGGTTTGTTGAACTCGGGCTGCTCGGCAGTAACTGCTGCTCTGGGTCATCTGTTTATCAGGAAACTGATTGCTTGTCACTTTGTTCCAGCTGGTTGAACGTTTCCTACATGGCTGCTCACATCAACATTAAACAGAGGAGCATGTGACCGAGGACCAGGGTCTGCAGCACATGATCTGGAAAAGTGGAGGAGGCTAAAATCAACTAGGGGTGAGAAACAAAACATTCACCTAATTGATTCTGCAGTGAAATGCAAAGTGGAACTTAGTTACAGTATTTTATGTCAAACTAATATAAAATATAAATAAAATAAAATATCTTTTGCACATTACATCTCTCTATTAGGTAAATTATTTCCAAGCTGTCCATCAGGAGTGAATAGCCATGACAACAAAGACATCCCTGCTGAAAGTCATTCTGCTGGGTGATGGAGGTGTAGGAAAAAGCTCCCTCATGAATCGTTATGTCACCAACAAGTTTGATGCACACCTTTTCCACACTATTGGCGTGGAGTTCCTCAATAAGGAACTGGAGGTAGACGGCCACCAGGTTACCCTACAGATCTGGGACACGGCTGGCCAGGAGCGCTTCCGCAGCCTAAGGACTCCTTTCTATCGTGGCTCTGACTGCTGCTTGCTCACCTTCAGTGTAGATGACAACCAGAGTTTTCTCAACTTAGGCAACTGGAAGAAGGAGTTTATCTACTATGCAGATGTCAAGGAGCCGGAGAAGTTCCCGTTCGTAGTGTTGGGCAACAAAGTGGACGTGACAGAGAGGCAGGTATCTACTGAGGAGGCTCAGCAGTGGTGCCAGGAGAACGGCGATTACCCATATTATGAGACCAGTGCCAAGGATGCCACCAACGTAGCAGTGGCCTTTGAGGAGGCAGTGCGCAGAGTGTTGGCAATGGATGAAAGAACGGACCACCTCATCCCCACAGACACAGTCAAGCTCCACAGAAAGCCTCGCTCTGCTGCCACTTGCTGTTCATAACATCCCAGGAGTTCTCGCCAACATTCATATGCTGTAATGCCTGTTATGTGATGAGGCTGTAGGTGCACAATGCTGTACTGACATGTTATTTAAACAAATGACGCTACTCGCTTTTTGATTTGTTCTACTGTTGATGGTTTAATAATGCTAACAGTTGGACTTCTGTTTTGAAGAGAGTGAGAGGAAACACTAGATTGACCCCTGTCTGATTACACATAAACATGAAATCACTGAATCACTCACTCAGTCTGCCACAGTTCAAAAGTCAGGCTTTGGAGGTGTAACAGAAAACCAAATTATTTTGTGTTGGCCCAGGACCACCTGTGTGGAACTAAAAATATATCATAACAAAACAGATGTTTGAAAAGTTTCACTTCCCTCTCCATTCTGTGACTCTTAAAATGTGTGTGTAGGTGTGTACTACCTAGGGAGTGTGATTATCAGATTGTTTCTGAACTTTACTCCCAAATATAACAATACAGATAGAGTGATGACCTATATGTTTGTATTCAGAAAATAACAGCATAATAATATATACAGCCCAATAACCTTATTTCAGAGAATGAAGTAGCTAAGGCACTACTCTGTAACTAACAAATTGAGGCTTGTCGTGATTATTGCACCTTTAGTTCTTGTTTGTGCACATTCTGCATAGTGAATAGATGATGTGCTGGAAGCACTGAGGGACAAGATCCCTAACAGAAGTTAAACATTAAAGCAAAGATAACATGCATGGCATATCGTGTTTTTAAGTTTCTGGAAATGTTTGTATTTTTTAAACACTTTTTACCTTTAAAATCATTGAATATTTCCTTGAGGACAGTGTAATGAAACAGCAGCCATGATTGAGTAAACAGTTTTCCTCATTATTGGGTATACTGTTTTAGATAATGTTTTTTTATCTTTAAAACACTCATCATTTTTATATTTTTAGTTGAAGATCTTTCCCCATTGCTTAATATTCAAAATGGTGAACCATTCATTTACATTACTGTTTCTGATTCAGATTTCATTCATATTCAAAGATGTACTACTGGTATGCCAAATGATAAATAAACCCCCTGAGAACTGTCTCTTAAAGCATGTTTTGTAGCCTGTAAACTTGGCTTATTATCCCTTGGTTTGAACTAAAATGATGTCAGCGTTCTGCTGTGCTTTCTAACCATTGCAATGATATAATGGCCAAACTGGTAGATAACATCAAGTTATTATGCAAGTATGAAAGTCTAATGCTGATAATCAACATATACACAGTAACCACACCCACAGGCCACCTCATGCAAGATGTCAAGAAACAAACATCACCTCAAAAACTGTCAGACAAGAAAATTTTTATAGAAAAATCCATCTGTGTTGAATACATTTACATGTGTTAAACAGGAAAGGACAAACATATAGACATCAAACAACTGTGTTAGGAATATATACAACAAATAGATGAGATGCACACAAATCTTTGTGCATGTGAAGTGTTTAACTCAGGAGATGCTTCTTTCCAAGAAACTGTACTTTCCTCTCAAAAGCTGTAGAGCGGATTGGTGCATTGATTTCATAGAATGGATTCATTGCAAACTGGAAGACAGAATAAATGATTGAGTCAAACACTGAAGGAAAAAAAGTTACCTTTTGCCAAGTTATTCCAATTATATGAAAGACAACTTACCTTAATGTATAAATCATATACATCATTAAAAAAGTTTTTGATTCCATCTTCTTGTCGCACATCGTGCAGCATGATGAATCTTATATGTGCGGCAAATGATTAAAGAAAATAATACCACATCGATAAATTCTTTGATTATGACTACAAGATGTCAACAATGTGCCTGACTTCAAAAAAATAATCATATTACATTCCAAACTAACATGTTAGATAATGGCACTTGGGCTACAGCTAACAATTACTTAACAATCTGTGTAATCTATATAATGGCAAAAAATAACAAATGTCCATCACAACTTCCCAAAGCCTAAGGTGACCTCTTCAAATTGTGTTTTGTTCCACCAACAGTACAAGCTCAAAGATATTCAATTTACAAGGATAAAAAAAACAGAAAAGCAGCAAGCCGTCATTTATAAGAAGGTGGATTGAGAGAATCTTTGGAATTTTTTTCTTGATAAATGACTAAATGCATCAAAACTGTTGGTTAAATTTCTGCCAATTAACTACTTGTTTTAGTTATCTTTTATTAATGCATTATTGTATCTAAATTAAATATTTAGACCTGTAAAATTAGTTTATTAAACATGATATATTAGCCATGTAGACTTTTATGCCTGTCTCTTTTTTCCAGCATGGCAATATTTTTTATCAATTTTGTGAATGTGATGTGACCACAATTAATTAAAAAAAAAAAAAGCTTAGTCTGCAACAAAGTATTCTGTGAGGGAATAAAAAGGGAAGAATCAAATGGACTAGAAAAAAAGGATATGTCCTGCAGTGACAAAGGCAGACACAAACCACTCGTTGAACTTGTCCACAGTTTTCAAGTACATATTGTTGGACAGCCACATGTTCTCATCCACCAGATCCAGGGCTGCGTGTGCAATGAACTGGTTCAGGTGACGATGGTCATCCTGTGGTCAATGAAACAAGTCTTATCAAACAAGTTCATAAATTAACAGACATCATTATTTTCTACAAATAACTGTAACAGCCATGAAGTAGCTACCATTAAAGTCAGTTCAGTGTGGTCACATGCTTCATTGGCTATATATCCTGACGGGGATATGATACGATGACAGACTGAGCTGCACCGGAATGAAAGCTGGAATTACTAATAAAACCATGTTACCTTTGATTCAGGCTTCCCAGATGGCAAGAACTCCATCTCAAACACAGGATTGTCTTGATGACCAACCATGACAAAATAAAAACTTCCAGACATCGTTTACCCTTCTTCTTAGCAAAACGTATATGTCCTGAAAACAATTCAAACCAAACGTTATAGGTTGAACAATGTAATCTCTCTAAATATCAGTGTCAATATCACCCGAATGATTGTGAACCTTTAGGCTAGCAAGCTAACGTTAGCCGCAGCGCTTTACAGACGTTTTGTGTCGTTTAAGCCTTTAAGCTATTATTGCGAGACAAAATCAAACATATTACGACTGGAAATATTATAAAAATGCACCGTAAGCACAAGAAGGAAAGAGTATTACTTTTATACAACTGCCGTTTGTTTACCTGGCAATCTAGCTTCCTGGAGAGCTGCGAGCAGAGTCGCAAAAAGATGACGTCATAGTCATATGCCAAATATATTTGTCAGTTATCGGCTGTAAAACTTATCGGCGGCAACTTTTTTTGGCTTAGCTTCATATAAATCATAGTGCAATTAAAAATCGGATAAATTATGAATTAATA
Source organism: Holacanthus passer (assembly GCA_025331565.1). NCBI lineage: Eukaryota > Metazoa > Chordata > Actinopteri > Pomacanthidae > Holacanthus > Holacanthus passer. The sequence goes on from JAFREQ010000136.1 coordinate 492,079, forward strand.
ATAATAAAATGAATTGTTATTTTTTTCTAGTTACGTCATAACGGTGGGCCTCCCCGGAAGAAGAATTTCCGTTGACGGATTTAAATGTTCGAGTCGCACCTCATCGACAGGGACGCCGAGACGCTTTCTGGTCGTTAGGCTGGTAACAAGAGATCTTCTCTTTTTTTAGATACCTGTGATATCAGGTGTTAATAAGACAGAGTGATAACAACGTTACAGCTGGTAAAATACTGAGGTTTTGTTCTCCAGCTCGCTATGTTAGTTTTACCGTGCTGTTGTCTACTTTAGTTCCTCTCCTGTCAGGAGCTTCAAAACAAACACTCGACAGTTATGTCCTCGTCCAAAGAAGGCACGTTATCCCCGGATGAGCTGAGGAAAAGACTCTATCAGACTTTTAAAAACAAAGGAGTGCTCGATACTCTCAAAGTAAGTCATACTAATGAGGTTGCTGTTGTGCCCAAATCAACTCTACTAATCTGCAGGTTAGTAAGAGTTTGATCTTCATCCTTCTTGTTCTCTTTCATCTGGTTTAGACACAGCTGCGGAATCAGCTCATCCAGGAGTTAAAACACCCTCTTATGACTGGAGGAGAACCAGTTCCCAGACCAGTACCTGTGAAATCTGAACCCCTTTTGGCCTCAGCCTGTAACAGCATAGTGGCTGATCATCTCCGATCCTCTGGATATGAATACACCCTGTCTGTCTTCTATCCTGAAAGTGGCCTGTGCAAAGACAAGGTGAGCAGACACTGCATTTGTCTAAATTACTGTAGCTTAAGGTGTAAAGAACATTGTTGCTGATGGAGATTTTGGTCTCTGATGTGTTTTGGCAGGTTTGCACAAAAGGAGACCTTCTTCATCTTCTTAGGATTAGTACTGAATCAGCTCTTTACAGATCCCTGGTAATTACTTCTGCTATTTAGCTTGTAGAATACTGTTCCCTAAATGATGAGAAATAATAAATAAACACTGTTAGTAATAATAATGTTATTATTTTTAATGTTTTACAGTCCTCAAATAAAGATGATAAAGGTATGTATAGTATTCTGTTCATTTGAAATAAAACTGCTACTGCCCTCAAAGCCTGTGCCTGATATGTTTTCTCTTTGTCTATCAGGGTTCCTGATCAGCCTTCTAAAACAACTAACACACCATCATACTCACAACCTGTGCCATGATGCTGACACTCAGACAACCAGCATAGGCAGTTATGGAGAGTCTCTCGGTATGAAGATGAAGATGAACAATGTATTAAATTATATTCCCCACACATGCCTTTCAATGCACCGTTTTTAATGTTGTTTATCATCCACACACAGTTGAGAAGATGAAAATGATTGATAAGGAATATGAGAGCTTCAGTTACAGTGGGGACGGAGGGTTTTCGTTCCAATCCAAACTGGCTGCGTATAGAAAAGAAATTGATGCGCAGATGCAAGCAGAAATGAATACAAAGGTACATTTTTCTCTTTTTCTGTTTTTTAAGTTAACAAATCAAAAGTTGTATGAAGCACAGCTGCATTCTCATATCTGTAATACACAACATTTTAAAAAGTGTAAATGCTTTATGTTTAGTGCTTGTGTTAAATTTGTGACCATGTGGAGTTTTCCTGCTGGTCATGTGACCTCAACATTGTGTCTTTTGTTTCTGAAGATGCAACATTTTAAAGAGGTTGAAATTGCCAAGGTCAGGATGGAAGAAAAAGCAAACTTTCACAAGGAATTTGATAAGCTGAAGCAAGAGCTGGACAGAACTTATGAAATGAAGACAAAGGCATTGATGGATCGGGAGAAAAATGCCATCAACCGGTTACAAAAACAACAAGAGGTAGATTACTGTTACTGTAACCTCAGTCAGTCATTTTTTTAAAGCAACATAATGGCAGATTCCCGACATCACAGTATTCATTGGCATAATTTTCAATTGTTTAAATCTAATTGATGTTGTTATTTGTATTTCTCTTTTCTTGAGATTGAAGAAAAAAATGTGTACATGCAGAGACAATCAGTCCTGAAAGAAATTGAAACACTGCGGAACAGAGAAAATGAGCTGAGAATGAGAATGGAGGCTTTTGAAAAGTAAGATTTTTTTTTTTTTAACCTTTCATGTAAGTAAAGTGGTGCTGTGTTCTCCCATTGTGACCAATGGTTGACAGAGAATGTTGCTGTGTTTGTATGATAATAGGACTTGTCAAATTCAAGAGGAGAAGGTCAAGGCCACTGAAGAGCTGCTGAGGAGGAGAGAGCTGGCAGTGAAGACTATGGAGGACACATACGACCAAAGGCTGAAGAATGAACTTTCTAGGTATTTTAACATGTCTCATTTGTACAGTTTCTTTCTGGCTCACATTGTCACCACCAGGTAAACATATTCAGGTGGTCACATCGGATAAATTCTCTCCATCCTGTTAGTTCACTTTACCTTTCAAGTTTAGAGTATTTATCCTTTTTAGGGATATTGTCATTGTGTGACCAGAGGATGTCATTGTTTTATGCCTTAAAGTACAAACGGTATCCTGTTTGTGTAATGTACACTGAAGATGTGAAGTCTCTCAAAGTCTTCAGTCATTGATTTCATTCCACACAAAATGTTTGGCTCCAACTGTTCTGAATGCTGTCAGTGAGTCTCACAGTGAATTCTTGGTGAATGAATGTCATGAAATAAGTTGAAATTGGGTATATGCAGCTCCCAAAGTGTAAAAATGAATTTCTGTGTTAATGTGCATGTGTCAATCATTTATTACACATCAGAACTATGACTATGGAGTAACATACAATAGGAGACCTGATTGTCCACTTGACCAAATGACTGATTTCTTTAACAAGTCTTAACAGCTAGTTTGGTGTATTACTAAGGATGCATGGATTTTAGTTGATATAGTTTCAGAGTGCCTTTTGATTGTTGTTCTTATGTCTTCTTAAAATCAGGTATCAGCTTGAGTTGAAGGAGGAGTTTATCAAGAGAACAGAAACGCTAACCGAGAATGAGAACAGAAACAAAGGTAAGGATTTAGATTAATGCGAGATTACCGACTAGTCCGCTGTTTTGATTGTTTTCATGTTTTGATTGTGTTTGCTCTCTTTTTCATTTTTCAGTGGAAACTGCTCGTATCCAAAAGGAGTCAGCCGTAATTAATAGCAAATTAGAGGAGCAAAGTAGAGCGCGCTCAGAGCTGAGACGGCTGCAGGTAAACAACACAACTCATCCAGCAGTGTTAACTTCACCCTCTTCAACTGGCAATGGGCTTAATATTTCAGTCCTACTGAATAACTGAACTGTTGTATTCAGACAAAACTTTAAATCAGCCAGTGTAATGTGATTCTGTAATATTCAACATGAACAATGCCATTGATTGACTAAGCCTCCAGTTTCATTTTGCCTGCTCTTTTTATGTCTCTTCTGTTTTCTTCCAGGTGGAGCTGGACACAGCACAGCAGCAGATTTCTCTGCTGACTCAGCAAAAGGAGCTGTTAAGGGAAAGACTGGAGAACATGAGTGACTACCCCAGCTTGAAAAGAGAGAAAACAGAGCTGCAGGAGCAGCTGCGACTGCTCAAGAAACAGCTGGAGGAGGCCCAAGAGGAGAACCGGCTTCTCCATGCAGGTGAGGACTGGCTGCTGTTCCCACATCCCTCCAAGGAGTCATAGCATGCTGCAATTTTCCTGTCAAGTTTACCATGATAGAATGATAGAAACAGGCTTTTTTTTTGCCTGTAATAATGTACAACTGATCTTCTTCTTATAGCTAGTTTCTTATATTGCGCAAACTGTGAAAACCTGTACCTCAGAGTATTTCTAGTCTTTTTCATGACAGAGATAAATCCAGTTCCTGTGTTGCATTCAGAGTGCTTGAGTCTGTGCTCGTTGTTAGCTGTGGGAGATGCAGTGTACTGTGAAGCATTCATGTTAGTCTGTCCCACTGCTTCTGGCTCCACTGAGTCTTTTTGAATGTGTCTTGCCTGCCAATGTGGGTCCTCTGTGCAGTGTTTGTAGCTCTGCAGACAGCTCTCTAAAAAGGAACCAGTGAGGGAATGGGGATGAGAAGTGGGATGAAGGCGAGCAAAGAGCACAGTGAGCAGAGACAGAGGGCTCCCTTTACCCATGGCAGACAACCAAAATGTCCCCTCTCTCTGAGGGATACAGTATTGTTCCTGTTTGAGGATGGGGCAGGGGAGCAGTGGGCCTCTGTCCTCATTGCTAACAAAAGGCAGCAACTTGGTTCTAAGCCCTGCTTGCTATACTCTCATGCTGGTCAGATCCATACAGCCACTGTGCACTGGAGCACGTCAAAATGACACCTGAAATCAGAGCAGCCAAATGCTTTTTCATCAGATAGCTCTCCCACTGAAATAGATCCTGGACTGGCAGAAAAGCTGCACTTTGAGTTGATTTAGTTGATGTTTTGACTCTGATAACCCCTCTGTCAGATTTGGGCAAACCATCCAAAGAGCAGCTGGCCCTGCAGATGGAGCTACGGAGGCTGCAGAACGCTCGCAGGCTGGATGAGGAAGAGTTTGACAACCAGAAACAGGTGCTGCAGGCACAGCTCCAGAGTGAGGTCAGTCAAATCACAGTTTCTCGCTGAGTGTGGGAAACTATGTGGTCAGCTTTTTTTCCCCCTTTTCATCGTGAGATTTTTGTCTCGCAAACAATAAGTTCTCGTGCGGTGTCCTGTTGTGCAGGTGGAGCGGTGCGCTCAGCTCAACGCTCAGTTGACAGAGTGGGAGGAGAAGTCTCAGTGGATGACTAACCACATGGAGGACATTAAGATGCAGCTTCGCCAAACTCAACAAGGTACCCCGTGACTGGGCATGCATGTCTGCCACGTCATAGTGCCATTAGTCACTTCGATTCATGTGGGTTTCTGTATGCAGTTATGTATGATACAATTAGTGATGCATAACTTGTTTTGTAAACTTTATTTCTGCTTTTCATAAACTGGCTTCCTGTCGTGGATCATATTACTCTATTGACCAATAAATCTTACAAAAGAGGAAATATTTGGCAAAATTTAAAGACCTTTAAACACCTATTATTTCAATTACTATCATTATTATTAACAAAGAGAAAAACAAGAAAGGAAGCCATGTTACAGTAGTAGCTACCAGATCTTTGGTGAAAATGCATGTGAAGAGTACTTGGAAATTAGTTGTAGTAACTATTTGTGATCTGTGCTCTTAAATGGTGGTTGGTTTTCCGTAGTAGTGTTCAACTCTCCTCTTGTTTGCTTTTCCTTTTCTTTTCTCTTTCCCTGTTTTTTGTGTAATCCATGTGATGATGGCAGCTCTTGAAAATGAAGTGCTGCGTAATCCCAAGCCCTCTCTTGTTGATCGCTCAGTGCTGGAGCTAAGCGCTGACAAGCTGGTCCCCCCTGACATCTATGTGGACAGAGCTCTGCTGAGGGCCAGGGTGGGTTATGATGATGTTTGTGAAGCAGGTGGGCCCACACGAGGACACAAATTGCCTTGGAGAGACTCTCCAGACTCCGACATGGAGCTGGTGGCTGAAGCCAAGGCTCGGATCCAGGAGCTGCAGAAGGAGGCTGAAACACTGGAGGAAGCCTACAGGAACTACCAGCAGAGGGCAGTGCGCTCCACCATCTCACACATGCTTCCTCCAAGACCTCTTTCCCCACACAGAGCACATCCTTCACATCGCCCTGACTCTCCTCTAAGAAAACAAATCTCTCACCATCCACACCCCTACACACCCCACAAATCAAAGGTCTCACACAGACCACTGTCTCCACAAGCTACCAGAACCCCCTCCTCGGCCCCCTATGACACCAGGAATACCATACAACCTGCACAACCAAGAGTGACCTTCTCAGAAGACCATAACCAACCCCAGTTCACAGTTTTCACTGACCACAGTCTCCACTCATTGACTGAACCTCTGTTTCTAAGAGATGAACCCCCTCAGGATGGAAGCAGCCCTCCATCCAGACGTCTGTCCTCCACACCGCACTCTTCCTCCAGGAAAAAACTTCAAAGAGAGATTTCAGAAGGTACCTTTTTAAAAAAAAAAAAAAAAAAAAAAAAAGCTTTATCATGTGAAAACACTTCAAAGGGGATTAGGTGCACCAACCTCTTTTAACTGTCAAGAAATAAACAATTAATGGATGTTTCCAGCACTCATACACTGCACATTTAACACTCACTGTATAATGTTTTATTAATGTTCCATAACATAAAGTCAGCACACACCTTTTCATGTCAGTCTTTAGATTCTAATCTTTCTCCCATGATGGTATTGCCTAACATGAAGTCTTTGCCCCTCGATAGAAGCAGTTGTGTCTCCAATTATGTTCCCGGAGCTGCCGTCTGACAGACAGCTCCCTCGTGCCCCCCACGATGAGGTGGCGACCTCCGGTGACTTCTCCTCTGAGCTCAGTCCACCTCTGAGTCCTCAGCTCAAGAGCACAGCACGAGACCAGTCCAGGTACCATCTGGCATCGCTTTGGCAAGGACACATCATTTTTTATACACTTTCACGAAGAGATGGTGAATACTAATGCCCTCATGTCCCCACCCCATTTCTGCCAGTCCACCAAAGCTACAGCCTGTAGTCTCCAGCCTGGAGTCTTCACCACAGCCTGAGAAAATAAGCCTCGAAGATCTCACAGGGATTTTGTCAGGTACTGCAGCCTTTTTTCTGCTGATGTGAGACCCTGTTTGATACCTTCTTTATAGAGAAGCAAATGCAACATTTAAAGTACTGTTCTTTTATGTTGTTTTACTGTTATGGAGCTGATAAGCCATGCATTACATATATTTTACATGAAAGACTGCCGTGCGTTATGTCAGAGGTGCAAATGTAATCTACAACCTTGATTCCAAAAAAGTTGCAGCTCTGTGTAAAACATAAATAAAACAGAATGTGATCATTTGTTAATCCTTTCTGAGTTTGATGGCAGCAACATGTTTCAAACAAGATGGGACAGGAGCAACAATAGACTGTGAAAGTTATGGACTGATCCAAAAACACCTGTTTGGATCATTCCACAGGTAAACAGGTTCATTGGTAACAGGTGATAGTATCATGATTGGGTATGAAAGGTTCATCCTGGAAAGACTCAGTCGCTCACAAGCGAGGCTGGAGAGAGGTTCACCACTTTGTCAAACACATGATTGTAGAAAGGTGATTACTACATGGGCTCAGGAACAATTGATGTCGGTAAACACAGTTTGTTTGCAAATTTTTGCATTTTTCTGTTTACATTTTATACAGCATTTTAAAAATCATTGCATTTTTTCACACTTTTCTTAGTGATGCATTAATGTGAGTTAAAAAATCTTAGGTTTTTTTTGTTTTCATTATCATTAATTTAAACCAGCAGTACCAGTACCAAGATGGAGTATATCCGGTATCAAGGTTTTGGATTTTGGAAAGGCTGTTTTTTAATGAGTGTGTGACTGGCCTCCAAAGTGTCCTTTCAGTGGCCCTGCACAATGGTGAAGATGAAGGGCAGCTGATTATGTATTCTGTGCCGGTCCTCTGGCCCTGTTGCATTATGGTGGAGCATAAAAGATCTCTTTGTGCATGTCTCCCTCCAGAGCCCGGCCACATTCCAGAGCTTCTCCTGGACACTGCCGTCCCTCTCTCTGAGGAGGCCCCTGACGGCCCCACTGTCCCCCGCCCATCGGACCTCCCAGAAGACCCAATAGACTCGCAGGGCCAGGCGGGTGAGTCGTTAGTCCTCCATCACTGGTGCATAATCTCGGTTGACCCCAAATGACAAGAATGGCCACCTTCTACTGTACACCACCAGTCAGACTGGGTCATTCTCACATATTTCCCTCATGAACTGACCACTGATTTGACCAATCCATATGTTTTATAGAAGTCCCACAAACCTCAGGCGAATCTGCTAGGGGGGAAGACGATGACGACGATGAGGAGCAGAGATGGGAAAGAGAGCGAAGGGAAAGACAAGAACGAAGGCACAGGGAGCAAGAGGAAGCCAGAGAGAGGGAGCTGCAAGAACTTGAAAGACTAGAGAAAGAGATGGTAACGATTATCTCGCACCAAGTTCTTCTAAAACTCCTCTTTCCGATCCTCCTAATGAAATGAATACTGACAGTATCTATGTCTAACCAGCTTTTGCAAGATGTAGAGCAGCCAGGACGAGAAAAAGAGGAAGAAGAAATTGTAATCAATAAAGCAGGAGATGACGACCAGAAGCAAGAGGCAGATAATGACGGGGAGGAGCCTAAAGGTGAAAATCCACTGGAGAAATACATGAAGATGGTCCTGGAAGCAAGAGGGCAGCAGCATACACGGGTGAGTTACACACACATATGTCTGAGACTCCTGTAGAACTTTGTTTTGTGACTTGAATTATAGCAGCCACCCTGTGTGGGGTTGTTTTTTTCAGAGCCCTGGAAGAGAAGAAGCGGGACATACCAGCCCAGAGGCCAAGAGTTTGTCCGAGGAGAGAGACGAGAGGTAACTAAAAACTGTTGACTAAGCCAACATAATCGTCCTCCAAAAACATTTAATTTCTCTTGTGGTTTTTCATCTCCTGCTCTTTTTAATGTTGTTATTTGTTCTGGAATCATATTGGGATTAGTTCATTTAGAAATACTTTACTATTTTTGGTTTCAGCTTTTTTCTGTCCCTTGAGGCTTTCACTGATGAATTTGATTTTGTTTTCCCAGCATTGCAGCGTACTCGCACAAGGACGAAGATGACGATGATTTCTGGTGAGCTGGTTGTTCCAGAGTGCCATAATTAACTGATGGATTATACAAGCCTCTGTGGTTTTAAGTGGAATGTGTTTGTTTATATTTTAAGATTTAGTTTTTCAGTATGTATATTTGACACCCTTTTTTTTTTTTTTTTTTTACTGCACATGTATAAATAAATCATTGGATTGTTTTAATCCTTTTGGATTGATTGTGCACAACCATACAAGATATTGCCATCATACAAAAGAAAAAAATGCCACAACAGAGAGATGTTTGTCTCATTTTATTTTTATTTTCTTAAAAAGAGTCAACAGGCCAGTTGAGTAATGGCATTAAGGGGTTTCCAGTCAGACAGGATGCTGGATTTTTGTCCTCCTGGTGATTGATAGGTAGCCTTTATTATTTTTTTTTTTTTTTTGGTTCATTCAACAGGAAACACAGCATAGGGAGACAAGATGACATGTACATTAGCTTCATGTACATCTGTCACCTTCCTCCTTGGCCACTGTTCACCTGTGGCTATAAATCCTGCAGGAAACTACGCAGGTTTTGTACCACAATATCTCACAGATACTGTGTAAAACACTGGGCAGACAGTCACAGTGGCATTCATACTTTGGCTAAATTTACCATTTAGATTGCCAAACAATTTTATGAACGACTGGTGTTGCAACTAATTGTTATTTGAAAGTTAAGCATCAGTAATTGACGAGGAAGCCCTTGACATTCATAGAAAATACAGGTATACTATCGAGCAACATCATAATACAAGACTCATATACTTTTGACTTGAATAAAAGAATCTAAAAAAAACAGCTATATATAACTAATCAGCTACATGAAATGGATTAATTTGAGTTCAGTTAGAAAAAAAAGGAAACAGGCAAACACTGCCTACTACTGATGTCAGCATACACGACTGTACATCACGTGTGTCGCTGCAGAAACAGTTTTCTTCATGCAACAAAGAAACACATCAAGTTATCCCTGTAACTTAACTAGAATAGAAGTAAAAGATTACATGAGTAATTATGTCAGCATTATGACTGATGAATTGCACATCAAAAACGGGTGCAATTGTAAAAAAAAAATTAAGGACAAAAAATTAAGTGGTTCAAAAATCTTCAAAAATAAAACACTAAAAATCCTGACAAGTTTATATATTTCACACTTTTAAGTTCTTTATATCTGTCGGTGTTTCCATAGTACCATCGGACGTAGTTACACTTGTTTTATAAGATTTTTCAAAATCAAGTACATTTTGATCACATCTTACAATATATGATCCAATATCACAATAGATAATGGGCTAAAAAGCATTTTTGAGGGAACCAGAGAGCTCTCTTTGCTGGCAAGCCTTCATCTTTTTTTCCATTTGCATAAACGAATACATGGACCAAACTTTTAAGATATTAAATACATGAATATCCTTTTGTTTCATTGGCAGCAAGTTCACATCCAGCAAGCAAGTTATTCTTATGGCATAATGCATACAAATTCAATCCTATGATACTGTGACGTAGAGGAGCTCCTGATGTTTGTGTGTGCTTGGTTTGCTTTGCAGCTACCGTAATACATACTGTGTGTCTGAGGCATCTTCTTACAATCAAAATAGGACTCTTAAACTGTAGTTTTACAAGGGAGAAGCTGTTGTTTGTTCCAGTTAAATTGTTCCATAGGCTCGAGTGCACATCTGAGGTAGTGTTAACGTAGGCCATAAATGTTCTGAGTGATTTTAAAGTAGCTGTATAATGAAAATTAGAATCTAGAACCAATTATTAACACATAGATTATCACTAGGGTTAAGATTCAGAGAAATACTTGAACTAAGTATTTTACCTCTTTCCTCACTGCAAAGTCAAAGCACAACATCTTGTGGCGTGCCAGTCTTGTGTCAGTACATTATAAATTGATGCCATCTAGAAGTGGCACGCCGGCTCAGGTCGAATGTAAGGCCTTTCATGTCGTGTATAATTCATCTGCATTTTTGATTGGGGGGGAAAAAAAATAGAGCAAACAAATAAAATGTTACATTCCGTTGTGGAAAACTGGCCACCACAGCTCAAAAAATTAGAAAAGACAGAGCAAGACTGTAAAACAAACTGTCGTCGTTATGCGTTGTAGAAGAAATAGTGCAATGTCTCAAGCTTCACCAGCAGAAACTGGCTGTGAAAAGGGCGAGAGAAAATCAAACACTACATGAATATCAGAATTTCCCTTCAGAAAATATTAGAGAAAAAAAAACCCAAACAGCATAAATTAAATTTGGAGTAGCAGTTCCAAAACACTTGTTGGTGAGTTAGTGCAGAAAGCAGCACTGATGCATTAGTTTGTTAGGAGCCTGGTTAGTACTGCACAGCATCACAGCAGTTGGCAGGTTATTTTAGCTGAGCGTTGTCTTGGTCCAGAGGGGCCACAGTGGTTGGCCACAGTGTCTATGTGTCTGTGTCTGTATGTGTGTGTGTGTGTGTGCATGTGTGAGTAATATCCTTATGTGTAGGAATTGAGGCATTCCTTTGAGCGTGAGGTGATGTCCTGCAGCTCCCGCTCTTCCTTCATTTTGATGTCTTGGTAGGCATGCATTTGACTGGCATCCTTAAGGTAGGCCCAGTTTGCTGAGAGAATCATGAGGAAGTGGATCTGGAAGAGAAGGGTGAGGTGGATGGCCGGTGAGCATGTCAAAGATGCAAAGCAAGCTACAGGAGTCCGAGCTATATCACAGACATACACAAACGTAAAAGTTAAGCTTTTTTAAAAAGACTTAACACACGAGGGTGACAAAAGATTACTGAAAAAAGACTTTTACAATTATTGTAACATTGCTGTTACAATTATTACTAATACTGGAGTTACGTTCTATATCGCTATGCACAACACTATAGAAATGGCACTGTGAAGGTGTGAGAATGAGAAGAGAAAGAGAAGTCGTGCATGCAAGTTTTATGCAGCTGTAAAAGCTTGAAGTTAGTGCGAAGCATGAGATTTAGTATTTTGCAAATCTGACCCTGCTCCATATCCAGCTCTGTATTATTATATTGCTGTTGTAAGAAATAGACCAAGTAGGGATACTTTTGTAAACAAAGATTGTTTATTTTATATAGAAAGTAAAAGCTACAGTCTTGAAAAACTTAGGAGAAAATTAAATATATGAAATATGTAGTATAAGTAACTATAAACAGATCAAAGAATCTGAGAAATGTAAGCATGCAGGCTCAGTGTTAAGATAAAAACAAATGGCTCTTTAATGGCACTTTGAGAAAGAATAAAGGAAAATGTATGAAACAAAACATCAACTTCATAGCTGAGGCTATACCAGCGTCAGCTCTCATAGAAAAAAAAAAATACATTTACTCTACTCTAAAATAGGAGAATTTCTTTTTTTATATATAAAATACATGAAATTAAAGTGAGGCTTAGGGCCTCATGCAGAAGTAGACCCCTGGTACTGGCCTAACCCTTCATAGCGTGCTGTGCTAGGTATGTGCAGTTATTTTGAAATCTATGAACACCACTGGTCACCATAATACTTATCAGCATTATATGGTTGATGATTTTTTTTTTTAGTTCAGTTTAGAATCTAATTTTGTGACAAAAAGAAATAATACTGATTTTCTGTGTAACACTTTGTGGCTTCGTGGGTCGGCACCAAGATTTTAAGGCTAAGGAAAGAAACCAAAGAAATATAAAAGGACAAGGCACTTGGCCACTGTTATTTTGCCACTGTAGTCCTGCTAGTCTTTTTTTTATGAATGTATGACTAGAATTCAAAAACATAAAGCCTGAGAACACCTTTAATATTTGTCATCAGATGTCCACATGGACTCATTGCAGAGCTTTATACTGTACATCTACATGAGCTTGGTGTGTCTTGATCAGACTTCAGAATGGTCTTGTTTCCAATTTAGATCATTTTTTTTAAATTGTGCATTTCAGCCTGCAGATATCTTATGTTTATGTCTCAGGAGTTTGTGCACAAATTCGCATTTCAGCCCTGACTGCAGTCAACTGATGCTCGTCCTGTTATGTTAAGGTGAGGTACTGCATGCTAAATACTGTAGGTTTTTTTTTTTTTTAAATCTGAAATACTCATGCAGTTGATGCTTTTGTGCAGGTCAAAATTAGCCTCACACATTACGAATATAAATAACACTGTTGTGGATTTCTAGCTGTGCACATTTCTATAAAATCTGATGGTGACAAAGTGAGTGCCAAGGAAAGCAGAACAAACCAGTCAACTAAACACCACCCCAATCTGAAGACAACTTCCATCAGGTGTCCTCAGACAAGCGATATCCCTGGATACCAAAATGCTAAAGGAAGCATAAAATCAGCTATTTACACTAATCAAGAGATGTTGATTTTTCTATTCTCAGGTATTTTTTTTTTTTTTAGTTCATTTGTTGTCAGTGGCAGCTATTTCTACCCAGTACAGCCTCAAATGCTATACCGCGCCCTTAAAAACAGTTTAAAACTTAGTGCAGCAGTCTTCTCGACTCTTAAACTTCAAAACAGCAAAGTTATAAGTGGTAGCCATCATGTAGATCAGCTGGTGGAAGAGAACAGAAAAGGTTGTAAGAGAACATGCCGGTGACCTCCTCACCTTGAATCATTTCTCAAAAAGTAAAGGAATAAACATAATCTTACAATATCCTACTTGTGATTTTGTGGTTCAAACTCATGACTGTAATTTTTAGAAATGACACACACAAAGCAAGCCCAAGCTAAACTCTCTTCCATCCATCCTAAACCAAAAAAAAAAAACAGGGCCATGTGCATCTAAGCAGATGGTAAACAGCAAATGGAATTGGAGCTGAGGAAAAGCCTATATGTAATCTTCCTCGGGGCGGTTACATAAACCATATGGGAATGAGAAGAGGAGCACTTGACACATGATCTGCTGATACAAACCGTGCAAAGATGGACTAAAGGGAGAGGATGGAGAGACTGGAGGGAAGCTTACCAGAGCGATCACAGTGGCTCCTGCCCCAGCGCACGCTACGATGTACAGGTGATAAGACAGGTAGAACTGGAAAGAGACAAGCGACAGTGATTATTCTTCAGCTGAAAAAAAAAAAAAAAAAAGATGGCTCTGCTGATGTGTGCATCTGTATGAATGTGTGTTCGCAGAAGACAACCTCTTACCTCACTGGTGTTGCAGATGTCACTTAGCGTAGATCCACAGGCTTTGCCCGGTGTGGCGTTCCATGGGATAATTCCTGAAACCGAGACATTCAGAGGTTTTCATACACACTCTTTTGTGGTTTTGGAGGAGTTTTGTCAAGTCTGAGAGAATATCTTAGATGGGCTTGAGACTTTAAGACTTGGAAAGGCCGCATTACAAACTAGGTGTGTGGAAAGTCCTGTTAATGAATAAAAGGGTCTAATGAAAGATGCAGCTGTATTATGGGAAATGTAGGATCCGGTGTTTCATTGCTCTACGCAAATTTCCCCACTGTGGGACGAATAAAGGTTTATCTTATCTTATCTTGGTTTTAAGAAGTGACAAGCCAAAACAAGTTGGGACCCCCTAATTTAAAATTGTGCACTAACAAAAACTTTGTGAAATCAAAGTTAATGATGCCGAAACGAAAGTCTTTTACCATACTGACGAACATCCACACAGATAGAGTCGATGCTGGTGAGGTTGGCCATGGGAGACCTCATGGTGGCACACGTAGACCACATGTTGTAGAAGAGGAAGACCGGCACAGCAGAGAAGCCAAACACACCGAGCCAGGCCACGCCCAGGATGTACGTGAGGAACACAAACTGAGGACGCAGAGATGACACAACATTATCATCATCAGATAACAATGAAAGTTTGTTCCTCATCTCCTTCTTTGTGTGTATTTTGTGTTTTAATCAGCATGAAACTAAGCACTTTTGTGTTAAGGAACCAGGTTGGACGCAGCAACATGCTTGTATCCACGTACCATTCCACTGATGCAGCGCCCGCAGATGGTGGTCTTGAACTCGCTGTGCAGCTCCTTGACTGCACTGGTTGTGTAGAAGCCCTCAGCCAGCAGAATGATCCCATACAGGAAGAAAAACGAAGCGATGCCATAGATGACATATTGCATCAGCTGTATTCTGTTAAAGAGCAATGTCACACGTAAACTGTAGCCGTGGCAGTAAAGCAGCAACAGGTTGAAAAAAAAAAAAAACAGAGTCAGAACAAATCAAAGACTAAAATGAATTTAGCCTCCAAACGTAACACCTGGAGAGACCCACTAAAAATGTCAGGTGGAGTAAGAGCATGACGCGCGCTGTCTGGTGTGGAAAATAGCTGCTTACAACCAGTTATAATTTTTTTTTTGCATGCAATCTTAAAAACATGAGTAATCACGAACAGATGGTCATGATTGAGAGATGTGGACCAGCTTCTCTAAAAAGTGACTTGACGAGAGACGCTGAGTCCAAAAGTGGAGATAACAGGTGATGCATGTCTCTGGGAATCATCCGCCAAGAGACAGACGGCCTCTGCAGACATCTTAAATTTAACAGCACTCTCCAAATCTACCGCAACATAAAACGTACAGTATGTGCAGTCCTGTCTCTGTCATTCCTCTTTTATTATCTGGACTAATGGATGCACTGTAAAGAAAAAAGGTCCATATTAGGACTTTTCTCCAGGATAAAGTGAACGTGGGAGACATGATCAGCTAAAAATAGCCTACATAAAGTCAACTTGATTACAAATCCTCTTTTTATTGTGATGGTTACCTAAGAACATATTTTCATGGTCAGCGTATTGTGTAACCAATCCCACTGTGACATTAAAGACACACTGTTTTAAACGATCACAGACTTTACCTTCACTGTTTCTCAGACATGCAAGCATGAAAAGCGGCGCGCATACACGGAGCATGAGATCACTTACACGTCAGTCAGCATGGCGTGATCGGTGGTGACCTTGGAGAAGTGGGTTTCCAGGATGGTCACGGTGCCAGTGAGAGCCACGTGGCCACACCCACAGAAGAGGGCAACGCCGGAGAAGCAGAGGATTGTAGCCACCAGCGACGCGTACGGCACCCCGCCTAAACATTTGATGCAGCACTCAAAGCAACCTGTAGAAAAAAATAAACAGGTGTCAGTGACGACCAAATCGTTTTACTTTAAAAAGCCACATAGTAAATTCTGTGTCAACATCGGCCTCCAATTCCATATAAGGGATTGTTTTTTAGTAAGTGGGACAGGAAGTGATCTCAAGGGAATGAAGTATGAGATGAATATTCATATGAGTCATCCATTCATCCATCAAGCCTATCCCAGAACACAAGCCAGAAGCGGGGTCCACCCTGGACAGATCCCACACTGGGCAATATGAACCGTTTTTTAAATTACACCAAATGTGCTCATCAGGCCTCATTAAAGAACATCAGACTGACTTTTCACTCAGAGGTTTAAAGAAACTCATCCTCAACGCTGCAAAGGAAGTCCTGCAGACAGAGTGGACAAGTCTGCTCAAAATAAGTTTCATAAAATTTGTCTGTGGTCAGGCCGGGTGCTTCCTGTTGCTGCGATGTAAAGCACCAGCGGAAACGCTATGGTTTGCTGTGTGAGGCTGAGGTTTTACAATCTTCACTTCCTTCAACGTTTCATCTGACAATTCATCACTACACTTAAAGGGCACTAATGGCCAGTCCAGCAGGTCAGAGCGATGGGTGTCTGCCAAACCGGAATGGAAATCAATGGCAGCTCACAATGAGGGAATGAAGTGACCCAGATGGATCTGCCTCATCCGATGTGTTCTTATGCTTTGTGAAACGGAGCCAGTCGCCACAATGCTCTGTCTGTGGATGCATGCAAACAAACCACAGTGCGCTTCCAATCAGATCCACATGTGGATGACAGGATGTTGTAGAGTCATAGGACAGGACAGGTCAATGGCTGTTAATGTTTTAAAGCTCCCATGTTTGCCTGATGTCACACTGCAACTGAAGTATTTAAAGCTGTTAAAATCAATGTTTTTGCATTAACAATGGATCAAATGGCGACTGTATGTGTATGTGACGGCTCTAGGGAGCAATTTAGCCTCCTTAAGCTCGTTGTTTTGGTTTTCTGGCCCGCAACATTTTTGTTCTGGTCCACTCTCGCAGCTCTGATCAGCATTGTTAAGCCAAAAAAAACATAAACCATTGGTACCTTTGGTCTCAGGGGTTTGTGGGGACCAAAACAGAGCTGGACGGAGAGTGACTATTGGACTATACATCAGGTGCACACAAACACATGTCCAAATGAATGTTAATATTGCTCTACATGTGCTGGATATATAAAGAAGTTCACCATATTAGCTGGATGCACTGATCCCAAGTGGCCAAAACACCAGTTATTGCAGGTTTAAGAAGTTCTCCAGCAAATTAAGCTTGTTTATTTTGTTTATAAGAACTGCACCAAACTTCACATTACAGATCATACAAATAAAATCAGCACTACCCAAGCACAGTCTGTAACAGGAACAAGACAGTGGATTTACAAGAAGTTGAAATTACAAGTTAAAGGCCCTTTTTGTTCCATGTCAACAGCATTTTAAGCAGACGCACGGGGAGTTGTGGTTTTTTGCTCTTGTCAGTTAATACTGTAATTTCTCTTATAGTGTAAATAGAAGCTCCCAAGCAACAAACTGTTTACATTTTTTCTCTAATCGCTCATATTCAAAAGGGTTTTCTTATTTTTGCTTTCTTGTTTGTAGAAGGAAAAGGAGGGAAAAAATGACGTGGGAGGCTTATCTTTTCTTAGTTCAATACAAATTTGAGTTTTTCTCAAAGACCAGAAATGTTTTTCTATTCACTCGCCTCTTCCATGAGGGGAGAGTCCTCAAAGTTCATCTGTGTTTGTGCTCTTTGCCGTGACAAAGGAAATTAAAACAGATATACCGCTGCTGGGCCAATACTTCTGCAGTCAGACGCTTCAGCCTGACTGTTTGTGTAGTACAGGGAGATAAAAACATTTTTGTCCCGTGGTGGGTCGAACGGGAGTTGTCATGGCAGCATGTTAACCACAACTCAATGAGTGCGTCCACAGCAGAGTCACTAACTTGTACCGCAGGCCACATTTCTCTGATGAACATGTCGGGGAGGATGAGTGAGCTGCTGGGAGTCAGAGCTCCACAGGATATTGAGCCCAGCTGCAGAGTAAATACAGTCCATTTAAAGGAAGAGCTGCTCATGTGATGGATGTCACTCTCAGGTAGTTCTGATCCTATAGCAGAGTGTATCTTTGCTATACATCAACTATCTGTCACAGTTCACCGTCCTGAAGAGAAGAAATGTTTCCATATGAAAATGCGGTCAGGGTTTATCTCCATTACCTAATCTCTCATGTTAAATGTGCAGAGAGTGACAGAGCCAGTAACAACAGTCACACTGGTTTATTATGAATGCATGTGATTGAAATGAAATGTGACATGAAAATCAGCATGACTGCCACACTCATCAAGTCTGTTTGGTTTCGAAACCCTGCCTTGAAGTGCGTCACTGTTCCCATTAGATCAGCTGTCTAAAAGCTGATAGCGCGGCACTGGATGACATGATATGATTGTGACAGTCGCTCTGCCTTGATTGGCTGAATTTCGCTGGATCAGAAAATGAGAAACAAACGCAGATAGGGATGTCTAAATGAAAGCTATAGGAACTGGGCATTCTTTTAAAGGTCACGCTGACCCTCTCCCCTGGAGCCTGTCACAGAGAAGGTCAGACTGACATGTCTGCATCTGCCATGCTTGTCTAACTTGGAGCACTTAGAGAGAGAAAACGTACATTATGTTTGAAAGCCACCAATCCGATCGATACGCCATCTGTTTGATTAGTGTCCACAGGAGTGGTTCGCTCCATCCAGACTGAGAACGTTGGTCTCTCAATGGAGAAACCTCGTGTCACGTACTGGTTGTTATTCTTAATAACACAATAAATCCAAGGTTTCACAGCAGGACTTGGCACGTTAGCAGGTTAGTATAACTCTGTTCTGGCCGACTGAAAAAACACTGACGTGGTTCAACTATGAATAGCCTCAGGAATACTACTCTGTTCACAAAGGGCCTCTGTGAGAGCTTTAGTCTTGGTATTAGACATGAGGAGGGACAGAAATGACATCAAAGCCCGACACCACCTTTAAGCAGTCCCGCTCTAAGCACCATGAGGACAGTAGTCTGCCGGGGTGAAATCAGTTTGTTCAATCGATGGATTCAAGGCAGTGGAAGTAATCACGGGGTCTGTGAGATATTATCCTTATCATGAAATCTAAAACTTTATAGGAGCCTGCATGTTTCAGAATCACCTCTTGACACCAGCTTTCTTTTTTTTTTGAGGGAGGTGGGTCTAGGGAATAATTTTGGGAAATTCACTTATTTGCTTTCTAGTTAGATGATAAGATCGATACCACTCTTATATTTGCTGGTTAAATATAGGGATACAGCCAACAGCTGGGCAGCTTAACTTAGCTTTAAGTATGAAAACAGCTGTCCTGATTCTGTCTAAAGGGAACAAAACCAAGTTTACAGCACTTATTTAATGCATGATATCTTGTTTGTGGAATCTGTACAAAAACAAGTGTAAATACGACAATTTATGGTTTTTAAAGTTTATGTGCGGGACTATTTCTTAAAAAAACATTTATCTCAAAACCAAACATCTCTTATAAGATGCAATATTTTTCTCAGAGTTAAACAGAATTCCTTTGCGCTGCATGTATTTAAATGACAAGTTCAAAGAGGATCCTGCCATTACACTGACCAATGGATCACAAAACAAAAGGATGTTGTAATGTGTATTTGAGAGTTTTAAAACAGACAGCCAGTATCAGTAAACCCACCGTGCAGCAAAGTACTGACTGTTTTCTCTGAGTGTACTGTGTGGGTTTTCAAAGTGTACAGGATATTGCAGGACGGACCTCAGCTCACATCACCGTCCTCCTCCACAGGGAATAACAGTAGGAGCTGGTGACTCTTTAAACAACCAGCTTGTACTAAATGGATCCTGCTGGCTTGTTCTGCGTGGAGCACCATAAATGAAAATCACGTTGGGCCTTTTTTTTTTTTTTCCTTCTGATGACTTTCACATGCTCCCAAGTCCCTGACTAATACTCCTGGTCAGACCTCCAACCACTTCAAGACTCTCCAACTCACTGCAGCAGTACATGAATGAGAGGAGGACAGATAGAAAGAATAATAGAGTGAGAGAGAGAGAAACACAGACAAGTTAGCGACTGTTTGTAATGACAATGTCAGGCCATGCAGCAGAGGATAGATTTGCCACATCGGGATCACGAGGAGAGAGAGGAAAAAAGACGCTTGTGTGAGAAAAAGTGTGTGTGTGTGTCTGCATATATAACATTGTGTGAGAGAGACAGAAAAAATAGAGAGAGAGTCCAAGAATCCCCAATACAAAGAGCCAGTGTGTGCAGCCCTCGACTGTCCATCACACTGGACTCTCAGGGGCCAAAGCGAATGGCAGTGAACCACGGCCCCGCTCTTCCGGCCCAAAGGCTTGAGGCCCAGGACAAGCCCACCGCTGAGCTCCATCCTGTGTGCCCCCGCCAGCACCGCACACAGCTCAGCCACAATGAGCCACAGCAGCCACTTCACACTCCAGGAGGATCCTGTTTGTCAAAGCAACTCAAATCATCCAATGTGTGAATGAGATGGCTCATTAAGGCCAACATGAGTCGCAGGCGAGCTGGCGTACGGACCTGCACACAGAGGCACAGCTAGTGACCAAGAAAATGAGGGTGCATCTTAGCCTAATCCAAGAACCACAATGTCTGACTTCCAGAGGCCCCAGAAGCCCCAGGTTTACTTTGTGTCACTTGTTTTTTGGGGCATTTCATACTTTGATTTGATAGCCAACACTAGAGAGGGATCTGAAATGAGAAGAGAGAGAAAGGAAAGTGAAACAGGAACGCTGCTGTTCATTGTTGGTGCCTTAACCACCAGAGTGCCCCGTTTTTCATTAATCTGAGTATGTGTAACTTTGTCAGGGAATTTGCATCATTAAAAAGACAATATCAACTGGATCCCTAACTGTTACATCATCTTGTGGTCCAATCTTGAAGAGGGCCCAGTGTCAAAATCTTTTTTTTGTTTCCTTTATCATTTTGGTGTATATTGTGCTCACATGGTGTTTTTTCACAAACGAAAATGGCAAATTTTAAACCCAAAAATGGTAAAATTTCACAGGATACAGCTTCTCAAATGTGATTATCTGGTTTTCTACATTTCCCATGATATAATCTTGGGTTTATGGACTGTTGGTTTGAAGATGTCACCTCGGACTCCAAACTATTACTCCATTAATCTAAAAAAATAATTTTGTTCAATCAATAGTGAACACAATCTCTAGTGGCAGCCCTAAGAGGAAGACTATATAACATCTATAATGTAATGTGTGCACTGTGCTACACAGAAGGCAACAGGGGCCCAACAGCAAATGTTGCCTCCAAACAGGTTAATCTGACCATGTATCACCACAGTTTTCTTGAGCTCAGACTCATCGCACTAACCCCTGCAGCTGGCTCGGGTTTATCACCAGCCTCCATCCTTCAACATCACGTGTCAACACCACAGAGCTGAAATCTTCCAACAGCTGGGACCCGCGGTGGAAAAAGTGGGGAAAAAATGTCTAAATGTGTCCCCGACTGTGTTGAGAAATACCAAGTGGATGGGATCAAGTGAGCAGCTACATGTCAAACATGGTTGAATTTGATGTCCATACCAGGCACAAACACAGACACACCCACACCTAAGAACCACGAGACAAACACAAACGAGCACCACATAATCACACGTACATGGTAAACGTATGAATATAAGATTAAAAAAAAAAAACCTTCTCACACAAACAAACACACTTGGACACGCACTAACTTTGTGACGAAGACATCGCAACTCTTCCATCTCATCCCTGAGTCCCGAACAACAAACTGGCTCCCAGCTCTGTCCCAAACACTACCCAGTTTGAATCTAACATCCAGCCTCATTGCAAACAGATGTGTCTGTTTACAGCTAATGCTAAGTGTTGTTGTTTGTGGCTTCATTGGGGCGAGCTGCCAAAGCACCGTTTATGAGAAACAGTCTCATTTTCCACACTCTCCACTTTGAGAGGGGCGATGCTTAAAAATGCCATAATGGCTATAATGGCCGTCCTCGAGGGACGGCGAGATCTGAGCCTGCAACTTCGACAAAAGCGGTCTCACTGTTTACTTATCTAACAATGGAAACTTATACTCCGTCTGCTAATAGCTGTTGACTGCAGCTCGCCCGTGTCTGTGTGTGAGAGCACTGAGGGAGACGTGTGTGTGTGCGCATTAAATGACAATTAAAGGCAATGATGGCCGCAATGGCTCATAAAATGTGCGTTTAGGTACAGTAGAGGAGTAAAAGGTGTGAATACGAGTTGTGTGAGTAAATGATGGGAGAGTGAAGTCAAACCCTTTTTATAGGCCAATATCACATACAGCGTCTCAAAAGGGCTTTACAGGCCCACAGGTTCCTGACCCAGCTGAACACTTCTTCACTTCAAGGAACAGCTCCTATTCACCGCCCTGGCCATGAGATTGCAACGTCCCCGATCCAAAACTTACTGCACTTGACCCCCTTTTCATGAGTACCTCATATAAAACACTGCTAAATGGTGTGTACTGCTCCCTGCACTCTTGCCAGCAGTGGCAGAAATCACCTACAGCAGCATCAGGGCAGAACATGCAAATACAGAAATGAAAACACAAATGAAAAGTTTCAGTATCTTAAAGTAAGATGAGGAAATGAATCTTCCAACTAAAGGTCTTCATGATACATGCAGTAAAGTGAGTAAACATTAAGTTGATGGACAGAATATTCACTGACAACAATTCAATGTAATCGGTTCATCTTTAAAGTCATCAAGCCAAAATATTAAACATTATGTGGTTCCAGCTTCTCATATGAGAGGATTTGCTGCTTTTTCAGTTGGATATAAACACATATATAAATATATAAATCCACATCTTTGGGTTGTCAAAAGTAATTTGGACATGAAGCTGTGATGGGTATTATTCTCTATACATGTGACACTGTTTGTCTAACTTTGTCAGCATTTTCAAAGGTGCAACAATTTGCCAGAAATAGAATGTAGAAACAAACCTGTTGTATAGGAGAGACACTACAGCTTTCTTTCTTGTCTGAATGTACAATATTTTATCTGGACTTGATGTTCAGAAGAAAGAGCAACAGAAAAATCAATGATTCCTGCTGATTTCTACAAGAAGGAGGTGAGCAAGTTAATGACTTTCTCTCTCTCTTTAGTGTTCACACTCCTCACGGCAGTCTATTTGTGAGACTGGTAATATCTGGTCCATTTATCTTTGTCCTTGCCGGCCCCTCATGCACCTCATTAATCATCGGTCCCCCGTGAAAGAACGACTCGAACGCACCCTGAGGTTTGATTGATCGTCTGTGGCTTCTGCAACAGGCTCATTGTCCTTTAAAAGTGACACTAGCATGATGATGACCAGCGGCAAAACACGGCATCTCTGCCGCTGCAGGAGCGAGGTCTCCTGAAAACATCTCACACGCTTGAACTAATTAGATCATAAAACAAGCAACAGCAAAACACTGCAGGGGGAAAAAACACACTGGAAACATGACAGACAGGAAGATTTTGCAGAGGCAGTGATGCACAATCCGCAACTGGAATATCAACAATTATGTGCATGCAAACACTGAGAGAAGGATGCTGTGCTGACATTAAAAAATTCCCTGCTGCGCAGAATCTACCCAACTATTGTGCAGAGTGAAACCAAGCAGGCTGGAGTAGGTTAAAGCCCCAGTAAACACAGCAGTGAAAAGAACTGAACCGGCTCTTTGTGAGTGCTCATTGGTACCTCTTTTGTCCTGCCTCTGGTCTTGGTTTTCTTCTGATGGAGTTTCCATGGTTGTTTTTCTCCCATCCAACAAAAATGCTTCCTTTCAGCAAATTCTCTCTTCCTCTCTCCCCCTGACTGTCTCCTCTCTCGCTCCCTCTTCAGCTCACTCTCCTTCCCGCACGTTTCTGCCCTCTCCTCAACGCTCGCTCCCGCCGTGTCGTCCTGCCTCACGAAGGCGCAGCTCCACTGTACATCACAGTTCTTGTGGTTGGTTCTTGTGGTCTTGTGGTTGTGGGGGATTTAGTTGAGCTTTGTGTATGCCCCCAATCATAGATCACTTTCACAGGCAAAATGTATATCTGTTTTGTTGTACTGACGGTTTGGGGATTTGGTTTGAGTCAAATTAATTTGTCCTCCCAATGACACACAAATCCTCGCCCATGCCCTGAACACACTCCCTCCTCTCAGGCGTCCCCGTCTCTGAAACTGTAGTTGAACCCTGAATAGCAATTCAGAGCAAACAGCCTGGTGAGAACAGGTTTGTTATATCAGAAAGGGGGATGCAGATGGGTGAGTGGGGACCCCGACTTCAGCTGACAGAGTGGGTGAAAAGCCCACTTTATGCTGCATAGGCCGAGGCAGAAAGAGAACAGGGACACAATCACCTCAGTTCAGGAAAGGGGGGAGTGTGTGTTGTGGTGTGGTTGGGGGGGTTAGCCCTTCATCTCCTGATTCGCACCATATGCCCTCTGCTCCTGCAGCATTCATTAGCAACCCCTGACCGCTGTCTTCCCTCCATCTGGTGGCTTCTAACTCACATTAAAAAAAAAAAAAAAAAAAAAAGGACAGAGGAAAGAAAAGCAGATCCACATTTCCTGAACAAGGAGACAGAGCATCCTCTGGGCTCATGCAAACAACAGAGGAAACAGCATGTGAAAATGGGAGAACCAGAGAATCCTAAAGGCTGAAACATGAGGGCTTTAAGAGGGAGCTGATAGAGGGGGAAACAACTTGTTAAAAACAACAGAGATGAAGATGGACATGGGGGAGATGATCAGGGAAACAGACAGTGAGGGAGACAGGGAAGAAGATCTTGCCTGTGTTTGTTTGGCAACATCAGGCCGAGGAGCCCCGGGGGCATGCTAATGAGAGAAAGGCCTTTCAGCGGTGTGGGGGAGCCCCGTCGGAGCAGAGCTGGAGTTAGGTCTTCTCACGGATACCAGACCTCAGAAAGGAGGGGGATCAGCAGGGGAGGGGAGCCTCAGGGGTCAGGGAAGTGAACTTAGCGGGGATCCCACAACAACAAACGCCGCACTAATCTTCAGGCTTTTTCACCGTCAGCCCTGTAAAACGCCAGGAGAACTGACATCCTTGTGAAGTGAAGAACAGAGACTCCAGCCCATATGTGGAAGTGACGGTTGCTTGAACTGTTTATATGCGAGAATACAGCTGACTTAGAGGTACCTGCGCTTGTGATTTCCCCATTAATTGCGCTAAGGAGCTCAAGTGAGGCTTCAAAAGAAGTTTACTTGATACACAAGACTAAACGCATCACACTGAATCATGCAGAGGCAGTTCCAAGTTACTGAGTACACCAAAATCAAAACAAACCGGTGATCCATCTGCAGGCTTTTAAAAGTGTCTGGACAACAAAATGTTCGAGTTTTACTGCACACACGTGAGAGGAAGTTCAAAACATGTGATCAGGGGAGACTAACTTTAATCTAGTATAAAGAAACATGTGCTTTTGATTGGAAAGAATGCCAAATGAACCCTGCAATTAAAATCGTGCTTTCTTAGCTTGGGGATCAAGCTGGGAGGAAATCTTACAATTCCCTTTCTTATTTAACTATAAGTGGCTTCTGTGAGCATTTGAAGGCATCATAGATTATTTGGTTTGACAAACTTAAACTATCGTGTTTTAAGCTTCAAGAAAAGTTGTGCACTGACTCGTAACTGAAATCAATCAGTGATTATGAGAGATAATTATATCCTCCACCTTGGCCTTGACTTCTGTTTCAGTCAGAGACGCTCACATCAAGGAAGGAACCATTTACAACAGATGGTTATACAATTAGATTTGGCACAAAGGGCTCTGCTCTTTGAGTGGGCTCTCAAAGACTTCAAGAGACAATGATGAATCTACATAGAACTAATTCCCATGAATTAACCCAATTTACATAATTCAATGTACAAAATGATGTCTACTTTGTGTGTTTAAGGACGAGAGAGTTGTGTGATATCGTGCCACCACTTCACAATTATCAACACTTCAACAGACATCTAAACATACAGTGTTTTTATACTTCAAGAAGATATAAAAAGTTGTCAACCATAACTTCATCAGTGGTAAATAACACATTTAATCAATACAGCTTGAGCTGCAAGATATATTATTGTATATACTGTATTTAGCTGTCACAAATATGTATCATGGAGCAAATCCAATATTCATCTAAATGTGCATTTGGGGCTACTTGATTAAAGTCCAACTTTCACCCTGCTCAGAGCTCTGATTTCTCCTGAGGAAAATATCTGGAGTAAATGCAGCGACCTTAAATCAAAACAATGAGCTGCTAAAAAAAAGCTTAAATGTCGTGTAAAGCTGCAGAGTTTGGCAATAAAAAAGAAAAAAAAGTGTGACAGGCTGAGCGGCTGTGGGAATAATCATGTGAACGAAGGAGCCCGAGTGCCGCATGCTAAACTCCGGGGCTGAGACAGCGACACTCCCATACTCAAGGACACAATCTGAATGATGATGAAGCTCATACAAATGGAGGAGGCTTCATTGTGGGTCAAGCTTTCACGCTGTGAGACCGGGGGCCCTGAATGCTCCTCAGTGTTCAGTCACCCGTGAAGACCTGCACCCTGCTCGATTCACACCGAGGAAGAAGTTCTCAGGGATGAAGGTCCGTGCCCAGGCACCGAGCACCACTTACGGACACTGACAGCGGCCTGGGAAAACAGGCCCGCCACACCAAGCGAGTGTGTGGAGTGGCCCGCATGAGGTACGACTGTCTGTTGGAAAGGAGAAGGAAGCCAAAACAAGAAAGCAAACTGGTCATCTAAATCCCCGAATATGTTTGCTGCCCTCATGGAAAAAGCTGCAACACTCCCTTCCTTGTATTTGAGGGTGATTACAACACTGGAGATTCTTATAAACAGGGTTTTGGCAATTTGTTGCGTTCAGTGAGTCATTTCTTTGTACTGTGCTGGAATTACCGACCTAGATTCAAATGCAGGACATCTTCATCGGTCAGTCTGCTCTATGTGTCTGCTTTCATGTTCAGCATGCTGAATCCAAGTCATTGATTAGTTTACAAAAGCACAGCACTACAAACCCATTATACAGATCCATTCGCTTGTCTGCTGACCCATTTTCCCCCTGTGAGTCTACAGAAAAGCTTTACAGCGTCTGCATGACTTTTGCTCAACAGCGTATGATTTCTTATAACAGTCAACATGCCTCAATCTCATCCTATAAGAACAGCTAATACTTTAATGATCAAGCAAACCAACAGGAGTCTTTAAGTTGCACTCCTGTTTCCAAAGAAAAGAAAAAAACACTCTGCAATGGAAAAAATGAATACGCTAACTGTCTTCATTCATTATAGCAAAATATGTGGAAAGCAGAGAGAAAACCACAATGGCCTAACTTATAATGAGCCTTGTGCTTTCTTTTTGCTCTGTCAAAGAGCTATAAACTAAGAAAAATCCCTTTTTCTCCTGCATCATTGTGTACATAGCAGAGGGGGAAAAAAATCAAGAAACTCCAATACATATTTAATAAGGTTTTTATTCTTTTATGAATCATACTTAAATAAACGTTTTTCAACCTTTGTACTTGAACTTGAACGAGTGTCTCGGATGTTTCTCTTCTACTGCAGGTGGCTCTAATCCTAAAAAGGGCCCTCCGTCATTTTAGCAATGCTGTCAGACAGTTTAAAACAAAACGTGCCAACATCAGTGCAGCTGAACCAATGGTAGCTTCAAACTGTGAGCCTCAAGCAGAGATGAAGAGCAGGCTGCAGAGGTGTGGTAAGCTCACTTCCTTCCAACCAACTCTGACTCAAGTGACATCACTTGAGGCAAACTATCAGGCTTCACACAGCTCCCTCTGGAGCCACGAAAGGCTTTATATTTTATAACTTTTTTCACATGTGCAGTAGTGCTCACCAACACCTGTAAACACACCTTGATGCATAAAATCAGTGAAGATCCCCTTCAACTCCAAAAAGAATTTATGTTTACAGCTGCAACTAATGATGATGGGGAGGAATATTGATGATGAATATTTTCATTATCAATTTGTCTTATGATTATTTTCTCAATCAGTTCGACCTTTGGTCACCAAAATGTCAGAAAACAGTGAAAAATCACAAGCACAAATCACAGTTTCCTAAAGACGGAGGTCTTTTGTCTGACGAACAGTCCTAAAAAGCCCGGCTAGCTCAGTCGGTAGAGCATGAGACTCTTAATCTCAGGGTCGTGGGTTCGAGCCCCACGTTGGGCGCTGTAGTTTTCAAGAATTTCCTTTGGGATTAATAAAGTTCTTATCTTATCTTAAACTCAAAGATTTTTGGTTGACTACCTCATGAGAAAAAGAAAAGATGCAAATCCACACTAGATTTTTGGTCACAATGTCTAGAAAAGAAAGATGTTCTGCAATCTCATTTCAAACACTGATTCAGACTTAAACATGATGTTTAAAATTATATGTTTTTACCAGCAGTTGCTGAAGCTGAGTTACCCACCTAAAGTCTAGTTGTTCACTCACCCAGCTGAGAGTTTACAGTCCAGATATTTATTAGGGGACTTTTCGAACCAAAGACCTCATCCTGGATGTGCCAGCCCCAAATCTCAAAAATAAAATGTTATAACCAACCCCTGCATCCGTTTGTGGTGCAGAATATCATCCCACTGACCAACACATTGTTCCTTCAAGCTGAAGAATTCAGCATGAAGAACATTTAAATTCTTTCAGCACGACGGCAGAAATCCAACTCTGCTATTCAATTTCAACCATTTCTAATAGAGACATACTTTGAGTTGGAGTTTCTTCCATTGTAAAATGTCCAGACTGTATTTTTCTCTCCAGTGTAATTACAAGTATTTGACCTAACAATGCCCATGGTATCTGACTCAGCACTTACCCTAATTACATGTTTGTATTACTATCGTGTTAGGTCTGGAAATGGAGCAACAATCCCTCTGTGATGCCTGGCAGCCATGTTTTTTCCTCTAAAAATGACTTCACAACCCTGACTCTCTGGCACCTTCACGGCCAGTGTGGTTTCAGGGAGAGCGAGAGACACAGATGCTTAAATTATCCAGGCCTGCGAGCTCACAGTACCTTGGAAACTGCCACCACGGCTTGGCCGAACTCAAAACCAACGCAATATCAAAACCGAAACAGTTTGGAGTCAAAAGAGCGAACAGATGCCAGGAAACAGAAACACAGACCTGGAGGAGAGTGAAAAAGAAAGTAATACAGAGAGAGGGCGAGAGAGAGGAGGCATTTATAGTACCCCACCAGCCTCCATACAAGCCACGAACGTCTGCTGTTTTACAGAAAAGTAAAGGTCTTTGCATAACTGTTTGTTTTTCTTTCAGTGTGCACTAAATATTTTAATGATGCCTCTGGTCTGGAAGAGGTTTGGCTGTCTCTGTGGTCTGCCACGCTTACATTATGGAGCCAATGAACCAGCCAAGAGGGACTGCAAGCAAACACCTCTCTATTATCCTGTTAGAATAATGCTATATAATAACCTCTTGTCATACAGTATATTGTGATTTTACTTTGCCAAGAAGTGGAGGGTAATGAAAATACCCTGCTACGCCTTTAAAACCCTGAAAACTTAAACAATGAGCTGAAAGCTATGAAGATATGAAGCTATGAAAGTCAAGTGATCATTTTCTGTGGTATCGTCGCTATGACCGACACCTTTGACATACAAGTCGTCACGTGATCCACTGTTAATCTAAAAATATTGATTACAGCCGCTTCAGAGCTCCTTCGTGCAATTATGGCCTCCTGAGGTGTAGATGTCCTTCTAATCTGATTTAACCTGTCTGCTCTCTTTATATCCATCTTTCTCTGCACACAATAACCGCAAACTGCACACGCCCTGCAGTCGTTTCGACACTGAGCACCTTGCAAAGCCATTTGAAATGTATGACGGCCCATTAAACTGCACTGAGAGTACAAATAAATCCCACGGGGCCTTCGTTTAGTGGTGCTAATCCTCTAAATACAATACTTAATCACCGTAAGTATTTTTATATTTAGCTCAACACAAAGAGCAGTGAGTTACCTTTCACACTACTTGAGGAAATGAGCAGGTTATTTATTTATATGCTTGAATTATGAATATTCTACAGGCAAATAAAGCAACACAAGCATGCTCTTATTATTCATTATGATCTAGATGTGAGAATAACATCAAATCTGAAAAACTTGCTCCACTAAAATCATGAATTCATCGACTGCATTGGACATACTGTATATAGTTCGAGATGAACCGTAGCTGCAAAATCATGAGGCGCGATATTTGCAAGGAAAAATCGATCTTGTCTATTGAGAAATTCAGCGAAAGCCAGCGGGGATCTCCACAGCTCAAACATTCTCACACTTCAGTGGCTGGGGTGGTAAATAACACCGGGCTGGAGACACTCATTTTCCTACTTGTTGCACAGGGCATAAGCATGTGAACACACACACATACACACACACACACACACAAAAGAGACATAATAAAGCGCAGAGACATGGAGACGTCAGACGAGACTCTCCAGCTAATCTTGGGGTTGCTTCCCATGAACAGCCCCCGCCCTCCTCCGTGTCTCCCCCAGCTGCTGGGATTTCTTTCTCTGCGTCTCTCCCGCCACTCCTATTGTCCTCCGCCTCACGCTGCCAACCTCTCACCCCTGACCCAAGACTTCACCCTTTTCAAACCCTCCAGCACTGCCCCCCCCAGCCCTCATTAGAAGGAGCCTAAACCTCCCTCTTGTAGCCCCAGCCGGTGCAACAGACCAGCCAGTCGGACCCCACCGTGTCGGGATTCATCATCGGCACTATGACAACAGAGCAGATCACTTTAATGCCATTGTTCCTCTCGTGTCTCAAAGCCCTGCGTCCTGTGGCTGGATCCTGGAAGGACAGAGAGTCGGCCGTAGCCTGAGCCTGACACTTCCACCCCACAGAGACATGCTCATCCCCAGATTCGCTGGAAGCTGTTAAGATGTGGACTAAGTGCTTAACAATAAGTGGGGAAAAAAACAGTTCATCACAAGAGAAAGATGGAAGCTAATCTCTCTAGTGGCTGGTGTATACTCTCCCCCTGGCTGACCTCTGCCAGAGTGGGTCAATCCATTACTTTATTGCTTTGAGCGCTGATCGGCACTTTTCCAACAGCAGTGACTGTAATGACATTTTGTCCATCATCCCGGACGTTAGAAAGCATCTACTGAGCAAAGTAGAACCCATTTATGGCCCCATCTGACGCGAGGCAGTGGCTGCATCATTATCAGTGTCTAAACATTTACACTCTCAGGAATGTGCACATGCCGCCATTTAAATGATGTGGATGGAAAAACATGATGCTTCCTGAAAACACAACCGCTCCTCTGATAACACACTAAAACAGAGTTGTGTTTCTTAAATCACTTTGTTGGAGTGAAAATATAAGCGCTTCAGTTTTCATCCCTAGAATTTTGTGTTCAGACTCTGGCATTTGAAACTTTGAAAGACAATCTGCATAATTTCATAAAGGCCCTAACTGTCAGTAAAATAAATAAAACACTGTTTTCTTTGTTCATTAAGAGCTTTCAACTTTCTTTTGCAAGATATGCAGCTGAGATTCAGTCACTTAAATTCAAATGACTCAAATTACTTTGAAAATATTACATACAGAAAATGACGCTCCTATATTGTCTTGGAAAATTAAAATGGGTATATAACATTGTGCACCTCACACGCCATGGAATGACTTGCACACACATCTACCAGCTTTCATACACTTTTCACACTCGCTCTGTACATTCCAGATGCCTTCACGACATTACTTTTCCATTTTCAGCTGTGGCCACTCTATTGTTACAGTATTGTTTTCCCATAGAGCAGAGGTCAAAAGCTAAGATGACTTATGAGGCCTCTCAGCGGTGTAGCTGTAATATTAACACTGCTAACTGATCTCTCCTCTGGTCCGCGTGTGGTTTCAGGGTCAAGCTGTTTTTCAGACAGAAACATCTGGGATTTCCTCTCTCCTCAAGATGCTATTGGCTGGCATTTTTCTCCTTTCCTCCAAAGTGAACCTACAGTAAGTCACGCAAAAGTAAGTGTGCAAATGGTGAAAGTATCACACAAAACTGACTGACTCAGTCGAAGTTGAATATTTGTAATTTCTTTCAAATCCAGCATTTAACATTTAGTCAAATTCAAAACCACCTTCTCAAAAAGTCCCAAACAATCTGTCTGAGAAGCAAACAGCCCCCCCAAACACTCTCCCTCAGCTATTGGGTTTCCTGCAGCTGTCGCTTTATTGAAGCTCAGCTATTGCAGATTTTCATCTGCTTGGCAGAAGTGCCTCTTCCTGCCGATCAAGCCTTTCTCTGGAGGATAATAAGCAGACAATGAAAACTCTCCCTTGGAAACCTTTTTCTTGGGCAGGAAAGTGATTCCTGGCAGTAGACAGAGTGTGTGTAGAGTGGCCTCTAACTCTGGTTTCAGCATGTCACATGCAGCAGCACATCACAACAGCATGAGCAGAGAAGGAGTCATGTGCATTTCCCGCAACATCTTAGATAAGCAACACAACAAGCTGTGAAGAAATACGTCCTCACAAGATTCGTTCAGGGGACGGCATTATCACACACACAAAAAAAATCTTTGAATATCTTAAGTCGGATTTTACACATGATCTTGAATATAGAGGCAAAAACAAAGTCATAAGGGGTTACATGGGTATTCATTTAAATTCCTGCTTAATTCATCCCAAGCGTAGCATTTGGCTGCATCCAAATGGTCTCAGGCTGTCTGGCACAGCTCTTCATATGGTGAACATTTCTCATTGGTGTGCTGGGGTAGGCTACCCCAGATGCTTTTGTCTTACGGTTGTTTAGCAGCTGCGTAAAAGTGCCGAGGACAAAGACCTATCTGTGGAGGGTTGAATACACTCAGTGGGCACGCAGCCAACAGCTCAATCCTACAGGCTCCCACAGTTGAAAAGCAGACTAATGCATTCTGCTCTCACTCCTCACAGATGATCTTAGAGGGAAATTAGCTGGAGGCCCCATTATTTCTTCTCGTTTCACCTAACTGCTCTCACGTCTGAACTGTGGTCAAATCCAGCTCTTAAATAATTAAATAAGAAGTTTTTGAAACTTAGAAACAATACACGCACTTTCTCCCAAAACAGGAAGAACAAATACATAGTGTTGAAAGAACCAAACATCTTAGCTGACACACCTCCCCTTGCCTCTGATTATAGAGTGTGGACGTGGCATCTTTGACAACTCCAGCGGGTTTCTGAGGGGACACTCTGAAGCCTGTATTTACCACTTGCAACAAGCCAAAGACTTTGAACAAAAGGGATGAAGCCTGAAGCTGAGGTAGGACAAGCAAGCAGCAAACACCCCTTGATTAGCTGACCAGGCTGAGACACCTGTCGATCAAACATTGCCTGCTTGTCTTTAAGCCTCGCTATATTATTAATGGAGAAATATTTTTTCTAAATCACAGTTTCAAAAAGTTGGTCGTCTGCAAGGAAAACATCTAGCAATCCTTAAAGGATTGGATCCCACTGTTTCAAGTCTGTTCATGTGTGCACTTGACTACTGCTAAGTCAGACTTGAAAAATTGTGAACCTTAAGGCCGGGGTGCTCGAAACACACTTAAGATGTGTCGTCCGATGACATCTGAAGGCAAAAGCTCATCCGAATGGCCACACTTGAAGGCAGGGTGAAAAGGGCTCACACTTAGTGACAATCCTTCCTTAAAAGTATTTATAGAGTTGCACTTTGTACGTGACAGAACTGAAACAAAGAATGGAAAAAAAGGAACAGAGAGATCAGCCCCCGCTCTTCACCCTGCTGACCTATGACTGTGCACCAACTTCCAACCACTTTGTCAAATTTGCTGATGACACAACCGCGGTGGGCAACAATGATGATCCTGGACTACAGGAATGAGGTGAACAGCTGACTATCAATGCTGTGGAATGAAATGAATGAGGAGCACCTGGGTGTGTACATCACCGAGGGCCTCTCCTGGACAAATAACACCGCATCACCGGCCAAGAAAGCCCAGCAGCGTCTTTGCTTCCTCCAGAAGCTAAAAAGAGCAAGAGCCCCAGCGCCCATCATATGCTCCTTCTCCCGAGGCATCATCGAGAGACCAGATGCATCGCTGTGTGGTCTGGGAGCTGCACTGGCTCCAACCACAAGACCCTGCAGTGCATAGTGAAAGATCACTGGTGCCTCTCTTCCCTCCCTCCTGGACATCCCCACCCATCCCTCACACAGCCGGAGAAGATACCAGAGCCTCCGAGCCTGCTCTACCACACTGTGCAACAGCTCCATACACCAGACTGTCAGGATGCTGAACTCTCTGAACTCTAACTCCAAACAGTCTGGACTGGAACGTAACCATCCTACCCCCTACACCTTAAACAGGACCACCTTTATTATACATACACACACACACACATACATCTACACCTACACTCTTTATGCAGAACAATAAAAGTTGCTGTTAAGT
The DNA here is from genome assembly GCA_025331565.1 of Holacanthus passer. Taxonomy (NCBI): domain Eukaryota; kingdom Metazoa; phylum Chordata; class Actinopteri; family Pomacanthidae; genus Holacanthus; species Holacanthus passer. Next base: position 526,359 of record JAFREQ010000136.1, read on the forward strand.
GCTCATCCCGTGCATGGCATATTTCTCACACAGCCTTTCATCTCTTTGTCCTATTTGTACGACACTTGTTATCGTTACATTTTCAGACAAAAAACAGTCCTGTCTTAAAACAAGGCAAGGGGTGGACATTGGTGGGGACGTGTTGCTTCAGGTATCGTAAAGACTTGAAATGCGATCCAGGAAGTCCAGTTTGAGCAACAGATTAGTGAGTTTGAAGGCTTCTCCAGTGCCAAAACAGTTGAGCCAGGATCAACTTTTGGCACTGGGACCCCAGTTATGTCATTGGACTGACCTTTTTCAAATGAATGAAAAGTCTGAGCTTTCACAAGCAGGGCTAAGGTCAGTCTAAACGTGACTTCAGAGTCCAACTTCTGCAGCTGGCTTCAGCATTTCACCCTGGTGGTCACCCCATGCCTCTAATCCTCTGGCCCAGATCTTGGCCATCACAGAGTAGATGGCACTAGCTACACGCAGCATAGGTCTCTCCGCCACAGGCGTGATTCTGTGGAGAGCAATCACACTGTTCAATGACTACATTATGATCTACTTATTTGCTGACACAAAACTGGCGAGAGAAAATGGGTCATTCCAGGAAAACATTATTGACCATTTAATCAATGTCCCCTGCTCATGTGATAGACTGGATCAAGGCATATGCTGTGTTTTTGGTGCCGTAGCAAATGTGGTCATACAGAGGGCTGTAATGTGGTTTACTGTAGATAGCAGAAAATCCTGCAGTGGGGCTGAATGCCTGTTGAATGAGTGAGTGCATGTTCATCAGCTGCAGGGGCTCTTTGCTTTGCCAACCTATTATTTCCCAGAGGCCTTCTGGAACAATCATCTGACTGTGAACAAAACACTGATGGAGATTGCTGCTCCGCTGGCAAATATCACCTCTGCACTCTATGTGCATGCACTGATGCAAACATACTTTAAAATTGGAGAAAAAAAATTAGACATTATTATGCATGTATTTGGCAGTTTAACCTTGAAAATGGCGGGTGTCTTTCTGAAGTCTTGCAGATAACATAAAGGCCAGATTGTATCTTTGGCATATTTTATACAACACCAGAGCTCAGCTGCCTGTGCATATCTGGAAGCCTGTGGTATTTTGCATATAGGGTATTTTCAGATATTTAAATGCCATCCTGCTTCCACAATGTGGCACTGCGACTGTGACATCTCTCTAACAAGAGTGAACTTGCACACATAAACTGAAAGTCACCCACGCACCCACTTGCATCCCTTCTGCTCAACTGTGAATGGGCTTTCAGTAAAAGTGACGGCCGAGGCACATGCTTGAACAAGCATCCCCACTCAGGAACTTCTATTCCTATCATTTCATGTCACAATACTCAATGGCCCTCTTTGTTGTCAGAGGAGTTATTAAGCTCAGCAAATTAACATGGCTGCTCTGGCAGACCTGCAGCGCTGGAGAGAAACAAAAAGCAGTGAAGATGAGAGAGGAAAGGAGACCCAGACAGAGAGAGTGATGAGGGAGATTTCAGAGGAAACAAAGTGGAGCAGGAAGGGAAGTAGGAGATGAATGAAGTCTTGATTGAACTACGTAAAAGAGGTCTCTTTTTTAGAGCTGCACGGTTGCAGAAAGTACTGTAGGGGCCTCATCTGCTGTATAATTACCGAAGATGCTCGGTCATATCCTTTGCCAAATGGAATGCAGCCCAGAAATCATGCAACTATGTCAGCAACTACCTCATTATGGAGGATGTTCGGTGTTAATTAATGATTGCAAACCGAAGACGAAAAGCAATTTAGGAATTATTGATGGTGACATAAAAATGCGGGATCAGTCGTAAAAAGGTTAGCGCATACTTCATTTAGACCGAAGCACATTTCAGAATCGCGAAGACATCTTTTTGGAATTACCTAAAGAATGCTCTGATTCAAACAAACAAAGCAACAAAGCTCAATTTTGCTCTCAGCACCCTTTGACCATCTCTGCAATGACTCATTCCTGCAGCCCCGTGTTTTTCTCTCGGAAACAGAAGCATGTGCATGACCTGCAGTTTGTCTCTGAGGACAATATCGCCATGAGTCAACTAAAAGCGGGGGGTTATCTGACTCTGTTATTGCTCTGCCATCAGTTGACAACTTGTTGATTTCGAGAGCACAAAGCACACCTCCACTGGCCCATGGCTCTTTCCTCTCCTCAGACTCAGGATGCAGGGTCACGGCACACGCAGTTCAGCACATGTGTCTGTGACAGTGATGGCTGCTGATGCACGAGCTAAATAATCAGACACTCTCCAGACATCCTAGTTTAGATGGAGGTGGAATGCACAGCGTTAAAGAGCGCAAGACAGCTGACACCTCCAGGACACTTCACAGACACGCATGCAAAAATCATTATGAAGGACGGCGTCCAACTCCTGTGTTTGTGGATCACTGAAGACGTGATCGATCACATTCTATCATCTTCGCTCTAATCAAGAGATTAACATTTGACACCAGGTTTAGGCCTCTACCAGCAAACCCGGAGTGAGTAACAGCTGAGCCGCAGAACTACAGTGAGATGTTTAATTAAAGACACATTCAACACTGTCAGCTGTGATTAGCTCTCCATTTCTTGAATTACTCAAAAACAGTGATGTAACACTTGGATCTGGTTTGCATCCAGCCTCAGTGGCCTTTTCCACAAGACCACCACGCTGAATACAAAACACTCTGACTAAAAGGTTCATGAGTTTCCATAAGGAAAAACAATCTTTCCCTTTTTTTTTTTCTCTTCAGGATCAGGATCTGGCTCCAAGATGAACAGACTCAACGTTCAAAGTGGAGTCCACAATTTGCTGTATTTGATTAGCTGAATCTCCTGTCATAAGACAGCTTTAAAGGTTGAAGACATAATTCAATTGTATCTGTGGAAGACATAAATTGAAAAGATGGTTCATTTTCCAGAGACTGACAGCTTATGAACCGTTTTTCCAAATGTGTCTTAAACTTTCCTTATGTTTGACAGCTTCCTCCTCTGTGGCTCAAGGGCTGTAATCTGCAGCGAGGAACATTTATGACGCTTTCAGTGCAGTGCCATGTCATGCTTTTCTTGCTAAAATGAGCATGATCATCACATGAAAAAGAAAGAACAACATTTTCTCTTCAGATGTTTGGCTCAATCATAAATTATAAAAGCAGAACTGAAAACACATTGTTCTCCGGTGTGTTTAGTTATCAAGGAGGCTCTTGGCAACCAAATATTGTTGGGTGGGTAATTGTCACAGGACAAACACCAAGAGCCTAACAAGATATTTGGGTAAAATGACTTGCTGTCTCCCTCTGAATGGAGCTTGTCGGACTGACGCCAAGTTATCCTCCCACATCCTTCGCACAGGCCAACGCGCTGTTAAAGCGTTCACCACAAGGACAGAGGAGAATCTCTGAAAAACATGTGGCCCCTCTGCGAGGTGAAGGTCACCGTACGATCAAATCAGACTTAAGTTATATAACCTCTGAATGACATCTTCGCTTCGCAGCTCCACACACAGTCAGCTTCGAGACATCCTGTTTATTTTGGGTTTCATGAACACAGTTAAGCCATTTTTTTCTCACATGAAGCAGAAAATCACAGCACAGCAGCATGACATCCGCTTCTCTGACACAACTTTTACAGCATCTCGCAAGTCTCCAAATTAATCTCCTCATGCCCTCAACAACAGGCCATACTATGTCTCCTGAAAGGGCCGCGGAGAATTGCTGAATATAAAATGGGAGCTTTAGCAAGTGGACAATGCACAAAGGTCGATTGCCATGCAGAGTAATATCCTCTATGAGACAGTGAAAGAGGGTCTGTGGGGAACGAGTTCACAGGGTATCCGCTCTGAAACTTGCAATTCACTGAACTTCTCTCTCTACATTAAGAGCCACTGAAGTCGCACAAAGGGCCAGCTCCAAATTAGGAGCACAAAGACGCCTCTGTGAGGAGCTTCAGAGCGAATTAATGAGCATTGATACACATTCGCACACACTGTTCTTCCCTGGCCTCAGCTGCACCGCCGCAAACAACACAAGCCAATAAACGCTCCCCCTCGAACCAACGCAAAAAAACTCGAGCAGCCAACTCAGACTGGTAGAATTACAACTACTGGAGCCATTCTGTCATTTTACCGTGCAGGGGATGGGAACAGCTGGGAGTGTTTTTCCTGTGTACTCTCCCATCTGGCGCACAGGTTATCACTGTTTCAAACCTTTAAAGTTGCAAGAAGTTACTGAACATCCACCAGCAGGAGCGCCTCATTCCTCCCATGCACCCCCCGTCAGGTTGGGAGCACAGATGGCCAACACTTGGGGCTGATTTAGAGATGGGACAGTCTCAGCTCAGCCCTTCAGATAGCAATTACAAGCTCTGGCATGACACACACACAGAATGAGGGTTTCGGCAATGGAGCATCTGACTAATACAATATGTTGCCTCGTAGTTATTTCCAGTCACTTTTAGTCAGTCTTTACCAGGAAAATCACCATCATAACATTGCAACATGATCAATCACTGCTGACTAATACTGATCAACAAACTGATGCTGAAAGAACTAATTTTGATCAGATATTGATTCCAATAGTTTGAGGCTCCCTGTTGAAAGCAGCAGATCTGGACTTAACACCTCTTGCACAGAGTTGACTGCAGGAATCCTGATAGACTTAATCTCTCTAATCGCTTTTCTCAAGTTGCTCCAGCAGGCTGCTCTAATACCGATCCTCCAGAAACCGGGTCAGGTAAACACAACACTGCTGAAGCACCGAGGAGCGCAAACCGAAACCAGTCGAGTTCAAAGCAAAAAAAAATGAAAAAAGTTGGACAAACTATGAAGCGTGCAGACATGAGGAAAAAGCCATGTTTCTATTCAGCCACACTGCAGCTTTTATGAGTTGAGGGGAAAAAAAACAGCTTACCCATGTTTGTAAGTTTTTCCAAAGCGTCAAAGTGAAGCGATCAGCTGGAAGTTGAGCCCCGGCTCCGCTGATGTTGCGCCCTGGGATGCAGACTGGCCGCCCGGCTGCTGCGACGCTCACCGCCGCGTCCCTTTGGAGGCAGTCCGCGTGACGTCATCGCGGAGGGGGATTACTGATGGGTGGACCAGCCTCCCCCCCTCCTCCTCCTCCGCAGCCTTCATCAGGAAGTTTCACTGCTCACTCAACTCAAGCATTCCTGCGCAAAGTCCAGTAAACACAAGCGTCTGGATGATCATCGATATTATTAGGAAATTGATCAAGTAAACTGGTTTCAATCAAGATGCAACTCAAGCACACGAGGTTGTGTCTGTGCTATTGTTCACACAAAACACAGCAAGTCAATGTTGAAGAGTTATCAGCTCAGCTGTGTCAGACACACAGATGAGGGACCATCACAGGTCAGAGGTCACCATCAAGACAAAGTTTACCAGAAAATACATGAGCAGTGAAAACTTACAAGATTGTACTGTAGGTAAAGTATTTTTCAGAATTCCTAAAGACTCAGCTATCCATATGGCTGAAAAAGAATCCATTCACTGTATGATAAAGATTTCAAATTGGGACTATATTTCTTAAACCAGGTAGCCACAAAATGTCGTCACTCTCTTTGCACAACACATGAAAAACGTGAATGAAAGTGTAAAATGATACAGATATAGATATATACAAATATAGCTGAAAATACAATTGCACCTAGAGAAATGGGTTAAAAATCGTATTTGTTGTACGACAGATGGAATATTTTTTTGATCCGGATGGTTAGAATAGTCTTTAAGAATTCTCCCTTCAGAACAGCAGTAATTGTTAAATGACCATCTGGGTTTTGCAAAGATCACTTGGGATTTATTTTTCAAGTCACAGATGCTAAACTGTGACTTGAATGTAATGGTATTAAATGAGAAGCACAAACTGAGGCTAGAATAATTCTGCTGTCATCTAAAGGGTTGGAGTCAGACAGCCACAGTAATCTACACTTGTGCGTACTCACATATGCATCAGCGTGTCTGATTTTAAAGATATCTCTCATGTTTGACATTACTTCTGTGGACTGTGGAATAAATCGCAGTCTTTCACAAAAATGAGGCCTTTACACAAACAATGCCAATCACCATCAGTCCAGTGTGGTGGTATCCGGTCTCCAAGGAGTTCTGAGCCCCCTCCCTCCCAAACCCAATCCAGCCTATTCACTGGTGGCCAAGTGGCAAGTCTCAATGGGTTTTTTCATGGCCAAACAGGGCATCTGTCCAACATGGCAAACACAAAAGCCTCCAAAGGCAAATATTTAACTGGCCAACTTCAGTGTCACAAAGACAATATCATCCTTTCCCCCTGAATATAGTTTTTATTTTTAATCCTCTGTGCACAGTGATTTATTCTTCTTTGTTTCCTTTCCAGGTCACTTTTGAGCTGTGATGACGTGTGAGTCAGAAAGTCAGGTTTTCTTTTTCAATGTTTTTCTTGTATTTCGTCCATCTTTAAATCCGTTTGTGTGGCTGCCCATCAACAACGATACAGATCTGCAGTTCCTGCAAATATGCTCCCCAAACATGTGATGATCTAAATCTGTGAGAGGTCAACATGGCAACTATGATTTAAAAAATATATTATTTATACATTCAATTTATTTGTATCTGTATTTCTTCAAAGCTCATTTCATCATTGAATGTCAGTACTGCAGGTGTGCATTTTTTTATTATAGCAGGTGCATTGTACATAATCCATGAGACTATTATCTACTATTATTAGAAGTCTACATCTTGATAAACTGGATGCCTCTGATGTGCTTTTGACTTCTTTCTGTCTGTGTACATGAGCTGCATGTTGGTGTGCGTGAATAGAGGATCTGCATGGGAACATTCCAGCACTGTGCTGGCTGTTACAGCAGGCGCAGCAGCTGGCAGACAGCAGGCATGCAACTGTTAATAGGGTGGACCATGGCAAAACAAAACACATCAGACAAAGCCTTTTTATCTGACATTCGACGGTACATATGGCCGTGTCACTTATAGAGCAATACAGCTGGGACATGACGTATTACCTCATTGGTGGATGCCATCTTGTATTTAGTCATTTGGATTTGGATAGTCTCCCTCAGGAGAAATTTGTCTTGGGCATTCGAGAGAAACACAGTCGACATAGCAGCACATGTGTACAATCAAACTCCAGTTAACATGCAGTTTGTACCCTGATCTATAAACAGAACATACACACCAAGAATATTGCATGATGCCCTCTGCAAAGATATTACACAGATGCCCCACAACAAGTTTTGGCACATTCCCCACTGTAAATATCCATTTAAATTACATTCTGGAAATAGTTTGTGAATAAAAATGAACACTTAGCAGGCTGTCCAGCAGTGAATCAGGCCTGGTTTGTAGCTGTCAGCTCACTGATTTACTGAGTGTTTGATTGGTGCAAACTAATATCTCATGTGGGCAAAGTATCAGATGCAATAATACTGTCTATCTGAAGTGTTTTACTAACCAGAGAGGCAATATAAGGAGATACAGCTGAAGACATTCAACACAGCATTTAATTCTTGAAGCAATCTTTTCTATCCTAATTCATGTTATGTTTCCAATTAAGAATAAGCGCAGTGAAACAGGGGTGATGGCAGGCGAAGGAGGCAAATTGAGGTAATCCTGCAGCGTCTAATTGCAAATAAAGAAAAGCTGTTGAAGCGCTGTACCAAACACAGCAGCCACCATGGTTACAAACCACTGAGAAAATGGCAGACACCGTGAATGGGCTCAAAATGAGAGGAGGTTTAAGGCGTACTCAGAATGAAGCTGGCATCAGATCGAATGCTACATGACTCGGTTGGACAATCCTGGCCTGCAGAGCGTTCCTCAATGTGTCAGCTCATAACGCTGCATAACAGAAGTTTGAATGGCAAAAACTCCGCTCTTATTGGTGATGAAATAACAGGAAAGGGTTTAAGAATTATACATAACATCACAAAATATCCGGGAGATGTGCAGTCAAGTATTGAATGTGTGCTACAGAAAATTTAATTGACGACTTAAGTTTTTCCAAATACTTTCACAGGGTAAACAGATGTTAAGAAATGCGTCAACATCCAGTTTCTGCACACATTTACTGAAAAGACTCAGTGAGGTTTGTGCAGACAAACTCCTTCTAGCTCACACTGTTCTCCCAGAAAAGCAATGGTTCAACAATCATAGATAAAATATTCTTATGCATCTTAGTGCTTTTTGTCTTTATCCTTTGTTACAGAGATATCATTTGCCATTTTATTGGTTATATAAAAAGACTGTGTGTAAAACCGCCAACATTTCTGACTTCAGTCATTCAAGATTAGTTATTGTTAGTTGTTCCTCATAACATTGAACAAATGAACAACATTGCTTAACATAAGCAAATAGCTCAATGGGAAATAATGGAGAATGCAAATAACTACAACACACAATGTATTTACAAGTAAAATCAAATCCTTTCGAGCCGCAACTGTTCCTGAGACTTTGACCTCGCAGTGAAGTGAGCAACATATGAGGTTCAGCGTGGAGTTAACATCTGGTTTAGTATTTTAGAAGAAGTGGAAAATAATGTTTCATTGCCATCTCAGGGAAAAAATACAGAGGAAACATATTGTTTACCACCACCCACAAAAGTCTATCAAAAGAGTTTAATCTGTTCAACTTGCCTATAAAACTAAATCCTGCCTACAAGATGAAAACATATGCCACTTAGGGACAAAATATGTTTGTGATTGAGTGTTTTATCCAGTGTTTTTCTCCACTAATCCACATCTTGACCGGGTATTTGTGATCATGTCAACTTTTATTGAATCTTAAAATTGGCCTCTAATCAACTAAGAGCTCGATGGGGTTTAAGAAAATAAATGTCATGTCTTGGAAGGGTTTTGTGGTTATGTCGGTGCGTGCTGGAGGTTCTGCAAACACAACGCATCCCCAGCGCCTATGAGTCAAAACAGACTGTAGCGAGGTGGAGGTGACCGACTCCAGCAGGTCAAGAGGAGTGATGAACATGTAAGCAGCGCTGAGCTCGTGTAATTTATCATCCCCGAGGCCCCAGGAAGAGGGCAGTCACAGAAGAGCTCCACGCACAGCTGGGGGCTGGGCAGGAAGTTGCATCCAGTTATCTCCTCAAGCTCATGTGCAAAAAGAGAGGATTAAAATTTTTAAAAAAACTTGGGTTAAGAAAAACAAGAAAAAGTTGAGTGTAAAACACAAAGTGAAAGTGCAGCTGCATTGCAACGGCGCTACAAACCGTGTTGCATCTGCTGCCCTTCATTTCTGCTGGTGTTAGGAGTGAAAAGAGTTGGGAGTGGCCAGATTTGGAGGACTCAACAGACAGACTTAACTTTGGGAATGGAAAAACAAAGAGCAACTATGCACACCCTCGTGACTCTGCCTCCAGAGATAATTGGGTCACTGCGGCTCTGTTGCTCTCCTCAGTGTATACAGGATGCATCATGGAGAAGCCATCATCTGTGCATTGAAAGTTCAGATATAAAACATTTGTTTCTGGCATTCCTGCAAGAAAGTGGGGGATAACAGAAATATGACAGGAAGAGGTTGAAGTGAACACTGGATCAGAGTTAGTTCTTGATTGATCTCAAGCAAACATGGGCCTAATACTGATGTCAACTACGGATGAATTCCTCCACCACTCCCATCACTTGTTGGCTGGCAGCACTGGGCAGGACCCACAGCACAGTAAATAATCCACCCCAGCAGATCAAAGTCATGCATCAGGCTTCATTTCATGTTTGAAACGATTTCATTGAAAAACATGGTGTACGAGAACATTTTCATTGGAAAAGAACCCTTTAAATTTATTGTTACAGTAACTGAACTGACGGCAACAGCTTTCACACAAGTCTGTGCTATGCTGCCATCTAGTGGATTATTTTATGGCAGCTCATAACACAAAACCACTTCTGTACATAACAGTTTCAATCTTGTTTCTAATGAAGACATATCTGCCCCTGTGCCGTTGGCTTATTCCCCGTGTGAGAATATGCAGAGGTATAAAACCTTCTTTGACTAAGTATGAAGGCACATCTATAGAGAGAAAAAATAGAAGTGAAGAGAGAGGAACATGAAGCAAATGTTCATGAATTTAAGAAAAGCCTTTTGAGCAGAAGACACTTTTATGTGTCACATTAGGAAAAGTGCAAGAGGGAATTTTGTAACAGTCTCAGATCAGACCAAATGAGATCAGACTGCAGTGAAGCAGGTTCAGGAGAGACTCTCATTCCTAAACTCATCCAAGAATATCAACAGTTTATCTTCCGAAACAGCCTCCGTTCCTCAGAGGAAGGAATTCAGCGTGATGATGGAAAGTTTATAAACACAAACGTAGCATCCATGAGCTCTCGCAGAGGTCACGAACTCCATCTGCGACACCACTGCTGTAGTCGTGCCAGGGTGCCACGTATTTTGTTCATTTTAATGACACTTTTTAAAGTCAACATCAAAGAATTTGCAGGTATGAAAAGAAGCTTGTTTGCCTTCTTGCTCCCACGAAAAATGTTTTTTGCAGGATTTTCCTTTCAGATACCATTATGAGGTTTTGTTGATTGTATGAAGACTTTTAAAGAAGACAACGCAAACTGGAGGTTTTTGCTGGAACTGGAACACAGTTTAGGTGTTTGTGTCATTTATTCTCAAAACTGGGCCAAAACTTTCTAACATGGCCTCCCAGTTATGTGTTTTCTTAAAGGCTGTTATTTTTTTTTGATTGAAACAATAATGAACATACAGCAGAGTTTCAAACTATTACCAACCTATGTTCTGAGCATGATCCTAGTTTTCAGTTTTAGTTTAGTTCAGTTATTTTATTTTGTTAATAACCTCTTTGTGTGTTCATTGTTTGTTTAGTGAACATATGTGACTCAGAGCACTTTAGTGTCCCACTGGGTTTAATAGAATAGTCCTGTGTTCTCCTATGATTATGTGTTTTGTCCAGTGATATTGTGCTTTGTATCTCAAGGCCACTGTATTATTTGGGGAGTGTTGTGACATTTGTTATCGCTCGGTGACTCAGAATTCATTGTTTTCCCAGGACAATGCAGGAGGCCAGAGGAAAAGTGCTAATAAAAGTTCAACCTGTGGAACAAGTACAGTAGAACAAAGCTTGACTGAAGGTTTAATTTACAAATGAATTGGAAGCTAACGTTTCTTCAGACAGAAATCAGTCATCTGTGTTGAAGCCAGACATTTACAGAACCGTCTCAGTCATTAGTGAGTTTGGACAGAAGGAGTGTGCCTGTACAAACGGCTCACACACCCTATACCGTCCATTCGTCAGCAGATTAGTAGACATTTTCAATTAACAACTGCCATTAATGTGATTTTTATTCATATCGCAAACGCTGAAAGTCCAATTTCTCCAGAGGACTCCTGTTATGTTACTTGACAGATTAAGAAAGTGGTGCTCTTGAGTTTACCTGTGGGAAATTATCAACTCATTGGATGACAGGCGACTTATGTTGTTTGAATGGTATCACCTCCCAGCAGCTGCTCTCCTGTTGACTCTCCTGAGTCTGAAATGAAAGCATGGAGTCTTCTGTGTGTGTGTGTGTGTGTGTGTGTGCTGTACATCTCTGTCTTTTTTGGACTCTTTAGATTTCCATTTTTTTATTATAAATCCAAGGTACAAAGAGTCAATTACTGGACTGAACATTTTGCTAGTATTTATTTCAAGTTTTTGTCAGAAAAGTTAATAATATTTTATCAATATTTTCTCAGATATTTATCTAATTTCTGTCTGATATTTTATTGACATCTTTTTCTATTGAGAGTACATTCAATTTTTTTTCTGATATTTTAATGATTTTTTAAAAAAAATTCTGAGATTTGACTGATATTTTTCCGCATAATTTAATACACTTTGTTGGACATTTCACAAGTATTTTTTGGACACTTTTGTCATAGTCCTTTAATACAATATGTGAAAAAATATCTATGAAATATGTACTAAGTATGTACTAAAATATTCAAAAGATATTTAAAAAAAAAAAAAAAAACAATGTGGAAAACATTCCTAAAATGTCAGGACAAAATTGAAAAATATAAGAACAATTGAAAAAGTTTTGTATAATATCTGACAAAAGAGTCAAATATCTGGAAAAAAAAAAATCAGGAAACTATCTGACAAATATTAGTCGAAATATTAGTAAAACATTTGAGTAATATTTTTGTAAATGACAGCATGCTAACAGGCTAAAGATAAATGTGAACTATTGTACCCGCTGTACTGATGTTAGCATTTAGCTCAATGTAACGCTGTTGTGCCTAAATACAGCCTCACAGATTTGCTAGCGTATGGTTTTGTAACCTTTTAAATAATTATTGATAATTCAAAAGAACATTAAAGTATAGATAGAACAATATATTAAAAGAAAGAGTAACAGAAAGCAAAATTTAAAATTACTTTTACATTACATTTCTGTTTCACCTCTGTAAGCGAAACTGTGAGAATTAGCCTCTTTCCACATTCAGGAGAATGACTGTATAGAAATGTACATGGTCACCAAATCAATAAATGTAATTGTTCTGTGTGTGGAAACACCTTCAATACTAGCTCCGTAAACATTTGTTATCTTTGAAGCCATTCCTAAAGGCAATCATGTCAAATTGACTGGTGACATCTCTCAACTTTTATATTGAAACAATGCATCATAGCGTCCATTTGCAGGGTGATTACTCTCCACCAGCCTTCAACATAATTTCCCTGCCGCGTCTTTCCCAAACACTGTGTCAATACTAATTAGAGATAAATGCATCTTCTCATATCTTATTCATTTTCAGGTTTGGTGACCTCCAAAAAGTCATGTTTCACTGTGGTTTTGCGCTTACTTCAACAAATAGGACATGATTCTCGGAGAAGCCATTAGTCCTCTGAGTCGCACATTAATGCACCGCAGATTGTGGTCTCCTTGCATTGTTTCGTGTAATTACTTATTTGCCAAATGGATTTTATCTGTGCTCTCCCTGGTGCTGTCACAGTTCTTGTTCTTTGCTCGGAAAGAGCAGACAAGGTGAATGGCGTGATGAGAACTGGCGGGGTCCGCCATATTTATGTCAGTGTGACATAAATAAACCTATTAGATTGGAAAGCTTTTCTTCTTCTTTATGATCACATTACATAAATTTCCCTCACATGCTCGTCAATTTTGCTATGATGTGCTGTTTATGTTGATGTAACTGTTTATGGATTCTTGCCCGCAGCTCCTCTCTATCAAGGAAAATTGGGCTTTTGTATTGTGAACATAGTGGCAGATTGTCCTTTGCTGACCTGGTAATAGCAGGCATTCATTACCATTTTCAATTATTGTACCACTGGCTCACTGAAGCATTTGAACGCTGTGCTGATTTTGGTGTCTGGCACTTTTTGACCCAAATTTCTTTGCTTTAGATATGGCAATTTAGAATAGGGACTTTCAAAAGAGCAAATTATCTCATGTCACTCCTCATGCTCCCCACTTGCCCAGTTTCTTTTCAGGATATTTGCACCCGTGTATCATTAAATATTGGTGTGTTTTCTCCTCACAGCACCCTCTGTACATGGCTGGGCTCTCTTCACTGACACAGGCCAGTCGAGTGTCGTTTTTTTTTTTCTTCTCTTGAGGCTGTATTTCATTAGAAAACAGACCCATCAGACTGCCAGCGGGGAACGAGTTCATCACTGCGCCTCACACATTGATCCACACTCAGAACAGAATGAGAAATGTAAACCTCTGAGGTGTGTGCACATTTTAGGTTCTCAGGCAAAAAAACAAGTTCTGTGTTAATGGAAAAAACTGAAGTGAAGAAGCTTCCTGGATGAGAAATGAAACGTCCTCAAGCATCTACAATCAAGTCCATTCAAGCATTATTTAAATACCATGACCTGGATGACTGAGAGCCTTCACAGATGAAAAAACCTCTGGTGACATACTTCACCTGTGGACCAATTTGCTTAACTTCACTACAGCAGTTAATGGTCGCTGGCCTTGTATTTCACCATCTGGTTCATGGCTACTCGTTGCACACTTCTACACAACATGCTGTTGATGAGGCCATTCTCAGAGCTTGGTGGGGAAAAGTCTGTTTTTTAGGTCAGTGCTCTCGTTCTTTCTGCGCAGCCCTTTTAGGACCACGAAAGCCACAGAGGGGAGACGAGCTGCTCTCAGGCAAAGCATCTCTCACGACACCATCAGTCTCTGTGTGTCCTCCCAACAGCTGAGACTCAGCCTATAACCCTGGAAGACTTGGGACACAGTGTAAATATAGGCTCTTGGTTTCAAATTTTCTCAGTGTGCAACGATCAAGATCCCCCTCCAGGAATGACCGTTTTGTGTCTAATAAGGTTTTTCCACTGAAGAAAAAGTTCAATTGCCTTATTAAAAATGCACATCTGCTCCTTTATTGAAAAATCCAGACATTATGAATATGCAAATGTTGCTTATTCCAACATTTTAAACACTGGACTGACTCTCCAAGATATGAACAATGTGCACATACTGTACATAATTCTGCACATCGAAGGTCCAACATCCAAGTGATGTAATAGAAAATGTGCTCATTCTTATGGAACAATATTATTCTTCAAGCAAAATGAGCAAGGAAGACAAATAGAAGTTTAATTCAGCGCTTGTTTAAAATTCATAGTGTGAGTTTTTGGATTATTATTTGTAAAACATGTCTGACCTTTCTGTGCCTTCTTCTTCATCAGCTTAAGACTATTGACTGATGCTAAATTAAACTGTGCCTGATTGTTTCTCTCCAGCTTGATGAGAACAGCTGCACCAGATCAATATATCCATTTGTAAAGTAAAATCTAATTGGAAATTGTTGCCCATTTGCGAGTGCTCTCAGACACAGAAGCAGACCCTCTGGCAGGCAGGCAGGCAGAGCCAAAGGGTGCTTTTGGCAAAGAAAAAAAAAAACTCAGATAAGAGTCGTTTGTTATCTGCCTCATAATGAGAAATCAAACAGATTCCTCTGCTCATGTGGATCCCTCTTCTCGAATATATTGGCTGCGTTTAATTGTGTTCACCAGCTGAAACCCTCTCAGCTTTTGAGGTTTCATTCGTCATCAGAGAAATACAGCTGCTCCAATCCGCTTATCAATGTGTGTCTCGCTGATGTTCCCATGGAAACTGTGTTTACTGCCTCACACTGCTCTAAAAAAGCTGCCAAAGTGAAAACGGTGCCAGACGAGCGGTGCAAAGATGTGATGGACAGTGACAATGATTGGCATTGTAGCGAGCTAAATTTAAATGTATAAACCAATGCATATGCTCTTTGCACACACATTCAGGGTCTAAAATTTTCATGCTCAACACTCAAAGATGTCAAATTGTTTGGCTTCGCCCATTTTTAGTCCTTCTGATTATTTAAAGCTTTGAGAGAAAGGGTGAATTAAAAATATCTCTCTCCCCTCTTCTGCCTGTCGCTCTCTTTTTTTCTTCTCTCCATAAGTCTCGCTGGCTGCTCCGGAGAGGTGCTGAATATGTTAGCAGATGAGCACAATTTAGATAGAGGCAAATTAGAAATTGAGGTTGACCTTGTGGCAATCTACGCTCAGTGTAGACTCCAAATAGTGGAATTAAAAAGGCCATTATTTCTAATTCTTCTTCTTATAATATGGGTTTTTGTTGGCATGTTAGCCAAACGTGGACACCCCAAGATTTTCCCTTTCATGCCACGAGAAAATCTTTGTGCGAGTCTCTATTCTGTGTCTGCTTCTGCAGCTGTGACAGCGCCCTCCTCATTTCAGCCTCCTGATTATTCTCCATCACTGCCTTCACATGGAGGTGAAGGACATGAAAAATTTTTTAAGCAAATTTCCTTCTTCTTCCATAGTCCACATACAAACAAGCAAAAGTCATTATCTATTATATCTAATTCTCTACAGTAGTATTTTCTCACAGTGGATGCTCTCAGATGTCTAAACTCTCTCAGATGGAGGAGACTGTTCCCATGGCAGTCGGCTCAGAGGAAATAACTTTGCATTCATCAAGGTTAAAGTAGGATGTGACTATCACTGGGGGAAAGTTGTGTTTCAGTAAAGCTCTGATATCTTCCTTAATCATTTCAATGTGATCAGCATGAAGGAATTCTTTTGATTGAACTTCTAAAAATCTTCCCTCTCGCGCAAGCACATGATCTCGATGGAAGGGATTTCTTTTGTTTCCTTTCTGATAATGAGATTCATTAGTATAATATGTAAATCTGTGATCTGGTTTCACTTTTCTTTAAACATTTAATTTGTTACAAAGAAGAACCGCTGCTAAATGAAAGAATATCGTCTCTGATTGTTGGACACTGATAAAAATTTTTTTAAAAAGGCCTCCAGGTTCATGTGATTCATAAATGACAGAAAAGGCTGTGATAGAGCTTATTAAATTATTCAAAGTTCAGACCGCTAACTGGTCAGAGGGTGAATCCAGTCAACCTTGGACTTAATGAAAGCAGAGCCGATCCAAAGACACATATAAGACCTTGAAGCTGTCAGGTATCGTATACTCGGACTGTCTCTCACCACTGGACGATCTGACAGCTCCACATCGTGTCCACCACCAGACTAGAACCAAAGACTTCTTATACCAAAATGTGATCTGCACCATTTTACTGTCAAATATGCGCCACTGTAATGAATCGAGTGCATCCAAATCCACAATGACATATTCTGTTTTATTTTTTATTGTTGTTGTATTTTACATTAATTACATTACTGACACTTTCTAATGAGTCACACTTTATTTATAGTTTGCCATTTGTAACTAATGACTTCATTAATTGTTAATAAATTCTTAATTCTCGTAGAGGAGTTATAAATCATTAAGAAGAAAAATGTTTGGGTTGCAAATGTTTTTTGGATTTTAGTTAATGATGTCTTAACCATTAATAAAGCCATTAGTAACAACCTATAAAGTTAAAGTAGGAACATTTTATTCCAATATATATCTGACATAGCTGTAATGTGTGTCCTAACATCTTGGCAACAACCATCTTTTTAACAAAATCAGCATCTTTAAATAGTCTTTTTACTTTAAACATGAAGTAACTACAGAGATGAAGATATACTGCAGTGATATGTGAATGATGCAATGAACATAAAGATGTTTTCAGTTTGTTGTAAAGTCAATTGACAGTGGTATGCTATATGGTATATATGGTGAATATAGTATGTAAGTCAGTGTGGCTCTCTAATTCACAAACTGTCCCATTGAAATTGTACAAATTTAATCAGACAACATTGCATTCAAGAAAGTAATTCAGCCTCTGATGTGTTTTCCAAAAATTCAGCATTTAAGGTGTGAGCTAAGATGAATGAATGACACCAAAAAAGATTCATGACAAAAAAAAATGTACCATTTTGAGGTTGGCTTAAAGTTTGGGAGGCATTTAATGATTAACTCAGAAAAAAAAGCACTCGAGAAACTAGTCAGATTCATTTCTGAAATAAAATTGTAAATACAGCTGTAGCACGGCTTTGAATATAGTAAAGCTTCAACACTTTCTGACAGTTTAAAGTAAGACGAACGTGATGAGTAGGAGAAGCGACGTGGCGAGTGTCCATTGAAGAAGACACTGATGCTTGATAATAGAGAAGAGTGTTTCTGTGGGCTGCCAGCTCAGGATAACACACACGGCAGCTCAGCTCACAAGCTCAACATGTAGTGCTTTACCTTTAGGTGGTATTGAACTTTAAACGTGATGCTGGGACGGAAAACTACAAAGATAAACCTCCCTAATACGGCACGCTGCTCACTTCTATAGAACCAGATTCATTTGGAGTCTGACAGTCAGTCATCTTTAATGGGTTCTTCCATTTGACAGACTGCATGCTAGTCACTTTTATGAAGCCATGTTTGTGCAAGCACATCATGTCTTGTATTCTAACACTGAGCCTTTGACTGTATACCTACACACACTCCACTATATGACAACAATGATAACGTTCCCTGTTTCCTCTGACAGAGATGTTCCAACCAGCTGCGTCTGACAGCATCCCCTGCCACAGGCATTTTCCAAGCACAGTTTAAAAATGGTCACGTTAAGGTGGAATATCAACATGCATTAATATTCAACACAAGGCTCTGCGTATAAGAGATTAGTTTCCCCCATAAATATCTTTAAAAAGCCGGGGAAAAAGCGTCGCCGCGCTGCCAGTGTCCCTCTTGTGGGTAATTGGTCCCATAACATACATCTAAGCTGCGCTGAAAGGATAAAACTGATGTAAACCAGTTCGGCAATTGAAATTGCATTCAATCTTCAATCTATTCTTGCATCACTTTGACAGCTGCACAGCTCCAGTGACAACGCTCAGTGAGACAAGCCTGCGAGCTAGAAATAGATAAATTGTGAGCCAGTGTCAACATGGAGCAGACATTGGCCAGGGAAAAGTATGCGTACGTGTGCTGTTCAGGGTTTGGGTGAGTGCACAGAAAGTGGAACTCGGGGGAGCCATCCTGACATGCAGATCTGAGGGGAAACATGACGGATTCAGCGTTCGCTTGGAGAGCAATTGCTTAACAAACTGAACGCAGTCTTAAGCGGTCGATATGATGTACACATGCTGTATGAAAGCGTTTTTCTTCGGCCGTTTGGGCGTGCAGAGACAGAGCGACTGTGGAGCGTGTGCGGGGGTCTAGACTGGGGATCAGCGGGTTTTCAGTGCTCAGTGATGGAGAAAGGCTCTGTGGCTGTCAGGCGGCTCCCACTGATGAAGGAAAGCTGTGATTGACAGACGAGTCTTAGTGAAGACCAGCACTGCTCTCTTCACTCGGCCTGAGGAATAACATGACCCAAGGAGCAGCATCCTCATGGGCATTTAGGCTGTTGTTCACCCGTGACTCTATAGCTTCTGTACTATATCTAGAGTGTTTTAATCATTTGTCCATGTGTCAGCCAGGATGTGAGCACAATCTAAACATGTTTGTCGTTCTCTCCTGTGCCACACAGGCCCTCAAAATAGCTTTATTTTGCTGCGACAGAGAGATTATGATAAGTGTGTTTGGGTGTTGTGGCACCAGAGAATTCACAAATCCTTCCTTCTCTTCAAGAATACACTCATTAAATCCTTTGCTCTCCTCCTCCGGCATGTCGCTTCATCAAAATAGCTCCCACCACCAAGTTACTTCTCTGTATCCCTGTTAGGCCCGGGATCAGCTCCATGAGTTGAATTATAGAGCGAGAAAGTCATTAAGTGGGATAAAGATACAAGGAATCGATGGAGCAATAGGTACTGTGCAGCTCTCAATTGTCTCCAGTCCAGTGCACATGAGCATCAGGGTGGTAAAGCCTGCTTGTTGTTTCCAGGTGAGCTCTCCAGGCCAGTCCACAACTCCTCAGTTACTGAGGGGGATCAATGACAACAGCTTACCCACACTGTGCAGCCTCCTTCAACCTTATTCTTCTGGCGGACAAATATAGACGCAAATGTTGCAGGAGGCTAAACTGATACGTATGTTATTTTTGGGGCGTGATATTATAACGGGGAGATTACGAGAGAGGATTTCATTTTAAAGTTATAAATTGAGCCGCAAATCCTTTTAGACAACACAATAAACCAGATGATGTAAAACCCTTAATTCCCCGCAGAATAACGGGCAGTGGCGACCGATCTTTGTTGTGTGTGGGCAGCTTTAAAATAGCGCCTTCGCCTGCCTTGAGCCTGTAATTTTAATGGCTGTGTGGAAGCTGGTGGATAAACGAGGCAGACAGACAGTTCTAGTCAAAAGGAGTGTTCTGTTTTATTCCAGAGGGAGAGAGAGAGAGAGGGGGACACGCTACATCTCTCTCTCCCCCCTAATGACACAGAGATTTGACTTGTCCTCCTTTAATTATGTGACCCACCTGGCCCAAAGTCTTTTCCTTATGGAAACTAATGGCCAGTTGAAGCTGTGGTTGGTTGTCATTACACAGACAAGCCAACTGCAGCTGTCTCAGAGATGGGAAATAAATGAGTTGAGTCCAGAAAGATTTTTGGCCCTTACTAGTGGGAAATGTGTTCATTAAAGCATCTTCACAACATATCTGATGCCTTATGGATCATGCAAAGTGACATTAGAGCCATGAATCTGGATGTTGTGCTGCTCCTCCTGACACTTGCAAGACAAAGCTCAGATTGTTTGTTTCCCCGCGTTAATATAAATAAGTATGCACATTCAGTACATGTGCCGCTGGTAAATAATTAATACAAGGCATTCAGTATTTATGGAGTGGAACATGCTGTAAAAACACAAGACCTCTGAGAACACACTCATGTTAAATCCCCAGACCAGAGGAAGCCATACATCCCCGACCACGAGACACAAAGTGACACTTGTAATTTGGACTTGAGCATTAACAGAGGAGGAGAACAAGGGCGACTCCTCCTCGGGCTGGAGAGTGACCAAGATGATCTGGAGACCGGTCGGTGACCAAGTGTCAGACTAAGGTGTAATATGGCCCCGAGCATGTCACAGCACTGAGGCACGTGATGCACAAAGATGAATCCCACAATGCCTGATGTGAATGAAATACTCCCCCCCCCCTCCTCACTAACTTTAGCTGTTACCTCCACAGCACATGCCTGTGTGATCATGTGGAATGAGTCATTCATGCCTGTGGTCCATGAAGCCTCACAGCCCACTCACATCCTCTGGCTGCCAGCTTCCCATGCAGCCTCTGCATCAATACCAAGGCCTCATATACATATATATTGAATAATGATGACTGAATCTGTGTGGTGGCCTACTAAACCCCTGTCCCTCCACCTCTGGGCTTCAGCCAGCCTGGAGTGTATTCCCTGCAGTCTGGGTCTGCGTCTCCGTCTCTCTTCAGTCTCTCTGTGGGAGTCCAACCTTTCAGCATCTCCAATGATGTGCCTCGGAAATCTGTTTCCAGGGAAACTGGGGTACCAGATACTCGCTGCTGCGTCCTTTGTTTACACTTTTCATATCTCAGAGAGGAGCAGGGCTGCTCTGAACAGACAAGGATGGGAACCAAAAAAAGCTCAATGCGTGCGTAAAAATACAGCCAATGATGATGTCAGAGTCAATCTGATGTTGCACATGCACATAAATCTGTTTTTCTCTAATTTCACCTGCATCCCTGGATTATTATAATAGTGCATTTACACCACAGGGAGCAGATTCACGTGAGGATATTAACATCATCCATATCATTTCTTGTGCTTAATTGCACAGCCGGAAAACATGAGAGGTCCCTAAACCCAGTTGATCCTGATGCGCACAGACAAAAAAAAAAAAAGCTGCCACTTTAAAAAAAAAAAAAAAAGACACCTGTCCTTATGTAACAGACACCAAAGACAGCGCTTGAGCGTGTTTCTCATGATTGTCTCCCTCGTTTATTTGGACTTATTGGGAACCGACTCACGTTCGCCACTTTGGAGCGTTGCGCTTGCGCGTCACGGAGCCGGGAGCTGTCCAAGTGCTGAAATGAGAAAAGGCGTTTCAGCGCTGCTCCTCAACAGAAGAAGAGACTCCTCCACCTGCGAGAGACCCTCACTTCACAAGTACCCACACAGGCCAGAGGTGGCTGCGTTCACACAGAGGGGACAAGGCTGAGGACCGGGAGAGACGGAGAGCCTCCAGCAGAGCCCGGGTGTTTGGAGTTTGGACCTTCGAGCTCTGATGTCCCTTCACGCCTCCGCTCCGAGAGGTCTGATCCTGGGAGTCAGAGTTTCATGAAAGTCAACTATGATCCGCGGCTGGGTTGAGGAATGTCTCCCGTGTTTCTGTGTGACACAAGAAGACGCCCACGACTCGGTCAGGAGGAGAGCGGCGCCCCTGTTTGGATTATGTGTCTGACCAATGTCAACATATGGGAGAAATAAAAAAAGTGAGCACATGGGAAACCCACCAGGAATGAATCGCTCCTTTGTTAAGGTCTTGGCTGCTTTGTTTACATATTTCATGGAGACGAACAACTTCAGGTAGGCCAACACATTGATTGCATAGATCATTGCAAAGCTATGAAAATATATTATAATACTTTTTTTTCTGCGCAGACTAAGTTGGAAATTGCTGCTGCTGTGATCAGGATTGAAAGTTACTGTGTTGGATTGTTAATATGAAATTGGTCATGTTAAAAAAAAAAATCCACCTTTACGCACGGACTGCTGCTGTTTTTCCTTCTCTTGCAGGATCATAACAACAGTCCTATGATGTTCCATATGATATTAAAGCATGCTGTGATGTGTGTGTAGTACTCTGGCAACGATGTGACACAAGCACAGCTCTTTCTCGTCCAAATCACACAACACTCGTCCTCGATGTGTGTGTGCGCATTTTCCAGCTTCCCTGCGCTTTGCCCATCACTTCCAGCCAGCTGCTCGGAGACAGATAAGGTTTAAGTCCTGTTTTTTGAGCCACGACTTCTGTCTGATAAAGTCATTTTGCCTGTGTTTGTGTATATGTGTGTGTGTGTGTGTGTGTGTGTTGCAGAGTTGTGGATGCCAAGGAGCACGATTCCAGATCATCCTCCAACATGTCTCCATCAGACTTTCTGGACTCACTCATGGGTCGCACGTCTGGGTATGATGCACGAATAAGACCGAATTTTAAAGGTTTGTTTATTGTCTTTTGGGAATTTTCACACACGCACGCACACACACCTCACTTTACAGTCTTTAACCTCAAGACCACATAACCACCATGTGATGCACACAGAGTATTTCTGCAGAACACAGCATCCATCCCCCCAAACACTCAGACTGTAGCTGCAAACACACCAGACTTGACATTATTACTTATCTGGGGATCCACTGACTCTTATCTGATGCCAAGATACTGTGCTGCCGGTGCTTTGATAAGAACAATCAATCACTTCACTTGACAGTAAGATGCTTGTCCTGGCTGGAATGAAATCATGAACTAACCCCTCATTGCAATATTGCACGCTTGTTCTCATCTGGTCAAACTCTGCCTGATTGAATCCACATCTCCATTGAACAATCATTGGAAAACAAACCAGAAAAGGCTTGTAAATGTCACAGTCACAGTTGCAGACAGGGATGCCACCGTGACAGGCCAAATGATGGATGGTGCCCCTGTGGCGAGGCTGCAGGCTACTGACTTCCTCTGTTGTCGTAGCTGTGATGCTGGGGACAGACGCAGCATCTGGCGCTGGAGCCGAGCTGAGAGAGGAAGAGGCCGGCCCGCTGGGGCTCGGGCCCGCTCCAGGCTGGGTCAGGCGGGCTGGGATTTGTTGGGGGTTTGGGGGATTCCAGTTGTTGGAGCAGCCAAACAGTTGCAGCACAGCACAGGGATTGTTGGGCAGGATTCAGAAACACATGGCCCAGATCCTTTCCTCTCCATCTGGGAGAGAGGGAGGAATGTTGACAAGATTGCTGAAATGGACTTAAGATGGGAGGAGGACAGCTTGTTTAACACCGGCTGGCATTTTCAGGGGAAATGAAGAAGTGGAGGCAACTGTTTCTAGCTAATGAAGAGAGGCAGGACGATTTGAATGTTGCTGGTTACATTTGTATTCTCTCTGTGTTTTAGGGCAGATAAAGCTCCCCATCTCACACACAATCTTGCATCTTATAGCTGGAAAAACAAACACTTTTGCATGAACCCACTGCGATGTAAACAGATGATTTCAGTTGCGAACCTGCTAGTCATACTTTGAAGAGAGCGTTGAACTGTATTTCTGAAGGCTGACCTAGATTCCCTTGCTGAGTTTGTTGTGAGGAGGTGCTGCTTTATTTTTTTCTGCCTCTGCTGTTAAATGTAGCTACCTGACGACAAACTGAGGCAAATATTAATACCGAGCGCCATGCAATATTGATGAGGAAAGTACAGGGGAAGGGCAATGGGAAGAGCTTACAACTCCACTTATCAGATAGAGAGAAAAGATTTGCTGTGACTTTAAATGGCAAAACCTGCCAAGCCTGGCAAAGAGATTTCAGTTCAGGCCACTCGGTGGAGTAAAAATGACACTACTCATTAGAGCATGCTGGGTACTTTTTTACTCACAGAGCTGGATGGGAAATGCTCTGATTTGATAGTGGAATTAACAAATTAGTGTAGGGCTGCAACTGACTGGCATTTTCATTATGCAATAATCTGTAGGTTACTCTCTTGATTAAGTGGTTAAACATTTAGGACAAAATAAAAAGTCAGTTTCACAATTTCCAAAAGTCCAAATTAATGTATTCTGTTTTTTTTCCCCCAAACAACAAGGTTTAAAACCTACAGATATGTAATATCAAAGAAGAGAATATTTACATTTTAAAAGCTGGAACCAGTGATTTTTTTTTCATTTCTCACTCAAAAAATTACTTAATCAATTATCATAGTAGTCAATTCAATTTCTGTAGTTGAATCAGTTATTTAGCTAATCGTTGCAGCTCTAAACTACTGTTTGTGTGTGTGCATGCATTTGTCTGTGTGTGCATGTATCCTCTGCTGAATGTGTGAAGACTGGATGTAGAAATGTGATTCCAGTACGTTCTCCACAAAAGATCACCATACAAGAGATCATTACGTAATGCTGAAGATTAGAATGAGCTGACACAGTTCGACGTTGCTTCAGATTAAAATTATATTTAGTTGGAATATAATTGCATTCTAACCACATTCAGCTAAATTTAGAACTATTTCAGTCTCAAAGCCAAACAAGGGTCCTGTCATGTTTCATGTGATCTTTTGCGTGTGGTTTACCAAAGCATGCAACATGTCACCATTCACTCCTGGACCTCCTATAAAATGATGAAAAGAATTTTTAAAAAGTGCTTGTTGGTATTAATGCATGTTGACATACACAGTGAAACAGCAGCTTGTGAACCTAAATTTCCTGATGAAACATCTTCACCGCTCCAAACCCAGTCGTCCTTGATGATATGGTTTAAGGCTTTTTCCTGTCATGTCATTGTCATTCCATTTCACAGGTCCCCCCGTAAACGTTACATGCAATATTTTTATCAACAGTTTCGGCTCTGTCACAGAGACAACCATGGTGAGTTCCTCTGGCATTTTGGCTGATTTCTTCAATGTGTCAATGTGTTATCTATCCCTCAACCTGCAGGTCCACCAGTTAATGTTACCTGCAACATATTTATCAACAGCTTTGGTTCTATAGCAGAAACTACAATGGTGAGTTGAGCGTTGACCCTGCGCAGGAGTTAAGGCTGAATCATCTTTTGTGTTTGTTTGTTTTTTTTAACCTACCTAATTCACCTTTTTAAAAAAAACATTTATCAGTGCTGTGAATTCATTAAAAAAAGTTTATTTTTGCCATCAAAGAGTCTATTGGCGGGTCCATGAGGCACACAGACATTATCAATTTGTTCTCTGGCTGTCTAATTAAGTATTGGTGTCTGGATTCATACATGTGTTAGTTCAGATTTAATAATTCATACAACAAAATCCCAGACAGTAAGTCACCTAAAGTGCAGCCAGTAACTGTGGGTCAGGGGGTTTCAAACGAGCTGATCAACAACGTGTGACGTCTGACGGCATCCAACTGCCAAATGGGTAAAAATATAAAACCTGCCAGTCTGCATTGAAACTCATCCTGATCAAAGGATTCATAATGAATGATAATAACTACTTAGATAATGAATGAAGGATGTTAATTTGCGCAGGAGCCAGAGCTCATAAGATTGCCAGGGAATTACACAGCTTTAGACATGCATGCAAATATTTGGAACCGCCAATAAGCTGATGAAATGTCAAACAACATAAGGGTCTCTCATCATCATGACACATCAATTACTCGGAGCAACTGAACGTTGTGGCACTCTAGTTTACTACTAACAGCACTCTCAGAGTTTTGCTCATCTTCTAAATCCATCATTAGCATCTATAATGGCTCTTACAAAATTATGATTAATAAGAAAAGTTATCATAAGGTCAGTGTTTTGCAAACTGGCAGTAATAGATAATCATCAAACTCTCATGTGTGTGAAATTTAAGATTGTATTGTTACCTAGTTGACATTTTGCCAAATGTGCATTGAAATCATCCATTTTATTATTTGTCATATGTTGTTATTTATATTACAGATTTACAGTTTTTGATAATATTTTTCAAGGTGATCACATTTTATGCAACATCTAAGAAAATACAGCTGTCAAATAAATGCAATATTTCCCGCTGAAATATGGTGAAGTAGAAGCAGAAGCTTAAAATGGAAAAGTAAAGTGCCTCAACTTCAGGATTGTAGTTAAGTACAGTACTTGAGTAAATGTACTTAGTTACATTCTACTACTCAAGAAATAACGTGAACATACAGATGTTCATATTTAATATAGATGCTTTCTTGCTATTTAGTGTTATTTTGTCAATGATAGAATGACCATGAATGTTATCATAATGTTACTGATGCATTTTTCCTAGTTCCCTAATCAAAAGGAGGATCTATTCAATATTAAATTATATATTTCTAATATTAAAAACTGACACCTTCTCATAATCCCAATCACTGCACAACAAAATAAGCAACTTTCCATCTCCGCAGGATTACAGAGTGAACATCTTCCTGCGGCAGAAGTGGAATGACCCTCGGCTGGCGTATAGTAAATACCCAGATTCCTCCCTCGACCTGGACCCATCCATGTTGGACTCCATATGGAAGCCTGACCTCTTCTTTGCCAACGAGAAAGGAGCCAACTTCCACGATGTCACCACCGACAACAAGCTGCTGCGGATCTTCAAGGATGGGAACGTCCTCTACAGCATCAGGTGACGTGTTGGACGTGATGTTCTCAACAACAGGATTAAAAATGACTCAAGACAGAGGAGCTGAATCAAAAAAGCTGACAGTAAAAACACTGAAAATTTACCCGCAACCATTTTGAAAATCAGTTGATCAGTTAAGAAAAAAAGCAAAGATTTACTCGTTGTAGCAAATCAAGTATGAACGCGTTCCATTTTTATTTGTCTTCTATGATTGAACATTTTTTGGCTTTGAACTGATATTTATAAAACATCGCTATGGGCTTTGGGAATTGTATTGTTCATGTTTCACTGCTGGCGGTCCACAGGCCTAGTGATTAAAAGAGAAAATAATAGAAAATGAAAGTAATGAAAATAATTGTCAGTCTTAGCCCTAGTTTACACCATTTGCATCGTAGGTCTGAAGCTGAGGTGGGAATCAGTGCTGTGTGAAAAACGAGAAGCAAAAGCTCTGATGCGTAGATCACCTCAGGACATGTTCACTTATTGCTTTTCTTACGTCTCCTCTCAAACATCAAAGACTGTCAATCTAAAAGATACACTTTTAAATGGATTTTATCTCATTACAATCACTCCTTTGAAATGGCATAATTCACTGAACTACAGTACATCCCCGTGTGCAATGTAGATTTTTAATAAAGGAACACTGATTGGAAGAGGGCAAGCTCATCTCAGGGGCATTGTTGAGAATCCAAAGCCAAGATGAAAATGGGAAACCTTCTTCATGTTGGTTTCTCCTCATGCAGTTTTTGTACTCCATAAAATCTTTGTGATAGACTATGAAACACGCAACCAAGCCGGCACGAACGATATTTTAAAGACCTATCTGCCCAAAATGTGAGCAAAACTTGGTACGAGATATGAAAATATGTTTCATTTCATTTCAATACAACTTCAATCACACGCAGCATTCAATTTTCTCAGCAACGACGCGATCTAAAGCAGATCGATTTTGAGTCCATTTAGGGAGCAGCTCGAGGCAGAGCGGTGCTCAGGTGTGGAGGCAGAGTGGGTCAACAGGAGAGATGAAAGGTGGTCAGACACGCTCTCCATTCATGAGAGAAATGACAAGAGTGAGAGGACCGCGGACCACAATGCATCACAGAGACAATAAGTTGCAGTAATGAAAGTGTGATAGGAACCTGCTGAAGGGAATCCTACATGATACTGTGTGTCAGAGGCTATCACACTGGAGAGAGAAGCACGCAATACAGAGATTACAAAAAAAAAGTGCCGACTGTGATCTGATTTTTCAAATTGTGTCGACCCACTTGTTCGAGGTTTGATAAATGTATTTCTTCAAATAACATAAATTAATTGGTGTAGTCCGCTCACTATATCTTACCATCTCTCACTGTAGGTTGACTCTCATTCTGTCCTGCCCGATGGATCTGAAGAACTTTCCGATGGACGTCCAAACTTGTACGATGCAGCTGGAAAGTTGTAAGCATTGACTTTGCTGCTACGCTTTCTAAAGTGAGTATCTTCTGCACGTATACATAAATTTGACTCGTCTGTTCTTTTCTGTCTCCAGTCGGCTACACCATGAACGACTTGATCTTCGAGTGGCTGGAAAACGGCGCAGTGCAGGTGTCGGATGGGCTCACGCTGCCGCAGTTCATCATGAGGGAGGAGAAGGAGCTGGGCTACTGCACAAAACACTACAACACTGGTCAGAGAACACACACACACACACACACACACACACACACTCCTGATCATATGCTGTTTATATTTCACACACATCCTTCTTTGGGAGCTGATTTGGATTTGCATTCCTCGCTTGTTGCACAGGTAAATTCACCTGTATCGAAGTCAAATTTCACCTGGAGCGACAGATGGGCTACTACCTGATCCAGATGTACATTCCGTCCCTCCTCATCGTCATCCTCTCGTGGGTGTCTTTTTGGATCAATATGGATGCTGCTCCTGCCAGAGTGGCGCTGGGCATCACCACTGTGCTTACCATGACCACCCAGAGCTCCGGCTCCAGAGCTTCTCTTCCAAAGGTAAACCTTGTTTAGTTGTCTCAGCAGCACAAGCTCTGAATTTGCAGGTTTAATACGCATCATGTCTATATGAATGTGAAATAACATGAAGACTCAGAGGAACATATTGCAAAGAGACAGAGGCTCGTCAGGAGTTAACAGGAAACGTTAATTTGAGTTGGTTTAAGAAGAAGCAAAAGAACATGAATAATGACACTTGGTGAATGTTAACATCAAGTTTGGCTTCTCAGATGTTCAGACACTGATGAACTCTACTTGGCTTCTTGCTCACATGTTGTTACAGCTTGAGGCCAAACAGCTATAGTCATATCAAACTCACAAAGATGATGTTCTGAGGCAACTTTGTTAAAGAAATTTAAGAACAAATGTTGGTTTAAGGTGGCCTAAAGGTGGCATTTTAAAATTGGACACATTTCTGTACAAGTGGTTATTTTCCAATAGTAAAAATGTATTGAGATCTGATATCAACCACCCCTCCCCTAGACTAGACAAATTTTGTTTTCAATAAAGCTTATGTAACCATATCACCAACAGGACAGGCCACGATATTTTGTTCATGAAAAGCTTAACAGGTATATTTAGATGGCTGCTTTTGTCAGGATTACAGATAAGAGTTTTGTTGAGGTAAAAAAAAAAATCTAAATCTGTGTGAGGCTCATTAATTAACCATACTGTGGCTACATAAGATGGTGCAAGTGCAGGTCTGGAGTTAAACCTGGGTGAAAAGCAAATCTGTAACACGAATACTTAATCAGCATATTGTTTCCAGTGGATGTTATTACGTTATATATTATTACGTTCATGTAATAATTTCGCTGCTGGAAAACACATCTAAATATACACATACATACAAATTTGCATTTTATGATGTGTACATTTCAAAACACTGCAATTCAAACTAACAAGAAACATGCAAATGAAGCAATAGAATAATCTCCCTTAGCAATGTATGATATTATTCACTGATGGCCAATTAAAAGGTCTATATACTGTATCTATGGGGCACTAAAGACCCAACAACTGCATTACATGGCAGCAACATTTTGCGGTTATTTCAGACAGAGAACAGATCCATAACCAGGCAAATATCAAGACGAAATAACAATCCAAAAAAGAAAACAATGCAAGAGCCAACAATGAATGAAATGAAAAGATAGTTCACTGCTGTCTGTTTGAAGTACATAGAAAGAGACTCACTTTTGTCTCCTCCAAATATCCATTATGTGAAAGCCACTGTTGGCCACATGAATAAGAATCATATTATTACAGAGATGATTAAACCATAGCTGTGCAGCTCTTTTCACCTGATTGATGCAATTCACAGCATTCAATGCAGATGTTGTCATCCAGAGCTTGTGTCCATTACCAACAGCGTGGTGGCTTATTTCCAATCAGCGTAAATTGCCATGCACATGTTGTGAAGGGTACTACATCCACTGAGAGCCAGATCTTGATGATCAGTCACTCTCCATACATCCGTCTGCACATGAGCACCGAAAGCCTCGGCCATGTCAGAGATTCTTACATAAAAGACGCGTACGCTGATAAATATTTAAAGAGAGGCCTTTGAGAAGCCTCGATTCAAGAAAACGATAACTCAATATGCCTTGAAAAGCTGAGTTGTTTTCTCCACGCGCTAATCAGCTGTCATGAAGTTTGGTGGTCACATTGATGAGCGATAAAGGCTTTCAACTTCATGCCCACTTTCTCAAAGGGAACAGATCAAAACCAGTGCTGAACATACAAACTAATACTACACTTCTCTTTCTATTGCTAATTAAGGCAGGAATTATCTCCCACTGTTTTTGGCCGCGCAGTCACTGTCATTACTGGCAGCTCCGACACATTTGTCAGCAAACATTACCTGTAATTACAGTCATTTAGACATCTCAGTTAACTAACATAATGAGAAAGGTAAAGGGAGAAAAGCAGATCGCCAGGTAGATCTAACAGATCTAGGACTCAGCATGAATACAGGAAAAAAAATCCACCAATTATTTCAAGTCAAAGCATAAATTCATACTGCATTTGAACTGTGAGTTGATGCACCTTGTCACCTCAGAGGATCTAACAAAGGAAATGTGTTTTCTCTCCCAGGTCTCTTACGTGAAAGCCATTGATATCTGGATGGCTGTGTGTCTGCTCTTTGTATTTGCTGCATTGCTAGAATATGCTGGGGTTAATTTTGTCTCCAGGCAACAGAAAGAGTTCCTTCGCCTGAGGCGAAGACAAAGGAGGAATCACAAGGTGGGCTTTCAGAGTCTTTACAAGATTGCAGTTTGGTTATCAAACTTTTTAGACATACGAGCATTGTGGCTTTAGGAAAGGCCGTGTTGACAGGTCAGCTGCACCACTTTGGTCCAGACTGGAATATCTTGACAGCTATTAGATGGATTGTCATTTTGTACAGACATTCATGGTCGCCAGAGGATGACTACTAATGACTCTGTGGATCCTCTGGCGCCACCAACAGGTCAAGGTTTTCACTTATGCAGTGAAGCGTCTCAACATCTACTCTGTAAATTGGCACAGACATCCATGGCTCCCAAATTATGTATGCTAATAACTTTTTTTTTTTTTTGATCCTCTGGCCACCACGAAACTGTGTCTGTATCTATTGGATGGATTTTGGTACAAACATTCTTGTCCCTGTCAGGATGAATTTTCAAGTCAATTTTATTTATGTAGCCCAAAATCACAAATTCAGCATACAACAACAGACCTTTGATTGAGATAAAGAAAACTCCCCCCAAAAAGCTTGTCAGGGAAAAAAAGGAAGAAAATCTGAAGTGCAACACTGGAGGATCTTTCTTCACAGATAGACTTGCAATAGATTATGCAAAAAAAAAAAACTATATGGAAAATCTCTGATGATTTGTAATAACTTCTACTAAGATGGTGAACATGGAAAACAATATATCTGCTAAACATGACCATGTCAGCATTGTCATTGTGAGCATATTAGCATGCAGACATCAGCTTTAAGCTCAAAGCACTTTGTGGCCAACTTTATCCTTAAAGATCTGCAAACACGGCTGTAGATTCTTGTTGGGATATTGAAGCGGTGCAAGATTATTATTATTTGCCTGAATTAAGATTCATCCCCTAAGCGGTTGTTCTAAGTGGTTTATCATTGAAGTGCATCAGGTTATCTTGGGGATTAACGTTTATGTAAGTCCACTGTGCCGCAGCAACACTGAGCCAGTGGCCACTGAGAAACAAAACATTTAAACTGCAGTCTTTTAAAAAAAAAAAAAAAAAGACCAAGTGAGTTCATTCTGTCCACATGTGCATGTGCTGTTTTTTTTTCAGGATGAAGACATGCGTGAAGGCCGCTTTAATTTTGCTGGCTACAACATGAGTCAGTGTCTGCCAACAAAGGACGGCTCAGCTGTTAAGAACGCCGCTCCGGCTCCGAACCCTCAACCGTCAGTCCCCAAGGACATAGACACCATGAGGAAGAAGTTCGTGGACAGAGCCAAGAGGATAGACACCATCTCCAGGGCCGCCTTTCCTCTGGCCTTCCTCATCTTCAACGTCTTCTACTGGGTCACCTACAAGATCATCAGGCACGAGGACATCCACAAGAAGTAAAGACTTTTTACCCTTGACTAACATTTATTTTCCATTTCTCAGATTGAGAAATGCTTGGAAAGCACAGCGAGATGAGATGGGAGACTGTGCATTGAGAGGCACCACGGTGTTGATGGCGGTGTTCTTTCAGGGATAATGTATAATGTTCATGCCTCATACAGTGATGCTCATGTTCTGATGACGTGAACAGCTCTTGAGACACAGATGCTTTTTTTTGTTGTTGTTGTACTGCTGCATAATATTTCCTGACAAATCTAGGAAAATGGTCTTAACTCAAGGCTTAGTAACATGCTGGAGAAGATGGACCAAATTTTTTTTTTGTTGTTGTATTTTTTGAATCAATCCTGCCTTGACGTCGAACAAGGAACAAAGAAACATT
Source organism: Holacanthus passer (assembly GCA_025331565.1). NCBI lineage: Eukaryota > Metazoa > Chordata > Actinopteri > Pomacanthidae > Holacanthus > Holacanthus passer. The sequence continues at coordinate 558,979 of JAFREQ010000136.1, forward strand.
CCATTTGGATTTGTAACTGTAAGGTACCTTAGTCAGACCCTCAGAGACTTTTTGTGATTGCAAAAAGGGTATTTCTTATCAAGGATGTTTAGGACTGTTTTATATTGTACTACTGTCATGGCACTATCTCTCTGTTTATACAAAACAAAGCAGCAAATGTATAAAACATACGGGCAGAAAGCACATACAGATGCATCCTTCGGACATTAGGCAGCAGCGCACGTTTCAGGCATGACCGTGAACAAAGCGGATGAAAATCTGAAATAGAGAATTGGATATTGGATGCATTTTTATGAAATACCTGAGGCCTTAGATATCAAAGATTTGGTGAGATGAAGTGCTGTGCTTCTCTATTTTTTCAAGCACCTCCTCTTGTTTAGCAGTCTATCAGACCCGAATGCACCTGTTTGATCTTTTTTTTTTTTTTTTTTTTTTTTTTTTTACCTGTGGCCAAACATCCAAAGGTACTTCTTGTTCTTTCCTTTATCTCTAAGTGTATTATAAATCACGCTCATGGACAACCGATGTCATGAAAAATCAAAGCTCATTCAGATGTTAGAAGATTCACAGATTTTCCTTTTCATTCCAAAATAATTTGTCAAATATAGCGTCACATATTTTAAGGGTAGGTTCATTAAAGTATATCGGCCAATTTTGAGCAAGTGTATAGGTACGCCTACAAACTGTGAACATGCACTGCGTTACTCAGTGTTGTCAAATGCCCATATCCACATGAATTCATTTATATTCCAGGTAAATACTCCAGGTATCTTAGATATGGTTTTAGAGTTTGAGACTATGTTTTTGTAGATTTAGTCTGATGAAATATTTATTGTAATGGAGGAAAGGTTATGTTTATTATAAAAAAAAAAAAGTAGCCTTTCTGTATACTTCTTCAACCTACGCTGTGGACTGTTTCCCTTCACTTGCTGTGTTTGTTGCTGGATGGTGGCACATGTTCGAAGATGGGTTCAAGAGTGAAGGACAGATCTGCATAACATTCAAGGTACAGAGCAGCTAATGGTCCTTGCACTCCTGACATACTGTGGTGAAGAACTCCTTTCTTGAATGCTATTCCTGATAAAGGTTATTTACTGGTCTGTACATCAATAAAATTGACTGTGCACCATATTTACTTTACTTCCACTTGTCCTGTCATGTATAAGCCACACTTGATGTTCTTTTCATATAAGAAAAAAAAAAGACCTTTCAAGAAAAAACAACTGACACACGAAGGCACAACACATGAAAATGCATTGTGCGCCCGGTTGCAGATCAGATCAAAGAAAATGACAAACACGGCCCCTTCTCCTCAGTGAGCCCACAAGTTAGGGTGATGACACATGCCATGGATCGCTGGGTGGCCTGGGGTGACACAGATAGGATCTGACAGTGGGTTCCCATTAATGCATGATAATGGACTTCACACTGTAGCGTAGCGATTCCATCAGCTGGGGCTTATCCTACCAGTTGAATGGAAAATAGTGGTGAGACGAGAGGACCGTGTATTGGATATCCATACAGGCAAATAGAGATGCTTCTTAAACCCTTTCTGCCTGTTGTTAATGCTTGTGTGCCCCGACCATAATGTGGATAATGCCATCAACCTTATATGTCTTATATGAACACATGGACTGTGGTAGGTTTATTGAGGCGGCTGCATTAATTATCCGACTACTTTTTTTAATGCTCAACACACAGGGATTATAAACTAATCAATAATACTAATCCTCACATGAAAATACCATCCATCTCGCCAACACAGCCCTGCGTCTCCCTCCATTATTACCGCCATTTGAATATGCAGGGATGCATGTGTAACTGCATTTGAAAAGGAAAATTATTTGCAGATTATAATTGCTTTTAAGACGGAAGCAACTTCGCATCATTCATTAAGGTTTAGGGAGGCTGCTTTTGTGAGGTCTGAGAGAGAGGCGAGAAATGAGGGTTGCCATAGCAACTGCACCGCAATTGAGGAGGCCGCTGGTGAGAGAAAAGTGGGAAATTAATGGAGTTAAGAACACTGGTGCCAAAAGTGTCGCTTCTGCCTGAGCGTGAATACTACACTAAATTAAACATTAATTTCTACTGTATTAAAGTCGGAATAAAAGCAGCTGCAAATTCGGCTGTTTTCAGAGGATTATGTTCCCACGACACACTTCAAACTACAAAACAGCCACAGTGTGCTACAGTGGGACATGAGGCACTCCAGTGACAGACACTGTTGGTTGGTGTGGGATCGTTTGCAGACTGGTGGTACTGATCTCTACTCCTCTCTTCCTAGTGTGTATGAATTCGCCCTGAGGACTGTTGGCTCCATGAGAGAAAAAAGAAATTCAGAGGTCATTTTAAAAAGCAGCAGCATCTGAAAATCACAACCTCAGGACAACTACATCATTTCCACGACTACCTCCTGAAGAAGGTCGTGGGATGTGGTTGAGAGTTTTAGAAACAAAGTAAGTGGACCTTGGGTTGAGAATTTCTCCTCAGATTGACTTCAACAGCATGAATATTCAGAGATCGTATAATGTAAACTAGCAGCCTGGCATATTACAGCAGTATTATTAAGCCTAAGGCAGAGGTTTCCAAAGTGGGGGTTGGGTCTCTCTCTCCTCAGGGGGGCTCCAAACAGTTTCATGGGAGGCTCAGTGAAAGATAGTGAACAAATATCACATTAATTATTACATTAGTGATGAAAAGATCACATAGAAGAGACTAAATGTGTGTGATTTGGATAGTTCAGAGATACAGCAGTTTTGGGGAATTTCAGAAACTAATAATTGGTTTAGGACAGATCTTTTTTGTGTAACGATGTAGTCGTGTCGAACAGTAATATTCAGCTATCTTGGCTCAGTTTTTGAGTGTCTATAGGATCAAATAACATAATCATGATCCCATAAGTATCCAGGAATTGAGCAAAACTAAACAAGAAAGCTAAGGGGGGGTGGGGGGTCTAAGGCCCACAGTCTCAGACTTTGAAACCCCCCTGGCCTGAGGGCTTAAGAAAAATGTGTGGCTATGTGATAAACAAAAGACGCAAACTCAATGGATACTAGTTTTCACAACTTATTACATACCTCCAATTATATCATATTTGGTGAAATGTCCATATGCAATTGAGCTTTTAGGTTATAATTTTAAATATGAAAGCATTAAAATTAAATGTTGCTAACTCACATGGGAGCTCTCTACGTACAGAGTCATGTACACTGCTGTACTGTATGTGGGCTGTGCACATAGCATTAGGTTGTAGATATAATCAATGGCATCCCATTTTGTTGGGTTGACCCACTGAGTTTCTGAGTCCAGACCCTCTGACCCCGATCAATAACAGCCTACTACAGGCAAACACCAGACCAGTGCTCTCACCACACACCATCAATATAACATAACTTAGCACCACCATTCATCATTATGGATGTCTCAACGTGATATTATTAAAACACATGAGATTCAACTGTGAACAAAAAGTGTCAACCCACCAGAAAAAAATTAAACCCAACACTGGAACCTGATGACATTCTCAAACAAATTAACATGTTTGTACCCAAAGTCACATTAGATAAAATTTAAACTTAATTCTTCCTGATGCGTTTCATGTTTGTTTACCTGTATCATATTTGCAAACACATCAATAAAACAGTCCTATATATGATCAGCAAAGCAAAAAAAAATGCTGAGTTTCAATCTAGAACATAAACTCTTAAATTATTAATATGAATATTAATATGGTCAATAAGTGAAGTATGGCAGTCCATTTCTGCCAGGAAAAAAAAAACAAATAGATGAAAATTTAGTCATGATAAAAATAAAAAAGCTTACGGTAATTATATGGGATTAATAAATTACAGGAGGGGTGAGTCATTCAAGAGTAGGACTGTCAACACCCGTGTGCAAAACATAGAAACACTAATGTGTAACCTATCAAGCAGAAACAGCGACCTCCAAATTCCACTTCATGCCTTTCAACTCCTGCAGGTCTCTCCACTGTTGGAAAGCTTCACATTATATTGTTAACATTACCTGAGCATGAAATCCACCTGTTGCTGATTGGCTGGAATAGTGTTATGTGGCTCAGTCCGTTCTGGGCCACTTTGTCGGTTTCCCATTTACAGAGTTGTGTAGAAAAAAAAAAATTTTGGCCACATAAACAGATCAGACAGCGAGCAGACAGAGAGGAGATATTGGCTGAATTTGGCAAAGTGTATTGGATTAGAATGACTCATCCCACCTTTAATTAGAACGTAAATAAAGTTAAAAAATAATTTTTAAAAAAATGTTGACTTACCATGAGCATTTTTTAAAATCCTTTTTTTTCCCGGCAGAAACGAACTTCCATACGCAGGAAACGGTCAATTTGCCTGGAAGTCATTCATAAGCCACATGGGGTGCAGATTTTTGGTTTCTCCATGTCTGAGTTGTTTCATAACAGCAGCAACATTATTCATCTACCACGTTTTCATTCCCCATTAAAGTGAGGGGGACTTCAGCGGAGGCTAGAAAGCCTGCAGCCTTCTTCCACCACTCAGAGTTAATAGAAGTTAACAGGCAATAATGGGATGACAAACCATATATTTTACTCTGGGTGGCAGCCGGGGCTTTAAGGGGACACCAATAAAATAGAATTTTCGTTTTCACATGTGCTCCATTTACTGGTGTTATTTACTGTACAGGATTCACAATTCTTCTTCGGTGCTACAAGTGACTGGGGTGTCTCACGGATGAATAAAAAGGTAGGGACAGTTTGCCTGGTTTTTGTACGCGAGGGATTAAAGGATCAAAGTGTGATCAACTTGTATGGCGGCTGAAGTTGAGCTGTCAGGATCTAACAGTGAAGGCTAACTGAGCCGCAAACAGGCGCTTTATTTTATTTCCAAGATGGCAAAAACAGATCTTATATATACTTCTGTAACATGTCATTAATCCGCAGCAATATTACCATCAAAAAGTAACACATTAGGAATCACTCATGAAAATAGGACACTTTGAAGTATTCGTGCTTTGGGGAGTCCTGTGGCAGCAAGTCCAGTGGAAGCTGTTACTTACAACGAAGCAGACACATTAAAGGTGTAAAAAAGGGGGGAGTTTATCTCTCCTCAGACTGAACACTACAAACACATGGAGAAGCTCCCTGGACAAACAAAATTCACATCCTCATTTTTCAGCTCCCACTGGGAGGAAAAAAAACCCTCACCAGCCATTTTAACAAACACTACTGGTCAAGCTGCCACAGACCTAGACACTCAGACCTGTCTAGAAAAGCAGTCCTTTTAAGTAGGGTTTGATGTTGATTTGGACGAATGGTATTTTAACTACACAGCCTGTGCAACATCACAGGAAGAACAGCATCCAAGGACTTTTTCTGATTTACATCATTTCACAAGAAAATAACTGAGCCATGAGGGGAAAGTACCACTAAAAGCTTTCAGTCAACTTCCAGCCACTGAGCACATGTATAACCCCACGCTCTGTCATCATCTGTTGTCTTTATTCATAACACAAACAGTTTCTCACTCCACGATGAAAGTGTTCTCCTACTGAATAGCACCCAGCATCAGCAGCAGACATTAAAGAGCCTTTCTGAACACAGAGGGTCTAAAGGGACCCGAACAGAAGAATAAGCAGAGAGCTGTATCGCATCAGTATCAGATTAAGGCTGTGAAACTCAGGAGGTGATCCAATGGAAATAGGCTGAGGCTCTACACAGCAACAGACACTAGGCAGATATAAAACCCCAAGAGGCTGTCTGAGAGGGAACACGCACAAGCACAAGCACAAGCACAAGCACAGACTAAAACAAGCCAGTAACGGGGATAGCTCTCAGTACAGGAGGAATGTGCAGTGCATCCATGATGAACTGTCCTTTTAGGGATTACACACAAAATACACTATTTAAGAGTTTTTTTCCCCAACTTAAACTGTTTGTCCACAAAGCACAGACAATGGTGGGACTTTCATCAAGAACCATGTGTGCTGCATATCAGCTGAGTAAAGTTCTCTGAGTGTCTAAGAGAGCTGCCAAATCCCCATCGAGCTGGACTTTGGACATGCTTTGGGTCAGCCTACGATACCTCCCCACATCCACCAGGGGGCTCAACCTCATCCTGCTCCTCTCCACATCCCTCTGCCACACCTCTCTGCACCTCTGGAGCCCATTTACAGAAGCTGGATCAGGGATCTCCTCTTGTCCAAAGCTCCTCCTCTCCTCCTCCCTTTCTTCTTCTTCTTCTTCACAAAGAAGCAATGACGCACACTCTCGGAGTGACATCACCTCTTTCTCTAATGCCAAAGAAAATATTTGTGCTGCACCGTGTCCTCTTGTACCTTTGACAGGCTGGACAGAGCAGGACATAGGGAGGTAGGCCAAGAGAGAGTCCAGGAACTGGAGCATCTGGAACTGGCTGCAAAGGAACAACAGAGCCACAATCTACATGTTAACATGGAATCTATGTTGTGATAAATTAAAACTAAAATTGTTGAAGTTTCTTGATGTCTTCTTCTATCATTTCTTCATTCTCAGCTGCTTCACACCCTCCTACCTGTTCAGTTTATTTGCAGAATTTGTCATTTTAAGTGCTCTGCTTGCCAGAGAATCCTAATCACTTTGATATTCAGTGGAATATCACACCGACATGCATCCTAGTCAACTTCAAAGCCTTGTCAACTTTGAATTATTAATATAATTTGAGCAGTGCCCAATTCCACGTGCAGAGATACCTTCCTTAGTTCTATTAAATAAAACTGAATAAGTCAAGAGAGTCCCTTGTGGTAGAGTTTGAACTAATTAGAGATGGGTGACAAGTATATCAGCCATCAGCGATTGTCAGAGTCCATCGCTGGTTGTTGGTTTTTTGGGCGATTTTTGGCATTTTATTTTGCTAATTTGATGGTCTGCCTCCCAAGAATGAGTGAGAGCTGCTGCTCAGCAACAGACCCTTGTTCAGCGCACAATTAGCACAAAGAGGCACAGCAATGGCAGAGAGAGACGGCAGGGGAAAACAGAGAGCCACAATATTATCAATAAGGTGAACTCAGTGAATTTAGGGATCAAGAGAGAAACTTGATTTCAGGAGGTGCACAGTTGTATTTTTCTGTAACAGGTGTGTAGGAAAACAGGTGTAAGAATATTTTGAGAGATTATTTTTTTGGGCACTTTTTGGAGGGTGGCTCAACCCTACGCAAATATATCAGCAGTTGTCAGTTGTTGGGCTGACGGTGACAAATTATTCTGTGTTTTCCTGACTTTACATGACTACTAAATGATCAGCATATTACACTTCAAATCATGCAAACCAACACAAACATGAAAATGCCATTCAGACAACAGAATATAAAAGGTCATATGAAGACAAAAGGTATTGTGCAGTTTTTGACCTTTAGCTGAGTAGGTACCTGCTTTGTTTGATCTTGTACACAAGGACGTACATACACGCATGTCGTTGGTGCAATACACACTCCTGCCAATGGTTTACCACTGTTCTACTGATCTACAGGTGGCTGTAAAGCACCAGTAAATGTAGTATTCAAAAAAAGTATCCGAAAAAACTGGCCTTGGATTGGGTTCGATATCTGTGTTTGACCTCAAGGATACACAAAATGTGTTTTGAAAAGTAACACTAAATGTAAACAGAAGCCTTGTTTACAAGAAAACTCCAGAGGGCACCTTTAACTGGAAGATGAAAAATTAATCCTTTTACTTCATGAATATTTGATAATGACCAAAACTCAATACTATCCAAACCATCAAGAACTACAACTCTGAGGTCAGTAATACAGCCATCTTACTTGTATCTGTAAAAAAAGATGATTTACCTGGAGTGGACAGACAGCTCCCCCTGGAAAGGGGTTATCTGATGCCAACGCAGCAGCATGAGAGCAGATGGTCCTGAAGAATTTAACAGTAGAAACTGAGGGCTCACTTCTATCCTCTTAAAACCCACTCTTTTCTGAAGCCAGCCATCTATATCACCTAAGCTGTGATCAGGAGAGTCTATGTGGAACACCCAGCGGTCCAGCACCGCCATCAGACTCAGCAAGTCCTCTCTGACCTCATCTGGACACAGAAAGAAGACAATGATGAACATCCCTGTGTCAAAATTTGAATCTCAAGTGGAAGGCATTTGTGATTTTTACCTGTTTTGAGTTCGGGGTTTTCAGCAGTCGGGTCTGGAAATCACCGTGGATGTCTAAAGCAACTTGACCACAATGCAGCACAACCGGTGTTGGGTTGCTCACGAGGGCAAAAGCATCTTGTCTCTGGACGTAATGGAGCATGACACAGCACTTGACACAGCCAGAGTTCAACAGAGGTGTCAGCCTGGTCACAGCAGTCACAGCCAGTCTGCATGTGTTGAGATCATTGGGTCTGCCGGCATTGTGCTGCTTGCTCCTTTTGGCTGCGGGCTCTGGGAACGTGGAGGCAGAGGAGGAGGAGGAGGAGGATGATGATGATGAGGAGCAGGGTGCAGGGAGCCAGAACACTTGGCTCTGGGTTTGGATGACTGCAGGCGTTGAGCTCTGGCCCGTCTCTGTCAGGATGGATAAGCTCACATCGGCAACTGGTCTGGAACAAAAATAACACATCACTAACAATCAGATATCACATGGACAGTAGGTAATCAGACTGGAAATCAGATACAAAAATGCTAAGTGTGCGTGTGAATGGAGGTGTGACTGCTCATGAACCGATTAACAACACAGGTACCTCGGAGGTGGTGAAATTACATCAGCTGGACAAATGCACCAATCAAAACAACAATATATGGGCTCTGGAGGCAATCATGCCAGAAGTAGTTTTTCTCCACATGTTCTCAAATTAAAAAAAAAAAAACAGGAACAAGTGGATGGAGGCATGTGATCTTGCTACCGCAACAAGAGCTGAGAGAGTTATTACAAACACTGAAATTGTTACCACATAGCCACCCTGTGTCTAAAAAAAACATCAGTTTGTGCTATTTGCTGACACAGATTAGGTGTTATATTTCTTCTGCCTTTTTGATTGAATCATGCATGAAAACCTCTGAAGTTTTTCCGAAAACAAGCCTCACAGATGTGATTTGCTCAAAATGATTGGTCCATCTCAACAAAAGGCGTCATAATGTTTAAGTTATGACAAATCTAATCAGGCAGCAATGATACAATCTGACAGCTGGACAGTAGTACTTCTCACTGGGAGTGCCATATCAATTTTGCCTGTATCTTTACCATACACACATGGATCCACTCAACCAGATGAGCTCATTACGTCTGACGAGACTTCGAGTGGACGAGCTTTGCGAAAAAAATCACCACCAAGTGTTTAGATAATGTCACGTTCAATGGGCCATGTTTCGGAAGGCTGACACCTCGGTGCACACGCTGAAATATATATACAATCCACTTCAATTAAAAGACAAAATCATGTTTACACAGAGCTGTCAGTAGTTAGTATCACTCCCACAACCATTCGGTCCTCAGCAATGCGATGCCACAGCTTGTCAACTTGAGGTTTTGAAGGCACTGCTGGCATGTCTTGTGCCTTGTCATTTGAGGTCTCTTCCTTTGACTCATCGTCACTGTCCCACAGAGCAATAAGGCCTTCCTGAACACAAAGTGCAAAGACTATAATCAGGAATGACAAGCATGTGACAGCATTGACAGCAATAGCAGTATATGTCAGACATTTCAATTTGAGGAACGGCTCATTAGATTTACATGTCATGGATTTTTTAAATGCTATTTAAAAACAAAAAGTTACTGCGGCGATACTTTGCTGTCAAAATGCAGTATGATTATTCTTAGGATTTGATTTTGCTTTTCAAAAAAGTTTAGTCATGGGCCATATACACCATTTGCTGTGGATGTTTGTTGTCAGTAAAGCCTGCAGTTAGCTCGGTTGGAGCTTTCCAGGAAAGGAAAGTGGACACAGCACAAAACAGAAACAAAAAAGAAGAAGAAAAGAAATGAAAACACGAGCAACAAAGTTAATAGACAAAGAAACATTTGTGGCATTTGTTCTCATGTATTTTTCTCTGGCTTCCTGAATGCCAGTGGCAACATCAGGAATGCTGACTGCCTCAGCCTCATGTGAGCTGCCATTTTAAATACGACAACTTATCATCATGAGTGACAAGTGCTGGAGCAAAACCTAACCATCTGAGGGAGAGGAGGGTGGAACCAGTAATAACATAGCTCACTGCTAAATGGAAAGAAAAGTTGAATATCCACTTCCATTGAAGATGGTATAAGATCCCCAGCCCTCTAAAAAACAGCTTACCACTGGTTACAAAAAAGCTGTGGTCGTATATTTTCTTCCATGAACAGTACCTGCTCAGGCTGTGTGAGAGTAGGTTCTTTTTCTGAGACCACGTCAGTAAGAGCTTGGACCGACCGCTGGAGAACTCTGTCCTTCACTCTCGCTTCTCTTTGAAGCTCCTGGAGCACGCTCAGTCCACTCTAAACGAGAGATCACATTTAATTATTTATATATATATATTTTAGATAATGAACACACATCAGTGTCACTGTATAGCAAAAAAGTTGGGACACTGTAAAATGTAAACATAACATAAAAGAATGCAATCGTTTACATATGAACTGTGTTTGCTGACAACAGTTTCATGAAGTTTTCCCTAGCCCATGTAGTTACATCCTTTATCCAATCACGAAGTGGTGAACCTCACCCCTATGAACCTTTTAGTGTTTGTACTGTTTTCAATTGAGTATCTATCAAAACTGGTTAGCAAATTATCAGATTCTGTTTTATTTACATTTTACACAGCATCCTAACTTTTTTGGGGTTATACATAAAATAGCCAAATGATGTTACATACAATGTCCTGATTGTTACACCTTACATCAGACACAACTCTTCACACATGTAAAACAGAAATAATTGCTTAATTTGTTCATTTTTGTATCATGATCATAATTTGAATTTGGTAAAATTATTACACAACGTGATCCAGCATAAAAACAAATAACATACCAGTGCTGTAATGCTCACCTGGAGTCTGGACTCTAATGCTTTAAGAGTGAGGAGATAGGTCTCTGGTGGAGGAGAAGATCCCTTCGGTGCTTCATTGTCCTGGCAACACTAAAGCATGTGCTTTCTATTAGTCAGTCTGCCTTCTGTCACAAATAAATGTAAGCGTGATGGAAAATGATGCCTTACAGTATATGAAATGCCACAGAGGTCAGTGAGGAGGAATCTTTCCAATAGCTGTCCTGTTTCACCTTGATCCTTAAAGACCAACAGCATCTGGTCTGATCCGCACCCCAAGAAATCATCCACGTGGACTGAGCTGACATCAGACCAGTGGGAGGCTATCTGAAAAGTGAGAGTTTAACAAAGTAGGCTTGAAAAAAACTTGCAAAGTGAATGTAATAACAGCCCTAGAAAATACAGAATCCAATTTTGACATACCTGAAAAGTTTCCTTCCATACAGCACATGCATGCCCCTGGTGAAAGGATATGACAAACAGGGAGCCATTGCTTCCTGTGGCAACCATCTGAATACTCTCAGGTTGTTTAAAGGGGAGCTGACATATGTCTTTCACAATGCCATTCTCAAAATAAACTAGCTGCTGATTAGAAGTTGCTGCAACCACAGCAGATTTCAGCACCCCATCATCCCCGTCCACCTTTTCAGCCGAGAGCACCAAAATGCACAGTGTGATGCAAATGTAGGGATGAGGCAAAATCACAGAGCCATCAAACATGTGTCCACTTTCAACAAAATAACCCAGAGTCTGGCTTGTGGGCTGGTTTTGCAGCCCAAGAACAAACACCTGTTTTGTATGGAGGGGAAGCTCTCCAGCAACACTGTGGGACAACTGAGCGGGGATCTGCCTCACCTGTCCTGCCTGCTGAGATGTATAGAAGACATCACCAGCATGGCTCCATAACACTGTGGGACCCAGCAGGACAGACACGTTCTCCTTTATTAGATAAGGGAGTTTAAACTCAATACAGGGCTCCAGTCGGTTTGATCTGCTCAGTGTGAGAAGACTGTAATGGAAACTCTCTCCTTTCTTCTTTGTCACTAGAACACACGGTGAGGTGACTCTCTTCTGAACACTTATGGCACATTTACACGCCACAACCTCCACATGTGCTGAGCTCTTCCTGCTGATGACAGAGGCTCCATCTGCTGCCTTCACGAACGCGTTGTCGCTCCGTTCAAATGAGAAGCTGCGGAACACTAACTCGCTTCTGTCGCTGTCGTTTGCGGCGGAAGCTCGCTTACAGTTAAATGAGATTATCTTTCCACAGAAGGAAAGCCGGTGGGGATTTTGAGACAAATCTCCCACGTCCAAGTTCTCCATTATGCAACAGAGAAGCTTCAGTTTCCTACCAGCTTCGATTCCTCCTTATTGGCAGCGAGTTAGCATCAATGCTAAATTGGGATGAGTCGCTTTCATGACAGACGTTTTAACAAGGTGTACAAACTGGCGACTAGTTGCTAATCTTACTTGTGAAAGAGAAATTCAAGCGTATTCACCGTTTTATAGCGGCTGTTTAAAACTCACAGCTGCGCGCCAACGGAACTTAAACGCTTCCTGTTCTGTGAGCCCTGGTGCATTGTGGGTGAGAGTTGGTAAACAGTTTACGGCGTTGAGCTAAAGTGTTAATCTTGCTCGCTCTTGTCTGAACGAATCGATTATATGAATGATGAGATAAACGCGTTGCTTGTGATTCTTGAAAACAAGACAACACCCCCCCCTGGTTCACACAAACAAGTCACGGAGAGGTGGGGCCACGGCCGGAGCCAAAATGGCATCGACGGGACGTCAGTTTCACACTCCGCACTGATTCCTCGAGCTAAACGTTAGCTAAACTAGCTAGCTCAACAAGGAACTGCCACAGAGAAGGAAACTCGGAGACAGTTGAATATGGCTGAACTTCAACATGAAGGAGCGCAGGTATCGTTAATTACCGTTAGAACCCATTTTACTGATCAATCTACTCAAACGTGTCTAACCTGAAGGAACTCTTCTGACAGGACATGGAGAGGAAAATCGAGGAGACGAGACAGAGATTTAAAAACGAGTTCCTCCAAGGTAACACAGTTGTTGTGGTAAAGCTGACATTAACTTGCATCTTGACCAGACACTGAATTTTGGCTTATTGTCAGTTTATGATATTGTGGGTTAAAAGTCCACGAATTCTAATTAGTTAGCTGTTACTTTACTTTGTCATATTCAGGACATCATGACCTAAATGTCCAGTTAAGCTCCAGCAGCTAACGTTAGCTCTGTATTGCCACATGGACTAGTTTAGACTAATACAGCCTATAGGTAATGTTTTTATATTATGGCCTCCAGAGGAAAGTCAATGTGGTTGAAAGTGAAACCTCTTTGAATTTGAGCACCATGTGATTCAGCCCTTGTGTTGTGTTTACAGATTCAGCAGAAAAATATGACTCCAGAGATGTGGAGAGGCTTCAAAGTGATGATGCTCTGGTGGAAGGCTACCTGACATGGAGAATTTATGTTGTGGATGATGCCTTGAAAATGATTGATGAAAGTTTTCAGTGGAGAAAAGAGTTTGGTCTAAATGGTAAGAAGTCAGGTTGAATCATTTGTAAAGTGATACGTGCCATTTCACATGACCTTAAAGTAGGACTGTGCTTCCCTTTTCTTTTACTGAACTGATAGCAAAACGTTATTTTTTTCCAATTTCTTACTTTGACAAAATTGATCAGGTTTGACTACAGAATCATGTTTTTATTTGATAAAAGATGCCAAAGTCCTCAAAAGTTAGATGTTGTCAAAACAGACAGTCCTCCAGGAACTTTGCCAAAATAAAATAGTAATTTAAATCATGAACTGCATGTTTAGAGAGTAAGTAATCAAGATAATCAATCTGCCCAGTCCTTTTGGTACATGACATTTTTCGATAGCTCGTCCTAAAGGCGCAATTTCATAGATACCAAAAAAGTATCGAATTTCGATGTAGAAATGTTGACATTGCAACATTTTAGATGTTTGCAACACAGATCAGTGGTTGTCTTTGTGCTGCTCTGGGATGAACCCAGACAGAGTGTCATTGTGTGTTAAACACCCATATCTTCATACATAGGCTACCCTCTAGAACAATCCCCACTGTTTCTGTTTTCTGAGAAATTTGATGTTGTTGTTTGTTCGTCTTTATTCCAGCAAATTCAATTTCTCAAACAGTTGCTTTTAAGAAATTTGATTTATTCATGTCGTTAGTATCCAGGGGCCTTATGTTGTTAGTTCTTTTATTAGTTTATTCATCAGGGTTTATGGGAAGTGTGTTATTTTCAGTTCAAACAGTTTGAAATGGTAAAGTGGGAGACGTCATCTAGAAACTGGGGAAAGTACAGCTACCCATTCATGGTTCACCTCCATGTATGTTTCACACGGTTTCAGTTGCTGTAGACCAATTTTAGTTGTTTGTGTTCATGATGAGTCATCTCCAGGAATAGAGCAAGATGGCTTTGCTGAGTATAGAGATGATGAATAACATTATGAAAACCAATGAAAATGTTCTGGCTCTAGATATTTTGTGCCTCTTACATACTTGAATTAAGGATTGAAATAGTCTAGAAAATCTGTAGGATCCTTACAAGCAACTTTAGCTCTTTGCCCACCATGCCATGTTGTGTAGCTAATAGATTATACTACACACCAGTTGACAGTGTAATGTGTGTCTGCCTGCGTATTTCAGATCTCACTGAGAGCAGCATTCCCAGATGGATGTTCGAGACTGGTGCTGTCTTCCTCCACGGCTATGACAAAGAGGGCAACAAGCTCTGTGTGTACATGTTATATTACAGACCTACGTGCAGTAAAATTTGATATTACAAAACAACTAATACCTTAATTAATCATGTCTAATCTCTGTTTGCTGTGTTTAGTCTGGTTCAAAGTAAAGCAACACATGAAGGATGCAAAAACAATCTTGGACAAGAAGAAGTATGTTGCCTTCTGGCTGGAGCGGTATGCGAAGAAAGAACCTGGGATGCCACTCACTGTTGTGTTTGACATGGCAGACTCTGGCCTAAGCAATATAGTAAGTCCATGATTGTGGAGTTCCAAAGGAAACACTTCTTTGTTTGTTTATGTTTCATGTTGTAATCCAAGTTTTAAAGTAGGTTCTTTTCTTGTAGTTGTATCCAAGTCTCTGAGACAAAACTTCTTTTTCATTTCCATTTTCTTCCTGTTAGATAAGCTACACATTCATGTCAGAAAAAGATCATTTCCTTGCTCTGACTGTCATTTAAATGCTGTTGAGTATATTTTTATGCTGTTTGAGCTGTGGTTTTGCAGGGACTGATGCTCTTCAATGGTTTTACACTTTGGAGATTAAAGTAACCTTTAAATCCCGCTGGTCAGTTCAAGTGGACTGTCTAATCCGTAAGACTGACTGTGTCGCAGGTGTTAGCTCCTTGATGAAGCTTTGTGTCAGTTAGTGTATTTCATTGGCTAGGCTCTCTCCTGGAGAAATGGCTCAATTAAATATAAATAAACCAGCACAGGCAAGCAAGAAGGATAAATAGCTGCGCAACCCAAATATGAAATGAGTAGATTAGAAGATCATTTTGGAAAGCAGCCTTATTGAGGCTTGTTGAACCACAGTATGAGCTGGAGCAAGGGTAGTCTGTATGATCTCATTAAGGCTCGGGAGTGAGTCTCCTGCATAGCAATGAAGCTTCTAGCCAATTATGGAGCCTAGCCAGGGTAGCAGGGCTGTATCTATTGACATATCAGCTGTTTGTCTGATGATTGTGATTAACATCAAACAGAAAGATGAACATTTATCATATTCACCTAAAAACAGTTTAAACCTTTGACCTGAATATGCATTATCTAGATGAGATTTATTACATGTCTTTTATCTGTTAGCCATGATTGGATTTTATAGCACAATATAAAGCCTCACTAAAATTTTCTGTTCGTATCAGTGGCTCTTTATTATTTATATGGAGAAAATGCATTTAAGTCTAAGCCATTTACTGTCACATTGCTTTTGTTTTAGGAAGATTGTTGTCCTGAAATTATAAAAGTTGTTGGATATAAGCGGTGCAATCAATTTGTGACAAAATGGCATATAAAAGCAAGTTAAAAATATTGCGAAAACACATCTCTCAGACATAGCATCTGAGAGGGATCTAGTGGTGGATCATTCAGAGGCACTTGTAATTAATTTTCATTTTCTGTTAAGTGGGCCACTTAACATTTGGGCTACAGATCTAGAGATGGTTAAGATTGAACAAACATTCTCCCTGTTGAAAATCCATAAAGCATCTTTTATTCTTGAAGCTCTCCAGTTCTGCTTTTTACATCAGTTCTTTTTTCAACTTGTGTTTCAGGACATGGAGTTCGTGAAGTACATTATCAATTGCTTCAAAGTATATTATCCAAAGTTTTTATGTAAGTAACAAAAGTGGTCATAAAATTGCTACAAATATTTTTCAACACTCACATAGTCATTCATTAATGGCAATGTACAGCTTCTTTAAAGTCCAATCTGGAAATGTTTGAACATACTCCTCATGCATAAGCCTTGTCCTTTTGTATCATTTCAGCCAAAATGATCATTGTGGATATGCCTTGGATCATGAATGGTGAGAATGAGCCTGCCTTCTCTCAGCAGTCCATACACACTTGTTTATTTTTATGTCCATTGGTAACTTATCTAAATCATAATGGGATTCTGACATCTTGAGCATAAACATGTCTCTATTTCAGCTGCGTGGAAGATTGTGAAGTCGTGGTTGGGTCCTGAGGCAATCAGCAAGCTCAAGTTTGCATCCAAATCTGAGATCCAGACATTCATAGATCCGGAGTACCTGCCACCTCACATGGGTGGAACGGTATGTTGTTCCGTCTTGTGTTGCATTCAAAATTTCCAAAATAGCTATACATTGTGCTTTAATCAAGATCTATTAGTCAGTTACAAAAGATAAAAGATGCTAGAATATGTAATTATCATCTTTCAGTGGGATCACATTGTAATGAAGGTGTGATACACAGTCATGTTGTACAGGCTTTAATCATATTGAACAAATTCTGAATGTAAGCAATTTTAAGAAATATTTTTTGCTATCTTGAGTAATGTTTTTATGGTTGTGGATGCTCTCCATACTCTGAAAGAAATGTTGATCAGGTTTGCCAATTTGACATTAACAGTAACTTCATTACTTCAGTAAATGATAAACATCTCTTTGATTATTTAGCAGAATTCCTGGTGCATAAGCCATGTCATTTGATTTCTTCATATGCAAGTCATGGGGCTTACTGTACTTATCAAGACCTTCAGCATGACCACCATTATTTAAATTGATCTGCACGCTTTGAAAACCATGCATGTACTGATATGACTTACTGTATCTGGCTCGATTTCAGGACCCCTTCAAATATAGCTACCCGCCTCTTCCTGATGACGACTTCCAAACGCCCATCTGTGACAACGGACCTATTGTTAGTGAGGATGAGACGGAGAGCAAAGAGGGTGAAATGGAGGGCAAAGATGCCCTTGAGTCCAGCTTCAACTCTGAGGTTGCGGTAAAACCCAAAAAGGTAAATTTTCTTTCAGGTTTATGTTAAATTATTATCAGTCCTTTCAGAATGTAGAAGTGCTAAAAAAAACACCCTTTAACTTGAATGAAAACATGTCTTCACCATTTCATTTCACCACAGGACTGCTCCTTGTGTGTTGTGTAAGTCTCCTCTTTGGCAGGACGCAGTATGTGGGGACTGTTATTTGGTCTCATTGTCTATGTGAATATAGATGAGTAAGTGTTATATTTTTGAATAAAATTGGCAAATTAATGTGTTAAAACTAATATAGTCAGCAGGACCAGTGTTTCTGTTGTCATCAGTGTAGCCACGCTCATGTGTGGTGAAAGTGGCTGAGTCATGATAAATTCTGATTCTGGCATTTCAGGCAGTGTTCTCCATCTCTTATAGATGTGGCATACTAGTCCAAGTAGATTCCTCTGTTTCTTCTTTCACTCACTTTCTTTAAGTTGAGCCTGAGCTTACAGCATGTAATCAGACCATTCTGTGGAGACAACTGTGAATTAAGTGGCAAGTAATGCCCTGATTTGAAAAACGTTAAGCCCTTGCTCATTGTCTCCATGAAGGTGACTCCTAATGTCTTTGCCCGCAATTAAATCCTGCCAACAAAGCCCATGCATCACAGCCAGCGCTATGCTTCTCTCATCCTCTCAGCTCCTCGTATGGTCCGCAGAGGCTGTCAAGTCGGTTATTTAAGCTCTTCCCTGCTGTAGCTAGATTCCTGTTCCCGCCAAACAGCAGCACGCCACCCTGGTGTCACAGAGACGCCCCACAGGCTTCATCTTGAATATGTCTACAACCACCGTCAACCTCTCCCTCACTCTGGTGTCACAAAATTGTACCTACTTGCAGTCAAGGCTCCAGCTTATGTTACATATTCTACTCACTCCCTACAGGACAATCCAGCCCTCGCTTCATAATCTATTTAGCTTCTTTTCTGGTTAGCAGCATGCAGAAAACGCCTGTGTGGCAGTAGATGGAGAGCATTAAGGGGGTCATCTCAGGATATGCCCATAAGGGGAATGTCTTTTGAACATTTGTGTGTATGTTGTTGTTATTTAGTGTTGCAGCTGTTATTTCCAGATATTTTGGTTATTTTGGACCTGGGCTTAACCTAGGACTGCAATTGATGTGAACACTAGGACATGAGTGTGCTGTCGTTTATAGAAGCTGTTGAGTGGTTTTGTACCCTGCTGCCTATGGGACCTAAACTGTATCTGCTGGAGAGACCTGGGGGTGCTGCATCACCCAGAGCTACTCCCATGAGCCTCCTAAGCCTTAACAAACAAACTGTGCTCCCATTGTTCATAAACACTGCATTGGTCATGCACAACAGATTTAGATTTACACAGCAGAGATATGCAAATCAGTCAATTGTTTGACTCAGTAATAATCTACAGGCACGAGTTTGTTAATGTTCTTACTGTAAAATATAAACATGCCATCACCTCACAGTCATACTGGCATATTTTTGATGCAAGCGTCATTAACTTGCTCTGAGAAACTAACCCCAGAGAAAAGGTGCATATCTCCCTATTAGAACACTATTGACTTCACTTCATCTTTAGATACTAAACCCAGCAACTGTGTTTTAACAAGCACTATACTCCTCTGAGGTTCTGCATATCAAAACATTTGATAAGACTTTGTGGGACCTGGCAAGATACTTTTCACGATAGCCAGAGAAACTAGTTAAACAACTACTCTATAGTGGCACATACTGTACATAAGTACACGTGTGAATATGTCTGAGTACAATCAAATGCTCTCAAGGGGGTTGTTGAGAAGTATTCGGGGCGAGAGGATAGTAGTTGTGTTGTTTTCTCTCCAGTTTACTCCAACCTTGAATCGTATGGCAAATTAAAATGAATTTTAATGGTTATTCATGTGACTTCTTATGCTTCCACTGTCTGAAGGTTACACACTAATTACTGAGGTCCAGAAACTGTGCACACCCCACCCTTTAGCCAAGAGCTGTTGATGTTTATCAAAACTGAATCAAGAGCATCTAAAACAGACATAACACACAGAAAGACGAGGTTAAGGGAGATTAATGATGTGAGGTTAATGTGAGACCTTAAGGGAACTTTGTACTTGCCAAAACAGGTTAATTAGCAGTGTCTCCTGTCTCTTGATGTATTTTATCAAATCTCCAGCATTTCTGTTTGCACACAGTGAAGTCGTTTCATCAGTCTTTTTAAATTGGACTTCTGGTAGCCTGGGCTGTGACTAAACTCATGGTACTGTGTTAATATGCCAGCCTGTCGGCACTTCAAGCCCGTCTGAACACATTCCACATTACTTGTGCTCAGCTCTGCTGCTTGTCTAAATAAACAAGAGACACTTTCCCCCTCCCTCCGCTCCCACCACCCACCCCGACCTGAATTCTTCTGGCTTCCAGGCAGCACTGCGCTGACAACTTGATGGCTTCAGGAAGCTAATTGCCTTTCTCTCTGTTTTGAAACAAGGGCTGGAGGTGGTAAGGCAGTGTAGGATCACACCCACACAAGGAGCTCAGAGTCCGGAAGATTTCTACAGGCTGGAAAGGCAGGTGTACTCACGTGACTCCAAATTATTGTGAATGCACCTCCCTCCCAGTCGACTGATGTCACCACCACCCCCGGACATGTCCGTCCTTTGACCTGTCCTGGACCTCATATTTCAATTTGACCCTCTAAATTGTATTGCACTGTTTAAAGACCACAAACATTCTGACTTTGTTCTCAAGGAATGTAGACTAAATGATGTAGCCTACCTTTTGCACAATATTATGTAAACACTGAACCAAGCAGGACACTTACATTTCTACTCGGCTCAAATAGAGCAGATAGCACAGTCACTACTGCCCATCTTCTCTTCTAAACTTAGGCTAAAAACTACTAAGGTAATTACTCATTATATTGCAGTAGAAGTTATTAACACTCAGCACTACAATTTTAACCACGCTTGCCTTTGAGGGAGCATTTTAACGATAGCTGTGCCTTGACCTCTGACCATTATGCTTTACCAGGTCTGTGACTCTGGAGAGTGCTAATCATGTATCTTGTTTTGTGCCTTAATATGTACTGTATGATCAGTAGACACTCCTCTTAATGAGCATTTCAGTAATCTTTCCATTTAGGATAATGTAAAGTCTTCAATGATTTCTTTGTCTTTGAATTTCATATCTTACACACAATGTGTAGAAATCATGGTGACATTCTTTAATCGTAGATGTCTTTTATTATGGTCTATTTTATTTCTTTGTGCATGATTATTATAGTGTAAGTGCTTTTTAAATTAATTTGTCGCTCAAAATGAATTGCCATTTATTTTGTTCTTTGTTAATCTATAATGCAATTTTGTATGAACGTGCTGGATGTGGCCAAAGCGGCGCCAATGATTTTCTCACCAAAACGCTGTACTTTTAATTATCAAATCTGTGTGACATCCTACTATTTCAAAGTTTCATTTTTAATTAGTACTTGAGCATGTTTTGCTTTTTTTTCTAGTGACATTATTACCTAATTGTGTTGAGGTTGCTCTTTAAAATGACGAATAAATAGAGACATTTCATCAGCAGCTGATTATCTCTTGATGTCTTCATTGTGGCAGTTGCATGACAGCCAGCCATTAAATTAAGATGACATGTTTTGTTGCTTATCACAGCAAATGACACACTTTCCCTCTGAGTCACAAACGTTCCCATCACATGCAGAGTCCGCTCACCTTTGCCCCCTTCCTCCTCCCGTCATGTGCTCACTCTCACCATCTGTTTTACACAATATGTGGTGCCAGCAATACTGTGAAAGCATCCATTTGCCCAACTCATGTACTTTATTTATACTGTCCAACACTTAATGCAGACGTTTCACAATTTCTATCCTGTCAGCTGTTGTATGGTCTTCTGATCTGTCTGCTGATGATTTGGGTCAAAGTTTGTGTGATGATTTGCTGAAGTGAAACTCCATGTGTGAGTGATATCAGTGGGACTGTGCTGGGGCTACTTTCGTTCATGGCTTTCTGTTTTTGTCAAAGAGTCATGAGTTGTGGGTTGTTCTGGTTGTACTCTCAAATGGACAGGCTGCTTGTTTTGTGCTCCATTTGGATATGCAGGGAATGACGTTCAGAAGTCCGCACTGGGGTTTCTCGGGGAAAAAGAAAAAACACATTTTTCAAGAAAGATTCTGTTTCGATAACATAACACTTAACTGTTATTTCACAAGAGCCATTTATTCATCATTACTGATGACAGTCATGAGCTTCATTAACTGATAGCTTTCTGCACATGAAGGGCAAAGGTCAAGCATTTCATTTTCAGAGAAGGAACCAGATAAGGGTCACGTGATTACATTATCAGTGTTCTGAGTCTCTTTTCTAATTAGGTGCTCTTTGTTGTTTCAGGTGAATTTCCTGGAAGACAGTTTGAGGTCAGAGGACAATGATAAAGGAGACACAAGCATCAGGACCAAAGGAGCCAGGAAACCACTGACAACCTTCAAAGGCCCTCTGCTAGATGTTAGGTAGGTCATCCTGCTCATGCCCCTCTCCATCTTGTCTAAGTGTGTGTACTTCACTGACAGCTGATCATGGTTACACTGCAGTTGGAAAGGAAAAGAAGAGGTTGTTTGCACACTTAGCAGTCTTTTTCACTCTGTAAATGTCAGTATAGCACGTGTTTTGTTTACGTGGATGTTTGCCTGATGGTTCGTCGCAAATTTTTTTTTGGAGCATGTAAATTTCAGTGTGCAGACAATTTCCTCTTTTCATTTGACTGCTGTTTTTAGTAATGCTCGTGGTGTGGCTCTTGGAGATGGCATCATCAGTTTGTTGCTTACTTACAACAGCTTAATAGATTGCAAGGAGACTTTCTGGAAAATTCTCCGGGAATTCCCCAGATTATGAAAACGAAGCTTACTGGCTTTTGTCATCTTTCTTTTACACTAGCATCACCAGCAGATTCACATTTTTGGCGCAAAATGCCTTTGGATGAATACATCCATCATTTGCCCAGAGGATGAATGTTTATTACTTTGGTAAACCCCTTTTTTCTGATGTCACCATGAGGTTCACATTTGAGGTTTTGAGTGAAATGCCTCAACTGTTAGATCAATTACCATGAAATTCAGTTTCATGACCAATTCAGGATGAATCGTAATAACTTTGGTCAGCCCCTGACTCTTCGTCTATTGCCACCATCGGGTCAAAATTTCAATTTGCCAGCTTAACATTAACATGGTAATATTGTCATTTGAACAAGTTTAGTTCATTTGATCCTGACCAAGGGGAAAAAATGATACATTGTTACCTTTAAGTTCTGGTCTGGTTCGTGTTCATACTCCCTTTTTACAAGCGAAACAAGAGGAGTAAATGTAAAGGCGGCTGTCATCCTGCACATCAGCGCTACATAGACCCACGTGGATGTGGTCGCAAATCGACCTCAGGTTTTGAGTAATGACAAACAGAGACAGAACAGAAAAGACATGTGCACAGGAGAAGGATAGAAGCTCAATAAACTGCTTTGATCAGGGAACATCTTCACACTCATACGTGCCATCATGGTTGCCAGTTGATTTGCATAAATATGTACATTGCTTATACAGATTGCTTCTTGAACAGTTCACAATCAGCAGATAAATTTCATAGGAGCTTTGGAAAACATGCCAAAATCTCTTATCCATTACTCTTGACCTCTTGAAAAGGAGGGTCTCGGTCTGGTTGTTCAGTTTCAGTCCGCACCAGAGTTCAACTGACAACTTTCACAGCAGCCCAAATGAACCACATGAACCAGGTAAATGCATCAGAGTTTGTTTTGTTTGACAGCTGAAATAAAAAACAGGTTAGACGTGAAAGCATCCAGTTGTGTTGTTTACACCTGTATCCAACTGGTGTTGTATGTGCACACAATAAAACTTTGTTGCGCTGTCATTACAATCCATTTGTGTTTGGGAGACATGAGTGCCTGAGGCCATTGAGGTTGGTTGATCAACAGGCTGCTGGTTTGATGCCCAGAACTGATTCATCTACCAGTTCATCCACTACTCCCAAATTTCTGCCAATCTCCTTTGAGACAGACACCCCAAAGCTTCTTCAGGTGGCTGACTTTACACTCCTCCCCCTCCTGAATAAAAGTGCTTTCAGTTGCTAGTTTTTTAGGTACACCTGGCTAAAACAACAAAACTAAATATGACTTCATGGATGTCAGATTTACTGGAGGACTGTTACATTAAGACTGCATTATTTTAGCTAGGCGTGCCTAATTGAGTGTATTGAGGAGCCATGCGCAAGAAGAAAAATTTTAATTGCCTACATATTGACAAAAATGTTCTCTTCACATATTGGCTCGAAGCCTAAAGTCATTATTGATGTGTTTGTACCTTTACAGCCCCATTGATCTGGTCACACGAGGGCAGGAATTAAGGATGCAACCAATCAATTGTTCAGTGAGAAACACTGGCCAATGATCAATTGAACTTTAAGGAAGGAGCACTCGTCACCTCTTGCATGTCATCAAACACGTTTTAATTGAGGGTTCATTGAATTGCAAAGGGGGTATCGACTTCAGAAGCGGTGTATTGCAAAGGAGTACAGCAGCAACACAATGATGCAGTCGGTTCTTGGGTAAATACTTAGCACTGCAGTCCCACACTGTGTGATATTACTCCTCACTTTCATGAATAATGTCCGTTGAGTTCTGTTTTTACAGAGTAATAGCTTTGATGTGAGGATTTTGACAGCTCTGGGCTGTGAATTACAGTGATAAACAGATTTAAATGAGCCTTAAATGCCATTATGTTTCTGAGCTGTGTTAGCTTTAATTCGAGGCTGTGGGCTTTAGAGGGGAGTAGGGGGCTTTGATCTTGTGTTTGCCAGAGGTTTCCAGAGCCCGAAGACTCACTCTGAGCTCAAGTGAACGCCAGACTCTACCACAGTTTTACTGGGGGAAAGCACATGCACATGAAGGCATGAAAAAGAAAAAAATATATCTTTGTTCTGAGCAGTTTTAGTCCATGAAACATAGCCAAGCTGCATCAATGAGAAGCTTTATATATAAATGAACCAAATAATATAATCCATTTGCTAGTTTCTTCTTGGCAAAATTTAAGTCCCCAGTTGAATAAGTGTTCACTGTTCAGTGTACATACTATTTATAGCCATAGCCAAGTTAAACTTTGCGAACTTTGCTAGGAGAAGCATCGAGTGCACGGCAGCAAGCAGCATTATAGCGCGAGGCAAAGCGCCTCATCCAGCCACAGATTTGCTTTGGCTCTAGATTTCACACTTTTAATGCGTGATCTGAGCTCGATCATGCTTGAAGCCCGACTGAAATTAAATATGTTGTGCTTTGAGACAAAACCAGAACCAAAAGGAGAATTTATGTTTTCTCTTTCTTTGGTTTTGTGATGGCGCCCCCGTTTTTTACATTAACTTGTGAGAATACCTCCAACTACATAGATATACAACTTGTTTCCATACGGCCAATCAAATCACCTCATTTTAAACTATATTTGCATAAGGCAGTAACATTAATTCTCTGACATCATCAAGGTCTGTCAAAAGTAAAGCCACTGACTTTGAACAACAACCCACATTTCTGCTAAATTCTCCTTCTTATCTGACTTACAAACATGAGCACATGTCTTGTCCTGCAATTTAACTTGTTGAAATAAGCCACTAAACAAACACTCACCAGGGAAACGTGCACTGCTAATGCCAGTTTGCAGGCGAGACAGTTAATTAGTTGGCCGGCCAGCTGCAGCGCATTAAACAGCGTGTAAACATACCTGCAAATGTCACATCGGTCCATTTAGATGCTGATGTCGTCCTTTCTCTTCTATACCACCAACAACACGCTGTCTGCCCGTGACTTGTGAGCTGCAGAGCATGTTTGTTTACTTTTCCTCTCCTGCTTTTTTTTATTGATTTTTTTGATTTTTGACCGCATCTAGATTAAAGTAAAGATGCTTGACAGAAAACCTGTATTTTGAAGTATGCTTTTAATATTTTCTTCAGCTGCAAAATATTGATACTATATCCTTCAGGAAATCCTCACTGAAGCAGTTTGTTGGTGATGGTAGGTAGCAGGATAAAGCTCCCAGAATACCACACAGACAACAAGACACAGGAATTGTAGCAGCTCAATCTGTATTAATAAGACATGTAAGAAACAACAAAGCATGCTGTGAACCAAAGGGGAACTCCTGTCTGTATCAGTACCAAAAGGCATAAACAGACACTTCATAGCACAAATTGACTGTATTTGTAAGACCAGAGCCTTTGTTTCCTCCCAAGCAGCTTTCTAAAGTAGCTCCTGTTCCACAATGTGTGTTTTTTCTCTCCCTCCAGCCCTGCAGAGGAGCTCAGCTTTGGTTCTGGGGAGACAGAGAAAAAAAGCCTCATTATCCTGAACAATGTGACCAAAAATCAAGTGGCCTTCAAGGTGAGTGTGAAGGTGCTCACATGCATGTGTGTGGTACATGTGTGTGTGTAAATTTGTGAGCTGTGATTACTTGCTACAGTAAATGAGTGCTGAAATGACTCGATTAGATTGATGAATCTGTTTTTGGATCAACAGAAAATGAACAGTTTTCACAAGTGATTAGTAGTTGAAGTCATTTCTTAAGCAAAATTACACACATCCATGTGAGGATTTGCTGCATTTTGCTATTATATATAACACCAGTTAATCGTTTCTACACACCATCTCATTCTATGTTTTTTTAAACTATGAAAGAACTCAAACAGAATTACACAGTAAGCAAAAAAAAAAAAAAACAGTAAACAAAGCAGAAATATTTTTTGTAACCCAGAGGGGATTGCACTCCAAGTGACACACACACACACACAGGTTCTTAGGGTTCTGAAGCAAGTTAATCCCCCGCAAGCAGCAGCAGCACATGATGGAGTGTCAGAGAGTCCTGCAGGCCTGTGCTGAACAGCTGGCAAGTGTGTACACAGACATTTTTAACTCCTCTCTCACACAGGCAACAGTTCCACAGTCCTCAGTTATAGTACTGTTCCCTAAAAAAAACTGTTTCTATGATCCATAAACTCTGTTGTGCCGCATATGGTGGATCCCCTACAGTTTGCCTACCGCCCGAACAGATCAGTGGACGATGCAGTGGTGACCCTTCGCTCTACACTGGAACACTTTGACATTAACAGAACACGTATGATCTTTCTGTATTACAGTTCTGCTTTCCACACAATCCAGCCGATGAAGCTGATTGTGAAAATGGCAGATCTTGGTGCCAACATCCAACTGTAACTGGATTTAGGATTTCCTTACAGAGAGACCACAGGTGGTGAGGTTAGGAAATGAGTTCTCTGCTGAGCTCACAATCAGCACTTGAACCCCACAGGGCTGCTGCCTCAGCCCCAGACTCTATATTTATGACTGTGTTTCTACCCAGGACACAAAATACCATATAACAATATCATAATTAAATATGCAGATGACATTCTTTGTGTCATCAAGGGAGTTGTCATAGATGCCAAACAAAATCATTGTCTTTGGAGAGGACAACAACCTTGTTCTCAACATAGACAAATTCAAAGAACTAAGCATATCAACATCAAGGGGACTGAGGTGGTGACGTGGGTAGAGAGTCACACGATTTTAGGCCTTCACATGACAGAAATCCAGAGCTGACCCAGCAGTGAAGAAAGCACAGCTGCGGCTTTACTTCACCAAGCTGCTGAAAAGTCCGGGCTCAGCCATCAGCCCCTCGCCCAGGCTTACAGAGGACTCATTGAGAACATCCTCACCAGAGGCATCACTGTGTGGTTTGGAAACACTACCCTGGCTGAGAGGGGATCTCTTCTACCAGTCATTAAAAGTGCAGAGAGAATCATCGGCTCTCATCTCTCCTCCACGGACACAATCTACACACAACGCTGCAGGAGGAAAGCACAGAGCGTCCTCAGTGATCAACACCACCCAGCTCGCTGTGTTTAGGTGGAAGAACTCAAGATACAACCTGAGACCCCGCAGGCCAGAGTGCGTCACCACTCACAAGGCATACTTCCAAAACAGCTTTTTCCAGCCCGTCAGACTGATTGCAAAGGACGTTAAGGCATCCACACTATGAATACTTAACACCTGACAACACTCACAAACTTTACAGTCTGTGTTTCTGTAATGTACCTGTACTAATGGCAATAAATGTAATCTAATTTTACATCTCAGAGAGTTGACTTAGGCCTCACAGACTACACTAACATGGTAACATATCATATCAGGTTACAATTAAGGGAGATGTGTGGCAATGACATGTTTGTCCAGGGAAACACAAAGTTGAATGTTAAAATGTCAGCAACAGCATCATGTTCTATATCGAATTCGTTGCAGTCAGAAAGCGAGGAGCATCTGATGAAAATTACTCACACTGGTACTCAGGATTGTCAAGTACCCAAATGTTCGTACTTTAGTGGTATTGGTGTGTAATGGTTTTCCATCAGTCCCCATATATGCTGAGCACTTATGCTTCAGGGTGGGAACTGTTCACCTTTCTACCACAGACACAGGGACTGGAACCAAAAATCTCAAATTAGGACTCATCAGACCAAACTACATATGGTCCTTGTGTTTCTCAGCCTAAGCAATTCTCTTCCTCTGGTTGATCTTCGTCAGTAGTCGTTTCTTTACAGCAGTTCGACCATGAAGGCCTGATTGACATCGTTGTCATCCAGTTGTTGTTGAGATGTGTCTGCTACTTGAACTCTGTGAAGCACTGGTGTGGGCTCTAATCTGAGGTGTAGTTAATTGGTGATTTCTGAGGCTGGCAGCTGTAATGAACTTACCCTCTGCTGTAGAGGTAAGACTTGGTCTTCCTTTCCTGGGGCGGTCCTCCTGAGAGCCAGTTTCATCACAGCGTTTGATGTTTTTTGCACTTGGAAGATACATTCAAATTTTGCAGACTGACTGACCTTCATGTCTTAAAGTAATGATGGGCTGTCGTTTTTTTTACTTAGTACTACAGTAGTTGAACATGGCTGTTTACTATATTTAGTTTACACAACTGTTGATCTCAAATGCATTTAGAAGAAAGAGGAAGCAAGAAGCAAGGAATTATACTACTTAATTTTTGAAAAGTCACATCATGCCAGGTAACAACTTCATGAAGCTGGTTGAGTGTCCAAAGCTGTCATCAAAGCAAAAGGTGGCTACTTTGAAGAATCTAAGATATAAAACACATTTTGCTCTGTTTATACTTTTACTGCATAATTGATGTATTGATGTATGTATGTAAGGTGAGAAGGTGTCTCCAAACATTTGACTGCTACTGTATTATATAATTTTGAACAATATTTCATATGGTTTTAGATTGTTAGTCAGACAAAACTAGTATTTCTAAGATGTCGACATGAGCTGTGTGAAATTGTGATGGGCATTCTCCCCTTTTTTGCCACATTTCAACAATAACGATGCCCTTGGTGTCTCCACAGGTACGGACCACAGCACCTGAGAAGTACAGAGTGAAGCCCAGCAGCAGCCTCTGTGAACCAGGAGCTTCAGTAGATATAGTGGTGTCCCTGCATGGAGGTACTGCACTTTAGCTCTGCACTCCACTCCACTTACAGTAGATGTTTTCAAATGCTGAACTTCAGAATAATCAAATGGTCCAGTCTCTTACCTTCCCAAAGTGCCGCCAGCCACTTTCCTTTTCCTGACATACATATTTCAAGAGTGATAAAAGAATCATCTCCCCAAAACAAATCGTCCGACAACTGACAGTGCTGTGTGAGTTAAAACATTTTGTGGCCTTCAAAGTGCTGAAATGTCAGCTGTAGGTTATGTTGTGCTGCATATAACTCAGAGGAATCAGCGCTACCTATTTCAGGGTAGCTTTTATGCTGTGGTGTTTATTTTCAATACTGTCGTGTATAGCACTAAATCTTTTTAACATAACTCCTCTGTCGCTGTTTCTGAACCAAGTCAGTCAGCTACCTTGGTTTTGTTATTGATTTAAACAACAATTGAAATTCTTCTCTCACATTTACTGAAAAAAATGTTACCATTCCCATCTCTCTTTCGATGTAGTGGATTCAAAGCATGATTTTCATCAAAAATGTGGTTTTACTTCAAGGAGTAAAGACCCACAAACGGCAGCAGTGTTGTATTGGCTTGGATGACCTTGGTTTAATGTTGTTCCGAATGTTTTCGTGCAGGTTCTCAAGCCTCTCCACAGGACAGGTTTTTGGTCATGGCTGCCGAGATGGACAATGCCGGATCACAAGAACTTGCACAGTTCTGGAAAGAAGTACCGAAAACTAAGATCATGGAGCACAGGTACGCATCTGTGCTCATTATTTAGCCATGCCAGCAAACATGTGAAATAATTAGTACATTCTTGGTGATGATATGTCGCCACACAGTTATCATTGACAGCGGACTTGTAGGCTGCATGTCACCCTGATGGCCTCGGCTCATTAGATTGTGACTCTCCCACAGATTGCGCTGTCATGTTCTGGAGAGCATTAAAGCAGCAGTGAGTCCTCTCAGGGACAGTCCAGCGGAGATGGGGACCAGCGGGCAGCAGGAATTAAGCACAGCGGTGAGTTCTGGTGGAAGAGAGGCCTTGTTCATTTACAATACTGATAATCTTTAAGCTATATATCATTTTGACCACCATTGTAAATTTTGACTGCTATGACTGTTTTAAAACACATTATAGCTCAATATTACTGAATGAATTGAACTCTTATTAAAGATCTTTAAAGAGGGAGAAAGTTGAAACACACCCATAAAGATGTAATGAAAAGTTTTTAGTATCTTTACTACGTACCCTGGAACGATGACCTAAATTTAGGTTAGGTGAAGGTTCAGTGTAAAACAGTAAGTACCTGGTTTATTACATTCTTACATTCGAGTACTGTAACATTTTGGGAATGTGTTTATTCGCTTTCTCACAGAGTTAGATTAGAAAATGGAAACAGGGAAACTGTTAGCCTGGCTCTATCCAATGATACAAAATAGGCTTTCCAGCACCTCTTATGTAAACGTTACGGTTTGTGTAGTCACATGTTGTAACTATTTCTTGATGAACAACATTTTAAGTGTGCACCCAGCACTTTCGTGTTCCTCTCTGCTGATTTCCTCACAATCACAGTGATGACAAGACTCTACAATGTCCCTGCACTCAATTGTTGCTCATCAGGGACGAGTTAAAGCACTTAACTTCCCTTAATACTAAAAATAGTCCCAATGCGAGACTTGTATCAACCTTCTCTCTTGGCAAGAAACAGAGTAAGTTATTTCCTAAAATGTCAAAGGATTCCTTCAATTTAATGTACATCTCTAACAGCCTGATTTGTTTCCATGACTTTCATTACAAGGGTGTTCAGACAGATAAACCAGGTCAGTGAACCAGTTTGTTTGTTTTTTTTATCTCACCAGCTCATGCGAATGATGACCTGCAACTCACGGCTGGAGCAGAAGCTGAATACATGTCTGTGGGTCCAGAAGGTTCTTATCGTGTTGGTGCTGGTCCTCGTGGTGCTGAACCTGCTGTGTCTCTACCTGCTGGGTACATCCCAGCGGCCATCCTGACCTGCCACAGCTCCCTCCGCCTGCATCTGTCAACCACAGACAGACGGTTCCAGCGGGGCCACAGTCGACCACCTGAAGGACTGTCGCCCTGAATGCTCTCCTCCTCCTCCCCCGCCCTCCTCACAAGGCTGCCGTCACGGAGGGGAGGAGGGCTGACTTTGGGGACATGTAAGTTGTAGTGGAGTTACTTTAGGAAGAGATCTCGTACTCGTTTCTTTTCAGGCACTTGAGATTAAATACAACAGAGACACTTTTAACAATGTAACATCAAATCAGTAATGTTATTTTTTAAGACTGATCATGGAAAAATTAAAATGTATTTATTGCAGAAGTCACAGTTATTTTTGTGATCATAATGTACAATTTTTTTATATTGTATAAATCTACAGAATATAAAATAAACACTTTTTGTCAATTTACATAATTTTTTGACTATTGTAATGCTTTTCTTTGCATAGTCAAGTCAGGCAAAGATGTAAGAGTCGCTAAAAAGAGCGTCTGCTCACACACCTTGATCCTGAGATGTAGATGTCAGTAGTTCTGTTTTACATAAGTAGTCACACTCTATAATAAACCCTCATTAGAACAGAGGTGTCTAATTGAAAACATTGCAGTATCTGACCTTGCTAAACCTCTCCACACTCAGACCAAGGAGCCACAGGAGATCTCTGTCTCCACTATCTCTCCTATTTGTTTTAATTACCCAGACACCGTCAAACTAAAAATACCAAAGCAATTACTGGAGAGTACAAGGACACGGCACAACCTCCTTGTAGTTTAGCAGGAGGCTCTGATATCTATAACAAGATCCAGCAATCGGAGCAATCAGGACGTGATCCGTCGCACGAGGAGCGATCACAACTGGGTTATTAGCCGTGTGCACATAAGGGTTGTCTGGCATCAACATTTGCAGCTCGTTCGCAGTAGGTGGCGGCTGCTCACATGCGAGGGGGATGATTAGGGTGACTCATGCAATAACGAGTGAACTAATCCTACGTTGATTATAAACACCGGGCTGTTTCGGGCACCGCAGAATGTTTGTTCCCTGAAGATTGAATTGTGTCACTTGTTTTCTAAGTCATTCTGTTTTAGTGTTAACCCTTCACATGGTTCTTCCGTTAAAACCCCTCCATTAGTCGCTGTTTGTATAAGGAGCAGGATAGTTCTAAGCGAGCATGTGCGCTGGGTGTAAAACTTGCATTACGTCTTTCCACTTCGCTTTGTGCTATTTGGGTAGAAAGTGCCTATGCACTTAAAAACAGGATGGGGGTTAATGGAGTGATTGCCTCTAGAGAATAAAAGTAAAAGCTTTGATATCACACATAGGTGGGTTGATTTTAAGTGCATCTATGTGCTGCACACTGCCTGACCGAACCCAGGAAGTTTTTCAGGTACACTGCACCGCACAGAGCAAAACGCAGCACCGCCATCAGCGAGGCCGAGATGACTGCTGTGGAAAATTATCTGGGCGGTCATTTGCCACCGCAGACACATCTCACCCGATTGTCTATATTTCACTCATTACAGTGGATACTTATAGGCAGTGGATAGTGATTGTGACAAGTCCATGTTATTGATTTAACATTAAACACCAGTTAAATCGAAACCCGGTTCAGTGCGTGGTCGGCCCCAGGCACTCATGCGATGTTTGAGGGGACGATGATTTAGTTCAAGTGGCAAAATGGATGGGGGGGGGGATGGTGAAGTTAATGAGTGCTGCATTTAATAAGAAGGGTGTGTGTGAGTTGAGCAAATGTTGCTTTTGTCACCATGGAGAGGATGTTGATGTTGAGCTATGGCACCACACACTGCCCTTTTCATTAACTCTGTAAATAACCTATTGGTATCAAGGCTTATAATCTTCACTCTTTTCCTTGCTTTTTCATCTATCCTAAACCTGTTTTCTGCTTTTCCTTCTTCTGGGGTGTGTCAGCTCCAATGATTGGCTGTAAGCATAGACAAACACACAGGTCAGAGGTCAGTGAGTGATGGAAGGTGACAGCTTGACAGGCTGCTACGAGCTTTGGAAACACGACCAAAGATGCCTCGCTCATACTTGAGATTTACGCGGCTTGTGTGGACAAAACTATGAAGAGAATCAGAAAAGATGGATCTGTTTTACACTGTATCACTGCTTCAGGTATGGAGTCATAGGAGTGCCATAAAAAAGAATAAGTCTGTAAAAGAGTTTTTAAAAAAGAGGAACTAGATAAAGGAATTCATAAGTAAATTTTAAAAATACTCAAAATGGTATCCTATTATTTTTCCTTATTCTTTTCCATATTGTTTTTGCTTTTCCCTGAAGGGCTGAGCTGGCTTTGGGTGTGCCTTCCTGCCCAGGCTCTGTAGTTAGTTCCTGCACAAATTAATAATAATAAGTCAACAATATAACAGTTTCCTTAGAGAAGGTCCTATGTTTGACACATTCAGCCACCACAATCTGCTCCCTAAGCACACATTGTTGTACTCTACGTCACCTGACCTCTTAAAGCCTGGCAGAAAGCCATGAAGGCAAATTTTTCCCAGTCCCAGACTTTAGGAAGTCTTAAAGAAGTCAGGAGGTTTAGGCAAGAAAACTACTTGATTAGCTTAGAAAAGATTTGGGTTAAAACAGACCCATGCAAGCAAGAAAGTGTCCTTATGGCTGTGGTCATTGAATGGGTCAAACATGTGTCCTTTGGGAAAATTACTGTTATATTGGTGACTAATTATTCATATGTGCAATACTCGATGACTCAGCCTGGACAGAAAGACCGACCTGCCCAAAGCCAGATGTTTGATAGTTTTGCCCAAAAAAATAGCTAAAGCAACAGGGAGAAGAATAAGGGGGGGAAAAATGGTATAAAATTACTTAATTAACATATACGTTATGTTATTTCTTCTTTTCTGTACAAAAATGAATGAACAAATGTGAAAAGAATTGAAGATGCTTATAATTATTCTTTTATATTTTGTAATTTGCCTTTGTATTTGTTTTTGTTTGTTTGCTTGTTTGTTCCTTTTTATGGCACTCCTCTGACTCCGTATTCAGGCAGTGCATAAACAAATGATTACCGTGAAATCAGCACATCGTTAATGCTGGATTAGGGCAATGGAAGGAACTTGTGACCTAAATAAAACATTGTATTCATCTGAATTAATGGGAATAAATAATGTATAGATCACTGCTGCATCTGTGTTGCAGTGCCCTCCCGCCTCCTCAGGTCATTATAATAAGTAATAAGGCAACACAAGAAAATGCCTGATTCTTCACTTAGACATCTGCAAAGCTCGTAGGAAACGTAGGGAAAACTGGACTGGGTTATAACATATTCATTTATACAATGAATACTTCAGTGTCGCTTTTTTACATATGCTGTGTTTTCTTTTTATTATGCTCTTGGTGTTCACATCATGTTTGGTGTTTTTATGTGTGATCCTCATTTCATGCGCGTTTTGTTTTTTAAAAATAGTCTCTGCAGGAAGAGCTGATTTTTCACAGAATAATTTACTAATATCTCACACAGCCAATAACACTTATTCGATTCTTTATGAGTTCAAAAACAAGACCGTTTTACAAGCACGTTTTCTTCACAGCCCATATGCAGATAAATGCATGTACTGTATTTTTTTTTTTCAAACATAACCTGTAGGCAAAATGAGTATTCTTAAAAAAAATAAGTAAAAGAGAGCAATGGAAAAGAAATGGGTTTTTAGTAACTCAAGTCTCTGGTGGTTTGTGGGCACTGGATGTTAACTCGTGGTTATCAGGAGGAATATGACCGTGGTTCAAATGATTGGAAAACGTATCAGCCATCCAGCTACATGTGACAGAGGCCCACAGATATATCAGCCATCATCCAGCCTGAGATATCTGATATCTTTGATTTGAAATAAGCAAGAAACTGTGCCTTCATTATTTCATTATTTAGTCATGATAATTACAGTGTGGAAAAATAGTCATTGATCATGTCATGGTAATCCAGCCTCTCCAGAGAAATGTATTCAGATTGGAAAACGTTCTCACCATCAGAGGCACTCGACTAAACTGTGGATAACTTGTGTCGTCTTTTTTACACTTGAAAGAATTTAACTGTGTGAAGGAACAAGGACACTAAACCATTTCCAGGAATTATGTAAGGACGACAAGTGCAGGACATGAATATTTGATATGAGAGTAAGTTTAATGGTCTGTAGGTCAAAAGGAAAAGTCTCAATACAGCAACATCAGTTTTGTTTTAGAAATAAAAAAACAACAATATTACCTGAATGTGGAGATTTCTGTAATTGAAAATATTGTTTCATTATGTCAAACTTTATCTTAAATCTTATGAGTCCATATTCTCATTTTAAATATGTACATCTTATTGTTCATGAATATTTACTGATAAAAAAAACCTGCTCCTAGACTTTAAGGTTTTCACATAAAAGTCCAGATTGATCTTGAGAATCAGTTTGTTCTCAGAGGTCTGTCACAAAGGAGAATTACAGTTATCACAATTATGAGCCATGATGGAGACTTCTCACTGCTAAGATTATGCAAGTACGCCCCCTGCTGGCTCAGAAGTGACACACTCATAATCTGCCTTTGAAAGTCGGATAGAAAGAGTCAGTGCATTTGATCTCCCCCTGGGTCAGATTGGTAGAGAAGATACCGCTTCACCTCAGTGGGAAGGTGAAGGTCTTGAATCCCACCCAGCCTCTGCTTGCCCACAGTTTTCCTGACGTGCAGCCGACACAGCTGCATTAGAGGAGACACTCCTGGGCAGAGAAGCAGGAGCCATGATAGAGACATGTTTTGATTAATGTAAAGGCCATGACAAATTCCCACTGTGAGGCTACTTGCTTAGTTTGTCTTGAATACCTCCTGCTTGTCTCAGCAGCCTCTCCACCAGGCTGTTGGGAGGCGCCAGCTCCAGCGGCTGTTTGCCCTCTGAGTTCCTGAGGGAGAGATTGGCCCCGTGGTCGAGCAGGACAGACACCAGCTCAGGGCTGGACAGACGAGCAGCGATGTGCAGCGGAGAGTCACCGGACACACTGCTGTTCACAGTGGCACCTGAAGGAGAGCACAGACTAATGAGGGATGATGTCCTCACGTCACATGAGACAGTGCAGTTAAAGCTTGTCTTCTTCTGCTGCACGGCACCATGTATCCTCTTTATTGCTTACATGGAAAACCATTTCTTGTTGTTTCAGTTTTTCAGTTTATACATTTTTTTAAGTGTCAATTGTCTCATAGGATTTCCTGCTTAGCTTGTGAACAACTGAGTCTTTCCAGCATGAAACTTTCATACCCAATCATGATACTATCACCTGTTACCTGTTTACTTTTTGGAATCGGGGTTGCATGAAGAAACTGGTATGAACCTCCAATGTTATAACAGTTGATAGTCCCCCCCTTCAACCTAACACACTCATTGGAGAGGTCAAAAGTTAAAGTTATTCTTACCAAGCTGAAGCAGCTTCCTCACAGTGCTCAGATGCTGATTGGAGCAGGCAGCGTGCAGAGGGAAACCTGACTGGTCGATATACTGATCCACATCTGCACCGTGCTGAACAAGAGGCTCGATGCACTCTGGGTGACCTGCACCGAGGTACCAGAATCATCACAATGAAAGGTGATGCACTTGAAAGGATGTGCTTTGAAATCTGCTTGTGCTTTGAATCTCGGGGGGGGGGGGGGAAGAATATGCAATGGTTTTACTTTGTAGGCTACAACAACACAGACTGTTTTTTAATACATTATACATTTCTCAGATGTGCTTTTCTGATGTCTTGGCACTCTTTGTGCAGTGGCTGAATATACTGGTTCAGCATAGTTTATCCGGGCGTATGAGGTGGAATGTGACCTCTCACCTTTTGCTGCAGCCCTGTGGATTGGAGAGCTGGACTGGCTGGTCCCTACGGGAGTCGCCCCGCGCTGAAGGAGCAGCAATACACAGGTCACATGACCCCGGGCACAAGCTTCTGACAGGGGAGTCTGTCCATCCACTGTTGAACTGTTCACCTGACATGGGTGAGTATGAGTTGTTGAGACAATTCACCAGAAATTCTCTACAAGATCCAATTAAAAGTCAGAATAATAATAACAAAGCAGGCAAAAGAAATCATATTTTTATGGTGAGCATGTCAAGTGAGCATAATTTAAAGTAACAAATGAGAAGCAATGATGAAAATCTCCATTGGTTATATTTATAAATACCAAATTTATGTAGATCTGCTATGAGACATGCACCGTGGTGGGTTGACAAGTCAGACTTTGTATCTGCACATTTATGTTAATGCGTTATTCTGCATGCATTGATGTGTCTGCATGTGTGTTTGGTTAATCTCTTACAGCAGCAACACAAAGTTAAACCCAGCAATAAT
Source organism: Holacanthus passer (assembly GCA_025331565.1). Lineage (NCBI taxonomy): Eukaryota > Metazoa > Chordata > Actinopteri > Pomacanthidae > Holacanthus > Holacanthus passer. Next base: position 596,388 of record JAFREQ010000136.1, read on the forward strand.
TGATATGGAGGCCTCCTAACGAGACTAGAGCAGGGTTTAACAACAGGCACAAAACATACTGTCTTCATTTGGGATCATTTTTGAAATTCAGTGACATTCACACAAAAGCACAACCAGATGATGATGCCTTACTGACATTTGCCCCATTTTCTATTAGGAGCTTTGCGCAAGCCACATGGCCTTGTATACACGCTCCATGGAGGGGAGAGACCTGGTCCAGAGTGTTCAGGTTTACACATGTACCCTGTGAACAACACACAGTGCAGATAGATGCCGAGAGGTTTGCTCCTAAATAAACTATCCACAACAGAATTACATATAAATCCATGCAGAAATATTTCATATCGCACTAAAGAACATGGGTTTCTCCACACATAAAAAATGTATAAGTTGCGTGTTGTAATAATCTCTTAATACAATATAATAACCTTACCTGTGCAATGAGCCTTTGCAGGGCGAGGACACGCCCATTAAAGGCAGCATCATGAATTGGAGACCAGTCTGATTCGACATCTTGGTGCAGATATTAAAGACAACAGTTAGTCACAACATAGTTGGTATCATACTTCCAAATGAAATAGATACGCATTCAGTGACACTGTGAAACTTTCTGTGTAAAGCTGTAAATACACTCCAGCTGCAGTGTCAGCATACACTGCCCGCAGCTACTCACCAGCCATCAAAGGGTTTGAGAAAACAACAGTTCCACTCTGACATGTAGAGTCTCGCACAGTGTCTTCGTGTCCAGCAGACATACTTCACAGAGGACGTTGTTTCAGCTCATCGGTTTTATTTTGTTTCATTTTCGCAACAGAGGCCGAACTGTGTCAACCTCTGAGTCAAAACCCATCTAGAAGACGTTTGGTCCTCATCTGTTTTCAGTTTATTTGTGGCAGGTCTTGGTGCTGCGTGATGTCATTTCCTGTCACACAAAAAGTATTTGCCATGCAGGAAACAGGCCGGTTGAAAGGAGCGACCGGGTCTCGACCAATGAAGGTTCAGTGTGAGCAGGAAAGGAGCCTGTTGAGCAGGTCTGTAATTTGTGTGTAACCTGACACTGTACACACCCATCCCCTCCAGCAGGAGTGGGCGGTGTTGAGGGAGGACACTGGTTGAGGATGAGTAAAATGAAAAGAAACTCAATCTTCATGTTTGAGGTTCTGTTCAACCGTAAAAGCATTCTGTAATTATGGTTTGAAAAACTTGGTCGGCCATAACATGTTCCTACATTAAAAGATAGAACATTTATTTATATTTCTTCCCCTTGTGAGTAATCTCCTTTACACATTCATGTGTGTGACAAAGTGGTGAACCTCTCTCCATCCTCGCTTGTGAACGAGTCTTTCCAGGATGAACCTTTCTACCCAACCATGATACTATCACCTGTTACCAATGAACCTGTTTACTTGTGGACTGATCCAAACAGGTGTTTTTGGATCATTCACAGTCTATTGTTGCTCTTTGTACTGTTTTCAGTTGAGTCAGAAAGAATTAGCAGTTTATCTCATTCTGCTTAATTTATGTTTGACACAGCATCCCAACATTTTTGGAGTCAGAGTTGTAAACCCTTTTTAGGTGATTCTTTAGTTTTATGTCCTTGGCAAGATTTTCATGAAAAAAATGTTATTTCATAAAAAGCACTTGCTATACTTTAAATTGTTGGATAAAAGCATCTCTAAATTTTTAATGTGCATCAGCAGCGACATTGATGTGGCTGCCACTGCAGAGATTTTTATTTCCAGATTCAAAGTCACTCAAAAATGTGTTTTGCTTATTGTTGCTTCACTTGGATGTTTGACCTTCATTTTGCAAAATGATGTGCAGTTTGACACTTGGCTCATTTCACATTCATCTGCTGAAGGAGAAAAGTTTGTTTGTGCTCACTTTAAATTTTGATTTGGGGACATCACGACTAGTTTTGAGCAAATCAAGGTTCTAGATGCAACTTACTGAAACCTCATTTCTGTGAAGAAGGAGGCACTGTGTCTTGTGTTTAGCTGCTAAAATTTTGAAGCAAACAAATATGAGATGGAGAACAAGTTAATCTACTTTTATGAATTTGTGAGTACTTTGTTTTTAACTTTTGTGGAACATACCCAACAAATTATTATCCAGTATTTTAATCCATCTTAGAGTATGTGATCATCTTCACATGAGTTTGAGATGTCTTTAACGCAACACATTACCATCACAGTGCATATTTGGATGCTAAATGCTGTTTCATGAATCAAGCCTTTCTGATAAAATTAGCAGTCTTACTTTGTTTCCTCTCTTGTCATTTAATTGTTTAATTAGATTTAAAGTAATGACATTTTGCTGGGGTAGCACATCTGCATTCCTAAGAATTACATTTTTCTTAATTCGATATAGTCAAAAGTGATTTTGCTTTATTTTTTTTAAGTGTACATTCCTTTTCGCAGGCCGAGGTCACAAAGTGCTTCACAAGGGTTCAAAAATAGAACATAAAAAATAAAAAGCACCAAATAATAAAACGTCAGCGACAACAGACAGAGAGCGGGGTCCAGCACCTGAGTTAAAATGAATGTGCTCAGCTTCAGTGTCTGAATAAAACACTGACTCTCTCGCAGCTCTGACAATAAACCGGCCTGACCTCTGTCTGACATCTGTATCATGATGAAACAAATCTAGTTTGACTTAGAGCTAACAGCTGTGTTATGGGATACACCCACTGCGATTATTGATTCAGGCTACTATAGATTTTATACAATAATGTGTAATAGTAGGAGCTAAACCTTTTCACACACGGCTATTCCCAGAAGTACAGCGGCAGCAGTATCTGTTGTGTTCTGAGAGCTGTAATCACATTGTGTGCAGACCAGCAGAGGGCAGCAGCAGAGAGCAGACAGCAAGTCAATACTGACTGTGTTCCTCAGGGAGTTGTTAATCCCTGGCAGCAGCCTGCAAGCTTGCCATACAATTGACTTTGTGCCTTGTCAGAAGAAGGTGCATATGGATTAGAATGCCATTGTACAAACTCGATGAATGCCCTCTCTGTAGTGCTGAATAATGAAAGCCCTTGATGCTTTGTTTCCCAAATAAATCTGCTTCATATGTCCACCCGCTCTCTCAGATCTCGGGCCAAGCAGGCGGATCCAGCAGCTGCCGTGACCTCTCCTGTATCTGGACGTGCTGCACGTCCTCTGCATACTTATCAGGGAGGGAGGGGGAAATACTTCAAGGTGCAAGACTGAGCTAACCTGTGCAAAGCAAAGTGCACCAAATGTCATCCTTCTTATCGTTGATGTCAGGATGAGGCTGAGCTACTTTATTCTTCCCATTTCTTTTATTTCTTTATCTCACTGATTCCACATTTACATGTCAGCCTTAACAAAGAGGCAGTAGCACATCTTTATCAACTGTCTTTATCAAAATTAGATTATGTGTTTGCTTGCAAAACACTTATTTTGAAATTATGACTGAAACTTTGCATGCTGGATTAAAACTTGAAGTCAGTCTTTGACATCTGTTTGCATGCACTTATTAATGCATAACACATGATCTTTTATGCTATAATCCATGTGTAATTCTTATCACAAAGAACATGAGCCACAGTGGCAGATATTCACTGGCCACTGCATCCACACACGTCTCCAGGATCTCCCACTGCTGATGTTTATCCTCCATCACCTCCAGAAGCATCAGGATGAATGTGAATCCTGGATCAGAACACACACACACACACACACACACACACACACACACGGGTGGCCTTTAATCAGCCTGCTCACCAGCTAAGATACTCAACAATTATAGGCTGAAATAATGGAAGACTCCAAATCAAATAAGATAAGATATTCCTTTATTCGTCACACAGTGGTGAAATTCACATTGTACAGGAGCAAAGAGGATAGAAGCAGATAAATAGTAATAAACAATATAAACAAGAGAGGTGTAAAAAGTATTAACAATTGTACTACAAGAAATATAAAATTATTGACACTTTAAACTGGCAAAAAAGAAAAGTATTAATAAATTTACACAAGAACAAATTTACATGAAAATATATGAAATATGTGACCAGTATATAAATTATGGGCAGGACATTGAATTAAGATAAGAAATTAGATGTTGCATAGTGAAATAATATGAATCACGCTGCTTTACTCTTTCTCCTATAGTATGAAGATGCTTTAGACTCCAGCTGCTCTCAAAACTCTTTCATCCCCTCAACTAAACTCAGTGTAGAAAATGAATCTGGATTCTAAATATTTCACTGATTTTTATTGATGACTTGACTTAAACAGATGTTGGTTATTTCTCATTTTGATTTTGTCTTTATTATATATTATAATGTTATAATATTGCCTAGACCTAAGTGCCCTGAGGTGACTTATACAAATAAAAGTGAATTAAATTGTTTATATGATGTGTTTACATGCTTTTAGTGATTGAAGCTTGTGTTTGATTGATTAATTGATTTTGATTGATTGATTGATTGATGGTGTGGCTTTATACTACTACAATATCTCTTTTTATTTCATGCTCTTATTATTATGATGGTTTTCGCTTGTGCAGGTGATTGTGTCCCATCTGTTGCACTATTGACTTGTTTAATAGTTTATAATAAAGCAGCAGGAGCAGAATCTCAAACTCCTGCTGAAGTCGACCGACCTGAATCGCATCTGAAACACACACACAACAGCCTTTTGTGGGCTTCTCTCGCATTGTGCCACAAACTGCGGGGATTAAATGGAAGCACATGATGATTCAGCCCCGTGATTTCTCAGACTCTCGGCTCAGGGATCATTTCCTCCTCTCGCTCTCTCTCTCTCTCCTCTCTCTGCCTCCACAGACGCCATGGCCTCCCCCCGGCTGGAGACCTTCTGCTGCCCGAACAGAGACGCGGCCACCGGCTTCGTGGTGTCCTTCCAGCCGCGGCTCTTCGGGGCTCTGACGGTGTCCAGCGCCGCCCTCAGCCTCGTGTTCGCGCTGCTGCAGCTGCTGCCCAAGCGCAAAGGCTACAGGAGACTGGGCCAGTATCCTCTGCCCAGACCCGCGTCCTCCTCCAGGATCCTCTTCATCATCAGTGTGTGTGACATACTGGGCTGTGCAGGTAAACAGCAGCTCTTATTGTAGGCTTTTTTTTTTTTTTTTTTTAAATTATAGCTGAGGGGAAAAAAAGTTGCACATGAAGTTTTGCTACTCACACACATGTTTGGGTTTTAAATCTGATCTGCCTTAACAGCAAATATTATTATAGTATTATATAGTGAAAAATGATCTGCAATGAAAGACAGATTTTTTTTTTTTTGTCTGTAAATGTCACTTTTTCAATTTGATTCCAGGCTGTAAAAAAAAATCTCAGTGATAAAAGTTTGTACTAAACAGATGCATTTCTGAAGCAGCTTATTACAAAACAAGAAAGAATCATGTTCCTCTCATGTGAGTAATAAAATGACTCATACCTTTTTTTTTTCTCCCCCCCCTGTTGGCATATGTTTGATTTGAATGCAGCATTGTTCTTAAGGCAACAGTCACATTTATAGTTTGCACGAAAAGGGCTGTAGATTATTTTGACATTTATGTTAAATTGCTCTTCGCTCCTGCACTCCAAGGCAGATGAGGTCATGTGTGCGTCTGTGCGCTTTGCGGCCTGTGAGATCTGTTCACCTCTGCAAACTAACAGCTTGAAGCACCATTTCAAATCAAATCCGCACCAGCGTGGAGTCTGCCTTGCATTAAGATTGTGGGAGAGCTCCCCTTTTTTTTTTCCATTGCACAGTGAACTTGTAGGAAATGGAAACACCCTTATAAAACACACCTGGAGGCTGTTCATATTTCCATGATATAAAGCTGCTATTAAAAGGTGTCCATGTCTGAGTCTAATTAAGCAGCACGTTTAATAATACTGAATGAAAAAAAGAACTTAACTTAAATTTCACATCCTCTGTGTGTTGCCCTCTTCTTCCTGGCAAAGCAGGAACTGTCTAATACGCTCAACAGTTCCAATTAGAGACCATGTGTTGTTTTCCTCTCGCAGGTATCATCGTGAGGTCATCCGTCTGGCTCGGCCTGCCCAACATCATTGACCGCATCTCGGTGGCCAACAGCACCGATGTCTGGCCAGAGGTCTTCTGTGTCGGCAGCGCGGTATGAGTGATGCTCTTTGACACTTTGTTCGGCGTCTACGCACGAACAGATGGTTCACTTAAGGCTTCATGTGAGCAAACGTGCAGTGTTTCAGGTTGACGGATGACAGGACTGGGACTGTATGGTCATGCATGATCCTGGGAAATCCTGATTCCATGGATGAAAGCGATCATTTGTTTGAATGCGTGCTCGACAAGCATGTGCACAGCTGAGCGTAAAACATCTGTTACAAGGCACAATTACACAGCCAGTCAGAATTATCACAATGATCCATAATATATCTGTGTAGTAAGAATATTGTATCCTATTTATGTGTTACAGATGTGGATCCAGTTGTTCTTCAGCGCTTCTTTTTGGTGGACCTTTTGCTATGCTGTTGACGTCTTCCTGGTGGTGAAAACATCTGCAGGAATCAGGTGCTCTGAACCTCTTCCACCTACAATAATTCATTATCACCTCAACGTCTCCACCTGCGGAAACAAGATGAAGCGCCAAGCTTTAAACTGAGTTGTCAAAAAAAAAAAAAAAAAATCCTCTCACTTTGCTTCACTTCTCCATTCTTTCACTGCTCCATTTGCAAACACAGACACCGGCATGAAGTTGTGAACTTGTGATATAAGTCAGATTTCTTTAAAGTAGGTTAACAACATGCTTCCCTACCCAGTCTGTGTACTACAATTGTTGCCTTCACAGAAAAAAAAATCATCCTCAGGATACAGAGCTGCGGCATGTGTTGCAAGCTCGGTCTCATGACTTCTTTCTTCTCCCCATCAGCACCATTATCCTCTACCACATGATTACATGGGGTCTGGCTGTGCTGTTGTGTGTCGAAGGAGTGGCCATGCTCTACTACCCATCCATCTCAGAGTAAGACCCTTTTGTCGTCCTTCTCAGCATTCGCCCGTCTTGTCACGACATAAACTTTTTCATGTGTCTTTTCTCCAGCAAGAGATGAAACCATGCCTGGACAATTTAGCGAGAATTTATGTCCATTTCTGTTGTTTGGTCCCCACATGATAGTACATCTGCGCAGCTGTGATTTCCAGTGCTGATTTTATTGCTGTGTTTTCATGCAGTTGTGAGCAAGGCCTCCAGCACGCCATCCCTCACTACGTCACCACATACGCACCCATGCTGCTCGTCCTCGTAGCCAACCCCATCTTCTTTCATCGGACCATATCCGCAGGTCAGCTCCTCATCCTCACATCTCCCCGTGTCAAAAACCATCTGACACGTGCGCATGAATAACCGTCTCTCTCTCTCGTCCTTCCAACCTAGTGACGGCTTTACTGAAAGGACGACAAGGAATCTACACAGAAAACGAGAGGCGTCTGGCCAATGAGATCAAAATACGCTTCTTTAAAATAATGCTGGTGTTCTTCATATGGTATGTTACCATTCTTTATTAAAGGGATGCACTTAAAGGAGGTGTTTGACATTTTGGGAAGACCATTTATTTGACGTCTTGTCGAGAGTTAGGTGAGAAGATTAACATTTTTGTGAAATCTACCTACCAGCTCCTCCAAAGCTCCATAATTAACACTTATATCTTGTTTGTTTAATCCGTAAGAAAAGTGTCAAAGCAACATGTTGTGGTTTCAGGGGGGTTATGGGCCGGACTATTTCTTGGCCAGCAACAGTAAATTCCTTTGGTATTAGTTTGCTGGTTGCCTGGCACAAGACTCCAGGAAGTGACTGCACCCGGCCAGGAAATCAAAACAACATGTTGTTTTTACACTTTGTTTTTTTTAATAAGCATCGCAATAATAAGCAATCGCCCAAAATGTTGCACGACTTCTTTAAAGGACCACAGAAATGTGTTTGCAAGTTTTGTCTTCTCAACTACAAATCATGTATTCGTCACTTTTTTTGTTGGGGATTGTTTTGAATCCAGGCTACACAAACTGAATATAGTGTGAAAATGAATATGCAGACAGTTGATTTAAACATTAGGTCTGTATTAATTATGTCGTTACAAAAATGTTTATGATGATGCTGTGTAAGATTTGAGTAGTTCGCAATGAATTACCTCATAAATGCAAGATTCAAGATACAAACATGGTGTTCCTGTTATGGATTGAAAGAACTAAAGTCTGCTGATAGATTTTAATATTGTGTGGAATTTAATAGATGCTGATAATGGTAGAAAAAATATAATAGAATTTCTAAAACACAGCAGTATGGTTGTAAAATGATGAGCTGTGATCAAAACTCAAACTGTCTGTGCTCATCCTCACTATTGATCAAACTAATTAACCATTGCTTTACACATCTATTCCAGCATATTTAGAGCTGGATATCAGCTGCATATTTATTTGTTGCAAAAAAATTAATTCATTAATTTACAGCTGTAGGTTTTGTTGGTTGATATAAGTCAAAATTTGAAGTCATAGTGAGACATTTTTTTCCCCTCTAGCTGGGTTCCCAACATCATCAACGAGAGCCTCCTCTTCTACCTGGAGATGCAGACAGACATCAACGACAGCGGTTTCAGGGATATCAGAAACGCAGCCCTCATCACATGGTTCATCATGGTGGGTTGAAAACATTTAGAAGAAACATAAGTTATTATCAATGTCCAACACCTTAAATTATTCTGTACTCTTCAGGGCATCCTGAACCCCATGCAAGCTTTCCTCAACACGCTGGCCTTTCACGGCTGGACGGGCTTCGATGTCGACCTCAGCCTGCAGAGGAGGAGGGAGCTGGCCTGGGACTCGGTTTCTACTTCAGTGCCTAACGCAGCAGGCCATAATCCCGTGGTGGGCACCACTCTGCTCTACCAGAGTCACGTCCAGGAAGCCAAAAAGAACATGATGGGCAATGGACAGCAGCACTCTGACGGCATCAGTGTCCTCTCAGAAGGTAAATGGGCTTTCAGTGGCAGTAACAGCTCACCTGTCTATCAGGGCTGGTGAGGCTCTGCGGCTGTGTGGTGCGTGGTGTCTCCTCGCGGCCAGGCTGCATCCACTTTATTGGAAGTTTGTATTTTCTTTTGTATGATACCGTTATGACATCATCCACTGGGAAAAGGTTTTTATCATTGTGATTAAATTGGCTTCGTTGGCAGAGCTCAGAGGACAAAGTTAAAGCTCTCTGTGATGAATTTTTAAAATTGTAGCCGACCGAACAAACCTGCAGAACAAACGAAGAGATGAAAACGCGCTGCTACCGCTCTGCACGCGTTTGTTAATCCAGGCAGGACGTGCTTGTTTACGGCGCAACTTCATAATGTGTGCAAATCCTGACCTTCTGTTAAAGAGTGCATAATTATCACATTGACCTTTTAAGTGTCATTACTGATATACATAAGATGATGTGCAGAGAGCAAAGGCAAAGCTGTTGAATCTATAGATGAACCAGGTGAAATACACTCAGCTGCCAGTTTACTGGGTACACATAGCTAAAACGAATGCAGTCTGATAAAACAGTCCTACAAGAGATTTTCGTGAAGGATTTTGTTGAAACTTCATTAGAAAGGTGCTGCTTCAACTTTCTATTCATTTTGGAGGCTGAAGTTTGTTGTGCTGCCTTATACTGAGATGTTCTTCTGATGCTGAGTTTACCAAAACAAATGTTTAGAAACAGCCTTCAGTTCATCTTTCACAGGAGGATTTATTGAAGGATTGTTGTGTTAGTCTGCTTTAGGTGTGGCTACGTGTACCTATAATAAATCAGCAGCTGAGTGTAGTTTGAACACTGATGTGCATTTACGGGATAAAAATGTCAATATTTATACTTTCATTCTAGTAACACTGAGTGATGACGGGGATTTTACACACAGGACATTCTGACGTGTCACAGTAGGAAAATCACATTGTGACTTATTGGGACATTTGAATACAACAGAGCCATCATTAATATTATTAGGAACATCTTTGCTTTTCCTACTATGACAAATCATAATGTGTGCTGTGATAAAGGCCTGTTCAGACACTATTAAATGTATTTTGGGACTACTTTGTAAAGCATTTTATACATTTTTGTAGTTGTGCTTGTGGAACATGCGGATCCTGTACAAAGGCTGTTCAATGTTTTGTGTCACCATTCAGTGTCTCTGAAATGACAAGTCTTTAGAAATAAAGTTAATCTTTTAAAGGATTTATGTTTTTATTCATTTTTAGAGCCTTCAATCTGTTTTTGGTTAAATGCACGTATAGACTGCATTTGCAGGATGTGTATGACTTAAATTCCCAAAATACATTTGTAAATGCGCACATTGGTGAAGAGCAGTCTGATGAGCTGTGATGGTGTCATGTGCAGTTAACACCCAGTAATCTGCACCTATTTTGTCTTGCTAGGTTCAGAGTCTAGTACAGTTGAAATCCACATTTCCAGCGAGCTACGAGACTATGAGGATGTAGACGCTGATGGAGAATCCTTGGAGAACTCTGTGAGGCACTAGCTGGGCTGATCACCAACCCGCCTCCCTCTACTTTCCCTGTGTGACAATGTTCTTTTAGTTAATTTTGTTTTAGATTGTCTCCTCTTAGCCTCTATTGACCCACTGAGATTTTTTAGATATTAACTGGTCATGAGAGTTCATTAGTTGGTACGACAAAATGAGTTAATTCTTGATTCCGAGCCTTTTATTTCTTCCTTAGCTTTTTAAATCTGTCTGCAGTGCAGTGTAGTGTTACATCCACTGTACTGTCTCTTGTAGGAGTCCGTTAACAGAACAGACTTTTTTTTTATTAATAAGCTGACTTTTAAGTGTTTGAAGATTTCTCCCAGATCCATTGAATTAGATTCTAGTTTTGTGATACACACTCTTGCCATTAAGCTTCCAAAGCACAACAGAATGTAATGTGAAGTTACTGTATTTCCAACTGTCCATCTTGTATTTTGCACACGTCCATTTTATATTAAATATCCAAATTTTTTCTTAAGGTTTTGTCGGTGACACTTTCTTGTCTTTGAGTGGTCGCAGAGGGCTGCACAGATGTTTCAAACCCCAAAAAAAACCCACTCAAATGAAGACACAGTCTCTGTTGTTTCTGATATCAAAATAGAGTGATTTATTTGAGACACTGAATGACTTCAACGTTTTGTCTTGGAAACAGGTGACCGCACCCTGTACCAGGGTGCGCGAGAGATAGTAGCTGTCACAGCACTTATTCCATACTGGGCTCCTTAGCATGCCAAGAATGGCCACCAACCCACAGCCCAATTCTCAGTCTGACACAGACAATAATGGCTCTCAAATGAAAAAGTCAGAAAACAATGAACCACCCATTAACATCCAATTGTGACATTAAAAAAAGAGGAGGAAAAAAAAGACAAAAATAAAACATTGGCCCTTCACCTTCAGCAAAATCTGAACATTTGCTGAACCGCCTGTTACAAAAAGTGCACTTCACATTGCTCTAACAGACGTTGACTGAAAGGGGAAGGGACCAGAAAAAAAGGCAAATCAAAGTGGTGGCGAGTTAGTATGAAGATATTGTCTTTTACACGAGATCCCAGGAAGCAGAGGGAGGCAGACTTACTGCACACTGTTGAAGCTCAGCCCACAACACAGGCATTTCAAATCTGACCAAATCTGATCAGCCGGCAGCTTAACGAGACCAATCATAGCTTTTTTTTTTTTGCTTTTTTTTTTTTTCTTCTTAGCAACAGCAGGACTTTTGCTTGACCTCCATCATCTGGCCAAACTGTGCTCTGAATATTCAGTAGATTGTTCAGAGGAAAGTGCCAAAGAGAAACCATGGTAATTATAATTAAGCTGCTGTAGCTGTTTTTATCCCCTTTTTCCTGCATGAGACTCTCAACACTGGTCCTGTGATCCTGCTCCACATACAATGCAAAGTTAAAGCAGAAACAGAGCAAAGGACTGTGATGACTCTTCCCTCTCATATTGTTGACCAGAGAATTCCCTGAATGGTGCACATTTCTTCCATGGCTTTCAGGGGTCAATAGTGGAAAGCAAAGCCGCTCAACACATCTGTGTCAATGCCATTTGTGACTTGCTGAAAAACAAAAGAACTCCATTCATCAGATGTGACTGGCCCAGTTGAAAAAGATTGTATTAAAAGAAGCTGATGAGACATGCACTTCATTTAAAAAGAGGTCTCGGCACGTATTGTCAGCAAAGATGTGACAGCTCTAGCCATTAATGAGCCCCTACAGGATGGCAATAAAGTGTACTGTATATAAACATATATACACAGTATATAAGTCTGTGTATTAATCTAATTTACATATCTTTACATTCTTAAATTTACATCCAAAAAGGGAGAAAATTCTCTTTGTAAACCACACTTTTCACATCTTGTCCACAAAATGACGTTTTCTAATCTCGAGTGAATTGAGCAGGTCATTTTAGGAGGTCAGGACTGTTTCTTGGCAGGTTTTCCTTTTTGTTGACCTGATGTTACACGTGAGCTAAGAACTAACCTTGTAGCGGCACATTCAGTTTTGACTTTCAAAAGTCCATCTGTGGAAAATAGACAAAAAAAGCAAGAAGTACTCTTGAAACAAACTATTCTCCACTGAGAAGAAGTTCAGCACCCTGTCAACAGACACTACCAGTGCTTCAGTATCGATGTTACCTTTATCACGTCCCCCAGTTGGTTCACGTGGACATGAAGTAACATTTGCTCAGAGGAAATTCTAAAACCACAACCTTTCTCATAATTTGTTGCCTTTCGCAGCCAAACACGTGTGTCTCATTAACACTTTTCTCTTGATATAAAACTCATCTTTGTGTTTCCACCCTTTCAACCCGATAACAGCTGGACCAGTGGCCCGGAGGGATCACAGCACTTCCTCATTAGAAACCTTTTAAAACATGGATGCACCCAGGGAGTTGGATTCAGTCCAGTCTTGGGGATCTCTTAACCGGATTTCCATTGTGTTTCACATAGGCATATCATAAAACACACATCAACAAACTGTAAGGTGCACTGAAGTCAGTTGGTGTTGGCTCCTCAGCAGCTGCTGCAGTGAACTGGTTTTACTCCTGTGAGAGGCTTTGTTTCACTCCACCTTACAGATCTTCTTGAGCAGTGACAGTTTGTTTGCTGATGTCAGAAGAAGGCAATTCACTGCACATTCCAGGATTCATCATCAGTCAAGTCTCATGTCCGCTATTTTCGAAGATCAAGAACGCACACCTAGAAGGTAAAGCATTAGGTAGCATCAAAAATATATTTCAAGCAAGTAAATTTTAACCAAACAAAAAAAAAAAGGAAATATAAAAAGGAGCTTTAAAATGTCAGCCATGGCTTACCGAGCCATCTGATGCGCTGGCACCAACTTTGTCCCCAGTGCTGTTCCAGCAGACCTCGAAGATACCACCAGTGCCCCTGTAGCTGTGCACCAAGGCTCCAGTCTGAAACAGCCAGTGCAAACAAATAAATGACCAACTCCATTGAGATTTACTGATCACAATGAATCTTCTCCAGTTTAAATCATACGCTTACCGTGGTGTTCCAAATGTGGACACACTTGTCAAAGGAGCCACTAGCTAGGTGCTTGCCGTCTGGGCTGAAGGCCACACTGTAGACGGGTTCCTGGTGTCTGGTCAGCGTGTGAATACAAACCCCTCGCTCGACATCCCACAGTCGCACTGTCGAGTCGAAAGAGGCGCTGTGGGTGCGGAAAAGACAGAGTGCACAGATCAGATATGAGAGCAGCCACAAGGACTCCTAAAGATGATCCATTTTCTACATGAATCTTCTTTTATGGATTTGTAATATTAAAGATTGATCCATTTGGATGTGTTATAAAAATGACCAAGACTACTACTTTCTATAGTGCCTGCAAGATGCCTTTCAACATCATAGTCCAAGGATTTACGATGCAGCAAGCACTAACACATCTTTGGAAGTCGTCAAGTGTGTTCTTTCATGGGATCAGAACATCTTCTCCTAAGCAATTTTACAATGCTAACACGTCAAACAACAATATAAGAAACATCTTGGAAACATCTTTAATCACTTTGTCTTTAAAAAGAGACTCTACACATAAAATCTGTCACACTTTTATAGTACGCAATAAAAAAGTGTAAACTTAAAAAAAAAAAAGTGACAAACCGCATCTGTGACTCTAAATCTGAAACACTGTTAAAAAACAAATGATGACATAAAGGAGGCTGATTTCAATTAACACATCTTCTTCACCAAGGTATAAATAGGCAGGGCTCATCTCATATGAATGCCCTCGGCAACAAATGACAGCGAATGTAGAAAGATATGTGGGGAACAGAACTGAAGTCAATTAAAAATGTATTTCACACATACTAATGCCAACGGTGGCATTTACTTAAGATTATGACATTCCTTTCGAGCAGTAGTGATAATGGCAGTTCCAGGGTGAATTATAAGCAGGTATGCGGGTTGTCAGTAAGAGCTGTAAATTCCTGTGGTATTTGAACTAGAACATTTACACATGCATGCACATCTGGGTCAGGGTTTAAGGCTGTGGGCCACTGACAATAACTAGCATCGGGATTTAGGCTCGAACATGGTTTCTGTTGTATTCCAGGCAATGACAAGTGCCTCATTTCTACGCTCACACATACCCGGACACATGTGCACACACATATATAGAACAGTTTGTTCTGAGCGCACAAGCTTAAAAATTGAGCGATGTAAGGCACAAAATGGGAGTTAAGTGTGAGAGATATCCCACCTGGCGAGCATGATGTTGGAGTTGGGGTTGCTCGTGCCAGGGCCTGTGGGGCTCCACTTGATAGTGTAGATCTCTTTACTATGAGCCTGGAGGTCGTGGACACAGGACTCCTGCTTCATACTCCAAATCTGTATGTGAAGCAAACAGCAACAGAAAAATATGACTGAATACAAATCACCACTCTGGTTTGTTGTCTCTAACCTCTAAGACTGAGGACTTACCTTTAAGGTCATGTCATCTGAGCAGGAGGCAAGCAGCATACCCGATGGATCCCACTTAATGGCGTTTACTTCATTCTACAAAACACAAAACTCATTAGCGTGATTGTCAAGGGAGTAAGCCCAGTGTAAGGCCAGATGAGCAACGTAGAAAAAGCTGTTTACCGTGTGGCCCTGGAAGGTCTTGAGGGGCCGGTCGCTGCCAAGGCGACATACGTGGATGCACATGTCTGTGCTGCAGGAGGCAAAGGTGGTGTTGTTCTGCCAGTCGACATCCAGTGCTGGGGCTGTGGAATGTTTGAAAGCGCAGTGTTCATTAATGGATGGGGATGTTTGTAAGCCCACAATACAACCACAACTGAGCAGGAAACATTTTGCATCTCCATTATCTATAATGATAAGCTTTCATTGTTCTGGATACACAGGGGACTTGCTTTACCTGAGTGAAAAGGGAACTGCTGCTTGGCTTCTCCTGTGTGTGCATCCCAAATGATTGTCGTCTGGAAAATAAAATTGTACATTTGAAACCCTGAATGCGCGTGTCCCCTTGGTAAATTAAAATTATTTTTTCAGTCCTCAGCTTCTCTCTTGATACACAGCTTTATTTTCAAAGAATAGTGCACAAAATAATTCACTGTAGCACAAAAAAACAATTAATGTAAATAACTTGTGTTTTGGTTCACTTGACTGATTAAGTTATATTCAATTAGATTTGTGATATAATAATGTGAGATATTATCATATGCAATAACACTGAAGACATATCAGATAATTTCAGGGTTCTCTCTCTGAACAGTACAGAAGATTTACTGATAACAGCAAATATGTTACAGATATACGCTTTATCCGGTGATTAAACACAGTGAATTTCAAGTCCTAGGACTGGTAAAGAAAAGAAAAACACAAGGATATTATTAAAAAGGACACAACATACCTTATCTACACCAGCACTGAGAATAGAGTTCCCCTTCTTGTTCCACTTGAGTGCAAATATGGGCCCTTTGTGCTGCCCCAAGGTGCTTGCCAGATTTCCTAATGGATAAGAGCCATATCCATTTCTTTGAGAAAAGATACTTCACAGATGTTGCATTATTCACAATAGCAATAGCATAAACCTTATAACCAAAGGACACAACACCATGCTGGAATGATGGAGGACATACCATCCTTCGTCCATATCCTGGCAAATCCATCATACGAGCCTGTTGCCAGGAGAGTCCCATCGCTCTGTTGGATGAAAAGATAACAGACCAGTTGGTTAACCGTCCTCGGCTGCACAGTCCATTTACCAAATGGTAAAAGTAGAAGAGGAGAGATGTGGACGGATGATCAAGAACCTACATTCCAGTCAAGTGAGGTGACGTCTTTGTTGCTGGGGACATCCTGGCCACCTTCTCGGATACAGTGGCGCAACACCAGCTGGGTGGAGTTGGAGTTGTTATTCTCGTTCAGGTTCCAGATCCTTGCGGTGGAGTCTCCCGAGCTGAACACAATACCAACGCAGCGGGAGAGAGTCAAAAGATTGTTGGAATATAAGCTGTCAGCGATGGATCTTATGAAGCCATATATCTTTCAAAATAAAGGCCAAAGCGTGCATACAATATAGTATGACTCATGCGGCATGAATCAAGATTGTTTCAGCACAGACACAGAGACTCACCCTGAGGCCAGCAGATCGCTGACAGGGTTCCAGGCGCAGATGAACACTTCAGACTCGTGGCCTCGGAGCACTGTGGCTTTACTTGCTGGTATCTCCACATCTATATCCACCTCCATGGGCTCATTGTGGTTATCTGAGGAGAGTGGGCACGCACACAGATGGACAGATACACACGCACACACAGACATATTTATATACTGCATGCATCAACACGTGCATGCAAACACACATATGCCCACACTTGTCAGCAAGCTTACAAGTAGTATAAGTAAGCCACTGCTAACTTTACCTCTAATATTAATTGTTTAATTTTTTCCACCTTTAAATAAATAACAGGAAGATAAGGAAAATAAATAATGTGTTTCTGCTGGTATAAGCCAATGCTATCTATTTATTTATCTCAGTCTGAAAATACTGACCCACTTGGAGTGCACACAATTATCACAGTATAATGAGGACCCAGCCACACAAAGGATCTAGCCTTAAGAGTATGTGAAAGCTTCCATGTATCCTCAGACAGTGAAACCTTTTCTCACACCCGACTCTTCTCGTTGCCATCCACACCTTCAAATTAAGTTTCTGGGGGATGTGCTGACACAAACATCCACCCCTCTTCCCCTTGTCTAGAGCTCCACCTGATCTACACCTCTCTCGTTTCACTCACAGAGGAAGCGACATAGCTGCTAATGATATCACATTCTGTGAAAACCACACGGCTGCTGTTGGTTCTCTTTGTAAAAGTGCAATAAATTTCACGGGTCATCTGTGGCAGAAAAACTGATAAATTGGACGGTGGAATAATGCAACTACTACATTGCTTCTGTGTAGCAGCACAGAACTAGAACACAGTGCAAAAAGAGTAACTCCTGCCTGTCATGTCTTTGAATTCTTGAATCAGTATGTGGAACTTCCTATTCCACATACTGATTCTTATAAGAGAGCAGATGTAGCAGTGTTGTGAAACATTAATGTAGTTGGTACATGCTCAATTACTAGTTGAAAGTGGGAAGCATTACTACAAGTCAACACTCTTTATATTTCATTAAAAATATATTCTTTATAAGCTGCAAGTCTAGAAACTTACATGAAAGACAAGCATATGTATTTATCACCTTGTCCTTTCTTTCTTTTTACCCCTCTTGATTACCATTTGATCACATAATTATTTTACAGAGATGTCAGTTCCAACTGTGAGATAATTGGGACACACACATTTAGGAGACTCAACTTACTCATGTTGTGAGTGCCATTCTCCTCCCCATTGACAGTGGCTTCTCCATTCTTTGGTGCGTTGGACTGGTTTCCAGAGGTTGAAGCTGCCATGGCACAGGCCGCCTGCTGCTGGGCTAACTTGTCGCGGAAGGCCTGCTGCCGCGTCTGCACTACATCTGGCATGACCGCGTCAATGAGGGACAGTGACTCAATCGGCCGACCATCGAAGACTGTGCCGTCCTGTCAAGACAACAATAATTAATTATGCATCATGAGGCGGTGTGATTTTTAATTAGTGACCTGTCATGTTTCCTGCTAATGATCAATTATAGAGATGAAGAATGTTTCCTAATTGGCATTCTTCTATAAACATCTGTTGTGTTTCTCCCAGTGTGAGGATGACTGAAAATTTTGAAAGCATTTGCAGTTAAAAGGTCACATATTATGCAATATACACCTTTTAATGGTTTTTCAACAAAACTATGTGTGTAGAGACCCAACCATAAGAAAAGACAATCCCCTCTGTTTTTTCTCCTTTCTCCAACTTTGTGTGGCGGTGTAGTTTTTTGTTTAAAAGCGGTTATTGTGGTGATATTTACGGTAGAAGACGTGCAGCTAATTGCAGAAGCTAAAACCACTAGCAGAAATTATGAACAGCAGATCCCTGCCCTCACCTCATTGATGCTGATTTCTGCCTCCACATACTGGAGCCCTTTCTGCAGGATGGAGATGAGGGCTGCAGGGGGCACTAGTGTTCCATTGATGTTGGACTGGCTGATGTGGCTCTCGATGCCAAAGGTGAATGCTGAGTGGGAGAAACCTGAAAACAAAACACCATTCACATTCATTAAGGGGAGAGTGCCAAGCACAAGATGTGCGCAAACACCACACAAATATTCAAAGAAAAGTCTCGTCTGATCCAAACAAAGCTAACAGTAATCAAACAGAAAAACCAAATGGCATAACAAGTGTGACATTTGAGAGTATAATAAGGTACGCCAATGTCAATGTTGACCTCTCAGGGCTACCAGTAGCTTGTATTCTGCCATATGGCTAGATTGGGTTGGGAGGTGGGGGGAGCATGCAATGCATGTTTACTTATCATGCATAACATAAAAAATAGTAATGTAAGAAGTGCTTTGTCTTTAGAAAATTGCTTATGCATGATAAGTGCATTTTCTAGACAATGGTCAAATAAGATGTGCATAATTAGCAAAACCCTGAAACAACAACAGCAACACTGAAAAATACCAGCAATTGAATCAAGCCCAAGTAAATTTTGTTCTTTTCAGCGTAACACAGTATTAGTGTGTTAAGCAGACATTATTGGCAAGACAAACCTGATTCTTGGAGGTATCTGTAGACCAAGAAGTTCACTTCGTCACTGGTAATACTCATCTTAGCCCAATGAAAGGGAGGTCTGTAGGAAGGCTGGGTTCACTCCTGAAAACAAAATCAAAAATGTTGAGTTGTTTAGGTCTGTGATCTAGCATATGACAGATTCTTAAACCATTCCAACAAATGATATCTCTATCACTTTCAAATAAAAATAAATACAAATTCTGCACACTGCAAAAATCTGTCCTGATCCTTTTTAATGATGCAGTCAAGTGCCAACATACTTTAGTAGTCACTAGGGGTGCAACGGATCACAAAAGTCACGGTTTAGATCATATCACGGTTTTCTATTACAGTCATGGGTCATGGTTTTTGGGTCAGGAAGTTAGGGTGAAATTAACTACATTTTAAAATGCAGCACTTTGGCTCTGATCTAGCCACCCTCTGTTTGTAGTATGGATGTATTATAATATGGATGTTTTATAATTTCATAGCATCCCATCCACAGCATCTGATTAGGTTACACGTCACGAATGATAGCCTGCCAACACTAAAGGCTATTGTGCCACAGACAGGCTACTCCTGTGAGCAAAGAGCAGCTGTGCATTGATGGGAAGACAACAGATATTGCCGAAGTTGTATAAAAATCACAATCTAATGACTGAAGTCTACAGGATAACACTCAATGGAAGTGAAGGCAACAGCTTTTAAATCAGCTGCTTTCAACTGCAACTCTGCATTGAGATTTAGCAAATGATTACACAAAAAAAAATAACTGCAGCAGTATTTCATTTGTGTATTTTACAATGTGACGGTCAAATTTTATGTCCATGTGGATCATAGATCAACTATGTTCTGTTACACACAGGACAGGCCTGACATTCAGCCTCTGTTAACGGCTCACTCTTGTCTTGTCCATTGCATGATTCCTTCCTTTGACAATGTCAATGGCTGGGTCACTTAACCTGTGAATGCATGTCTAGTACTGAACACAAGTATTTCTAGCTTCTCTTCTCTGGCCTAATGGGAGTGTCTATATCCATTTGGCTTTCACTAAGAACTCGACGGTGCTTCCCATTAGTGACCTGACCAACCATCTAGATGCAAAGAGCCCTGATAAAGCAGTAAGGATATTAAATGCCTGTCTACTGCCTATTTAGTGAATTACAGAAGAGAGCAAGAGGCAAATTATTCATAGCAGCCAGTTCGACCTTCCCTTCTGAGTTATTTTCAACAAACAGTGGTGTTTAACAGAGCTTATGTTAACATTTCAATTGAGGTCGTCTCAAAACTGAAGGAAGCTGAGGAACCAAAAAGGCAATTTCTTTTTAAATTCCAGCATGTTTTTGTCCTCAGGCTGATGAACACTACAAGAATACTGTGGAGTTCATAATTTAGCAATGGCTCATGCATATGCTGTACAAGAGCAGGATAAATGGAGCTGGAACAACACTGCTTATACAACCACACACAAAAATGTAAAAGCAAATGTACAGTACATATAAAAAGAAAGAGCGGTCTGTAAGAAGGTTCCGGTTAGGAAAAATGCTTAAAAAGAACTACAACCCAAGAATGAGTCATGGCAAACTATATATAAATAAACTATAGAACCATAACCATTTCCTGCTCTTCCACTGGGAGATAAAAGGACTGATATTTTGCCGAGAACACAAAGTGAAATAAAGGGGGGTGGTGTCAGGTATGAAGACTGCATGGCTGTCCAACTTTCATTCCAAACACTGTCCAGGCCCACTCAAGTTCCCCTTTGGTAGCATAGCAACAAGAGAGATCGAGCAAAATAGACAGAGAATGGTGTTGTCCCAATTACCAGCGGGCATACAGCCAGAGGGGTTGAACATGTTACTCAACATGAATTATTCACTCTTTCACCTTGGTATATTCTTTCAGATGGAGCCAGCCTTTATTGTACCACAGGAGACACGCTAAGGACTGAAATTATAAAAACCTCTGCAACTGGTGCAGCCACAAAATGAAGCTTCTTTTATATATTTTTTGACATAAAAAGAGGTGCTATTACTTTCTTGTTAATAAACACGTTATCTTTGCATTCATTGATAGACACCAAAACTGTATGTATGAGGTGAAACAAATGTGTTGACTGTATTTTCTTCCTCATAAAAAAATTTGCAATGCCAATTCTAAATGCTGTATTTTTGATTATCCATGTTTACTAGCTAGCAGTTTTATTCTTCCCTGCCTTTGTTGGAGCATTTCTTGGTGCATCACAGCCACTTGTAAGTCAGGGAAATGATGTGAAACCATTGGTAGGACTGTGTATGGCATCACCCGTGTGTGTGAGTTTGCATATGCGTCCTCGTGTGTGTGCACGATAAAAACAGAATGGGGACCCACTCATGAATAACCAGCTTTATAGAGCTACTAGAGGTCAAACAATACAGGTAACCTTTAAATTAAACCTGAAATTTAAAACAAATCCTGCAAAAAGAGAAAAGATCATAAACCAGTGTTCACTGTTTCATAGTTTCTCATTATCATTTACATCAAACAAATTGCACTCAAAGGCAAATGATCGATGCTCTGTTCTGCCAGAAAACAACACCACTAGGCCTGTCTACCTTCGCCACTGTGGCCTGATTTGACCACTGCTGCCATGTCTCTCTTTCAGCTTACTCATACAACTAGAAAGCGGTAACCACATCAAAGCAAGGCAGCCACTGCCGCTACATACCAAACAACTGGAAACGTAATTAACAGGCAGCCTGGAGGGGCTCATGTCCCATCGGTGCAGGGCAGACGCAATAATCCCTCTATCAGATGGGCCCATGATGCCACCATCCATTACACAACTCCCCGGGCATCCAAGCCTCCTTTGACCAAACAATGAGCCTTCCGGAAAACCAGACAAAATGCTAACCTCGCTCTAGGGTTTATCCACTGAAGTGATAAGTGGAGTCAAAGTCCGAAGATATGATCCCTCGGAAAAAAAGAAAGCCATTACAAAGGGAAAGAAACTTGCTGGTAAGGCTGCTACTACAAAGACACTATTTACACAGCATAGCTCGACCACGTAGAGGTCGGAGATACATACAGTAGACACAATGTTGATACTTAGATATAAAACCTTTATCATGATTATTGTAAAGTTGAGGGATACATCCATCTGACAAAAGACACTTTCATATGGACTGATGGCGTATCTGAATGTGTAACTTGTTCACTGCTTCCTTGTCAATAAGATAAGATATTCCTCTATTAGTTCCACAACGGGGAAATTCACAGGTGATTTGATAACTAACAAGCAACAGAAGTTATTTTATTTGCAAACAGCTTCTCATCTGCCATGTTCCTGAAAATAATAAGACATCTTCTGCATTCGGTCTGCACGTGCGAACAGTGAGAATCACTAACAGTCTCTGAATGGTTATCCTAGTAATTTACTGGAAACTAAGTGTGAATGAAGCACAGAATGATCCTAAGTTTGAATTAACACCTCTCTAAAGCAGTTTCAATTCGATTGTACTCAATTAGTTTTAGCTAGGTGTACCTCAATGTACGTAGATAAAGTGGCAACTGAGCGTAGGTACGCGTACCCTGGAAATAATGTATATAATAACAGGCACCCTCCAAGCCCTACACAACAACTATGTATTCCATGTGGTTATAGAAATATGAACCATGCCGCACGGTGTAAAGGCAACAGAGAAATCCATTAACGCTATGTTTGACCTACATGAGCAACAACTAAACCTGTAAATACCACAGAGGTGCTTTGCCACCTTCAACCCAACAAGGAATCAAATTACAACTGTCTTAAAGCTGATGGAGTATCAGTACATCTGAGGAAAGAGACCACATTATGCCTTACATGATCCAAATTGATTCAGTCAGTGGCAAAACAAGGTATTATTCTCACTCAGTGTGTATTAGAGGCAAAGAGGGATGCATTCATTTAGCACAACCAACAAGCTGTTGAACGTTACATGTCCACACGGTGCTACAGCTGTAACAGTAAAATATGTGTCAGTTCATGATTCATTTGGAAAAACTCACCCACCAATTTCCAACAATGGAGCCGCTGCGCCACGCTCGGCACTACATCTTGTTTACCATCCCAGTTTGTTTTCTATCCATTTCTGGCTGAAACTGGCACTGCATACAAATAAATCTGCTTTACTGCTTCTCTTTTCACCACTTTTATTCCTCTGAAGTTCTATATTGAATGATCCTGCCAAATGAACAGGTTTCCCCTTGAATAGTCAATGCACTGTTGTTAGTTGTCTCTCAACTAGCAGATTAGATTCAAGCCTTGTCAATCACACATTGATGATAACAATACCCAGAAAAGAGCAATTTTTCTTGGTGAAAACACCGTTGCTACAGACCCATTCTCCAAACCCAGACACAAAGACGAAAACAAGTACAAAACCTGCAGGGGAACAATTACCAGTTAGTGAAGCATTTCAATTTAACTGTATATTAACTACAAATACTTGTATACTCATACCCAATATTATACGATCTGTGCATGTACTGTCAAATCACACAAACACCTTTTCAGAGTACAATCAGTGTATGTAATGGTGTTAACATTTCCAAATGCAAACAGCTGACTGCAGAAAAGAAAGACAAATAGGATAGATAAATGGAAACCCCAATAGGTCAATGATGAGAACCCCTGCTGTGGTCATCAGGCTCATTAGGGTTAACTAGGATGTTTACTGCAATTACATGATAATGTTCATCTACACCACCAGCCTGCCAGACCTCCATCCATTGTCAGGAGAACCTTCATACTGTAACACCCACACTTCAGATGCGTTTTTTCAGTTTTCAATCTCAACCACGTTTCACAAACATGCATTTAAATTCTAATCTAATCTGTCTTCTCAAGCCAAACAATAACTCACATTTCACTCACACAATTGCAACCTAAAGCCCATTATCAGGCTTCAAGTCATTATTTCTTCCTCCGTACTTGCGTAACTACATGGATTGTGTATTGGGCTGTGAGCACCATAATTTCTGAGTGCACTGTGGCTGAACGCTTCCAGTGTAGAAACCCACAAAGGTCCACAGCTTTTGTCGATGTGCTGCTTTCACCACACAGCTAAAAAGTCAGCTACAAATTTGGCTTTGATATCACTTAGGGAGGAAATAGTGTCTCATAAGATACATTAATATTTTGTTAGCAATATCTTTGAATGAGAATTTTTATAGAGAGAAAACAGAACATGCTGGGAACGTGAATTATCATTCACTGTAAACCAGTTCGGAGACCTGCCTAATCCCAAGGCCTTTTCATTGTATTACAATAAAAAGAGACGTTTACAGATCTAACCTGATCTAATCGGTCTTAAAATAGATCTCAAAAACACATCACTGATATTCTATATATAGTTAAAAATAAGAATGATAGCAAAAAGCTATCGTTTTTAGATGGGCTGACAGCCAATTCAAACACTATTTGTCACATTTGAGGTACCCTGGTTAAAACAAACATGCCCCATGCAAATAATTTGTTGAACAGCCCTATTAATGGGGCTTGTCATGTAAAAGCATCTATCCATCAGTGAAATCAAATAAAATGCTTTCTGAACATAAACATTTGAATGCAAATATAATGGAGCAATGAGAACCACAGCCATCTCTTCCACACGCAGGCTTTGAAAAGAATGATGTTGAAAACCAGCACGCCCGGGACCCCATTTTCTCCTGAACAGTCACCTCCTGACAGATGTGCAAACAAGACCTGGAAACAGCAGCCATTTTCTCTTGAACTGCTCTGCTGAGTAAAACCCGCCTTTGAAGCTTCTGGTTGGGCTGCAGTCTTGAGGGGGGATGGGAGTGAGTGAGAGAGAGAGAGTGGGGGAGGGGAATCAGAGAGGGGGATGGTGGAATGGGAGCGGGGTGATAAATAATGATCTCCACACAGGTAATCACAACAACCATTTGTGCATCATTCTTTGCCTCTCCCAATGAGTCACTTAGCGACAGCCAATGTAGGTCGGCAAACGGTGGGGGAGGGAAGGCTTCGCTCTCCGGGGGAAACACTTCTCCCACGCTTCCTATGGGTGGCAACACATTTTAATGTTTACCAGAGGTGGCCAACCGTGTGCCATGAGAGACAACAGTCTGCAGGCTTTCATTCCAACCATAGACTCTCCCCACTGATTAACACTCCTTTAAGTAGAGGGGAAGAAGTCAGACGTGAAATTACCTGCTGAGGTGATCGGTTGGAATGAAAACCTGCAGACTGTTGGCTCTCCATGCACATGCACCCAACCCTGGAACCTGTAGGCCCAACCTACTGGCTCTTTCAGCAGTTAACAATGAAAAAGGTCACCAGGGTAACACAACAGTGCAACTACACACACAGATACAATTACGCAAACATGCCCCAATGATATGAATTACACAAGTTACAATGGGTCAAATCTTTGATGTACACCTTCAGAGATTTGTAGCAACGTGAGTGTTAGGTGTGCATTTCTCCCTTTCAATAGAGAGTTGCACATTCACAGGAGCCACCATCAAGTATATTGTCTCCCTGAGGAATGAATGGGGGATGGTAATAGACAGCAAAGATTGCTGAAAGGATTCATCATGATGGCTTCTAATCAAGAGTGTCAGGACCCAAGATCCACCCTCATACTGAAGCCATTAGAAATCAAATAAAAATGACAACTCCCACTTGGTTGGTGTCATTTAGTATTCGCTGTAGAAAGAATATCTAACATTGTTCAAAGAAGAGGACTCCTGGGTTGTTTTTCCTATTGATGTGGACAATACATTACATACATAAATGGAACAAAACATTCCTAACAATTATAATGATGAAATGAGAGCTGAAACAATAAAGCCATTGCCAAAGAGTGGAAAGAGTAAAATTATTATAATCTTTTACAGAAAACCACAAAGAGAGGGACAAAAGGACTGATCATTACTTGCAGCAGTGCAATCCTCTATCCAAAATAATTAAATCAAGAGTCAGGACTACAACTGAATTTAAAATGAAATTTGTATAAATGAGACGTGTTACATCGCTGCTCCTTCACCACAGAATTATTAACTGCTATGCAGCGCTGTAGCATATTACAAGCCTCAAATCTAATTGAGTCAATTTTTTCAACTGGTCTTCCTGGATAGTATTTCATTTAGTACCTGCAGAGACATGCATGCAGATCTTAGCAGTTTTTATTCTGACATTGATATCACTGTCACTAGGTAGTTTTAGTTGCCTAAACTTCAAAAAGAACTCCCCAGGTTTAGCATTGCACTCCCACAACATTGTAGGACTTGCGATGGACAGTTGGGGGTGAGGGGTGTCAAAATCAGTGTAGCAGAACCAAAGATATTGTTCCTTTCTTCCTTCCTCCTTCAGTTGAGTTCAGTGATTTGGATGTGTTATGTTAATAGCAGCTAATGTAGCTGTGAGCCGCTAGCCTCAACCAGAGATGAGGAGCGGGCTACAGAGGTCTCTGATA
Organism: Holacanthus passer; assembly: GCA_025331565.1. Taxonomy (NCBI): domain Eukaryota; kingdom Metazoa; phylum Chordata; class Actinopteri; family Pomacanthidae; genus Holacanthus; species Holacanthus passer. The sequence continues at coordinate 623,027 of JAFREQ010000136.1, forward strand.
ACCTCATTTCTTTCTCTCTCCACACCACCAGATTTTAAAACTTGTGGTCCTCAGCCTCAGCCAACGCTGAGTCAAGTGACATCACTTTAGGCAATTTAAAAGACATGGTACAGCTCCTTTTGGAGCCAGAAAAGGCTTTATAAAACATTTTTGTACATATGCAGTGGCACTTGCCAAGACTCGTGAACTAAGGTTCCCTTTAAAGAAGAATTACTCATAGATTCGGTAGATCAAACCATAATCATACGTCTTTGTTGGAAAGGTAACAGACATTTTGGCAGAGACAGATGACCTATTTTGTCATGTAACTATGAGGACTTGTTGCATAGCTCTTCAAGTCTTAAATAAGCTGGTTAAAAGATAGAGCACTGTAGGAAACCATTACTCTGAGCAGCTCCATGTAAAGACAGCTTTTACTTTGACCTGGTTATTGCAGGGCAAGCCAACACTTTCATTTTCTGCATTAATCTGGTTTCTCTAAATAACCAGGTTTAATGTGTGCATGTAAGCACACAAGGAGCCAGTCGCTGTAGGGCATGCATGTGTATATTATGGCTGTGTGGGGGTGGGTGGCAAGTAAATACGTTGTGTGGAGGAGATTGTGGGACACAGAAAGCTCTTTTGATGCTCACCACAGCACATGTACATACAGAATAAAATCTCCATCTTTCCAAATGCTCTTTGAAAGAACAAAGCAAGACATGGCACATGGAATTTGGTACTTTATACTTATAAATAAATAAAAAATAACAACCCTTCATTCAATACTGCATGTATCGATACAAATTTGTACAAGATAGTTTATTTCTCCATTTTAACCCATAGACACTGAATGCACAGCTGCAACAATGACACATTTTTAAAATGCAGTGGCTTCAAATCTAGGCCAGTGCATACTTCATACTTTTATGTAGCATGACATGATACTGAGCCACAAGTTCCTGTATATTACATCTACAATTGAGAGTAAGTGATCTGTGCACTTGATCAAAAACAAACCGAACAGTGGAGAGAACATTTGGCTTTGTCTTCTGGCCGCGTTGACATTGTAAATTCGACCGTCGTCTCCACAGGAACTGAAACTACTATATCTTTCTGGGAAAGTACGGTATGTCTTAAGCTTTTACGCAAGCACTGTTTCACTAAAAAGAAAAAAAAAAGTAGGATTTTACAATTTTATACATTTTATTTGGTAGAGTAAATGTGTATTTCTGGATTCATTCAATAGTAAGAAAGAATTAAGTGTCCTTGACATTATAATAATCACAAAGAGGCCTCAGCCTGGCTATTCTTTTCTCAGCAAGATGAGGATTGCACAAATAAGCTGTAAACACAGAGACACACCAGTGTGGGCAATACAAGTGTTGCTATGGTGACCAGAGGATCTTGCTTCTCTGTCAACAGCTGCTGATGCCACCCTAAATACCCCCCACCCTCCTTCAGCTTTCCTTCCATCTGACATCAGGGTCAAACAAACAAGGCAGACAAGCCAGCTGAAATACTGATCTTCCTTCTAAGCCATCCCTTGACTGTTTCTTTACCTAGCATTTACACAGTGTGACACTAATACTCCCCACCAAAGATTTCCCTTCGCAGTGTGTTGGTCCTCACACAGAGCCCGTCCTACTAAGCAACTGACACATGGAACAGTTAGGAAATGTTTCCCTCTTGTAACTAGAGAGAACTCAAGAGTGGATGCACAATCTGGTAAAGCTGCACAGTTATCCGAATGTGTTATTTTAGAAACTGAAATGTTGTATTGCATTTTTTAAAATTGAAGTACATTCCCTTCTTTCTTGGCCAAATCATGTTGAAATATGGTTTTTAGGACACCTTGCTGCTATCTCATAAAGACGCTGGTGCCAAAATACAGTCTTCTTGGGAGGCAAGAAATGCACCATTAATCTCTTGCAATAAAAGCTGACCTTGTAATATTTCACAGGGCCCTGGAAAAGGAAGACTTCATACTTATAAATATGATTTCAAGAAATGTGTTAATCAACTCCTTGCAATTATATGCAACTGTCAGTGTGTAGAACAATACTTGTATTCATAGTTTGAATTAAATCCATGCACTACATTTGCTCAAAACCAATGCTTGTCTTTTGGCACACGCACATGTTCACCACTGGCAGGGTCAAACTGTGGTTTAACGTTGACAAGTTTCAGACTACAAGGAGTAGGAAATTACAAAAAACTATGCAGCAGCAAACATGAAACTTTCACTGGAGTTCTACAGATGGTCGTTTCATTTCAATAGCAGCCTGCTCAAAGCCGCAATTCACCGTTTCCCTGAAACAAACTCTTACCACTGACTGAGCTAAGCTATACGCAGATAACCTATGAGTACATTAATAAACTCCATATGGCCATGCTCTAAGGCAGGGTGAAAGGCAGGCCATCGTGGAGCGGAGTCAGATGTGATAATTTTTAAAATGGGGATAATGCACAACAAACCCCGTGTGTAACTTTCAGCATCAATGGTGCCTTTACAGATGTATAAGGTAACCATGCCATGGGCACTAACACACCCTCATACCATCACAGATGCTGGCTTTTGAACTTTGCACTGTTAACAATCGGGATGGTCCTTTTCCTCTTTAGCCAGGAGGACACAACGTTCAAGATTTAAAAAAACAATCTGAAATGTGGACCACAGCACACCTCCATTTTCTGCTAGACCACTTCAAATGAGTTTGGGCCAAGAGAGGCTGGCAGCATCTATAAATATTTTTCAGTATTTATTACTGATTTCTTTTCTTCAATATAACTGACCTACAAATATGAAAAATATATATGCCCAGTTAGTTCAGAGCCACCCTAAACTCCTATATCAGTCTACATGAGAGTGAAAATATCAGATTTCCAGTCAGAGAAAGTAAAAGCATGCATCCTGCTCAAAGTTAAGTTACAAAATCCTAGCCCACCACGAAGCATCTCTCCTGCCGGGCTGCTGGCAGTGCTGTCAGCTGAAGAGTCAATCACAGTGGACGGCAGTAGACGAGGATGGACCACCGTCTGGTTCAAAAGTGGTTGAGTTGACTTCACTGACAGTCATTGCTGGAGCAGAGAGCGTTGGAGCAGCCAACAGACTGGAGTCGCGCTGCCCTTCCTTGCACTGTCTGGCGTCATGCTACCCTGTTTTATCACAATTCTCTGCTTCCATCACAGTTAGTTTGTGGTCATTTTTGAGACTTAAGTTTACAGCCTGCCATGCTGTTGCTCCTGGATTACTCTGTGTACAATGACACAGCTAAAAAACAAAAGCACACTGATTCAGCTGACAAAACACGAGTTGACTCGGGATCCTCTTGACTAATGACTCAAATCATTGAATTTTAGGGGGCAGTACCAGACACCAATGCAATATATCTGTGACGAGCAAATATCTGCAAATATTGCCAACACCTTTACATTCTTACAGGGAATGTAACATCCAGCAATGTTGCACACTCCATGTCTATGAAGGGTTTATATCATTGAATCTTAACATAAACAATATAGAAGAAATATTGCAGCAATTACTATAGTAATGTCTGAGAAAAATGTTTCAAATGTTACAGAAGTGTTTAAGTATCAAGGCAAATTAAAGGAAGACATTTGCCCGACAGAGCTGCTAAGTGAAAGGAGCTGTATTGGTCTCCCCTGTTTCTGAAAGTATACGTCCCATTCATTTTCCCCAAAGACGATGTTCAGTGGCTGACAGATGGAGCACTTCAATGGCTTGTATGTCCTCTGACTGAATCATCAGTACAAAAGATGAAGAGCTGCATTATCAACTGCTGAATCAGGAAGGAGTGAAAAGACAGACTTTTGGTGAAAAAAAAAAAGATTTCCTTTAGTAAAGAGGTTTCTCACTCTGGCATGCATGCACTTGCACAACTTCCTTAACAGTCATCCACCCATAATAATATTGCTAGTTAAAGATTATAGGCCTACTGCAGAACACACTACACAAGAATGATGGCAACATAGGTCAAAACATATTTCTACATTACTTGCTGTCAACATTGAGAAATTAGATCACCTGCATGTACTTACATACTGACTTAAGTAATTTTTTTGTGTCTGTTGGCTGAGCATAACCTCACACAAACAAGTGCGTGTTAAAAGGAGAACATCAAGGATTCACGTCAAGTCTTAAAAGGACAATGAATCATTAGCTATGGCAGGTTCAGACACAATAGAAAAAGAAACTGCTTAGCTGCTAGACATTGCAACACTTGAACATTTAACACACCCTTAAAGGCATGTGGTTCCTCCCATTTATTTTAATTTAAATACACACAAGGACAGAATCAAGGCAGACAAGACAACAGGCAAGTTCACGCAACGATAAACAAACCCAAAATAAATCCAAACAAATAACTATAGCCTTGAACTAGCCAGTACTTGTATGGCTGTTATTTCAGAGTAACCACTGGTCTGCCAGTTGGCTGATAGCCCATGCACACTGTATATCTCTTTTGGAGGGAGAGAACGGCTCACCTCCCCCCATGGCCTATCATAAATAAGTACTGATACAGAAATATTTGGACAGCCTGATACAGAGCTTTACAGCACCACAAGGCTGACATGGGCTTTCTCAGGGACTTCCTTGCCCTACTTATGAGCAGAGGATACATTTCTGTTTTGAACGCAGAGTCAATGTACCTTGGAATTGCTGTTGTCTCTTCTGTGCATTGGTTCATGGAGTCCTTAGAAGTCAGACTGAATGACTTATCAAAAATCTATTTGGAGCAAAATGAGGAACCATCAGATGAATGAATTATGTTTCTTAACATATTGTAGGTCATCCACTGTTTTCAGTCCCCCGACCACATACAGCACTGAAACCAAAGACAATAAGTCTCATCTCAAATCCTGCCACTGAACAAAAGGCAGACAGACAATAACCTGTAGGCCAACAACATTATTCATTTATGTGTTCTGAGGAGTCAGTACAAAGGTAACTGTGTCTACCTACCTACTGAAAGACCAAGTGAACAAAATGTTAACTAGAAAGGATTCAAAGACTATGAAGCATTGAGAAAACTTACAGATACTGCTGTAAAAATTAGACCATCTTCCAGAGCTATCAACGAGAGGTAATAATGAGGTAGTAAGACACTGGCACAAACCTATTTAGGGATCAATAAATGGAAAACAGAAAGTGGTCTGAAACATGCAATTAAGACATAATAAAACTCCTATTGTTCTTTAAATAGGTGGCACTAAACCTGTTTTTGTAACCACTGCAATAAGGGTTGACTGCGGTCCTTAACTCTGGTGAAAAAGGGGTAAACACACTGGTAGGGACAGGCAGTACAGTTGAAATCAATGTTAACAATGTTTTGCAATTTAAATATATATGGAAATAGGGAAAATGTAATCAAAATCACATAAAATGATCAAACATGTATTCAATATGATTATACTAAGTCCAACTTTTATGCATCACATTCAGACAAAACTCTTCAAACGTGCAGAACAAAAACAAATTTGGTTACCATAATCTACAGTTTGCTCAGAATCAATCCGTACAACAATAATGCTAATTGATACTAAAGTCCCTTGTTATTCGAAATTCAAATTACTGTGACATGACATACTCAATCTGTTCAAATAATGACAATAATGCATCTATAACAGTCTTGAATCTAAAGTCCCAGAGACTTAACCAAATATATACACACTGAATATATGCTGTGAAATTGCAACATGCCATTCCTTGTACTCCAGGGGGCTCTGATCTATAGCATGTCCTGTGGCCTCAAGCTACATCTACGCAATTACGTTTTCTTTTTAAAACACATAACTTTTGCTATGTTTACAACCAGCATCCACAATACTCTGATGTTTTAGAACTCCTAAAACAGAGACTTTTGGAAATGCTGCTGACCCCATTTCAGTTTGAAATCTGGGATTGTGTTTTAGTCTGGATTGGTGGAAACAGAGACTTTCGGAAACAATGATGCAGACACCCACGTTCACTTCCTGATTTGATCTAGTCAGTCATGACATGTCCTTCCCTGATTCGCCAAAGAAATCAAATGACATCAGCCTGTATATATCTTTGAGCCTTGACTGCCAGTGGTTAATTTAACATGGATATCAAAATATAATTGTTGCTGGCCTTGTTGTCTATGCCAAATGTACGTGAATGGTCATGTGAGGCGTTTTCAGCCATGTTGTCTAGCCATGAGATTATTTCTGATTTCATGCTAAAATTATCCTATTATATATTATTACTCCTAGATGGAAATCGTTTTCATTTAAAATGGTTACTTTGTTAACAACAGCACAGAACAGAATTTGACAACGTAATTTAGGATGAGGCTTTGTGGGCTATGCTCAAACTTATTAGAACAATTTACATGTTGATTATTAATTAATGCCCAGACCATAAACAGATATTCTTTTTCAAATATTGTTTTAATTGGAGGTGGTATCTCTGTAGTAGTGAAGTGAAGAGTAGCGTCATCCAGCAGTGACCAGTGGTTTACTATCAAAGAATAAACAAAAAGGTGGCAGCAATAACCATGTCAAATAAAGTCCAATCAGTATCTTCTCACCAAAGACGTTCTCCCCAGTGCGTTTTCTTTGTTAAAAATGTCTCTCCATCTGATTTCAGCAGCCAAACAACATCGACTGATATTGTGAACAACATACAGCAGCCACTAGGTCAACAAGAAAATGGGGGCATCAATTATTTGGGCCACTGAAGAAGAATCAGGTTAAGACAGCATTCAAACAGCAGCGTGTTGTAGCTGCTTTTTTCATCCCGATCCTTCTCATGTCTTGCTTTAATAGAGATAATGAACACTTTGATGCTCAGAGGTTAGGCCAGACATCTTAACTGTGTCTGTACATGCTCTGTGTCCCATTATTCCATGAACTAGCTACTAACTGGAAAATAAGACAAAAATATAGGTCACGCAACATTTCTTCATCTCATAAAAGCAAACTGATTTCATTAGGTGTTTAGTGGAAATAACCTGGTGCTCAAGCTTCAAATTTAGCAGGCTTTCTAATTATACTGTATACTCATGCATCCATAGTGCTTTGAGACAGCTACAGCTGACACAGAGACAGGAAACAGCTTAACACTGTACAGTAACGTGAACTGTCCCTTGAAAACTGGTGGCAATGTCTGGTGCAGTTGAACGTCTGCTCTCCTTCACTCATGCGCTTCATAAGTCTGCATGATTATAAATATGCATCACTCATATTTCAGCTTGAACAAAATGACTCAAATTGGTGCAACTTAATGCAATTAAGATTTTTAAGAAGTAGATATAATAATTCACCAAAAGGACTCATAGTGTTGTAGTTTATGTGTAGTTTCTGATCTGTTTGCACTGCATTTGATCACTTTATATTCTTTGCACAAATATTGCACAACCTCCCACACTACTTATTTAGTCAGGGTTTTTCTTAGTTTATTTTCCTCATTGCCAGTTATATTTGTTATAGATCATATTATTCTGATCTCTGGTATTTTATATTACGCTATTCTGTTATTTGTAGTATGTATAGAGGTGCTTGCTTTTCTATTTAGTTGTTAATATTCATTGAATTTTAGATCATGTGCTCCTATTGTGTGACATATTATCTCATATTATTTAGACTGCTCTGATGTCTAATGTGATATTTCTGTGTCCACTTCATATTGTAGCTGCTATAACACAACAATTTCCCCGTTTGGGATGATTAAACTATATCTATCTATCAATCTATGGATCTAAATGGGACACTCCATCAACCTTTCAAACTTATTATATTTTTGAAGTAGTGCACAGCTCAGCTACTAAGGTTTGTGTGTGTGTGGGGTGAAAAACACAGTAACAGAAAAGTAGGTTGTTGAGCTAATTAACACCGACAGAGAGAAAATTAAAAGACACACCAGGAATTTCAACACACGTGTGGAGTCAAGAGGTGACTAAGCTACGAGCCGGCAGCCTCATAATCAACGCCATGATAAGTCATTATCCTCTCATACGAGCCACGCATAAACACACTGCAAACACTTTCTTCAATCTTCTTACCTTTGATTGTGAGAGTGAACTCGTGGTGATCCGCCGCCACCTCTTCCTCTTCCACAAGGAGAAACCTCCAACTTCAGCAAGCTAGCGGCGACTTTCCTCCCATGTCGCTTCTCGTCATATTTCAAGTTCCCGACCGTTGTTGCCTCGTATGTTATGACTCACTCCGCTCGCCGTCGGCTAACTCGGCTAAAGCTAACGAACGGCTTGCACGCGCTCACGAGTGGCGGTAAAGTTGGAGAAATAGCCCGAGTTTGTGCGGCCGCAGCTGCATGCTAGTCTTGTGGAGTTTCACCGCTCACTGAGGACGGTAACATAAAGAGACGGCAGCAGGCGCTGAGAGAGAGGAGGGAGAGAGACATAGACGGAGAACGGGGGAGAGCGAGAGAGGGAGAGAGAGAGGGGAGAGAGAGACTGACCTTAAACCTGAATAATGAAAACACGACCGAGCATAGAGGTTAATTAATTAATTAATTAAGCCACTAATAGCTTTATATCTTGTGTACCTCACTAGCTAGCTACGTTATATTAGTTGTAAATATCTGCTATACATTCAACATGAAGAGATATGTTGTCGTTGTGAGGCTGTTTTCACAAAGCTAATGTTTGTGTTTCTTACCTAAAATGGAGCTCAAATTTGACACTTGCTCGCACAGCTAACGCCGTGAGAACAGCACACTGTCGCAAACCCCCAGCTGAAGTGTGTTATTGGTCTGATATTGAGTTTTTAGTGGAGGCTACAGTCGAGCATGTTTCCTCTGTGGGCCTCGGAGCGGCCTCCCCTCCCCCACACTCGGCTCTTTTTCGCCTGCCTGGTCACACAGCGGCTGATTAATTCTCCTTTCGCCTGCTCAGTCATTCAGATTTGGAAAGTAAATAACAAGTTGACATCATTACGGTTCTACACTGGTGTGACACATTCCTCCGGTTACCGTACACACGGCCGTAGAGGCGCAACGACTATTTCATACTGAACCCACAACTGATCCAGCTTGAGTTGGACATTATTGTGCTTTAAGTTTTCATAGCGATTTAGTATAAGAATGTGAGTATATAATGTAAACAAGAGAGAGATTTATTGAAGGTCTAGTTTGGTAGAAAAATGACTAGTGTGTGATTGTAAATAAGACCATAGCTGCCAATCAGGGGTCATGTATGCTGTAGTTTTTCTGAGAATTTAGTGGTTTTGTTAACCAGGCAGAGAGAGTTACTATCCTTCACTAAAAAAATGTAAATGTGATGTGTATTTTACATTTAATTTGGGCTACTTCCAGGCTAACACAAACAAGGATATGTAGGATTCACTATCCATATTTTTTTCCTGGCAATGTGAAGAAGCACAGTTTAGATGTTCTTGTTGAGAAATTAAAAACATATCTTTTAGAGACTTTCTTTTTGTGTCTCCTATAGAAGAGGTGAGATTTGGGTTGGTGGGACTTACATTAATGACTTTATTATTTCTAAAATCACAGCTAAAGCCCTGATTATAAACTCACAAGTCACAATGTACAATTTGAAAATGAAAAACGGCATCAGACTCTAGGAAAACAACCTATAGACAAAGCATATGATCATCAATGCACCATAGTAAAACTTAAATAAGCAGTATGTGTGGGACTAAAATGATATCACCTTTTTAGCAAAGGAGATAAGAGATATTTGAAGGTGTGATGAGGTCTTTGAGGTCAGTAATCATTAGCACAGCAAGGGAAGTCTATTGGAATTTGACAGGATTATTACAGTGATTTTTCATTTGAGTAAGTAAGTAAGTAAGTAACAGCAGATGATAAACTCTGATATGATGATAAACTCTCTCTGTGGACAAAGGAGCTCCCTTTTACTTATGTCTTGAGTCATAGTCATTATCTAACACTTCCTCTGGCTGTTATGTCTCTGCAGGTCACAGGTACATTACATGACTACTGCATGTGGTATTGGTTGGTAGTGGTGGTACACAGCAAAAATGCCCAGAAACCAGGGAGGTCATTTTAATTTTGGGTTAACTTAAAACACATTTTCTCAGTGAAATATAGTTTATTGTTTCAATTCTAACATGCACATTGTATTAGAGTCATATTGTACTTTTCAGTCATACAACACGCACATTGTATTAGTATAACAACAAAGAGCAGCATTGGTGCCTCAGGACAGCAGAGAGAATATAGACCAGATACACAGTCATGGTACTGTGGTTGAGAATAGTAGCCAGTTCAGCCATGTTGTTGAGGAAAGCATCTAATTATACAGTATGTATCCAGGAAAGCCAAGACTTCTAATGTTAACCGTTTTGTTTTTGTTTTTTTGAGAAGGATACTTTGGTCCTTAAAAGTCCACCACCAATGTCTTTTTGTATTGTTTGCATTGAGCTGGAGGCAGTTCTGGCTCCACCACTCCCACTCCACAAAATGTAATATGGCATCCATGGAGACAACATCAGCTATGTCTATAATCAAGACCAAGACCAAGACTGATACTGCTTAGTGTTCCCAGAACATGTATTTGCGTGCCACAACTTAAAGGATAATGTTACTTTTATTTCTTCGTTTATCCCATCAGTTATTTCTGTATTTCTAATTACTTCCCAATTTCCCTACTTTGGCACGGAGTCCCAAGCCCTTTCATTCCCACTGAAGATCTAAATCTTTAAAGCGGGTCAAAAATATTCACTTCCTTTTTTTTTGAGAAGTATATTTATCTATAACAGGACGCTGTAGGTCTTAGCACTTCTGAAACAGAAGTATTTGGTGTATTTATTGGTGACAACTGTGAGCTGCAGGCTGATATAAATTTGGTGCTCTCAAGTATTTATGGCACCAAGATGATTTATGGAGGCATGACTCAAAATAAGCTACAGTACAGCCCATGTTCAACATAATGAAAGAACCTATCACCCAGTGCAAAAACGTGGCTCAATGATGTTCTTTTATTAGTCATGTGCGTCAGTGACACAGAAGGATAAACGTTATCAGGGTTTGGCTACGCAGGTAGTACTAGCCAGACAAAAACATTGTTGGTTTTGGTTTGTTCGTTGCATACGATGACGACAATGAGACAAACATTCCTGCATGTAATATTAAACTTCTTCTTTAAATTGTTATATATTAGTGCACCTCAAGGCTGTCATGTTGTTGCCTGCTATTGCTGTTTTTTATTCAGTCATCACAGGAGGCAGTTACATTTATGAGTTCTAGCTACTTTAGCTATAACAAACATACACAGTTCACAGAGGACATGCAGATGTCAGTAAGCCTCTGATGTGCAGATGTTGTAGCACATGATGTTGTAGCGTGATGGCCATGTGCTACAAAGACAGTCCTGTCAGAGCCGTTCTCTAGAGGAATCCATATTTGATGAGAGCAGATAAATTTTAGCTCAGCTCTTCTGCCTGCCACAAACAGTTTCAGAGTCCTTTCTTGACAGTAAATTGTATAAAGTTCAGTGAGGAAGTGAGACATCTCATTTCCAGAAAATGACAAATTAGACATTTTCTCCATTCATACATCCGGCCCTGTATTCAAATATGACCCATCTGCATTTTAAAACATTCTGTATGTTGCTCATGTAATACTTTACCTGTCATCTCATAAGGCTCTTCAATTGGATTTATGGGTTTAATATGATAATTTCAAATTATATATACTAAAGTTCTATTAGATTATGTAATCAACATAATTAAGTAATGCCATTGTTCCATTCGGAAAAGCCCTGGAAAGGGTACTCAGGATTACCAGTACAGTGTAGGAGCTGCAGTTTTCACAGCTAAAGATACTGGTGCACATGAGTCGTATACTGGATAGGAGGTTGAAAAATAATTTAGTTGAGGAATCAACTGGAAGCATTATCTTTAAATCCAACATCTCTACTTCAATGGTAGTAAAATAAATTATAAAGACGTTTAGAAGTTACCCTTGTTAAACACATTTGCAGTGTTTGCAACTTGTAATTCATGAAGTGGCTATTGCAACACAGGATGAGTAATAAACAGTTGAATACCAATTGTCAGTGTGTCAGCTCTAAGGAATGTCTGAGAGTCACTGCTTGTGAAAGTGTCACTGTCTGTCAAGCATGGGGAAACTGTATCAGGAAAAAGGAACAGTGATTACACCCTCACCAACACAGAAAGACACAGCGAGAAACAATTCAAATCACGGCCCACAGAATTACCTTCAAGATGAATGACCTCTGACCATTTTGACAAAAGCAGAAAGATCTTGAGCTTCCCTAAACCCGCATTTACTTCAGGAGAATTTTAGTACAGCCTTTCTGTTTATTTCTCCATTCTCTGGAAGTGAGATTTGTCTCATTTGTGTTGAAATGAAACATAATTTCTAGGATGTACATAAAAAGCCCTTCACTGCTCAATCTCTCATTTAAGTCAGTAGTCAAAGCTTGTGACAATATGCAGTTTGAGAACTGAATTTTCCATCGCCCATGAATAAAAACTTGTGAATAATTTCTGCACACAAATGCTACCCTCACCCCCATGGAGTACTACCCCTTTTTTCTAGAAAGCAACCATCCCTCAGGATTTTAAAAATGCCGGTCTTCATCACAGACCCGTCATGCTCTGCTGCAAACTGCCCGAGGTCACAGTCTGATGAAGCCACAAAGGCAACATCATCTGCAAACAGTAGAGATGCACTGAAAGTCTGAAGATTTGCTGTGCAGCTTTGTATCTGGTTCCCATACAGAATACTGCACCTCCATTTTTACTTTCATTTTATTTCAATTACCAAGTATTCCTGCATGGATTTTGTTGGCCTCCTCCACCTGTAAACCCTTGAGCTACCTCTCCCCACACACAGCAGTATTAATGTCATGCGTATTAACTGTTTCCAGACATTTGAGCCTGTGCTAATAAAAACACAGACCCGGCTTAAAAGTGGTTCACTTATTTTTCTTTCTGTTACATCATCCTCGTGCCATTTCAAAACCCACTGTAGCTGCATTTGTCAAGCAAGACTTAACACTGCGCCATGTGAGCCATGCTTGCCTGCTCTCTAAAGCGTGAACGCTCCGAGACACAAGTCAGCCGCCTCTAAACCCTCCACACTGCCTTCTGTGCTTCTATTACAAGCTGTATGGTAGGAGCGCTTCCTGCCATAGAGCTGGGGCTGACCTCCTAACAAAGAACAGGTTCAATCTGCTTCCCCTCCCCCAACCCGGGAAGCTGATGAGGGTCACATGACCTTTCTAGACAGCAATGAGGAGCAATGGTAATATGTATGGGTGGGGGAAGGGTGCTGCAAGTCACACGACTCTTGTTGTGTCGTTATTAGGCCGGGGAAGCGTGTGGAAAGCTTTTTCTGTAGCAAGGGGAATATCCAGTTGGGTATCTATTCCTCATTGTGCGCTGGTGTCCATTGACATATTGGATTTAGTTCCCCAAGCCCTGCTGCTTTATTTACACTGCAAAGAGAATAGGAGCACAGGGGCCGGGCCATCACAGCCAGTCTGGAGGAAAAGGCTTCACTATTTCTGTGTGCGTGTGTGTGTGTGTGTGCGCGTGTGTGCATAATGAGCTTGTGGCATTAGAGAGAAAAAAAAGCAAGCCTTGTGTACTCACTGTACAACACCACCCCCACTGTCTTCCTCCCCTCCCCCTCTACAACCATCTACTCTGGCTCGAGATGCAGAAGGCTTTCTGTGGTACACTGTTATGTCATAGCCTACAGACCTATTTTTCAGACAGAGAGTAAAAGGAAAAAAAAACATCTCTGTTTTTGTTTGCAAATGCTTTGTTTGCTCATTAGCAAGCAAAATTACATGTATCTGTTGACAAAATGGAGCTCAGATGAACTACACAGTACGTGAGCTGGTGTATTTGATATTTGAGCTGCAAATATCCTGTTTATATATCACACTCGTTCAGTGAGTGCTGATCATTTTCTCAAGAGCATCTGAGTGTCACTTTAGGAAGCCACATTCCTCCCCCTCTGCCCATAATCAAATTCCTTTGACAGAAGAGGGAGGGGGGGAGGGAGAGAAGGCGGGAAAAGCAGACAGATGTCAGAGATTCAAGGGTCGAGGACAGAGGTCAAGGGTTGGTGACCTGGGCATCCAACAGACTCGCCTTCCCTTTCCTCCCCCCTCCGGCATAATGGCGGTCATTGACTTTACAATGCTTTTTTCTTACAGTGACATTTAAAGCTTTTGATGACACATTTTACACAGTATTTTTTCCCTCTTTAGTTATTATGTGTTAAAATCCAACTCAGAGCCTTAAATGAACAAATGGGAAGAATAGTGTGTCAGAGTACAAGGAAACGACTAGGCTCACCCTGTCTAAAGGTAACAGAATCAGCCTACTGGCACCTCTAAAGCTGACCAATTAACATTTTATATCTTGTTTGTTTAATCCGGACCAAACACTGGTTGCCTATCAACTGCTCCCAGCCAAAAAATAGAACCTTTTCAGAACCCCCCGAAAAATGGCACATTGTAGTTTATGTACTTTGGCTTTTACACATATTAAACAAGTACTATATAATATGTTGATTTGAGAACTGAGAGTGGCATCAATCCTTTCTTGTAACTGTCAGCAAGAAAACGAATAAGCAAAAACCGTTAAAGTAAGATAAGATAAGATATACCTTATGTCTCTTATGTCACATAAGTCCAGACACTGTTAAAAATGGTTGATGCTGATTGTGATGTTGTTTGCTAGTATTTTATTAACAAGCTGGTATGCTTTTCTGCAGCTGTGTCTTACAACTCTGTGTTGCATGGCTTGTCTGTTATGTGTTATGTGTATATAACTATGTTACGAACCTATAACTGCATCTTTCAACATTTTACCAAGATCAACAGAACGCTTGCTGTATTTTAGTTATGTTTAATGTTTATGGCTGCTCTACGTGTCTGCATGGATCAAAATGATGCTTGTGGTCAGTATTGCCGAGCTGTGTGTTGTCTCTTTGTGTTGCTCGTGTGTTTTGCTGTTTCCTGTTGCTCTGCATGACTTGTGCTCTGTCTTCAGTATTCTTATTTTGTTGCTGTTTTATGGCATCCTGCTATCTTCGTTGTGTAATTTTTATCACTTTATAGGTTTCGAAACATCTTGCCAGAGGACTGCAGTTGAAGATTAGCCAGCCGGCCTACACTGGCACATTTACAGAAATGAAATTGTTGATTAATGTGTGTTGTCCTTATAAATAAATAAGTGAAATAAGATGAAGTTGAATGACGTCTATAAGGCACAGACGTTGGATGGGTTTTGTTGGAGACTGCAATCTTGGGATGTTATATATTATAGAAGAAGTAGATTCCTACAAGGGATCACAATGTATTCAATTAGTATTTTAATTAGATGGCATGATGGTGGAGTTGTGCAATAAATAATTTATAGTCAAAGAATATAGGATCCTATAATCTTCCTGTTTTACTGATAATAAAACTACTTTGATGTGTTACACTAATGTTTCTTGCATTTGTCGTGAAGTCAAATGGACCAACTCCAAAATGTTCATGCCCAAAACAAATGATCATGTTATTTGTTTACCTGACATTATAGCTTCACTTATTTCTCTGAATTCTTTTTCTAGTGTTAAAGTAGATCCAAACCGGGTTGGTGAGCCTTGCTGGATACACTGCTGGGTTATTTAAGTGTGCAACCCGAGGGCGTTTTAAAACATTCCTACTGTATGATTTGTCAAGCCAGAGAATCTCACAGGAGCTGTGATCTCCCAGTGACATTGTATTGTTAGCTCAGAGGCTGGGGGATGGGCATGTCTGCTGTGCACTGGATCACTGGTTTCAGCCTCCTGCTTTGTCATAGCAACATAATGCTGCGTAATGGGCCTCCACTCAGCGAGACACCCAATACAACATCGTGACATGTCACTCTACATAATCACTCTCCTGACCTCCAAGTTCAGGAGATGACATTTGGACAAGGCCGTTGCGGTTCTCCTTGTTCCCTCTGAAAATAAATGATGACGACAAAAAGAGGCATGGAGATTTACACACATGTGGGTCATAATCATGGGATTGTGTAACAGGCAGGAAAGAACAAACAGTGTTATCACACACCCTGATAAAAGTCATTCACACGGAGATGTCAGGCACCTCGTGATCTGATACGTAAAATGAAAGGATTCAGAGAGCATTACCACCTGTCAACGTTTGCCTACCAAATTAGGTTATAAAACATGGATGAATCCCGCGTCACTGTGTGAGAGTTGTGTGTATGTGTCTGAGTGTGTAAAAATCATCTGAATGTGTTAGTGCATGTGCATGTACATGTGCGTGACAGACACAGAGAAAGAGAGATTACATTGAGTTTCAAAATGTGTTCTATTTTCCATCATATCTGATAATTGTTTGCCTCAGACGAGAGAACAAAATCCTCCCGATAAATTCCCCATTGTTGGGTATTAATGCTGGATCATCTCCTGGAAAATAATGTGAGAAACAGAGAGAGAGACAGAGAGATGGGGAGGTGTCAAAGCAATTGTCTGGACTGAAAATTTGTCTGAGGACACATTGCCATCTAGTGGTGCAACATGGTAAACCACCTATTAATAAGCATTGGGATCATCCTCACTTGGGTAACATGTTTTCTGTTTTACACTGTGAGTAGATGAGTATAAATCAGTGCTGTTTCTTAGACTTATCCCCCTCTTTGTCTATTCTATCCAACCTGAAAATAAACACTGGCACACTTCGTAAAAAAGGTGCCGTTATTATTATGATCTGGCCTGCGAACAGCCACTGAGGGATATTCAGCTGTCAGTCAACCATCACTGTCTAAACTGAAACCCAAATGTAACCTTACCTCTGAGTGGGTGGTTTATATGTGAATAACAGCTTGTACTGGACCATCATCCCCCACTATTGCACAACGCTGCATTGTTTTGGGATGTGGTGAAAGAAGAAAAATATTTCATGCGGGGCATCTATTTAGAAGTCCTCCATGCCAAGTAGGTTTTTCCAACCTCATATACAAGGCAAATATTTTCATAGGGAATGTTAGAAATTCACACCAGGAGTGACTAGTCTTGAAATTATGAATAGACAAAAGCGAGACTGTAGAGCTGAAGGCTTTTTATCAGCCTATTTTGAGAGAAAAACATTTTCCACATGCAATATTTTATAAGTTGTAAGGCATAACCATCCACTCATGGTTCACCTGAAAGGACAGCAGTGTTCAGGCATCAGAGGTATAACTCAAAATAAAAGAGCAGCATCAAGTAATTGATGCATAGCGAGCACATCCAAATCCAAATTACAAAGCACGCTGTAAATCAATATTAGCCCTTCTCTCATCTGCAGAGATGCACACAACATTTCTTTTAAACCATCCTCCCTGTGCTTACATGTAAATACTCAGTACAAAAAAAATCTGCTATTGGAATGGGGTAATTAACATGCTTGCAAATCAGCTCGCTCCAGCTATCTCAACTAAAATGTCAGGGATATGACAGATGCTGAGTGAACTTTTTGATATACTGCCTTCATTTGAAGCTTTCTAGTGAACGTCGTCTTGCCATAACACGTTATTTGACTTGGTAAAAGGAACAGAAGAGGGAGAATAGCGATTTCTTAACTTGGCATGTGATGAAAGGTGTTTAATCAAACGCTGCCGCCCTGAGTATTGAGGCAAGAGTTTGGTGTTTTCTGCCTCTACCTGGTGAATGACATAGTACAAGATTTCTGCTGCACTGATGTCATTGTTCTGGCTTGTTCTTGGAGATAAATCTCGTGTTTTTTATATAACGTTGGCTGCTGGTTTGCCTGAAGACATTTTCTTAGTATTAGTGTCACTCGGGAAATTTAATTCATATTAAATCATAGCCTGTGCAGATTAAGCAGTGATAATGTCGGGCGTGGGGGAATTATAGACTCAGAGTTTTGGCTGTCATCAAATGGAAGAGCTTTGAACTTTCTGTCTAGTCTATTAGCGGGTATCAACCTGTTCTCTAGCAGGTGTTAAATCCATGAAAACAATACTATAAATCCTTGCACTCTCTGAAATATCTATGTGCCCATTTATTCTGCAAGCCCTATTTAAACTGCTTGTGTCCATGATTAAAACAAAGGATCAATACCTGTTCAACTCTGTTTAATTCTGAAGTACACAAAGTGTTTATAAATGAATTCTGAAATTTACATGATGACTCCATTCCCAGCTCATAATACATAAATGATCCATGCTGGAATGCCGCCTCCATCTGAGCTAATCTTCTCTTTTGTTTGCTATTGTTTGCAACCAAAGCCGGGTGGCCTCGCATCAAAGTTGTGAACTATGAGTCCACCTGCACCTTTAAGGATCAAAGATACTCAAGTGTTTGATGGCCGCACACCTTCTTTCTCAGGAGAATGCAGGCAGAAAGCCGATACTGGTCTGTTGTCTTCTGAGATGCCTCTTGTCAGATCATGGGAGAGAAACCCACATGTTTCCAGCTCTGGGCCTGCAGTCTGTCCCTCGCTGCGCCAGCATATACCAAGAGTGCTTCTGAACAAACCCCCCTCATAAAGATGATGATTTTATGTAAACTAAAAATAATGTATACTATTGGTTCCTGGTGAACCTGAGGATGCTGATTGGCTGTTTTACACTAATGATTGTTGATTTTGTGAAAAGAGACAAACTGAGCTTGAAAAATGGGGTAAATATGGCCATATTTAAAAAGCAGTGTTCAAATAGTAGTTATTGTGCAAATTTGAGTAATATCTTCTAAACCAATCACATGAAGTCATAAAGACCGGGTGCACCATGCAGGAAAATAAAATCTGAGAACTTCATGCTTTGTTATGTTTTATTGGCTCATGAGCAGGTCTATTTACATGGGTAAACACATGTTGTTAATGGTGACTCATTGTAAACAAAGGTGTGAATGAACGCAGTGACGTGAGTTGGAGATGAAATCCGGTCAGACGAGCATGCCCTCTCTAGATATCTTTATCGCCTGAGTTCACAATTGGCAGAGGTTTTTCCCAGTCAATGAAAGCATGGCGTCGGAGGGATACGTGTCCCACAGACTGCAGGAGACATCAGGACCGCACACAGACAGTGTGTTTCCTTCACTGCACACTATAAAACCCCCCACCACACATGGCTGTAATAAGCCAACAAATTAAGCCATTATACTGTTTTTAAGGTACACAGACATCCGCGTTTAAATATTTTAAGAGTAGCAAGGGATCTCTCACCCCAAGTTGCATTGTGTGTCTGAGACCACCAGGGAAACGAATGCACATCCATCTTATCATTAGAGAGCTGTGAGATGATTTGTATGATACACAGCCATACTCTGGCAAAACCATAACAGGCCATTGCTCTCATTACAGTGGTCTGCTTACTCTCACTGAGCAGGATGTTGAGTATTCATGAATGACTTAAGAATTTGTGTCTGGTGGGAATTTTTAAGTTGATCTCATGATCCCCATCGTAGAGACAGCGTATGCTGTTCATGATGTGCTAATATATTACCATTACAGCCGAGCAGTATAGGGTCGAACTTTTTGGCACAAGCTGTAATTGGCCCACGGAAAGATGGCGACTTTAGCCAAATCTAATGATGGTGTGTGAGTGTGTGCTCACTCCCACTCTGCACACAGTTTAAGAGCAACACCTATAAAAGTTCATTATGCTGCTGTAATGGGGTTCAGGGAAGTACTCCATGAGCTGACAAAAGCAGGAGTGTCTTGTAAACCCCTCGAGGGAACTTTCTAATTAAATACTCACTCTTTAACTCCAATAAATAGCAAGGATTTCAAGCTTTTCCTACATGTCATATTTTCTCCACACCTGAGGCTATGAAATGGTGCCAGAAGTTGGGAGTCCATCTTAAAGAATTTAGGCAGGATGGTTTTAATAGTTTTCCAAGTTGAATTGTTTTTCCAAGCTACTGTTAAACTGGGAGGTGAGAGCTGAGGGAAGAGGGCTTCCCTGGGATGTTGGCAAGCTTCGCCGAGGCCATATGTGAGGGTTTGATAGAGGAAAGCTGGCTTCTCCACATTTCTGATGGGTTGTGTCATCAGTAGATGGCAGTAGGTCTAACCCTCCTGCTCCTGTTAGAGTAGACAGGTGTGTATCCGGCTCTCCATTGTACGTGATGTTTGGGTATATTGTTGGGACGCTTTATGAAGGCAAAAGCTGGTACACTGTGAAAAAAAGAATTTATAAATGAAAAGAAGGAAGCAATCAATAAATAAGCACGTGTTTGTTCATTATTTATCTTTCACTGACACTTGTGATGTATTAAAGGGGCACTCCACCGATTTTAGGTAAAGTCCAACGCAACCACATAAAAGATGTGTACAATGTCTTCTGCAGCTCTGGAGGAAGCTTTCCTAAATTGATAAAATAACCCTGATGATGTCATTGGGATTATCTCTGCTTGGACTTTAAATTTTATATTGTAAAGCCTGCATCAGAAATGGAGGTACTTGGCAGCAGGGGGGGTCTAATGAAAGACATCATTGAGTTACATTAATGCAGCATTCACGTAATGTAGCGGACTAAATGTCAGTCAATCTTGGCCTCTGCGGCTTCGATTCTGACTATTCTTCCTTTAATCTTCCTTTAGTGTTTTTCCATACAGGGAATAGAATCAGATTTGGTTATCTACCACATCTCGGTTGTGACAGACAGAGAGACAGACAGAGAGAGAGAGAGAGACTCAGAGAGATGGGTAAGAAACAAATACAACAAAAAAGTAACTAAACAATGAACTATCAAAAATATAATTGTCTGAGAATAGAGACTGAACTGAGCAACACTGGACAATGTGCCCAGTAATAAAACACTGTAGATTAGTAATAATTGAGTTTGTGCGGATTAAAGTATAATAACATAATAATCATATGTTTCTATTTATACTCCAGCTGGTTGTATTACAGGTTATGATTATACTACAGGTTGTGATTACAGTGATCACACACCCTTCTCTCTGGTCAACCTGCTCCTGCTCTGCTGCAGCAGCAGCAGCTCCTACCTGCTTTAACTCCCCTCGCGCCTGTCAGTCACCGCGGCCTCGTCCAATCAGAGCGCGCGTGAGCCCGTGGCTCCTCCCCGGTGTATAATTGAAGTTTCTTTAGTTTCTCCGGCGGAGCCCGCACGCAGTACCGGGCGATCCGTGGAGGGATTAAATACACCAGAGCGGGGACCATGTTTGCCGGGAGCCTGAGCGCGTGCGTGAGCCTGTGTCTGTGGATTACAGCCTTAATGAGCCCGTGGAGCGTGTGCGCGAGGAAGCAGGACGACTCTTTCTTCACCGGCAGTATTTACCGAGCGAGATGCGCCTCGAGATGCCTGAGCCTGCACATCACCCGCATCTCTGCCTTCTTCAAGCACTCCCAGGTACGAGCATGTGATCCCACCCCGCAACTTCTGCCACCGAGCACAGAGCATCACACACACACACACACAAACACACAAACACTGCAGCCTTCATGTGTTAGTTCACGGATCAGCGTGTTCAAGTCGATCAGTGCCTCATTGAAGTCAGACCTGTTTCTCCCACTTGTGTCATGATCTTTATACTAAGAGCAGAGTTCAAATCTATATCTAATTAACACATTGCACTGGAGCCAGTTTCCATTCATTACACGCTAATTGCTGGAAAATGAGACACCCTTTCCTGTTTGCATTCAACTCCTCTCATGACTCTATATGCTGTTTTTCTCTTGCCCATTTGTTTTTAATGCATCCCTCCTCCACTGCCTTATACCCACAGTGGGGATTTTACACTAATGCATGCTGCTGTGGTGCAGGAGCTGCTATAAATCAGCTGTATTCTCTGGCTCATTTGGTGTCACAAGTTGTTTTTCACCCTCCACTGGACACACTGTTCTCTCCCAGGACTCTATAGAGAAAAGGACCGGTCACTGATCCTTCTCCCCTCTGCTCCTTTTCACCAGCTATCTATCTGCTGGCCGCCTTTTCTGCTCACCTCATTTGCATTTGCAAGGCTTGTCTTTCTCAAGGTGCATTAATGAATCCCCTAATTGTCAGGAAACATTGTGGAAGGAAGGTAAATTTGTAATTAGTGAATCAACAGAGTGAGTTGCTTGTTTCTTTGCCACCAATTAACTTTACTTTGAAGGCACTTATTGATCCAGGGTAGCAGTGCTTGATGCATGTCCATGGGGCACTGAGACCTACTGTGGTTCATTCTGCCTGGTTTTATTAAGGGGTGAATGTACACCTGGGGTGAGGGATGAATGTAGTTAACTGGAATTAACAGAAAATAGCAGGGCTCTGCTTCCAAGAGACACAGATTGAAAACAGCGTTTCTTAATTCACAACTTGGCAAAGTGGCGTTGGGGATTTGTTTTGAGAAGACTCCAAGAGTATATGCGGCTGCCCCGGGTTGCAAAGTTTGGGAACCGAATTAGTCACCAGCTGACGGAGAAGTCAAACAAGTGATGGAAGCCTCACCTCTAATGAACAACTAATAGTCTATATAATTGACTGCAGAGCCTCGGAGTCTGAGGCGGCCTTATTCAGCAGGGGAGGAAATGAGAGGGAGGTGTTTGTCTAAAGAGAGGAGCATTTTTGTGGTTGGTGATAAGCGAGGTTGCTTGAGCAAGCTTGTGGGTCTAAGAATAGAAGGCAATTGTTGATAATCTGCAAGAACTGTCTTGTGCGCCGTGCTCTCAACAGCCCTTTCATGTGAAAATGGGGGGTCTGGTCAGCTGCAAAAACATATGGCCCCCCCCTCCTCCTCCCCCCCCTCCTCCCTGCCCTCAACCCTCTGGCCCTGCCAATAAATGCCAGCATCACACCTCATAGGCATGCAGAGGATACACGCTGAGCTACCGATGCTGCTCCGCCGAGGTCACCTTCCTGCTAAATGCTGGCGCCCAATTGTGCCAAATGTGATAAGCTCTAATGTGCTGTTGCCACAACACTGGAGCATGCTCAGTCAGCACAACCTACAGGTGGATCTGCTTCCTCTGGCAGATCTTATTACAGCGACGGCAGCTCGCAGCTCCACTCCGGTGATTGAGACGACAGACCTCTTAATTCAACTCGGACATCCTTCAGGGGTCATTTAATACTCGATAGGAAAACCAAGACATACAACACTTTCCACTTTAATGGAAACGAAATGTCTGGGCTGTATGTCAAAGCGATGACTTTTGCCTACTGTTTCTCAATATTTTACTGTGTCGACTCAATAGCTAGTAATCTATATGGACCACTACTTATTTTGGTTTTGGTACAAGAGACAATTTGTCCTCTTAACACATCCTGCAGCTGGAATTTCAAATCTCTGTTTTTCATATCAGCTTTAATATGATCATTCTGTGAATACTGGAATGATACTTGGAGAATTTAGCACTTGCAGATGTTATGAACACCCACGCGGCCTTCCCTTTTTATGTGGCTGAATCAGAGGACAAATGAGAGACTTTGTTTTAATTGCCGCAATTATGAATTAGGGTGAAATGGAAACAAGCATGGAGTCGCGGAGTTGGGAAACCCGTGGGTCGTCCATTGGATGTCAGGTTTATGGCAACTGCAGATTTATTGATGTAATAGTATTTCCAAATACAGATTTATTGACATTTTACTCCACATTTGGGGAACTTGTCACCCCAGTACAATAGACAGAGGGGAACACCCAACCATAAATATTAGCCTCGGACACTTTAAAATATTAAGAGCGAGCTGGGAGCCCTGTGCAATAATGTATTCTGAAAGCATCAGCCTTGTAGTGGATTATTTATGTGGGGACCTGTGAAGCCAAAAACAAGGTGTGTCCATGAGGTCTTGTTATTACATTCAAAGCAATAAAAATCTAACATTTTAAACTCAGTCATTCATTGCTAATGTGCTGCGCAGTAAAGTCTAAGCATCTTACTTGAGAGATTTGTGTTTTAAGCGGAGGGAAGGAAAAACATTGGAAAGTAGTTTTTCCGTGTCCCCCTTGTTTTTGCCTTTGATATTAAATAACCTGTGGTGGAATGAAGCCTCGGCCAGTGCTCGTCTCATGTGTGGAGTTTTTCATTAGTGAAGACAGTGGATGAATAGGGGTCTATGCAGCTTGGCCTCACCTCTCTGTAAATGCTTTTAAACCATGACAGTCCTGTCTGTAAATCTCAGCCCCGAATGCTGCTACACCCTGAGCTACCTCATTTGACAAATAGTCTTCATTCCTAAAGTGGAGACAACTTTATGCCAGTGTTGTTCGAGATCTCTGAAACACCCTTTTATGTTAACATTGGATGTGTGCTGAACACATTAGCTCACTTTCGGAGGCCCTGTCAAATAATTCATATAAAGTGAATAATTGATGAGTAGAGTGACCACAGCCCTCACACCCACTCAAGTCAAAGCTTAAATCTTGAGGCCCTTTATTTTAGTGCTGCATATGTGCCCTTAAGGATCAGTTATTTTGGT
The DNA here is from genome assembly GCA_025331565.1 of Holacanthus passer. NCBI lineage: Eukaryota > Metazoa > Chordata > Actinopteri > Pomacanthidae > Holacanthus > Holacanthus passer. Next base: position 647,405 of record JAFREQ010000136.1, read on the forward strand.
GTTGCCTGAGGACCTCGAGGCTGTCAAAGGACACACAGAGACACCAGTCTGTCCTTTGAAGTCCTGTCTCCTGTTAACTTGGCCAGAAATGTACAAGAGCCCAGCTGTATTTTCCAGTAGTTTAATGCTGGAAAACATATAGGCGAGATTGAATACGATTCAAAAGCTATTCATCAGCGTAAACTGAGATCCGTTTAATCCAAATCAGAGGCTCGAAGGAAACAAAGGATTTCCATTTTCAAAAGGTGGAATGTTATTCTCAAAGATAAAAGGGGTTTGTGCCCATGTTCCCCTCAGTTGTCTAGACAATACAACACGCCCCAGGCCACCTGCTCTGACTTCTCAGCTGACAACAGCCATAATGTATCTCTGTGATGAATTCCCTGTTTACACGACTCCAACAGTGTCCCTAACAAAGCAGCGGGTTCACCTTCGTAGACCACTGTCTGCTCTCCTTTCCTTGACCCCAGTAACTCAGGAAGATATCTGGAAAGCATTCATTCACTGGAGTCCTTGACAGTCCTCAGCACTGCATAATGTTCAGACCGCAGAGGAATGTCATGGTGAGTCAGAGGGATGAAGTCCTGACCTATAATTATTCCCCTGTTGGTCCCTGACATGGTGGGGTCAGGCCTGGACAGCTGGGGCAACATCCTGCTGAGCTTCTCTGCTACGGGGATGCTGTCACACAGCAAAATTAGCTCCTCCGTGGATCTGGCCCCGTCGTCGTTGATGGATGGGCGAAGAAAGGTGTCAAAAACAGGATTGATGATTTAGGACATGGTCTAGAGTTGTGACAATCAGTATAAATTATCCCCAGGCATTGGCTGCCAGTGTAAATGTCAAGGCTTTATTTACGGCGTGTTACCAACAGGGGGTTTGGCTCGGTTGGATTGATCATTTTTTATAAGTTAGCGAACTCCACAAGGACTTTAATCATTTGATACAGTACAAAATGATGTACTCGTGAGGAATAATTCATATTTTAATCAACATTGGGCCAAAAAGAGTGAAGGTACACCGAGAAGGGCTTGGAAAACTTGCTGATGCACGCTAAACTCCTCCGCTAAGTTCGCACTCATTTCCACTTCATTTGGAAACAAAATCAAACAACTTTTCCGAGTCTCCCTGGTGCTCAGACTCATATATTTTTCATCCTTATCTGCAGTTTTTTTGTTGAAGAGATTCTCTTAAGACATGACCATACAATCATGGATTCCTTTGAAGCCATTTGACCATTATCCTTGACACTAAAAGCACAGCACTTACTGGTACTGGATGTCAAATTAAACCCTTTAATGATAAGTTCTCTCCTATGGTCTCATGGGAAATTTCTTCTGGATTACATTGTGGGAAAAAGCTTTGAACTTGACATTGAACTTAAGCAGACTTTTTGCCTTCAGACCCCTAAAGTTTGGCTCTATCCCACCGCTTCATTGCTTTCATTAAGGAGCGCAGGGAACTTACAAATGTGAAGCACAGATTCAGGTCACTGACTAGAATGAAATCCATTAATGAAACTCAGAGGCTCCAATGAGAACATTTGCATTACATTTTTTTATCGCTCATCCAGAGGTGTAGAAAACAAGAGCTGCAAGAGGCAGTAAGACTTTAAGCGGCTATCACCAATAATTTTATGGTAACAGTGGATCAAATTATAGTGTTTAATGTGACAAGTGTTGCTTGTGGTGATGAACCTGCAGAGAATTATCACCTGACTCTGCAGGTCCTCAAACAGAATTAGCAGTTAGCTGTTGAACGTAGTGGAGCATTTAGCAGATAAAGACAAAGATATTTTCCCACGGAGTTGGTGGAGACCAAAAACCGAGCTAAAAGAAGAGCTAACTTTGGACTTCCATTCATCATGGCCAGAAACTCAACTCCAAATTCAGGCTAATGTTGCTCTGTGTCTGCTAGATGTGTAAACAGGCAACCATTTAAAACATTGACCTAAGTGTCCTTTCTTCTGATGCACATCACATTGAAGCATTTCATCTCTTTCATGTTGATCAGCTTATTCTGAAGCACTAGCCTTGCACTTGCCATCCAAGCACAATTAAGTTCGCAGAGGATGACAGCATAATTCTCCGCCTTAATAGCATTCAGGAAATGACCACTTGCACAAACCATTTACCCCCACTGGTCCTTCGCTCGACAACTCTCATATTTACACGCGGAGGGTTTATAAATACACAGGACTATTAGGACCAAATGTTTGCCTTGTCGGAGCACAGAAGGTGGTACTTCCACAGCAATTAGAGGAAATTGGCAGTATCTGCTGTCTGCGCAGGAGTGCTGACATCAGTTCCCACCTCAGTGGCCTTGGGGACGTCTGTTGAGAGATCAAACGGGACCTGAGGTCACCATGCTCTGCTGAAACTGACCAGAGGATTGCCCCGGCCCCGGTGCTGGCGACCCCACTTTCCTGCTTGGGTTACACACACTCAGCACACAAAGCTGACTCAAAGTCTGTCTTTAAAATTTATCTACTGTTAGTGTTATTAAAGGCCACGACTTAAGGAAAGTGGTGTTAAGATGCATCATGATAGGAGAGGAGAAGGTCAAAGCTGCACATTCACTTGATGAATTGATTGTTGTAAATGCGTTTTCAACCATATCCCTGATGATATTTTTCCTTCTCTTTCACAGAATAATGGATCCTTGGTGTGGTGCCAGAATCACAAGCAGTGCTCCAAGGTAGTGTGGTTTGACTTCTTTCATGAATGAGGCACATGCCACATACAGTACATGCCTCATTATAAGAGGATAATACAACATAAAGTATACGAGTCACGACAGGACTAGTTTTGTCATGCCTGCCAGGAAGAGAACCTTCGCAAGCTGTTGACATAGACTATCATGAGAGAAACCCTTTTTCTTTCCAGCCACTTCTGGACGGATCCTGCTTTCATTGATACCCATTTTCTCTTGTACACAATTAAACACAATTCAATAATATTTGAACAGGTTAAACGCCAAAGCAAAGTGCGATTGTTTTTCGTCCTCTTGCCATTTGGAATTTCTGTAGGATGCATTACGCTACGCCTCCCGCAGGGCTTGTTTGTGTTTCGTGCCCTGTCCCGAAGAGGGTTGATACAAAGCCGGCGTTGACAGGCTCCTCTGAAAAAGATGGCGCTGACATACTCTATCAGACTCTCCTGGAGCTGTTGACAAGGCCCTCTGAGATGTGCCGTATAGACTGCAGACAGAGAACACTATGGAACTGAAAAAAGAGGGATGATACGCTCGCAGAGGCTCGTCCAATTAGAAATGTGAACAATGCTCTCTGTAGCTGTTCAAGGCTCTCATCTCCTCACACAGAGAGCGTGAAACCAGGATTTAATGCTGGTAGCCCATGAGGACTCAAAATAGGACACAGACAGCGCATATTCATTGTCTAAATAAAACGCAGGATGTATGTTATTGTCGAGGTGATGACAAATTAGATGTAGTCCCTGTGTGTATTTATTGTTTTTTTCCACAGTCTGCAGACTGCTTATGCTTATAGAGGAATGCATGTTGAGAATTTGGGCTACAGTGATGGTGATTAATTGGAAATTCAGCAAAATGCACAGCGGTTGCTTTTTTTTTTTTTTTTTTTCCTTATGCTTACTTAACACGGCCTTACATTTGGTGCACATATTAATCACAATCAGCGTCTAGTATCCACTGCCACGCAAAATGACCCTTTGTGTTTGATTTCTAATTTCCCTTTTTTGAATTTCAAATTGTTTCCTTGGCAATTTGCATCTGCCTGGGATACAGCAGCGCTATTGTTCTTTGTGCTTTCTACTGAAATCTGCTAATGTATAGGTTATTTCCTTTCCCCAAATTAGCAGATGTTTACAGCATGTTGTCCTGTCACATCACTGAGTGTGTCCCAATCTGTGTGTGAATTGCAAACTGTTGTCAGATATAATTATTAAGTTCTATTTAATGAAATCCATTAATTTATGCATCCCAAGGCAAAGCACAATCAGCTTAAGTTTGTCTGATTATCCCAAAAACAAAACGTGTGATAAAGCATGTGTCCTTTTATATTTCAAACCTTCTGAGTTAAGTTTAAAGTGAATGTAAAGTCACTTAGAAAGGCAAACCTCTGTTGTTTCCCCCGTAATGCTGTGAAGCTTGTTTCTCTCCTTTCCACTGTGATGGCCAACATTGGCTCTTGGCACCAGTCGCTCCCCAGTCACTCGGCAGAGTTTTATGTTTGAAAAAGGCTTTTTGCTGGCTGTGAGTCCAGGCTCAGCATACTGTTTTCATAATCAACCAGCTAACATTGCTGAAAAAGTCCAAAAACTCTTTAATGGACTTCTTGTTCTCCTGGTTATAACAAGCATGTCAGTTAGCACTTCTTTATCCTACTTGTAGGCTGTAAATAAATGAGGCTGGATTTGATGTAAGCCCACTAAAAATAATGATGTGCTTGTGTTACTGCTGTGTTACCGTGTTGCTCTGCCGCTCGGCCGCTCCGAAGAGCTTCGAGAGCTCTCTGAGTTTAATTAATTTAATTGTATCCCAGGTTTTGGTTCAGCCATTCAGGACGTCGGCCAGGGGACGGTGCTGGAGTTTAAACTTGCGGCCGGGAGTCAATATTTTGGTAGCAAACACCACCACACTTCATGTCCACACCAATGACTCGAGTGCACAGAGCCTGTGTGCAGTGTGTCAAAACACGGAGCTATTGTGGCCGCTCTAACAATTGTACCAAATGGGCCCATGCTGTACAGTGGTTCCCTGTGAATAGCTCTACAGCCGCTGATTAGCCTCTTCACTTCATGAACAGCACACACTCAAACAGAGAGACAAAGGCAGTGGCTCCCGGGGAGTGCGTTAGGGCAGAAGGCCTGTCCACCCAGAGCTCTGTTAAAGAGCAACACAGGGCTCCCCGCCTGTGAAGAAAATGCGAGGACGGACTGCCTAATAATTCAGACAAAGATGCTGTGACCCCGTCCATCTGTCTGCGTTTTAGGAAATCAAAGCCTCCTGTTTCCATTTGTGACGAGAAAGTCATCCCGGTCATCTCGTATGCGGTGTCCGGAGTCGGCCCCCGCTCTCAGTGTCCCCATTGTCATGGTAATTAACCTGCTTGCCCCTCTCTTCAGAGCCCGGCGATGTGGCATTTGGAGAGCCGGGGAGTCATTATCATGCCATAACGCTGGACCGGCAGACAAAGTGCATTCAGCGGGGGAGACGCCAACAGAACAGACAGCAGCGGCATTTTCTATGAGCCATTGTCATTTTGTCTCCCTACTGTTAGAGCGCCCCACAGTTTTGAGAAGTTTGGATGCGTTCCCTGGAAGTTTAAAAAAACTCCAGGGTGTTCTCTTTCTCTGCCGGTGCAAAGAAAATAGATTTTGTGCGTGCACATGGGAGAGGGCGCAGAAGCAGCCAAGAAGCTTTCCACATTCAGAGCATGGCTGATATTAGCAGGGTTTGCTTTTCCCCCATGGGTGTGATCCAGGCTCCGAATCAAATGCGAGGACTGACTTAAGGCGGCTAAATGCCGGTCTGCAACAAAGCGGCGTGCTTCATTACTCAAACTCCTCTCGGGGAAGGAAGAGAAGAGAAGAAAGGACATGTGCATTATGCCTGGATAAGTTGGTCATTGGAACGTGTCCACTGCTTCCTGAGGATGAAAGTGTGATATTTTTCTTGTGAATATCCTCAAATGTTTTTTAATATCGGTGTACTTTTTCCTCCGCTGGGACTGATCTCTCAATGAATTAGGCTGCGGTGGTGATTACTGAGCTGACGAGAATTAAAACAGCAGTCGGAACATAACGTCTTTCAGCAGGGAGGTGTTGACTTGGCCTTACATTTCTCTAAACCTGCCACGTCCCTGCCCTTTATTTATCCAGAGTTTCCAGAGGGAAAAGCTTTAGAAAGCAACATTGTCTGGTCGCCATTTGACGGCAATGAGTCGTGCATGTCTTTCATAGATGCCTCACACATCCCAGGTGGCTCTTTCCAAGCGCTCTTTTTTTCCTACCAATCACACCCTGAGCTACACATACCAAGGCAAGAATAAGAAGTGTTTACTCTTTTGGATTACATGTGCCCTCGTCTTCACATGTTTGAAGCTTTGCAGCGGGTTCGCCTGAATAACAATCGCTGGAATGCTACTATGTCTCATTCAAAAGTGTCTTTCAAAGCCCACCGTCAACCCCCTCCCCTACCAACCCCCACATTTTCTCACGCCAAAATAAAATGGTCAAACTTCCCTTTAATTGTTCTTTTCCTCAGGGTCAGTTGAACCTATAAAATTAAATCAGAAGCACGGCCTCATTCTTCAGTCTTTCTGGACAAATATCACTTTCTCTTGAAGCCTTCGAGGGCGTGTCAGTGCAGTTTACAAGTCTTTTGTGTGGTCATCTTTTCTTTGGCGGTAGGTAGTATATTTGGAGGCGCACTGAAAAGATGTGATGAAGTGAAGTGGGAGCTGGTTGTGTAGGTTTACGGCCGGGCATGGCTGGGATTGTTAGCCGCTTAGACAGACTTCAAAGCACCTTTTGGTCATGTTGAGGCCAGACGCTGGTCTCACCTCCCTGTGTTAGCCACATTACCAGCACCAACACCTCAAAGCAAGCCGGACCAGAAATCAATCTGTCAAGTGGGAAGCCTGTCTGGATTGCCTGTCAGAGGAGCTGCTAAGCGGAGTGTAAAATTGGAGAAACAGTCCTTGCCAGCTTGACTTAATCGATTTTCTAATTTCATATATATATGTGGGAGAATTCTGAGATCGTGTGAAGAGACATCTCAGTGGTTTCTCTGAAGCTTTTCCTCTTGTTTTCTATCCAGTTTGAGGCAGTGTGAGTGTTAGTGTGTGTGTGTGGGTGGCGGAGGAGTGTGAAGCAGGGCTGGTCAGTCCCAGCAGGAAGGACCTGATCTGGACATGGTTGTTAAGTTTCATTGGCTAAAGGGGGGGTCGCTTCATTGGCTGCTATCTGTGGAGCTCATTATTCACATGGTGGGTGGCAGAGAATGAAAACCCCCCACAGCAAAAAAAAAAAAAAAAAACACAAACCCAAAGACGTGGCCACAGGAGAGGAGGAGAAGAGGCTGTGGAACTGCACTTTAGGCTTCAGCAGTGAAAGCTCACATCTAAAAAAACTGCTGTCTGTTCAATATGTGAGTGAGGAACACTGCAGGAAACCCTCCATGAAGAAACACACTCGCCGTCTCATACCAACCTGTGTTTTTATTGATCCCACAGAGCGCAGGGGCCTTTTAAATAGCAGACATTTATTTTCCGAGATAATCAAGCTTTCACAGACAGCCTGATTTCACATGTTCTCCCTGTCAGAAGGGATTTTATTCTCTTGAAGGATTAATGTAATCAAAGCCGCTGTGAAATCCTCTTTTAGCAATAATGACCAGTCACACTGACACAGTCTGCTGTCATCCAAGTGTTTACTCTCATTCTGAGGACGGATTGGCTGAATATTATAGATTAGACAACTCACCTTTCATGTCGACTCTACCGTCCTTTTCCCTCCCGAGCTCACGTGTTGCGAGGAGCCAAAGCAGGAAGTGATTCTGCTGCCTTGTTTAATGTCTGCGTTAATATGACGCTACTGAAGTAATCGTGCCAGCAGTCGCATCGACGAAAGGGAAGATTAGAATGTAAGAATCTTAAAGCTGATGTACTTAGTAGATGTGGGCTCATCATTTCATTCCAGTTGCACTCAAAGCTGCTGCCTCCTGCAGATAAATCCCAAAGATTGTGTGTGACAGTTTCGGGACGACGGAAAAGCAGAATATGTGTCAAAGACTCAGTGATTGACAGCTCTCTTAACCTTTGACTCGGAGCTGACAACTGCGGCGATGTATTTTATACTTAAGATTTCCAGACTGTTTATGGATCAGAGATGAAGAAATTGACTTTTTTGCTTCTTTTGTTTTCTACATCAATATAAATCCAAAATTCCCACTAAGCTTGCCCTGATTTGCCCTCTCTTGCAAAGTCTTTGTTCTCAGCTTTGGAGATGCATATAAAAGAGAAATCAATCTTCACTTTAAGCAAATAGAACACATCATATCACTGTTATTGGGCTGAACGTTATGTCTCAATCTGTGTGTGCGACAGTTCAAGGCTGCTGGAGAGAACGGCTAGTGTAAGGAGCTGTTGGTGGAGGCTGGAGAGGGCAAGTAGGATTAGTGAATTTCAAGTGTTTCTGAGACTCAAATAAACAAGTGGAGATAGTGGTGGAATGTGACTGCGGCGTGGGATTAGGACGGCTTTACTCTCCTCAACGGCGTGTCGTGTTTTACATGTCGCTGGCCTACATTGAGACAGAATCTCCAGGTCTCATTTCATTTGAGATGAGGAGGGATTGAGACAGCTTGAGTGGTCACTGCAGGGGCAAACCGGCCTGGGTCGACATCCTTTATCTTGTTTGCTATCTCCTCAGTCTGCAGTGGCTGACGCTGTCGTGACAGAAATGCATTTTTCATCTTCTACGTGCAAAATGTGAGCTCATTACCGTCGCTGTAAATCAACTGTATGGACAGTGCGAGTAAATGGCTTTGGCTAGTGAGGAAGTGTTTTATCATGCGATACCGTTTTCAACTCCGCTCCCATGCGTCTGTCATCGTAACATTATTCAGTGCAATGGTGTGGGAGTAAATACAGTAAATCATGGGTTGGGCAGATCTGTCGTGGTTTTCGGGGAACAGCGGAGAGGGGTTTTGGCTTTCCCATGCCACGTCATGGCTGGCCTCTTTATCACCGATCTGACCCCGACATGACGGATACATCCTGTTGAGTCTAATTGTCATGAAACGTAAACTGAGCCCAGAGGTAGGTGATAACTGAGGCTCGAGTTACAGCCACTGTATTTTTGACTCTTGTCCACTGCAGAACATAACAACATGAGATGGCAGAGGACCTGTAAGAGAAGGAGCCCTCACAGAGGAGGGGGGCATCGGTGTGTGTGTGTGTGTGTGTGTGTGGGTGTCTGGGTGAAACTTCAGAGTCATTAAGTATTAAGTGAACTGCTATTGCATTCCACAGCAGACAAAGCACAATTCTGGCTAAGCTGTGTGGGCTTTATGCTCATAAATAAGGCAAGCACCTCCGATTGTGGGGTAAATGTATAATTCATGCACTGCCCCTCCTGCTCCTCCTCTTTTTCTTCTCACTTTCTGCCAAGCTATTCCCTTTCAGCTCTTTGTTGTCTGCACCCTCAACTGCATTTAAATTAATAATTAAAGTGATGCTCAAAGAATGTCTGTGACACCACCTGCTAGGTTACTCACCGTCTCCGAGCCGGATTTGAGAAACAAAATAGAAAGTCTCGAACCGTATACATTTCAGTTCACCCCACCAGAGCTGGAATACTACAGTGTTTTAGTTGGTTGTAAATATGAAGGAGTTATGACACTGGCAGCGTTCACAGCACACGTCCCTCCCAGGGCTGTAAAACACATGGAGATTTGGAAAATGTGTCATTACTCTTGTACGACTAATTTGAAGAAAGCCTGTGTGAGTATTAGTCTGAATTATCATAACTATCTTACATCACATATAATTGAGAAATGTTGCTTTCATAGCACTAATAGTAAAAGTTGCTGGCAAAGTTGCTCTGTATCTCGTTCCATTTTTAGACCGTAATTTAAAAACCACATTGACAATTTTTGTATTTCTCAGGTGCTGCAGGGTGATGCTACAGACAGCTTGTCCTTCCTCACACCAGCTCTGACAGAAGTGATAAACAGATACAGGGGATGATGCATATCTGCTGCCGAATTTCCATACAGTTTGGGTCCCTGCACCTTTAGGGAGACAGAGGAGAGCAGACAGCCACCAATTTGCTCCACACACATAGATTATACCTGGCTCCCGCACAGGCATCATGTACCTCCAAGACTTCAGCCGTGGGAGCAAATGAAGCGCGGGAGCACCGACATGCTGTAATTGTCATCTTTACTTGCTCTGAATACAGCAATCCTCCTCTGACACTGCGAGCCATGTGGGCTTCCTGTTAGTTTGCAGAGGCTTATGTAATTGCAAAATAGAAAAACCCTGCAGCGTCCACTGCGGTATAATTTTATCTGAGCCCCCCCCCCCTGTAATATCACACCAAAACTTTGTGTGAATATTTAAGATGCTCTCATATTCACTCACACAGCCTTTTTCTGTTACTTTCAGTAAATGAGACATCAACACTGCCTGGGAATAATTCCAGCTCGAATACAATTCCTAAATTAAATGTTTCACCCATCTTTCCTTCCCGATGAGTGTGGCGTTTAGATAAGCAACCTTCTGCTCGTTGGAAAACCTCGTCTCATATTTATGAGCACCATGTGAGCTTGCTGCGTATAGAGTTGCAGACTCGCATCTAAAGTCAGCACGCTGTTAATCTTTTGGATCTACCTGATCCACCCCACTGTCTGCTCCTCACACACCTGTGCTGATTTACAGCAGCGCGGAAATTAAGTAGACGACATCTCACGGACTTAACACACGATAAGGTCGCGTAAGGTTGAGGAAATGGCGTGTCTAGACTTTATAACTGCTCAGGATGGGGATATCTTCTTCCTGATTTACTCGCTAGATTTTTACAGTCCTGTGAAAGTTAACGGCACGTCAGAGACGAACTGGAAAGTCTTGCTAGCATATGATTTTACACTCATTCACATCACAGCTCCAGCACTTGATGAAATATGTTTCAGCCTCGTTAACCTGTAATCATAGTCTCCGTGGGCATCAGCTGGAAGGCGACTACAAAGATTTTAGTCATGTTACTCATTTTGTGTCTACAAAAATAGAGATAAATTTTGAATGGAAATCAAGCTGACTTTGGATTCTGTGAGACAGCTTGAAGTAAGGCCTGCGTCAAAAAGCAAAAATATCATCAAGAATAATGGTTCTCACTGTGGCTTCCCTCTGAGAACTGAGGGTGAGGAAGGAAAAGATGACAGACAGAGAGCGTGGAGTCATATCCGCTGTATTGCAGACAAATCTGAAAATATTGATTACACGTTGGACGTTTTTTATCCATCTGTCTGAAAAATTGGCAATTTTTTTCCTCTTTTATGATTGTGGTGGTGATACTTCATTGTTTGAAAACCACCATTAATTTAGAAGGAAAGGAGTTTGAATGTAATATCAGGTTGTTGGGACACACATAGCAAATAGCTGAACCAGTTAGTCGATTTGTCTCTGGTTCCAGCTTCTCAAATGTGACTTCTCAAAAATTACATTTGTCATGACTTACAGTCAGCTGAATATCTTTGGTGGTTTCTGGTCAGACAAATCAAGCAATTTGAAAATAATCTGCAGATGAGAATAATGAAAGTAATGATTAGTTGCAGCCCTATTTTTAAACCTAGTTTTGCTTATTTTGTGTCTCAGACTTCCCAAATACTCGACTATATTGTTTACCAAATGCATGAGTACAGTATAAATTTGTCATAAATTCTTCATCCAATTCAAGGTCACCTATAATAGTAGGACTTATCTGTGCAATGCAGTGCTTTCTGCATAGACAGTGTTGGCTTGTTAGAGCACTTCAAAAGGCCATGAAGCACTCCCAGCCTCATCATTAGTACAAAAGATGAGCACCTGCACTGAAAAATAATCCTGTTCTTTCCTCTCTCCTGTCAGGGGTATGTCGGGTGTGACTGCTCGCTTGCAGTTAGTCAAGGTTGTACTGTTGCCTCCATGTCCCACTTCAGCTTGACCCTTCCTTCACTTTGACCAGATTTGTATTTCTGGATCCTACAGCTGCCAAGATTGCAACAGTAAAACTCAAATCCAGGCTGAGAAATGTCTCCTGAGAACCTGCTCTTGCTTTTTTTTTTTTTTACAGGCTGTGATTGGCATATTTCATTAAATTTTTTTTCTGCTTGCAGTTGTCTTACAACAGACACAAAACATGTGTCAGTGACATCACCTGTATTGTGTGGTTGGCGCAGAGAAAAGTTGGAGGCTCCAGAAACACGGCCTCATAACATTGCTGGCAAGAGAAAGTGCATTGGCCATGTTTGCGAAAGATATATCACATGATAAAAAGCTCATTCTTTGTCCGCGCTGCAACGTGAGCCTGATGTTTTCAAATCTATCTACTTTGGAGAGAGTTTTGGAAAACATCCATTTTCTGAGTATGATCATGCTGGCTTAGCGCAGATGGAAAGCCGAAACAGAGAGAAAGAGATGAGTTTTAAAATTTATCTGGATTAGAGGGGACGTGGTTTGAGAGCGAGGGAGAATTGAAAGGCAGATAAGAAGTGAGAAGAGATGGCGGGAGGGGGGGGGAGGCGAGGGGAGACGACAGCCAAATAAAAGTGAAATAGAGTGAGAAGTGAGTGAATACGTGGTGTAAGTGCCTGTTTCAATAGAGCCCGGCGACTTGCTCCTGGATGGGTCGATAGATATGAGCAGAGAGCAGAGAGCTGCTGGAATAATTGAGTCCGGTCATAGGGAGTGTGAAAAGCGCAGAGCGGCAGAAAATAGCCATAACTCAATGAGATTGTAGGTGAGATTTACAATGTGTATGATCAACAACACAGATGCCTCCATATCTGAGTCTCCCAGAGAGGCAGAAAGCTGCTGCTTCATCCCAAGGGGCAGCAAAGGCACCTTGTAAATATCTGTTGCCACCAATCGAGATTTACACTGACCGTCAGCGCCGGGATCGATGCGCTCGGCTGCCAGATGTCAGCTCCAAGCTTTTGGGATAAAAGAGAGAAAACACACAAGGGGAGGCCATATTTAAGCTGCCTGTGTGGATGCAAGGAACGCACAGGATTGTGTCTGCTGAATTTCATTTACAAAATAACAGGATCAGTCGTAGCTGTCTCACTCATCTCCCCATGACTGTACAAGTATGTCATCTGCATCAGTCTGAATTACAGCCCATCTTTTATTTTGTATACACTGTGTATTGCTAAGCCTGGGGCGGTCTCGACTGGTAGCAATTCATGCTTCATTAACCAAAACAAAACACTTCCGTGACATTTTTATATGTACTTTTTTTTCATCGTTTATGTTATTCCAGTCACTCACTCGGGCCAGTAAGCATTTTTTTTTTTTTTTTTTTATGACGGGTGGAGATAGTGGCTCCTATGATGGAGAAAGGCAGTTCTGTGCACAGCAACCAACCCCCCATCTCTCTCCCATCCCTCTCCTCCCCCACGTCCCCCCTCCCTCTCCACTCCCTCCACCTCCCCTCCGCCTCGGCCCAGCCATGACAAAGTGAAGATGGGCTGTGCTGTGGCATTGGCCGCCATTCAGCCTGACTCTCTCATCGGCCCCACAGAATGCCTTTCAGGGTCCCCCAGAGTAACAACTGCTGCGTTTTATTACAGCGTGAAATGGGGAGTGAAAGACCGCTATGGATGTTCCTACTTAACCATGCAGAATGTGTCACTATTGGGTGGAAAGATAAGAGGACAAAGGGGAAATCAGCCGCTCAAATGCTTTTGTTAAGACTAACAGCTCAAGTCCAAAGAAACAACCCCACGCTCTTGTTTACCTCTCAGAGTAAAACCGTTTGTGTCTTTTTCGGTGAAATTTGTCCAGAAATATGTTAACATCACATAGGATAATTACATGCATTCCTTACACTATTCAAACAGATGGTAGCTGTGTTGCCAGCTGGAGAGACTTGCTTGAGGGAGACCCAGACATTGGCACCCAAACCCAGCAGATACACTATGTCCAGCTCAATTATGTTCTCCACTCCAGTTCCATGGCGTGTTTTCCCAGATTAGATCTCAGAAGTCAAACACTAGCATAGCTATCGACGGCGCGAGATGTGCAAATGTTTGAGGCCTCCGAGCCCAAAACCCACTAATACTAACTGTTAGACCGCAGATATCTCCCGATGCAATCCCATTAATAGAATAGCGTCAGTTAGGAAGTGGTTTAACATTTTTTTGGTTTGTTGTAATTAGCAAATTAGTGGTAGAAGTCTTACTTGCATTAGGCAGTGCAACACACATTTAAAAATGCAACATATAAAAGTAGAAGTACATGCCTGAGGAGGATGAGGGTGTGTATCTGCATGCGATCGGGTGGAGTAAGCAGCCCCCCAAAAACATTTCACAAGAGCTTATAGAAAATATGTCATGGCACTCTCCCAAGCATGCTTTTGGCGACATCAGTGCTGGTTTAGATTGAGCACCAAACTGTGTAAATAGGAATCAGTGACTTGATTGATGAGAGCACCTTTGTAATTATATACAGCCGTCCTATTTGCTTTGGCAAGACATCTGTCGTCGGTCCTCCTCTTCCCTTCTTAAATGTCAGGTTGTGGGTGTGGCTGTGGAGGAACGCTGACAGATTGTCAGTTTTCAGCACACCTGCAGGGAGCTCTCACTGCCTCCACACAAATGCTTATCTTTTTTAACAGTGCCGTTTATCTGCTCATTCAGCAAAAATAAATGTCTTGATAATTTTTTTTTTTCTTCCTGACAAAAATTCAGCAGTTTTTGTTAGTTGGGAACTTTTGCCCTGAAGAGTTAAAAGGAAAAAAAAAAAAAAACCGAAAAACTGGGACTTGGAGGGTGAGACAACACTGAACACACAGCCAGCATTCTGATCTGTGTTGCAATCTCCTTGGTACGCAATGTGCTGTGCTAATTCATGCTGCTTGGCATGCAAGCCCGAGCATCTCGAGGTAACGATGATTCTATTTTCACTTGCGTAGTTGTGATTGTGGTGAACCAAAAAAGGATTCATCCTCAAGAAAAGCCGGTGGAATGCATTCAGTCCGTGAACACAAGATCTTTCAATGAGTAAAATGAGCTTGATCCCCTGGCTTATGTGTGTATGTTCAGTGATTTGTAGAAGGGATTTGGGGGCTTTAACATGTGCGTCTACTGGCAGAATGTCCTTTAGACGCTGGTGCAGCACACATTTATTGCCTCAACACCTCATTGTTCCAGCGCGGCACTTGTGCGAGGCTGGGATGCTGAGGTTGCTGCTACTGCCCATCTTCGCCGCGGGCTGTAACTCTCAGAGGACGCAATCGAGAACAGAATTCATGATATAAGGTCACCGTATTATTAATAGCAGATGATGATAAAAGTGCACAGACTCTCTGGACGGTGAGGCATAACTTGGACAGTGCACCCGTGCTCATATGTCATCTTAAATCTCTGAGGTGTTGCAGCGGTTTCACCTGATCAGCTCTGGAGAAACCACATTAGTTTCTTTTGGAGCTCTCAGCTGTCATAACTATGTGCTTTCCTTCCACGGTGTCCAATTTTTTCCCTCTGGCACTTTATATTTTCTATCATCACTGGAGAGGTATCTATATTGCTATGAAGTAATTAAGAAAATACCTTCCCTCCCACCCTGCGGAGCCGGCTGTTTAACACTCAACACGCTGTCCACAAAGGGCTCCTCGGCTGCCCGAGACGAGGCTGGGTGAAGCGGAGAGCCGAGGCTGTGCGGTAATTGAGCGCTGGCAGGCGTGCGCATGGTCCTGATTGCAGCATGTTCCTCCAGAAGCAAGGTTTATGTTTCATCGTGCGCCCGTCCACCGCACTCCATAAAAAGCAAATAAACTTTTCACTGGCAATGGCATAATAATGACAGAGTTGGCTAATGAGTGAATTAGAGGCATGAATACAACCCAGGCTGCCCGGCTGAGATGTGAAATTTATTACATCAACTCTGTGTTTAAATACACTGTCTACATTAGGTGCCCTCATTGAATCACTCGTCTGTGTTTTTCCTTACGTAACGTACTGATGATCTTCTTCTGGTGACTATTACTCTGGACCTCCGCTGAAGGCATCTATCCTGTGATATCTCTCTCTCTCACTGACCGAAACAGACCCACGTGAAGAATGTAGGCGAACGTGTTGAAAATTTACTGCTGTGCCTTGTCTCAGTGCTGTAGCTGGTGCAGGAGTCTAAATTAAATGGAGTTGAATGAGCGACTTTGGCAGGTCTCTGGTTGGTGTGGTTTGGGCTGCTCCCAGTGCAGCACAGAAGCAGCCTGGCAGTGATTTGACTGTTTGACTGAGTTTGCTCTTCTCTTTCACACCAGCTCTCAGTGGCCAGCAACAGGAGCATATAAGACCCCGGCTTCTCTCAGTCCCATCTGAACACATTCCCTTTCCCGCGGCAGCATCTGCCTGATTCTGTTGGACATGCATGAGCGTTTGTGTTGTATTACGTTCGCTTTTATTGAGTTTGATTCATTCAGGCTGAGCTGTAGTATTTAAAGCAAGAGGATTTTGATTTGATTGGTAAACTCTCTTTTTAAATTTTATCATGCCACGATTTGGCAAAAAAGACTCGTCTTTGCAGATGCCAAGCATTCAGCAAATGCACTCCACGTGTTTAAAAAATGGAATCCCGAGAACATTAAACCAAGTGGATCATTTATTAAGTGCTCTGTGTTCAGCAAAGAGTGGGGAGCTCGGTGCCAGTGCCAGAGCGTATCAGGCCCAGACACGAGCAGGAATAGCGGCAGTATGAGAGTGAGGCGTAGACGGTATGGGAGGCTCGTAGTGTTGAGGCATGAAGAAGGAATCTGCCAGGGTACGTCCAAGCATCTGTAGATTTCTAGACACAGCACAAAGGTGTCTACTCATAACGGACAGAGAATCAGAATCGGGCTTTTTGCCAAGTACAAGAAATTTGCCTTGGTATATTGGTGCATAACCATGAACATGAGAAATATAAATAAAGATGAAAGCAAGTCAAGAAGCAACACCTTTGGGGTTCAAGGACTTCTCCTTCGCTTTATGTTTGCTTTTGTGGAAGATTGTTTATGTCCTTTGAAAGTATGCCGGGCATCTGTAACAAAGAGGTGTGACTGCTTGTCGGGAACGTGCACGAGAGGTGGCTGAGTGAGGTGCCTGTCAGGCAGCCAGTGCCCGAGCACCATCTTCCTCCGCTCTTTGATGTGGCTGCCTCTTTGAAGAATTGACACCCTTCTCCTTTTCACAGTGCCTGGAGCCGTGCAAGGAATCCTGGGACCTGAAGGAAAACCAGTGCCAGGATTTGTGCGAGGTATGTCGCTACCGCAAATTGCCTCAGACACAAGTGTTTGAGCTTTTCATACTTAGTGGGGAAAAACTCAATGAGAGAGAAGTTTGAGAGGAGTGTGAAGTAAGTCTTTCTGCTCTGTAATGACACTGAGGCTGAATCAAAGCCGTTTAATGCACTCGCCGCTCCAGTGAGTCATAAGCTGCAATGTAAACAGGACGATCCCTGTTAGCTCACAGAGCCGCCTGTTTGCAGCCGGGCAGGTTGGTCTTTAAAAGAAATCTGACATATATTTTTCCTCTCCTCCTCCTCCTTTTCCTCCTCCTCCTCCTCCTCCTCCTTCTCGTCCTCCCCCTACTCCTTAGCCCCTCTTTCCCAAGAAGCACTATGAGTGTCTTACGAGCTGTGAGTTCCTGAAGTCGGTAGAGGGAGTGAAGCAGGGCGACTGTCCTGCCCCAGAGAAGGCCAGCGGCTTTGCAGCAGCCTGCGTGGAGAGCTGTGAGGAGGATGGAGAGTGTTCAGCTGTGAAAAAGTGCTGCTCCAACGGCTGCGGCCACACCTGCCAGCTGCCAAAGAACCTCTACAAAGGTAATACTGAAGGCGTAACTTGCATATTTGTGTTACAACAAGATGCTTTTGCAGTTATGGTTATAATCCTGGTTGATTCATGGACACCCACGGTCACTGGAGTGTGGTTTAATACTACAGCAAACACTTCTCGAGCAGCTGCTTTGTCAGAAATACAACAGATACAGTACAAACAAACAAAATCTTTTCGTTTCATCTTAGTAGTTTTCCATACAACTGCAGGGCACAGGAGAAGGAGCTGATTACCTCACTGAGGATTTTCAGTGGAGTCGCCTGCAACTCCTCGTCCAACGGCTCGCTTCTCCTTCGTGTTCATTACCACCTGCACTAGTTAAAACTGAGCCGCTGTCCAAAAATGTACATGCATTTTGATGAACGATAGCTGCCGGCTCTCGCTTCGGGGACAAATGCGTTGCATCTGTGACTGCTTCACAATAAAAGGCGGCTGAATGTTTTTAATGCGAAGCAGCACCACTGGGAGAATAAACAGTAAACAGAGGCTGTTATCAATGAGATGAAATGGAAAACAGGGAAGATGGATTACATACATGAGTCGTTTCATGTGAATCCCTCGAGGAGGCAATTTGAATCCAGTGTGGGAATGATAGACTCAGCCACAAACAATGAAAACTACTATATGGAGAGGTGATTTCAGAATGTAAACGCACTGATTGTCGGAACAGTGGGAAGACAAACCAAGATGGATTTTCATTTTTCTATTTTTTTGAAATTCATTTGTTTCTGTTGAGTATGAAGTGCGTTTCAGGATGAGTTAACAAGGCAATTAAGCTTGTCTTAGCTCAGCAAAAAAGTGACTTGAATACTGAAGGTGTGTAGCTGCATTTTTCTGTTTAATAATGAAATAGGATTAAGTGTAAGAATAGATAAGATAAATAGTAGATTAATGAGAGTTTATTTTCTTTATTTATTAGACTAAAAACTTGCAAACATCTCCCAGCTGAAACTTCAGGAGCTGTACTGTCCGACTGTCACCTCTTGAGGTACAAAGTGGTATTACAAGACTGGAGGGGCCAGGGCGAGGTGGTTAACATGCTAAATTCAGTATATATCTCTGCAACACAACACATAGACGTGAAGTTTCGGTTAAATTTTGAATGCTTTAAACTATGATTCTTACATATTGCCCCTTTAAGAGGTGATGATATGTCAATGTTGTGCTCACAGTTTGTTTCCGCTGCCCCAAAGTGGCCAAAAAAAAATCAGTGATTGCAGGTTTAAATGACAATGCGTTGATAAATTATGATGTCAAACACATATTAGAAACCATAATTTATTAATTAGAGGGAGAAGGGAGTTTTACAGAAGCCAGGTTGACAGACCAGGATGCACAATGTGTCTAAACGATGAACTGTGCACCCTGATGAAGTTGCTTAATTGTCCTTGCGCTCAGCATCTCATCTCTTTATTTAATTATTGCTCCGTGCCATTTCCAAGAGGGAACAAATTAACACGGCTCGTCGGCTGAATCATGAATGCTCCCCTCCCTCTCTATTTATCCTATTCAATAAATGACGTTTCATATCTGGAAATGGTCCAACGCAAACATCATGTTTTTAATGTGATTAACTGTTGCAGCTTGCATGATTTTCATAAATGGCGTTGAACCAATTAATCCCTCTCTGTTAAACATTAATTTAAATCTCAATGACGCAAATTGCAGATTATCTTAAACAATTTCTGACAACTAGCTTAGAATCATGAATCTTTATTTCGTCTCTGTGTACTGTACTTCACCCACGCATTGCTCATGCTGTTTCTGTTGTGAATTGGAATAAATATCCAGTCTTGAATTGCTGGATAAGCTTGAAGGTTTCTCAGACACAGATGTACCCAAGAATTTTTACTCCAGTAAAATAGTTTAATAGCACTGCCCAGGGCGGTCTGATGTTCTGAGGGTGCTGAGTCGTTTTGTGAGAGAACCAAGAGCCTCTGAACTTGGAGATGAGAGCTGGAACTACATTATATACACTATCAGCACACAATTGCTGGCAGCCCGAGGCCATAACAAAGTTGGGGAGATGTTGAAGTGAGAGCAGTGGAAGATGAGTCTAAATCAAGCTTTGAACCGCAGCAGTGATAGACTGTATGCTTTGAATCACACTGCAGTGAGTGGAAGAGTGTTTGACTGTGCCTCATGTCTTTAGTCCAGAGAGGCAAGAGCATGTGATTTTGAATTTGAGCCTGTGCACACAGAAGAGTGTGCTATTATTTATGTTTGATTTGGAAAAATCCCCAGGGTCTTCATGGTGGATGTCATGCTCTGAAGGTGAACAGCACGTTAATCGAGGGGAAGATGAAAGCAGGCGTAACCTTGAAAATTTCAATACAGTGACCCAGTCAATGAAAAACATTCACCGCACCGTGAGACCTTCAAATCAAACGGCCTACCCGCTGATTTAGTCCAAACACTGAGCTCATGACGGGATGCCGTCAGCATTTGCGCCGAATTACACTGAGCATTTCAGTGAAGGTCCGGATGGAATTCCCGTCCTGGTCGTCAGTGTTAAAGGTCTAATTAGCCGCTCGTGGTTTGAAGAGCGTAATTGTTTCTATGTGTGCACGAGCGTATATGTAGTATTTGCCATGATGAGCCATGATGCTGGAAGCCATTAGCCAACACAAGCGGAGGAGAAATGGAGCGTTTCCCCCACTCAGATCACTCTCAGATGTGTGTGTGTGTGTGTGTGTGTGTGTGTTGTGTGTGTGTCTTCAGGTTAGGGTCCCCAGCCCATGTGTATGTCCCTGATAGAGAAAAACGCCAGTGTTCAGGATCTCTGAGAAACTGGACCCCCACTGAGCTTTTGATGTATAACAAAGCTTCTTCTTCTTCTTCCCTTTTTTTAACGTCAATAAAGGCTGATGCTGTTACACATCATCTACTATTTGTTTGCAGAGTTGTGATCACATTAAAAAAATGCTGAGCACGTATGGAAATAGGTGCTGCATTAGGCTCTTGTACTTCTTTCATTTTCATATTTTCTCTCGAGTTCTCTCATTTTCTCCATTTCCTTGGAAGAAATAACTCTGCGTGTGATGCAACCCAACTTGTTAGGCATGTTTTTTTGATCAAATCAGTGCACAGCTCTACACTATTCTGTGAGAGAAACTAGAAAAGGAGCTGGTGGGTGGTTAAAACAAACAACAGGTGAAAAATGTAGATGTCACAATCAAATTAAATTCAGCGAGAGCTATCCTGACACTGTCACAACAAGGCTGTCGGTGCATCAGCCACCTTTTAGTCTTTGTGCTACAAGCAGTATTTGCAGTGTTTTCCTCACCCCCCTGTAATTGGAGCATTATGACAGCATGTGCGTGAGTACTGAGAATTATATTCTGTGAGTGTAATTGTTGGCATGATTAAGACATGAATGGACGCCGTACTCTTGATCGTGCTTCAGCAGCAGTTACATCATGGTTTGGAGTGTGTGTCCATTGAAAAATGAACGCTGTATGATTCTTGGACCAAACCTGACCCAAAAGTTATCTTTGGAAAGAGCAAGTGTAATCGTTGCCCTGCTACATATTGCTGGAGAGAGGGAGAGATTGTGTGTGTGTGTGTGTGTGTGTGTTTGTGTTTTTGTGTATGTGCGGTTTGTGCTTTGCAGGAGTGCTTGTGTGACTTTGTGGGAAGATGAGCTAAGACGGAGGGAGAAGAGGAATGCTGCGGTTACCTCTGTGTTCGTTATTGCGCAGGAAATGTGACAACGTTCGTTTGCGCACACGCAGACACACACACACACACACTCGGCTGTGGAGCTGTGAAACCACAGCACAATGACCCCCAGCTGTTAGTGTGCAGAAAGCTGTTATCAGCAGGACAAAACAAAGTACTGACTCCATATGCATGTGGCTCAAGGACCCTCCTCCATCTACCAGCATTTTATATGCATCCATCAATCACTTTTACATGCCCTGTATGAGGACTGAATACAGTAGAGATTCGAGTAGATCAAGCGCTCTGCATACAAAACACAGTCTTGATTATGTTGTTTACTGACATGAAGCTGCTGATAAATGCGGAGCAGCAGTGGGCTGCTCGGCAGAGACAGAGGTCCAACATAATGGTCTGAAGTGCTAGGAGATTTATTGAGAAGTGAGGGATGTACTCAGCCTTCTCCTGTACTTTCGAAACTTGCTTTTCCAATCTCCATCTCATTATCACTATGCCCGACGCTCAATCAACAACTCACTACGTCTCCACTCCAATAAATTCACTTGAGAGAGTCAGTCTGACTTGGCTGAGCATTTGGCCCAGTCCTGCACTCAATAAATCTCTAATTTATTGCACATGGCCACATCGGCTTCGTCTGAAAGGCTGAATGTGAAGCGCAGTGATGCGGATGGACTTTACATGTATTTGTGTATGTTTGCATTGGTGTATTTTGTGTCAGAGACAGAGAGAGAGAGAGACTAGAGAGCCATTTCACATACCTGGATGTAACTGTGTGTATCTGACTAAGAAGCGCAGCAACTCAAACACATCACTCTGGCCAGGAAATATCACAATCTGTCACAGTAGAAAGATGATGCTGTTGACCCACAGCATGTATTAAGTCTATTGCAATGAGGTCATGTCTCATTTTCATATCTGTATCTGTCCAACTCTGATGGTGTCATTTAACTTTCCACCCAAGAAATGAAAACAACCAATTTCATGTTGGAAGTTCACCTACAAGCTTCCACACAGTGGTCATATTAACTCCCATCATCCTCTTCCTTGCGTCTGCTTTTAGGAGTCCCTCTGAAGCCGAGGAAAGAGCTGGTGTTTTTGGAGCAGCCGTCCGGTCAGCTGGAGATCCGCTGGTCGTCCAAGTTCAACATTTCCGTGGAGCCCGTCCTCTATGTGGTGCAGCGCCGCTGGAATTATGGCATCCACCCCAGCGAGGACGATGCCACCGAGTGGCAGACTGTGGCACAGGTAGGAATCAGCCCACCGTGTGTGCAAAAAACTGAAGCATGCCAGTGAGATAAAAAAGTTTTTATGTTTAGATCCCATCAAATGTTGTTATGTGATTCTTTTGATCAGACATATGGGATTTGTATCAGTAAGAAATGTCAGCCTCACATGTCCCAGCGTGCCACATGGTACAGCTGTGAAAGTGCTGCACTGTGCTGACAGACTGCTGCACACGGTTGCACATTCCTCACAGTCGCAGTGTCTTTGAAAGTTTGGCAAAGAGAAACACACAGATGACTGATGTGGCAGCAAACTCACATGGGGCTTTGACCCTGCATGAACCCTGACCCCTGTGGTTTGCCCCCCTCCCCATCTGTCCCTCAGACTGCAGAGGAGCGCGTCCAACTGGCCGACATCAGAGCCAGCAGATGGTACCAGTTCAGAGTTGCTGCAGTCAATGTCCATGGGACCCGCGGCTTCACTGCGCCCAGCAAACACTTCCGCTCCTCCAGAGGTCTGTGTGTGTATGCACTTATGCACGTGTGTGTGTGGCCTTGCTTTGTGACTAAGTTCCTGTTTGACACCCACTGCCCACAATTTGTTATGGTTAAGACCTTGGAACAGGTGGAGCCTTTGGGAAGGAACTTTAAAACCTGATTTGACTTCTTATCTGACCGTACAAAGCAAGTGAATATTCAGCCAAGCTTTCTTTCTCATTGACTCAAAGAAATTTTGTTGTAAAAAATGTCAATTTTATTCAACTGCACTTTGCACCTTTCATCTCTTTAGAGGATTAAAAGACATATTTTTAGGAAGAACTGAAGTCATGTTTAGCTTTATGTGTGATCCAACCCTAATCTATTCAACCCCACAATTTATAACTATTATGACTGAAATATGATATGGAAGCCAAACATACATTTAACACTTTTAAGATAAGATAAGATAAGATAAACCTTTATTAGTCCCACAGTGGGGAAATTCACAAGTGGGGAAATTCACAAAATTTTAATATGTTGTGGCGAGCTTCAGATTTCTCAACTGATAAAGAGGCAGCTAGATATGAACTCTTAACTACTCAGCTCTTTATTGAGTTTCACACAAAACACTGTTCGAATGTAAATGACACTGCTCAGATATGCTTATGTAAAAATGCATTCAGGTATTAAAACCTTTGAATTATTTCGTTTACCTTGTTAACCTGAATTACAAATGAGTGTTTCCACACATTTACCCAGTGAGCCAAGTGGAAAAGTTTTCATTCATGTCAACGCCAAGTAGGATGTGAATAATGAGGAGGGACTGAGTGTGCAGAACATTTCTTTTCTGTGTTGCAACGAGATCTTCATTTGTGTCTTCAAAGGCGGGGTTTCCCCCTCTTTACAGTCATATAAAATGTAATACGTCTGAATTAGTCAGGATATTGCAGGGTTCAAATGAATGCAAGTGTTGTCTTGCTTCCAGAGGGAGTGACGCAACCTAGGCGCGCTTCAGATCTTTGCCACAGATTAGGGAACAAGCTCTGATGGCATCCTGCGTTGCTGCTCGAATCCTCCAGCCTGCACATTCAGTGCTGAGTGACACTAAATGTTGTGTGTGCAGTGTTGCGCTGCAGATGGCATTTGTTAAAGCAATGGCCAATTGTTGTGCAGTTTCCCAGGGATTACAGGTTTGTGAATGTAATATTGCGTCTAGATTGAATCTGATCTGGATCAGATTCAATGTAGACAGTGCGTTTGTTTGACATGTAGAGGCAGAGCCATGTGCCCAACAGTTCAGCCTCATGCAGCCCTGACTTCAGTGTCTGTAAATGAATATCATGTAGAATAGTGTCTGCATTGTGTGGACTACTTTGTTCATCCATGCAATGAACAGTGCACATCCCCTTTTGTCTGGGATGTCACATAAACAAAGATCCACTTGCAAACACAAAGAAAGATAAATACAATTTGGTTATAAAAGCCTAAATAAACAGGCAGAGCTAACAAAGTTTGACTTCCTGCCTTGGACAACTCAGAAAGCCACAGACTAATGTTTTGATAGTATTACAAATTTGTTTTTACACAGAAAAGAATTATGTATGCAAGCATTGTCTAGACTGTCCCAGATCTAAGCAATGCATCTATATGCACATTTAAATTGAATTGACCTTACGGATGAATCATACAACAAGATCACTGACTCAATCCCACACTCTTACATGAATAACTGAACAGTATCTGAACAATATATCTAGCAACATGTGACCCGACATACCTGTGGTTCAGGATCTCTAAGAGCATTTCATCACAGACCCAGTTTACTAAACTTGTGTTATTTATTCATTAACATATATCTGAAGTTGTTTGGTAGTGCAACGCTGGCAGACGTCCTAAGTACTTTCTGTGTTCTATGCCAAATACTAAACACCTGTGCCTGTGCCAAATGCAAAAAGTCTTAGAGTGTGTGTGTGTGTGTGTGTGTGTGTGTGTGTGTGTGTGTGTGTGTGTGTGTTGGCCTGTCCTGTCAAGCCTTCGTCATACATTTACTCCCCAGAGCGCTCTGGATGGCTGTCAGACAGAGCCAGACACCAGGTGGGAAAAGGATTCTGCTGCAGGGATGGAAACCGATCTCCAATCAGGCCAATCAGTGCCAGAATGTTGATAGATTGATGGGAGCTGTCATGAATTTGATGAGCTCCTGGCCATTCTGCCATGCCATTGTTATTTATACAGCGCGGCCATATCATCTGATTGCAATTTTGCACTACTATACTTTGTTAGGGCAATTTGTAAGAACTGGCTGCTTATTTATCTTGCGCAGCCAACATCAGCTGGTGAGGAGAACCCATGTGTCCGGTTGTGTTTTTGGACCAGATTAAATGTGTTTCAGGTGGGAGAGGGCAGGGGAGAGGGAGAGCTCACTGGGCTGTGGCGTGAATCATTTTCTCATTAAAGGGCTATTCCCTCTGGTGTGGCGTTTGGCATGTGGCACTGCACCAGGCAGCAGGATGGGTCACAGCACACACGGATAGTTTGTGAACCAGCGTTTCTCTGGACACACACACATTAGTTTAAGTGCAGGAATGTTGAGCGTGGAGCCAAAGTGAGCAGCATGTGTTTGTTAACCCCTGACCTGTGCTCTGGGTGCTGCTGAACGCTGTCATAGACGTGACATGACACCTGTCATAACATCTCACGGCAGATCGTCAGTGGAGGACTAATTACTTTACACAGTGTCATACCGGTCCCCCTCCTCAATTGCAATGCTAAACCTCAAGTGGTGAAAGGTGTCTTGGCTGTAAAACATTCAACCTGAAATTACACATGCAAGAAAAGTGCCTTGGCCCAACATTTGTCACATACAAGAAGCAGAGGCCCTCTTTGCCTTCCTCTGTAAACGTCTGCAGATGTACTAACAAATCTGTTAGCGCTGACAGTGTTGTTTCATGTTGTCGCTACATCTTCAGATCCCTCCGCTCCTCCCAGCCCGACCAGCTTGCGTGTCACCAACGTGACTCTGGGTGACGAGGGCCTGGTGACGGCTCGTCTCAACTGGACCCTGCCGGAGGAGCCCGATATCCCCATACATCACTACAAAGTGTTCTGGAGCTGGACCGTGCCCACCAAGTCCATGGTGCCGTCCAAGAAGAAAAGGAGAAAGACCACCAACGGGGTAATCTTCTCACCCTGTCTCACTGATGTGTTCTTTCTCCTTCTATCCTTTTTCCTCCCTCTGAGCCCACAGAGTCTCGTCCAGGATTATCTCATCATCTTCCCCTCTGGCCTCAACACATCACTGTAAATATCCATGTAGACCCACAGTGGAAAAAAAGGATAAACATGGAATAGGAGCTGCATTTATTTATATATCCTTGCAAGGCTATCAATCACACACAGATTGATGCAATGTGTTCTTCATTGTTTTAATTCCTTCTGCTGATGAAAGAACCCTTAAATGCACCGTTAAGCTTCGAAAGAAAACACATTAAGGGTGATAAATAGCCCGTTTTAACGCGATAAATCATGATTTCAAGGTTGGTGTTTTCTAAATATCTCACTTTGTATTGTTCACATTTGTTGGTATTTTGGGGCTCTCATTTTCTCCTACTCAGTTTTTGATTCAGCTTTCAGCTAAGTGGTTGACGGGTTCATTTATTTGTCTTGTTTTTAACATAGAACTCTTAGTAGTTTTAAAGTCAAGTGGTTCTTTAACTCCACTCACAATCCTATTATTATCTTTTACATTGATGCATACAGTGAATTTATATGACTCAGTAAAACAGGACAAAACAAATACAAACATCCAAGAAACATCCTAAGAATCTCTAATGATGACAAAAATATTATGTTCAAAGAAAAATACCTTTGATTCTTACTGTTAATTCCTTGGAACAGTTTAGTTTGCAAAATGGATCATTCTCAACTATTTGGTCTGACCAAAAAGAAGAATTTTATTGCCTTTTGTCTGGGATGTCATAGAGACAAAGACCCACTTGCAACAACGAAGATATATAAATACAATTTGGTTATAAAAGCTTAAACAAACAGGCGAGATAAGAGCTAACAAAGTTTGACTTCCTGGCTTGGACAACTCAGAAAGCCACAGACTAATGTTTTGATAGTATTACAAATTTGTTTTTACATGGAAAATGAGACAATTATGTGCACAGGCACTGACTAGACCTGTCCCAGATTGAAGCAGTGGGTCCACAAACACTTTTAATTGACTTTTTAGATAAGTCATACATACAAGATCACCGACTGTCCTTGTAAATCCCAGACTCTTAAATGAATAACTGAATAGATTCAAAAGCTCTGTGAGTCATTTGCACAATATATCCAGTAACATGTGGCCTGACATACCTGTGGTTCAGTATCTGAGAAGAGCATTTCATCAGAGACTCATACAGAAAGACAGATAGTCTAGACAGTCCTCACACACCTCCGTAGAGTCTTCTCCTGAATTAGTTGATGAAATGCATTGCAGATGTAGCACAGAGGAGATAGAGGTGGGAGACACCAGACACCTATTGACACATGTACTACTGGTTTCCACTTTGGCACCTCGGGGCTTTGAAAGCAGCCTGCTGGTAGAGGAATGTCAAAACACGCACAGTCAATAACAAGAACTCATCAAGCTCACGCTGATGGTGGAATGCTGCAAGTCAAACACAGTGAGGAAACCCTGGGAGGCTCTGATAACATGGCTCCCTCGCAAGGCCCTGAAGGCTATCTCCTCGCCATGATCCCTTCCTCAGCTCCACATGTGTTCTTAATAAGCAGGGCTTTCCCACAGGCCCAGCTTGGCCCAGGCTGAGCGGAGCTGGAACCATGACGGGGCTTTGAAAGGGGCCTCAAGCGACAGTGTGGTAACACAGAAATGCCAACATGTGAGTGTTTTCTGTTGTCGCAGGCTCAGAGCTGGGTGGACCTGGAGGGCCTGCAACAGAACAGCAGTTATACCGTGGAGCTGCAGGCTGTCACGTACTGGGGACAGGTGCGTCTGAAGAGCTCCAAGGCTTCGCTCCACTTCAGCACCACCCAGAACAATGAGTCAGGTAAATATTTTCTGTTGGTTATTCATCTGTCTGACTTGTCCTGTCGGTCGGTCAGTCCACTGTTTGGTCCAGACTGAAATATCTCAACAACTATTGCATTGATTGCCATGAAAGTTTGTCATAGTCCCCAGAAGATGATTACTTTGGTGTTCCATTGACTTTTCATCTAGGACCACCAGCAAGTTTTCATTATTCAGTGAAATATCTCAAAATCTGTTTGATGCACTGGCATAAAATTAAGTACATTCATTGTTCCCAGAGAGTGTAACTTTGATGATCAGCACCACCATGGTGTGGAAAATGTCTTGACAGCTATTAGATAGTTTGGTAAAATTGCTGAAATTTGGTACAGACATTCATGCCCCTCTCAGGATGAATTATAATCACTTTGGTGATCCCCTGATCTTTTGCCATCACTAGGTCAAAATGTCCCATTGCCTGATTTTGGTGTAGAACCAAATCCCAGCCAAACTAATGACATTTCGATCATCCTCAGCTGTACTTAATTACCGGGCATGTGGTGTGTTGGCCAAAGTAGAACCTCACAGAGCTGCTAGCGTGGCGCAAATAGACACAGTAGGTGCAATTAAGAGTCACATGCAGAGTCATGCACCACCTGAAATCAAACAAAAACCTGGATGCAGCTGCAGTTGTGATTGCTGATCCATATGGCTGAGCCAACTTAGCAGAATCCAATTTCCTTTTTGTTTGTTTGTATTCCTTGAGAGTCAAATTTTGCCAAATTACTGAGAGTCTTCAGGCAAAACAATCATCTTGAGAACTGCAAAAAGCAGGAATGGCCAAGGTACGCTGACGGCACATCTGCATCCATTCGGAGCTCCCGTGTGTTTAGGAAACACAGACCAAGCCTCAGTGCTATGAGTGTGTACATTTTAAGCATGTGTGGCTCTATAGGGAATTGAACCTCTAACCTTGGCAGCGCTGAGTGTACCCATCGAGTTACACCACACTTATGCATAAAGAACGTGTTGTAACTGCTGTGATCTTACAAAGAAATAATTGTGTTTCTGTTACCATGCTGGAGAGTTTGCCACAACACAGTCACTGTTGTGTCTTAGCTACAGCAGCAAACATTTCTCCTTTCTCTTCCCAGTAAAATCAGTGCTCAAGTCAAAGAAGGAGGAGATATCCCCTCTCGGTTCCACCATGGCCAAACGCCCTTCTGGCCCTCTCGAGGTAGGCACGCCCTTCTACCAGGATGGCCAGCTGCAGGTCCGTGTCTACTGGAAGAACCGTGGAGGTATGAGATTTATATCTTTGTTAGAATCCAATTAGCACCCCATTATGCCCGTCAATCACTGTGACTCATGTGGATCATAATAAAGTGTTGGAACTGATTCTGAGTCAGTCAAACGAGGGAAGATTCCTTTTATAGATTCGCTATCAGGCGGTGTAAATGAAATAAATGGAACAATGTGTGTTTGTGGGAGCTGGGTAACGTGAGTGCCGGCCAAATTGGTGTAAACCTGCACATGCACTGGTAGAGCAGAGCCACCGTTTAGTAAAGAACAATAAACACACAGAGCTTTACCGTGCGATGGGATTTATTGACAGCTGTATTTAATAGGTCCTCGCTCTCGCGTTAGTGTTGCCGGGCCCATTTTGTTTTACAAGACCTGATGTCATGGGGAACAGAAACGGTCACGGGCTGAAGCACCACAAGGGGTTAAAGCCTATAGGAATGCCTGTCCCAGCGCCGTCCATTCCCCAACCCTTCTGTTAATACCAGAGTGGAAATATGGAAACCTTGAAAGCCATGCTCTCAGGGTAACCTGTCAAGTCCCATTCACTGGTCTATGTTATGTTACTAATATATGTCATCGCCTCAGCCAAACTCCACATCTTAGAGTCAAGAATGCAAACCCTGGCTGAAGGAGAGGCCTGGTGAGACACCAACTGCTGAATCAGAGCGAGGGAGAGAGAGAGAGAGAAGGGGAAGATGGAGCTGGACCAGAGCTGTTAGCGAGGTTGGCCTGGACTCCCGGAGCTGAGTGATGCTGACGGGGATCAAGCGTGGCTGTGGAATCACTGTGTTGCAGAGCAGAGTTAATCCTGGTCCAGCCTCTTTTTCTGTCTCTCGTTTGCCATGCCGGTCTGCGGTGTGTGCGCGCCGCTGCCACTCATTAGTCTGAGGGATGACCCTGGCTTTGACTCTCGACAACCTGGGTTCCACTACTGTAAACATACAGACGTGCAGATGGCCCGGAGAGTTGGAGTCTCTGGACATCTGGTTTGTGTGACAGACAAAAGGGGCAGGTTAACTGAACCGTGATTAAACTCTCACTCATTGTCTCTGTGATCCAAAGCAGCCCGACCTCTGGGTTGTCTCCCAGAGAGCCTTACTGTACGCCGGCTCAGATAATATATCACTGTCTGCCCTGGCGCTCAGACAACAGACAGCAGTCCGGCGGTGGCGGCACTTCTTAGGCTCGCTTCCAGCCATGATTTATCGAACACCGCCGAGGTTCTGTTCTCTACCTGATTTCCATGTCCCATTTCTTGTTTTACATACCACTTCCCGTCTCCGTCAGACCAGGCTAAGCATATCTTGTTTATTTTTTCCCGATTTCCCAGTTCCCTGTAATTCCTCTCTTCTGCTTCCAAAGACCTCAGGGGCTCCTAGTGCCAGATCTGTGTCTAAGCCTTCAAAGGACCCCTTTTATCTCCCCACTACAACCCAGGCCCGCGCCGAGGGGCGAACATAGCATAACTCAATTATTAATCGGAGAAGTATTTCACGTATCCATGCGACACAGTTGGATGAATAATAAATCTGGTAACATAAGATGAGGGTGATGGGTGGATAAACACTGGCGATGAGCTCAGGAGGGGCTACTGTACAGTAATGAAATGAGTGTTGGCTGCTGGAGCCTGCAGCTCAGGGAGCCAGTGTGTCCCAGCATGACCAAGGCTGCAGCTCCACTGATGAGAATGCAAATCCTTAAAGTTAAAGCAGAAAAAGTTTGGTTTGGGAATTGAGCCTTCAGCGGACCGAGAGAGAAAGGTTCAGGAAAGAGGAAGTTCACGTTAATAAACTAATGCAAAGACAAAGAAGGAAGTGCTTTCATGTTTCGTTTTATTCTCAGACACACGCGTTATCGTGATCATCAATAATGGAAATTGTGATATCAGATCACAGATAGGGAGTGTTGTAATTTGTGAGATATTCATCAGTTAATCATTTCAGCCTGTCGGATCCTCTTTTGATATCTGATTAACGTTCGGTGCAGTGGTATCATAACCAAATGCATTCGCTCAAGTAGTGTCCTGTGGTACAGTTTTAAAATATCTACATCTACTTTATACCTAAACCCCTCTACATTAAGAGGTAGAGGCCAGAAGAGTTCTTTTTTTTTTTGCCTTTGTTCAAAGCAAGTTAAACATTTATGGATACACATACTGTACATGTAGAGCTACATGAAGTTCAGTGTCTGGCTAAAGGACATTTTAACATGTAGAGGAGGAGCTCGGCGATTGAACCACCAGCCTTATGGTTTTAAATGAGTTACAGCTGCTTGTGTCTCGTTACTTCGCAGATTAAAGATGTCACATACAAAACTATGATCTCATAAATACAATCTGTTTTATTGTTATTATGATTATTCTAAGTACTTAATATACTGTTGGCTGGATTGCGACAATATTAAATTGCCCCTTACACACCGATGCATCAGTGCTAATAGTTTCTGATTATAGCAGGGAATGTCTTTATTGTCGATTAATTGATTGATTGTTTAGTGCCTGGAGCCAGCTTCCTTTAATGGACCAAAGCATGATTTGTGCTGTTATAAGGAGTAATATAATGAGTGCTCCATGTTTAATACTGAAGTACATTTTGCTTATAATACTCCCATACTATAACTTAAGTGAATATAAATAAGTTAAAAATCTGAATGCTGAGTCGTGTCTTTGTTGTGTTGTTTCAGACCCCTCCGTCAGCCGCTACCATGTCCAGTGGATGCCGGAGTACTGCAGCCACAACGAGACCCGAGGACCAGAGAAGTCCGTCACACAGGTGAGACTCCAGCTTCCGTCTCGTGCACTTCGTCCGACCGCAGCGTGTGGTGCATTAGCTATGGCTCAATCAGCCGCTCTGCGCTATGCAAAGCACGTGCCGAACCTTTTGTCTGATGCTTTGTAAAGGACAGCTCCGCTAAAGAAAACAACCGAGCGAGCCGAAGCCCTGTTGCATTGGATTTGCACTGGGCAAATCACTGGCTGTTGTTTTGAATATTATGAGTCAGTCGTGTGGTCAGGCATGTGGTGTGTTGGCCAATAAAACACATTTACTTAAACAACGTTTCCCGGAATGGGGGATCATTCACCTCCAACAGCCCCAGCCGTGCTCCTGCGTGGGGCTTTCTTGTAGGGTGCAGCAGGGTCTGTGTAGGCGCTGGGAGAGTCTGGGGGTGGGGGGGTTAACTGTTGGGGCTCAGGCTGATACAGGATGGCAGAGGCCTGGCAATCAACACATTCTTTGGGGACCGGCGCTCTGGTTGCTAGGAAATATACGTCCATTTTCTATAGATCACTGGGAAGGATTCCAGGCTTGTGCTTTTATGTGAGCACAGCGCCTCAAAGCTGTTCCATATCAGAGAGAATATACACACACCCTTTCTCAAGGGACGGCCTATTAATGTAGAAGCTCTTTATTACAAATGCAAGGTCTGAATCCACCAGTCAGCACGACTTTTTT
This sequence comes from Holacanthus passer, assembly GCA_025331565.1. Classification (NCBI taxonomy): domain Eukaryota; kingdom Metazoa; phylum Chordata; class Actinopteri; family Pomacanthidae; genus Holacanthus; species Holacanthus passer. The sequence continues at coordinate 680,121 of JAFREQ010000136.1, forward strand.
TTTCTTCATTTCCTCGATAAAGAGACGAGAAAGGCGTTTTTTTTTCTCTGAGATCAATAGGTGATTAAAGTTTGAATTGAGTGTAAAGTGTAAGACCGCTGCACAGAATTCATTAACGTGGATTTAAAGGCCATTCTCTTTTCAAATTACACATGAATTCACTTTGCTTCTTAATTAAGTTCCTCTTGTGTTTTGCCACATGTGGAAGCTATAAAAAAATCATTTATATTGTAGGTTGAATAGAAGAATAGTGGTCTAACCCCGACCATGTGAGTGTTCAAAGTGGTCCTGTAATGTGGGGCATGTTCCTGAGGCCTTAGTGGGAACGTGATCTGCCCCGGTGCTGTGTATTTAATTATCTCTGAAGCTCCATGGGACCTGACCTGGGTGACATGTCAAAGTCATCAGGGCTGAATAATGTGTTTCTTGGCTCAGGAGAACTACATCAACCTCCCAGGCCTGCTGTTCTCCTGCAAGTACAAAGTCACCGTTCACATGCTGAAGTCCAAGAGACGCTCCAAGGACGAGAGCACCACCTTCCTCACCCCATCCTGCGCCACCATCCGGAGCAAGACTCACAAACACATCCCCTGCCCCGGGGAGGGAGGTGAGTACTCAGCTGTTTGACGCGTAAAGGGCATTTTAAAATCGTATTAGTGCAGACACAGCAATCAGACACCGTAACATATTCATATTAATGATGATCGTGATGAGGTTGACATTTTGGGAAACAGACGTCTTTCTGGCCGAGAGTTGAACGAAAAAAAGGCACCACCCTCATGTGCGGTAAATATGAAGCTACAGTCAGTTAGCTTAGCTTAGCACAAAGACTGGAAACAGGGGAAAGCAGATAGCCTGGCTCTGTCCACATACCAGCAGCTGCAAAGCTCACTAATTAATGTTTTATTTCATTTATCGACTTGCTGAAATAGTCCACCACATTAAACCCAATAAACCACAGTATGATGTTTTTACACTTTGCTTTTTTTTTTTATACAATTAAACAAACAAGATATATGTGTTAATTAGTGAGCTTCAGAGGAGCTGGTAACTGCATTTTGAGAGAGTTATCAATCTTCTTATCTAACTCTTGGCAAGAAAATGAATATGCCTATTCCCCAATGTTGAGCTATTCCTTTAATATCAGCACCTCCATCCATCATTCTCCATCCTCTGCATCTACATATATTCATTCACTATTCATTTCTTTGCACTGTTTTTATTGTTTACAACTTACAGAACACTCAACTTGTATATACACTTTTATTATGGTCATTTTATAATATGTATACACCTATTCTTTACATTACAGTTCTGACCACTCTTTAGTCTCTACCATTCTTTATTTGTGCAGCTAAGAATCTGGACAACAAGTCGGTGATCTCAGCTGTATATGTATTACTGTGTTAGGACCTTGAGAGCAATGTGAAAAAAAACTGTCAAATTCCTTGTATGTGTACACATACTTGGCCAATAAAGCCGACTCTGATTCTGATTTTAACAGCTCCAGGGCTTCCAAAGGTTTTGGCTAAGCCCGAGAACCTGACGGCCTCTTTCTCCATCAACGAGGGAAACATCACCGGCAACTTCCTGTGGCGAGTGTCCAGGGTGGCTCCCCATCAGCGAATCACGGGCTTCCAGGTCACCTGGGCCGAGATCACCACTGAAAGCCGGCAAAACAGCCTGCCAAACAGCATCATCTCCCAGTCCCAGATTCTGCCTCCAGTAAGTCTGTTTTCATTAAGACAGGACTGGTGGTTTTCTGTTATAGCCACAGAGTGAAGGGTGTGTTCAAACACTGCAGTTTGAATATGTTTCCATACACCACAGGGGCCGTGCTCTGCCGTATATAGTCAGTAAATTGTCCCTTGCAGTAGGAAGGTGCGCTCTATCTTCGGCATTTCACTTCACAGCATCTGTCAGAGGTGAGGGCGATTCGAGGATAACACTGTTGTGGCCTCTTTGCATGAATCTTGTGATAAGCGGCGGTGTGTAGACAGACGCAGGGAGAGATGTGAGGAAGTGTTGTGTCCTGCTGGAAGTTCTCCTCCTCTACCTTTTCATCTGCCTTCGCGTCTTCCTCTTTCATCCTGCGTGAGAGCAAAAGCAAAAGCCCCACTTTGACATAATCTGCTCCATCAACAACACGTTCCGCCTATCTGCACCTCCCAGCCTCTGGAGCTTGTCTATAAATAAAACCACCCACCGAACACTTTATCAAGCTGGCAGCAAAAAAGAGAGACAGCAAGCCTTATGAAAACAAAGTCTTTGTTTTTGTCTGTGGCTTGTGCAGAGACAACCACGCAGCTGACACTACCCTGGTTTACAGCCCGCTCAAATTCACGTCCTGCCAAATTCAAAGGCACGTTCTGTTGTGTTTCAACTGATTGCATGTCTTCTGCTGCTCTCCTCCCTCACTTGGCAGGATCACAACTTGCTCGTAGTGTCCAACCTGCGGCCATCCACCTACTACAGACTGGAGGTGCAGGTCATAACAACCGGAGGAGAAGGTCCTGCCACTGTCAAGACCTTCCAGACCCCGAACATATTACCAGTCATTCAACACCGTAAGTTGCTGTCAGCTTTCATGTGAAACATCTCCAGGAATTTATGAGCTGCACTTAATTAGTTTTTTTTTGATTAACTGTCAAAGTTTTTTTTTTTTATGTTGGGACTATTGCTGCTTGGTGCTGTACTGTAGAGTTTCCATTTATCCTTAAAGCAGCAGTTTGACATTTTAGTTAATGTGCTTATTTGCTTTCTGGTGAGTGTTAGAAGATCAATACTACTACTCTCGCCTCTGTACAATAAATATTAAGAGTACAGCCCACAGCTGGTTTAGCACAAAGACTGGAAACAAGGGGAAACAGCTAGCCTGGCCCTGTCCACCTACCTGAAGCTCAGTAGACGAAACCAAGAAATAGTCTGTAATAAGCAGAGTTCCCAAAATTCACAAAACTGTTCCTTAAATATGATCAGTATGTATTTTAATATCAACAATGAATCACATGCCCACTTGAATGTGGAATGAGTTGCTCAAAATGATGAATTACAGTAGTTCCCCTCAGCTCTATAGAGCGCTTTGGCATCTTTCAGCTCCTGTTTCGGTTTTCCAGCCCACAGCTTTATTGTTTTGGTTCTCACTGCTTTCATTAGCAGTGTTTCCAGATGCATCTCTAAAAGCCCACTGTACACTACCTGTCCAGCACCAAACAACGAGTTTGCAAGCATTCAGCAGCTAAAGAGTGTGATATTTTTATTATGAATAGGTCGAGTGCAAAACAAAGTTAAAAGGAGAGTGGATATTGATCTTACATTCAGTAGGTGGTCAAAAACACATAGGCCACTGTTTGCTAAAAATTTCACAATATCAACTTCATAAGGGGATAATTTGTCAATGTTATGTTCACAGCTTATTTCTGCTGCCCACGACAAAAATCAAACAAAGACAAACAATCAGCAAAACAGAAAATCAGCAAGAAAAGATGCTTCCACCACATTACTTTGGGTTAGGCAGCATGTTGTTTTTATGAAGAGGACACAATTAATATTGGGTGTTTAGCTCAGCAAAAGGAGAGGATGTTAAAAGCAGGTTAAACACTGCTATGTATCAGCAGCTGCAAGTAACAGAACAAGCCCATTTCAACCCTGAATCCGAATAGGTTGGGATTCTGTGTAAAACAAATAAATCAGAATGTGAATCATTTTCTAAAGACAATATATTTCATTCATTCAACTTCATTGATTTTTGCAAATATCTGCTTATTCTGAATTTGATGGCAGCAACGCGTTTCAAACAAGTTGGGACAGGAGCAACTAAAGACTGTGAAAGTTGTGGACTGATTGAAAACACCTGTTTGGATCATTCCACAGGTAAACAGGTTCATTGGTAACAGGTGATAGTATCATGATTGGGTATGAAAGGTTCATCCTGGAAAGACTCAGTTGTTCACAAGCGAGGATGGAGAGAGGTCAAACTTTGTCAAACATGTGATTGTATGAAGGAGATTAATACATGGGCTCAGGGACACTTTGTAAAGCTGTCGTCGCAAATGATCGCATTCTGTTTTTATTTACATTTTACATAGTGTCCCAACTTTTTTTTGAATCAGAGTTGTATAATGTATGAAAAAAATATTCAATTATTACTAATCTGAGTCTCTAAAGTGGCATCTGACACACCTCTTATTCCTCTAGGACCCAGACTCCGGCAGCACCACTCCCACCACCAGAAGCCGTCAGTAGAGAGACACTGATTTGCAAGTCCATGCATACCCAATAGGGAGAAGTACCGGTGGCTCTCTGCTCCTGTCCGTCAGGGAAGGAATGTGTGGAACCAAACAGAAACACAGCGCACCAGACCATGAACCACCCCCCCCTCCTCCCTCTGCTCGTGAAATATGGGTCCATCCTCTCCAGGCTCCAAAACACATCAGCTATTCCTTCCTAAACCCTCTCTCTTGACTGATGCACGTCACCGGGACGGGTTGGTCTGTACAGTGAAATTTATACTGCGAGGTCTCATATTCTGCGTTGGTTAGCACACAGCTTCCCAACACGCCCCCAACTCACTCATCAGGAAGTTCTGAAATGTAAAAGTAAGATCCAGGAACCCTTAAAACTGTTGCAAGCAGCTGTCATTGTACGCAACAAGATAGTAACACAATTTCAATTGGATTCGATCAGATGATTAAAGACAAGCAATTAGTTCATGCTTTAAAGAAAAACAATTACTTTGGCAACTTGATTGAAGACGGTTGAACATGGAAGGTAGGAAAAGCCAGAGCTGTAAAACAAGTGTTTATTCAATTTCATCTATTTATTTTGTGTTACCCATTAAAGAGGTGCTTAGGCATACAGTCAGTACTGATGGATAATGTAACTAAAGTCATTGTTGTCTAACCCAGAATATTTCACATAGTATGTTGCATGTAGTACATTTGATTTTTGAACTGTAAATGAATTACTTGCTTCAAATTGAAAGCTCGTAATGGTTTTGCATGACAACCGTTAGCATTCTGTTGGCATGAGATAATGTCTGTGTTACCTCTTTTCAGTATGTTAGCAATATTTCATTAACAGATTAACAAAGAATTATATTGGGAGTAATATGTAATGTTTATTAATGAAATTATAACTTGTGTGGAAATGATGAATTGTACATGTTCTTGGCTGTAGAAATATTTGTCGTGGAGCAGTCAGTGAATGTCTATATTTATTTATGTGTGTATTACAAAGTTTGGTTTGGATGTGTGTGAATGTGTATGTTTTTGTGTGTTCTAGTCTCAAGTTTTTGAACCGGCAAAAAATCTTGTAAAGACATTTTGTAAAAATGGAATTGTAAATACAGTCTTATGTTACATGTTATTTTTCCATGGTAGAAACTGTACAAAATGCTAAGTAATAAAATAATCCTTAACCAGTTCCCTTTGCTGTTTGTTTAATTGAAGCGGCTGTGAGCAGTAAATAGACATGCTTCTCCTCCCCATGCTCAACTCTTTGGCAGTGACTGTTGCTTATTTTGGCCGTAAAACCCATCGTGGCAGACTGTGTACAGCATATTCACTGATCGGCCCAGGAGCCCGAGACATGCGCTCTGCAAGACCAAATAAACAGGTCATCTAGCTCAACGGGCCGAGTGAATTTACCATCGCCGAGGTCGGGCACCCCTCGACATAATGCTGGGCTTCTCAGAGCATTTGTGTGTTTGAAAAGCATTAAATCCCTCCTCTGCTCTGCAGCCTTTCACCCTCGTAAAATGAAAAGTGGAAATGTTTACAAGAAAATAAAAGCTGAGAGTGACACTGTGAGAGTTGAGCCTGTTTGTGTGCAGTGTATGATTTTTGTGTTTGAAAAATCGCAAGCTGAGTTATTTGAAAACCATTTTTTAGCAGACATACAATAATCCTGAGAGGAGTGAACACAGAATAGTGTTTAACAGTGCACCTTACTTTTTATATACGTTATCATGTTTGTCCAGGTTTCAGGTTTTCAGGTTTATTTACACCAAAGACATGTGATACGTGGTTGTTGTCATTATATTAAAGTTTATTTTGCAGACGCATTTGACTAAAGTGACTTACAAGAAGTGCATTTATCTTCCATAGGAGCAAGATCTGTTGCACTTCAGTGATGAACATCCTCATCAGTGGATGTTTCACTCATTCATTTCCTCTAACTAGCTCTTTAAAACCAGTACATTTGCCTTGTTGGTGCCTGACATCCAAACTTTTAGACATCAAAAGAAATTGACTTTTTTGTTACAATGACAACATGATTGGATTTCATTTTTATTCTTTCATCATAGATTCAGAACTAAAGGATTCAATTCGGATCAATTAGAAACACAATGATATTTCCAAAAACCATAAAATGAATTTGGTCAACAGAAATGTTTGTGGCTGAGAATGAGCACAAACAGATATCAAATAGTGTTTGTATGAGCATTTTACTCAGAGAGGAAAAACAAATAAAAATTAATTGTTTCTTGCCTCAAATTGATGCATTTTCATCTGCTTTTTTTTTTTTTAGCCCCCTGAGCCACGGTCTTGTTTCAGATTGCAATTCTAATTTGTCTCACCTTTTGTACACTTAAGGAAAATTAGTGTCCCCAAATAGACAAATATTATTCCAGCCTTCTACAAGCAAAGTCATAGTTTCCTATTTTGCTGTTGGAGGTTAACCAATGTCAATTTGGTATTACAAATACGTCAGTGTTAAATGACAAATTATACTGCATGCCCCGTGTTGTTTGTGTCTGCGTGAAATGGGTGCAGTGTTTGTATATTTGCTCGTGTTGAGTGATGGTTGTGAAGGGATGCTGCCGTCCAGATGTTTGGATTTGATGTCGGCTCTCATCGCCGATTTCCGCAGCGAGCGACGAATAATTCTGAGCCCTCGTTTTCACACTCTCAGCCTCTTCAGTCAGTCAGTGCTTCGCCACTCACTTCTCAGGCCCTCGTTGTTTATGTACAGTTCTATTATGTCACAGGAGATTAGTTCCTCTTGGTCTGTGCACGCTAATCCCTCTCTCTTTTCTAGGAGCCGGGCCAGTGTTTAGCCAAGGCTCCTTTCTGTGCAAGCCAGCCCAGCCCCTCTCCCTTTCAGGCTGTCACAGTCCCTCTCGACACACACCAAATACCATGGCCCTCAAGTGTGAAAACCTCAAAACAAAAGGGCCTCTAGCCTCTTTTGAGGCGTGTTGCAAGACGTCCAAGTCTCCGAGGACATGAAAGAAAGGAAAAAAAATGCAACAACTAAATAATAGGCCCGTCGTCAGTACAAAAGCTTTGTCTCTGATGGTACAAGGCCAGTGAGGGCTTATTCACTTTGCATGACATTACGTCCCCATTGTGAAAGTCAGGCAGGGGATATTGCTTTCAAATTTAAACACATATTTCTGAAAACAATATTATTCATTTGGCTCTTTGAATAATCCCGGTCAGTTAAATATTTACCCGTCTTCTGGTTGACATTAGCCCTGGTTTTATTAGAGCTGAGAATAGCACAGTGAGGCCATTGAGAGCAGCACAACAAAGATAGGCTGTTTCTCCCACACGTTTCCTCTGACCCCTCAGCACCCGTTCTGCAGATTAACACTGCATTGAGCCGTGCATCGCTATTCAACAAGTTTAAGCCACTTTTAAGGGTCATCCTCCGATAGTTGACACAGCAACTGTAATGTTAGTCTTCAAAGGATGGGTGGAGTTGAAGTTTTGATGATAGGTACAACTCTAGCGTGACTTTGAAGGATGAGGCAAAAATGGACGGACTTTCCCTTTTTCAGGTGACGCCGATCCTAACCTGAACGATTTGAAATTTTACTCTCATGTGAGTTTCAGGTCAGTGAGATCATCGAGCAGAGCCAGGCATTCGCCCCAGATTACTACCACATGGATGACATCCATTTGCGCTGGTACTCCTTCAATATGATGAGATGGAATATATTGTCTGTGAGATTGATGAAAAATAACTAGTGTTTCCCCCCTCCATTAGGAAAGGCAATGTTGCTTTAATGCTGCGGTATGGTGAGAAATCTGACCTTGCCCTGGGCAGTGGCATGTTTCTGCTTAGGCTCTGGTGAGTGGGACCAGGCAGGGGACACATGAAAGGATCTCTCTGTCAGGCCGCAAAGATGTTCAGTCTAAGTCTAATGAAGACCAGAACACATGAACAGACCTGAGAACATGCATGCCACACATTGCACAAGCACTGTTGACAAGCTTGGTATTCTTCTGCTGTTCTTTAAACGCTGACAAAGTGCAAGTCTCGATAAGCATATGTGCGCGCTGTGATTAAAAAGCAGCACCAGACAGACAGATACTGTTTGTTTTCTCTGCCTTTCATTTTAGCAACAATTTCCTTTGACTCCGTGGCTCCACAGGGGGAACTTGATTTCCTCGTCCCTGCGCCTGGAAAAGCTTTCTTACGTGTATATTTTGGATGAAATGGACGGTGTGCCATCTCGGGTTGTACCAGCTGAGCTGCTGTAATAATACCACGACAGACTTATTTCATATAAACAAAGTTACCAGCTTACAAGTTACACCTGTGCAATCAAATGCAGCCCAATACAGCAGCTCTCCAATAACTTCAATATCATTATGTTCATTTCTGTTGACGGGTCGGACAGCTGTTGGTTCAGCTCTGTGGTCGTTTTGTGGTGGCTGTGGGGGAGACACTGTATTATAGAGACGTGTGTTGCGGGAGGCAAAGTATTAAGTCACCTCTCAGTGTAATCAATGGTGGAAGATGTACTGCGATTCTTTTAAATGAAAGAATCAATACCACATTGGAAAAACACTCACCCTGCAAGTAAAGGTTATGCATTTGAACTTTTACTAGAAGTGCAGAATCACAATCAGCAAAAGCCAGTTTCATTATGTTACTTACTTTGCATTATTATTATTATTATTATTATTATGTATAATATTATAATCAAATTCATTTTAAGTGCTTAAACTGTTTCATGTGCTTCATACTGTATTTTGTTGTTGTTTTGTAAAATTGTAATCTGCAATCTAACTTATGATTGCAACCTCTCACATAAACGTAGAGATAAAAGGCGCTAAGGTATACAGTGGCATAAAACTGAATTATTCAGTTAAAGTACAAGTACCTAAAACTGTACTTAACTACAATCCCGTGCTTAAGGTGGTCCCTTTCCACTTTAATGCAGTATGATACAGCAATGCAATGAGAGCTTCAAAAATCCCCATACAGTTGAATCAGCACCTCTCTGAACCAAATCTAAACATTTGAGCCGAGCTGTACAGATTTACCCAATAAACTCAGTGTATAACACCACAGACAGAATATGTGACACACCAGTATTAGGTATCAAGTCTTCTGCTGATCCCTCCAGCACCTACAGTATGAAACATTTATGCCGTCCCACATCCTGACTTGAAAGCTTCGCTCAAACGACTTGCCATTCTTTAAGGCTTGGGTCAAAGGTAAGCAAGAGGTCCAGAGTGTTTGTATTTACAAAGCAAACGCCGGCAGAGGGACCATTATCCAGATCCCTCTTTCCAAACCAAACTTCCTTCTCCACGGGCGTAAAGAGTGAAGACAGCAGGCAGGAAAGTACCATCCAGCTGGGTAATAGCTGCCCACAATCCCCTCTGATTAGTGTTAATCCCCTTAATGCTCCTTCCTGAGAGTAAACACATGTTGACCCAAGTGACCGTCTCCTAAATAATGAAGTTAGGAAGTTTGGTATCATCTATTCACTGTGGTCAAGTCAAAGTTAGGTGAGCTCGCATTGAAGCGAAATGTGCTCTTAATGGCGCAATTTATAGGTAATGACTCAAAATACAACAGCTGACATTTTTGAATTGGGATCACCGGCTGGTTTTCTACAATATAACGCACCCTCGGGCGTGACTAGCGATGAGGGGCAACTTTCCGTCTTGAGTTCTCCACTCCTGTGAAGTTGGTGCGCGGGGGTCGGCAGCCGGGGCCTCAGAGGCGAGGCAGAGTTCACAGGTCAGCGTGTACCCAGGAGGACGGACGGCAGCGTGAGGCCAGGACCCAGGCTGGGGGACAAGGGAAGGGGTCAGGGGTTGAGTTCAGACGGAATCCACACAGAGGATGTTGAAATAGATATTGTCAGGGGAGAACAGAGCTTCCTCCGGCTTTTTCCTGCCGCTGAAGACTCCACAGGGCGGACGCAGGACCGGAGACTGTAAACACGTCTCTGAGCGCTAATTCAGAGGTGATAATAAGATGATGCACGTGCCATCCAAAAGTGGCAGTTACAGCACAAGTGGAAATTATGACAGGCATAATTTGATGTGTAAACAGTACGCATGAGCGCCTCTGCTTCCTCATTGTGTCAAAATAAAGTGCCGTGACAGAGAAAAGAGCAGTGAAAAATGTCTTCTGAGGCCTGATGGCAGATTAAAATCATGTCCTTTATTTTCTTTTTTAAAAGAAACAAAAGTATTGTGTTGTTAACTCAGCTCAAACACAGTTGAGCATTTTAATTTGAGATTTCTCCGAGGGAAATCTGCTCTGTCTCCACGTTAAGTGGCAGAGACCGGCTTTTGAAGAGTCGATCCATATGTCTGTCTGTCTATCGATGAACATCTGGTTCGTACCCAAAATGATAAATATAACTGTTTACACACAGTAAGAGGGCATCAGAGGTAATTACTCCTCACAATGGAGGCACTGGGATATGTTTCAAAATTTCTGTTAAATCCATTTGTTGTCCTCAGATAATCAAAATGAGGCATGAGCAGAAAAGGGAGCATGAAATTGATTACGCTGTAAAAGAACAGCTTATATATGCAATCACTGGCTGTAGAGACGAAAGCTTTTACAGGCCACCGGAAACATGGAACAGCAATTGGCTCTACAGAAAAATTAGCACCCGGATAATATGATTTTTTTTTGTTGTTTTTATTTTGTATGAACACGACGATCTAAATACATTGAAACAAAGCCAGCGCAAGGCTCAGCAAACCACAATGTTTATATAATGAATATGCAGTATTTCATCCTGCCTCTCTCTCTCTCTCTCTCTCTCTCTCTGTGTGTGTGTGTGTGTGTGTGTGTGTGCTCCAAGGCTAAGAGCTCATTTCCACCCTTGATGATCACAGGCACCATTGATTGTAATGCTGACGAGCAGGCTAGTTCTGCCCGTGGCGTACAAAGGAATCTGGACATGTTTAAAGCACTAACTTTCATGTTTTTTTTATGCTGGTATGAAATTGAATGCTGATGTTGTGGGCAGCTGGCTCTCATTAAAAAAAACATGATGTCAAACAGAGGGCCTGGCTGGTGAAAGTCAACCGCTCTGGCTCTCTGGTCGCCGGCGTCTCTCGCCGTCTGCCAGCCACACCGAGAGCATGTTGGACCTGCCGGACTCAATACTTTGGCTTTGGTCAGTAGTGAATGACGACTCTAGGCGTGAAATAAATCATGCAAACGTTTATGCAAATAGGCCTTTATGAAAAGAAATTAATAGCATTTCCCAGACTGTATATTACACTATTATGATTTCATATATTTTAGTGTACCATTTTCTACTAAGAGTTATGAGAGGTGGCTTTATTAATGGATGAGTGAGTAACCATTTGTCACCATTCAAATAGGGGACTGAAGATGTTTCACTTCTCAGAACTGAAGAAGCTCTTTGGATGAGAAGTGAAACATCTTCAACATCTACAACCAAGTCCCATTGCCACTGATTCAACCCTTATTTGAATACCAAGACCCGGAGGACTGAGAACCTTCACAGACATTTGTAAGAAAAAAATGTGGAACATCGATATCTTAACTTGTTTTGTCTTTAACTAGTTCTTTAATTCATTCGCCTTAACCCCCAGAGGTTAAGGCATCTATCTAATAATGGTATTAAAAGGCCAAAAAGCATAATTAAAAAAAAAAAAAAAAAAAGAAATAGACAAGACCATGAGACTTGGGCTGTTGTAGTGGAATAACCCTTAGTGCTTATTCAGTCTAGAGTAATGTTATTACAACTTTCATTGAGGTTAACATCTTTTTAAAAACTTTCTAATAAACCATCAAATTCTGCCCATATTTGTTTTTATTAATGTGTCATTACTGATCTATAAAACACAGTGATTAAATGAATAACTATCCATGAGGAAAAACATTAAAAAAGTACAGATTATCAGGAAAAAAAAAGCACAGTTCAAGCAACATCTAATACTTTCATGACTTTAATTTATGGCCTCAGTGATGACTGACCATTTCCTGTGCCTCAACATGCTTCCAGGCACAGCTTGGTCTTGTTTGTCTCAGAGGGCGAGTGATGGTGGTGTATATCTCAGTCACACCACCGACGCATTTGTCAGTGTCCAAATTTTCACCAAAATGTCAGATTGTTTAAGGGATAACAGTGGGTATTAACAGATATTAGGCGTGAATATCTTGGGACGGTTGGCGGACCAACAATGTGAAATGAAACAGTGACATCTCGATCATAAATCCCTCATCTAAATGTGGCGTTGTGAGTGTGCTTTTTGGAGCCTGTTTGCAACATAAACAGTTCCGTTTGCGTTGAGGTGTTGAGCGGACCTGAGATTTAGGCGAGCTGAGGGAATCCTGTGATTCAGTGTCAGGACAGGCCACTGTGCCCGAGCAGCCTGTAACACGTTTATGACACTCCGGAGGAGGAAGAAACATATGGTATACATGTTAGTCAGGTCTGCACAGCGCGCCTAAGAAGAGGGATGATCTCTCCTTTTTCCACTTTGATGGTGAGTGGCTGTTAACCACGTCCCACCTTTGGGATAAATGACATTATCAGCTACTTATCTGATACTTTTTTGGGACAATCTGCTTTTCATCGAGACTCGTGACAGAAACACAGAGCGTATGTTCCAGGCTCGGCTCGGCTCCTTGTTCCTTTACGCTGACATCTGATGACTGCAGCGACATATTTTGGGGTTTCTGACTGCTTGATGTTTAATTACTCCGCACAAGAGACTATGAAACATCAGCTGTCACTCGGCTGAAGTGGAGTACCTCAAATTTCCTGAAAAACCACATAGTTCCTGTAAGATCCATATGTGCTAAACAAACAAACAAACTGTACAATGCAGAAACCTACCGCTCCATATGTTGTGTGTCGTGTCTACCAGCCGTCTGTCTTCTCACGCCTGCGTTTAGACGATGTTGCCAACGACCGCCCCCCCCCCAATCATCTCTGTGCTCATCTCTTCTCATATTCACATATTCCTTTAAAGCGAAGCTCCAAAGACAATGAAATATTGTGCCGATCTGATTGAAAACAGCTTTCATAATGCGACACCAGCAGACTTGTGTCATTCCAGTTTTAAAATAGACTGTTTGAAACATCACAGTAATTTGATTAAAATGGATTGACAGCCCGGTGAGTTACTGTCAGTGTGCCAGTGGGAAAAGAGTGTTTTTGATTTCTCCTGAGGAGAATCCTTCACCTCCCCAGCAGTTCTTTCAATATAAGGGCAGCGCCTTTCATCTGCTCCTCCAAGCAAGGCTCTTAATGCGTTGCAGATTCTTTTCAGCCCCAACAATATTTTACCATCATCTTTTTAGTGGCTTTCTGGATTGCGTTTCAATTAATCTTAAGTAAAAGCAAACTTATTTTCTTTGTTTCAAACATAGTCAATGCAATGTTACATATGTGGAAGAATAATGGCATGAATTCCTGATGAAACAGAACTTTGGATCATGGTGTCTGCCCTGATCACACTAATACGCCACATATTTAATGTTATTATCCAAGTGATGAAACACTTAACATAAGAAGTTCCATGAGTGCATTTTATACTTATTTCGAAAAGTGATGCCACTCTCATGTCTGTACATTAAATTTGACATCAGCTAACATTAAGGCTGTATAAACGCTGGAAATATAACAACCTGTATGAGCACAACTTTTTACACCTCTCACTTTGTGGATTAAACAAACAAGCTCTAACATATTAATTTGTAAGCTTTGTAGGCGCTTGCTGGCAGATTTTGTTACCTTTGGACAGAGACCAGCTGTTTCTCCTCGCTTTCAGTCTTCAGTCAATCTAACCATCTCCTGACTGAAGCTTCTTTATTTCACACGCAGACATAAGAGCGGTATCGATCCTCTCATGTGACTGCATGAAAGCGAGTAGGCTCATTTCCCAGAATGTCAAACTATGCCTTTAATCAAAGCATGATGTTTAATTAATGCAGTGTTTCTCACTGGTCATGCATCTCCTCGCTGTACTATAAATTCTCCTCTTTTCTTATGTTGTTGATACTAAATCACCCATTAGCTGCAGGACACAACACTCTGATCTTTCATTAACTCAATTAATACGAGCAAATCAAGAAGCGGAAGCCACAATATGTAAAGATAATACAAAAGGCAAACATTATATTAACTAACCACTGTAGTGGTTGCTGCAAAATCCCTCCAGTAGTCGTCCGGCCTCGCTGCACGATCTGTCTTTCATAGAGGACCGGTGGTGACTGCCAAGAATAGCACTCTGGCTGATGTGTCTGGCTCTTGTTAGCAGAGGATAGGTTTGTGTCAAGCACGGCTTCTCTGCAGGCTGAGCCGTGTTGTTGTTGTGGTTAAAAAAGATCACGGGCCCGTTGTGTGCGATCGCTCACTGACAGAGATGTCAGAGCTGCTAAATGACACACCTCCAATCAACTGATGCTCTGCCAGCGTGAGTCATCTTTTTCTCATGGCAAAGGGCCGCTAGAACCGTCTTTGAACAGGTGTCCAAAGCCGTTGTTTTTCTTTCTCATTGCTCTTGTTCTAATATTTTTTTTTTTTTCTATGTTACTGTTTGTGTATCTGATCCCATCTCGGTCCACCCCTCCCGCTCTCTCTCTCTCACACACACCCACACACTCGCTCTCTATTGCGTTTCTCTTGCTCTTTCATACAAAAGAAATAGTGTTAGCCTCTGGCATTTATCAAGGATGAAATGTGTTCAGCGAGAGAAAGTGCCTTTGAATTTGGGCCTATTCAACACGCTTTATGAGAAAATATTGAATTGAGGTAAACTTTCATTCTGGGCGAGTTTTTTTTTTTCACAAGAAAAGGGGATTATATTTCTTTACTGCAATTTCTCTGCTGTATTCTGATCCTTTTTCAATTGACTAAAACTTATTATGAATTTCTTCCAAGTGCAGTGTCACTGAATAAACGCCCGGTGACTTTCCTCTCTTGAAGGTCTGCCAGCGACTGAAGGGCTGTTTTTAATTGACTCATTGTCCACATGGTTGGTATATTCACGGGCATTGCCACGGGCTGAATTTCTCCTCATCAGAAGCTGCTGTTGGTTGAACATCTCAGATCTGAGGGCAGTAATTGAATAGATAGGGTTTTGATTGATGTTTAGAGGAAGTCCCTTTCCTATTTAAATATTCATGGGTCTGTAGCCTGCAGGGGTGAGACAGGAATCCAAAGCAAACCTGTGCACAACAATAGCAGCTCAGAGTTCCTCCTGTCTGCTTCT
The DNA here is from genome assembly GCA_025331565.1 of Holacanthus passer. Taxonomy (NCBI): domain Eukaryota; kingdom Metazoa; phylum Chordata; class Actinopteri; family Pomacanthidae; genus Holacanthus; species Holacanthus passer. The sequence goes on from JAFREQ010000136.1 coordinate 695,585, forward strand.
CATTACAGTAAATACACTCTCAGAGCTACCATCCCTCCTGCATTCCTGCTCTCCGCTCCACTGGGCTCCACCTAACGGAGGGTATTTGGCCTCTGAAGACAAACCTAAATGAATGGAATGAAAAGACAAATTTCCCATCGTCTCACTTTTTTTGGTAAATAAAGATCACCACAAACACGGACGACAGAGTAGATTTATATTTCTCTGGATTTAACCGGCTGCTTCGCTCACTTTCCTCGCAGAGCAGGATTGAAAGTGACTGTAATGCTACTTTGTTTGAAACATGCAACTCGTATTACAGGTGTTGCCTTTGGCACCATGTCTCCACTCCTAATGCACTCACGGTCTCTGAATCCCACCAAATCCCACTTGAAATGTGTCAATCACAACGGGCCTGTTGCTGCTACATCACAGACTGTCGTGGACTCCCCAGTCTGCTGTGCCAAGAGGATCCCAAACCATGAAACATGTGCAAGAAAGCAGCATTATGCATGATTTAGTCTGTGGCTTTTCACTGTTGGAAAAAAAAACTCCCTGTATGATAATACAGGAGGAATGCTTTTAAACTTCACATCAAGTGGCTTTAAAGAATGATCTTAGTCTGCATTAGCATGTGATGACATCCAAACCATTAACAGCCGCTTGAAAGCTACATGTAAACCAAGTAACCTGCTGGAGAGAAGTCATTTTGAAAGAAACAGTAATGTCCAGCAGTTTTCCTGCAAAGTAAGATGCAAGGTCAAGGTGGTTCATAAGCAAAACACCTTGTTTTTTTTTTTTTTATTCCATACAATCTCAGTAGAAATTACAAATTGCATTCCAGTTCTCCAGAAAACGAAGACATGAATCATTAGAGGTGTTAAAATCCGCCAACAAACCAAGAATGCAACCTTTTTCCAAGTAAACATCTCCTGACCAGAGTAAGAAGGACGCCTCATTAGTGTTGTAAAATCCCACCACAATGTCAGGTATGGAATCCTGGACGCTTTAAGTATTTTAATTGCACGTATGACCTGGGTTTCTGTTTGACTGTCAGCTCACAGCAGCTTAAAAAAACCCACCACAGCCTTGCAAGACACTGAAAAGAGAAAAAAAAAAAGCCAGTTGGAAATAAATTCACCCACTTATAAGCCAACAAACACAGACACATTCTGGGTCAGAGTGAGCGCAGCCGTCTTTGGGAAAACAAAGGGCCATGAATTGTCTGCAAAAGTGTTTTCTGCACGGAATATCTCCTTTCTTTCCACAAACACATTTTCAATCGAGGATTTAATTAAGCGAGTGTGAGAGTTTGTTTGAGGAGTACCGGGAAGCAGCACTGTAATAAAAGCCCTGTTACAGAGCCAGAGTCAAACAGCATGCTGCTAAATACACAGCTCACATTTCTGTCGTCTCATTTTTTTTCCCCTCGTTGCCATTGTGTGTAATTTGTCCACACATTTTAATTTACGAGGTCTGTAGGTATGAAGCCAGCACATTCCTTCCTGATGTTGATGCTATGGGATAATGCTTGGCCATGGGAAATAAAGATGCCTAAGTAGAATCAGAAATTAGGTTTTTTTTTTATTGCTTCTCGGGCTGCAGGGATTTTTGTTCCATTCATCTTGATAGAGAAGGGCTTTAAAAATTAAAAATTATCCCGTGACACCCTGAGAAATATCTTATATAATGTGTTCTTTTCTGTGTCGTGCAGTTGTTCTTAGGACAAGTGAGCTCGGTGAAATATGTCAGATGATTCCCAGCAGTGTCTTTGAAGTGAGAGACAAAGTGGAATGAAGCATAATATCCCCAGGGTCCCGTTTAGTATTTGGGAAAATAAACATTTGCCAAGCCCGATCTTGTGTGACTGATTCTGTACGTATAGGTCTGGGAAAAGAGCCAGTAGTATTTCTACAATATAATTAAAATGATAGGTATTCAGGAGATGAGTTGCTCTTTGAGGAGTAGTGATGATTTCATTATTCAGTCTTGTTGACTCCAGACACTGCAGAGACTTTACACCACAGTACAGTGAGTAATGCAGGCACATGGGTTGGAGTAAACACTGGGGTACTTTAAATAAATATTATAATTTGATGGATTTCTCTAATGTTTTTCTTCAATCTTATAAATGAAAAATAGAAAATCCTTCTCATATTCAAAACACAAGTCGATCCCTGACATTATTCTAGAACGTGAGACAACAATCACCGTTTAATAGCTGTTGTGGAGCTTTCAATCATGCCATGTGATCTTCATCAGCAGATGGAGTTTGCCCAGTTGTCGTGCAATTGCAGCTGTTCAATTTTCCATTTTTCCTCCCCTAGTAGAATACAATTTGAATCTGAGATCTGTGTATGGAGGAATAATCCTAAATAATGCATCATAAAAAGATATGACGTTTTTCTTGTGTTGGTAAGGAAGCATTAGGAAAATGAGATTTGAACGCTAACTGCAGATCTGAAGGGAAGAAGATGAAGTAAGACGTTAGTGCTTTAAGAACTGACTCATCAAAGCTTATCTGTGCCTTTTTAGAGAAAAACTCGCTTCTTGGCATTCATTCAGAAGTCCTATCCAAGAAAGGAAAAAAAAAACAAAAAACTTTCTTATGACTGAGCACATATTTTTTTTTTTTTATCCTTTTCCAAAGCCCGCACTTCAACCACTCATAATATCCCTGCTAAATGTCCTGATTTATTACGTCTTCAAATTTCACAATCTGGGGACAAATTGGTCTCCTCAAAAATGCATGAACATGGCTAAGAAGCCCCATATTAGATGAAAATGCATTCCTGATGCTGCAACATGAGAGAATGCGGGCACGGTCGTGTCACTGTGGATTAAAGGAGATGCCATGTTTAATGACCTGCAATACTGTTACTAATTTGGGGACACTTGATACGGTGCATTTCATTAGAGGGAGACGCAAACACAGAAAGCCACAGTGCTGCTTCTCTGAGCCCCGTCGCTGAGCTCAAGGTGACAGAGACACATGGCCCACAGGGTGGTTGGGTTAAGCATCTCTTCTAACAAGAGGAACAAAAGCATCGTGAAGCGGAACAGGCCGTCATGCCAAAACAGTCATAAAGAGGCATGAACTGGCAAGTCCTCCATCTCCACATCTTGAGAAATAATCACTCCCTTCTGGATGTGTTTATGAGGGCAGAGGGGCCTGTGCTATGACGCCTGTACAATATACTGAGGAAGAAGCGTACAATGCAGCTGATCTGAGCCTTGGACTCTGGAGAAAAGGGCATGCCTGAAGTGACACCGTGCTTTCGTCATTTCTGAACGCCAGCCGCGTTTCCTGTTTTGGCTCTATCGTGGAGATCGAGGCGTGAGTTTCCACTGAGGTGAAATTAAGTCATTGAAAAGATGACATATCTAAAAAAAAAAAAATCATCCGGCATTGTTCCGCCTCATAATCGTAGGTGTCCTCCACATGTGCTTCAGATCAAATCATAAAAGTCAGGCATACGTTGACTTTTGCGAGAGAATCATTGATCCTAGTGCGAGCTTATATAAGGTTTGCAGTAAAAAGGAATATTTGTCCCCTGGCACAGAGTTATTGTTGAGTCCAAGGAAAGAGAGAGGAGAGTTAGAGTCCAGCTCCTCTTTGACTATAACGCCATCCAGTGAAAAGCTCTTTCTGATTCAGATGAATGGAGCCAAGGTCGGGGTAGCGTGCAATCACCTCTCAAAGCAGCATAGCACACGTGTTTTTGTGAGGGAGCAGGGGCGGGTTCAGAGACGTTTCAGCTGAGGGGCCAGACTGAGCTGCAGTTTTGTAAAATTAGTGAAAATGTGTTAAGACTCAAATGTAAAGCCCGGGTTCTTGACGATAATTAACTTTGTGCCTCTATGTAGTCATTTTACACCTTTATAGATTTTTTTACACCCTGTTTCGCTCAAGTTACTGGCAATAATAAACTGTATATTAATAATAGTTACATTGTTGTTTGTGTCTTGTGTCTCTTTTTAGTCATTTTGTGTCCCAGTTGTTTTACACTTCTTTCTGCATTCTACGTCTCAACTTTGATGTTTTGCGTCTTGTTTTGCCCGGGTTATTGTTACAAAAATAAACTGAATATTATTAATAGTTACATTGTCGTTTTACGCTTCTTTAGATACTTAACATCTCTTTCCAGTCATTTTATGTCTCCTTCATTATGTTACTTTTTTAAGCATTTCACCTCATTCTTTTTTTTAAGTCGTTTTATGTCTATTTTCTGTCATTTACATCTCTTTAGGCATTTTACATCTCATTTTAGATGTTTTATGGCCTGTTTTGCCTGGATTTTTAACAAGAATAAACTGTGCATTATTAATAATTACATTGTAGTTTTGTGTCTATTTGTGGTTGTTTGTACCTCTTTTTAGTCATTTTACATTTCTTCAGTCATTATATGTTTTATTTGCTTTGTGTTTCTTCGTGCTGGTTTTGGGATTCTTTGTAGTCGCTTGACGACAACAACAAATGTTAAAAGTCACTTCATGCACAGGTTCTGGTCCAGGCTCCCTGGGCCTGTACCCAGTGGGCCCATCCAGTCATCCATCCATGAAACTATTAAACCAACGACCTGTAGCCTTCTGACTCTGGTGGGGGGGACAGTGGCACCCCCGTCCACCCCTCTGGCGCCGCCCCTGTGAGAAACAGCTGGACGGCATTGCAGAAAACCACAATCTATTGACTTTAGATTAGAATTATGTGGAAGCGCATTTTAAAAGCATGACATATTGTAAGAGTAGAAAGATGCTGAAAATGACTTCAGTGGGTATGAGGTATGTCATGTGAGCAGCAGACTGTTTACAAGTTACCACAGGATTAGGATAGGGTGGATTTATGCCCCCGCGGAGGTTCAAATAATTCCATGTCAAATCCAGGGATATGTATATTTTGTCCACCCCTTTTAAAGCAGCTCTTTCAAGCTGATGGATATGGTGAGAGCAAATGGCATGCAGAGGATTTGCTATTCCCTTTCATGATTGCTGTGGCATTGTTTCTGTCTAAGCTTTGTGAGCCTCTGAGGACGTCTGGGGGAAGCCAGGCATGTGCTTGTTTGTCAGGAGCCCATTTATAATAGATCCGTGTTTCAAAACAAAAGCAAACCATCAAAGTGTTTATCTTAATCATTACATCCTAGTCGGTACCGCGTTTATGAATTATGTTACAATGAGGAAATGAGTTTCAAAACATGAAAGGACAAAAGAAACTTTAGCATTCGATGATACGTGATACAGTGGAATACGAATTAGCATCATTTAGTGGATAGTTGGTTCGTAATAATAACAAGTATGCCTGGTTAGTCTGAACTCACACAGTTTGTAGACATTCAAACTCTTTTTTTTTTTAAGCCGCTGTACATGATGGGATGGTTACCTTATGATTTATTTTCCCTCCAGTCTGCATTTGCATCTGGGGGGAGGAGAATTCCTCTGAGAACCTGCTCAGAAAAGTTGCATCAACCTTGTTCTCTGGATAGAAGAAGAGGGCTTTATGTGTCTCCGCGAGCTCGTTAAAAAGCAAAGGAGAATGTCAAGCAGAGGAACACGTGGATATACCATTCCCAGTAGAACAGCCCAGACTTTAAGAGAGAAATCTGCACCAGTTTTTTTTTCCTCCTGAACGGCTTTTGCTATCAATATATTTTATTAAACATGAAAAGTTCACTAACAAGCTGTGCCAGTGACCTGAAATGTCATAAAATTTTCCTGGAACGCACCTCGGAAGTGAAATAAAAGTGTGTTTGTTATTGCTGGTTCCCAGTCGGTGCTATTGTTCATGGTGTCATTGACATTTGCTACCTCTGAATTGGGACCCAACCAAAGATAAAATTATGATTTATTTCCTACAAATGACCTTAGTACAGTAAATTAATAGGTGGTTACAAATAGATCCTCCGCTTGAGCCAAAGCTACGCAAGCGGAGCCACAGCACAGCACAGATACTGAACAGTAACCGAGGCAGGAGGCCGCTGTAATAGAATCCAGATTATGACCTATTTTTGTTTAGATTCACCTTCGCGTGCACGTCATGTCAGCAGTTTCTGTGCTGACAAGGCCTGGTGAAGGAGAATTGCTGTTGCAGGCTTCATCTTCTCACATGAAGGCTGCTGGGTAGGACGTAACGTCAGCCTGTCCAGCATCCGCCCCGACTGCAGAGCGCTCACAGGCCCACATTACAAACATGGTGACATGACATCCGGACCTCGAGCTCCAGCCGCCTTGTAGCACCACAGGACTACTTCCTCTAATTAGTTCCTTCATTTATCAGTCGGACCCTTCACCACATGGCGTTAAAGTACAGTGATCCTCAAACTAAGAACTCTCCTTTGATATGGAAGCAAAACAATCCGTCACCCTCTCTGCTTCCCATCACACCGGGCAGCTCGGCTCGGACAAACGACATTGATTGTAATGGTTTGCCGTGTGAAGGTGCTCGCTCGAGTTACTTGTGATCTGACTTTAATCGGAATCTAAAGGTGTGATCACAAACAGGCCAAGAATCAGCAGAGCGGCTCACATGAGTATCTCTGGAACTCATTTCTCTCTGTGCCTGGACCTTTTGCTGCGAGGTGTGGACGGAAAAGGGGAGACAGCATCGTAGCGGCTACAGCTGAGAGCAGATCCATCACTCTGCCAACTGTCCTCGCTGCATCCCTCCTCGGGCTCGGATGAGAGCTTTAGCCTGGAGGGCAAGACAGCGCCAAACATATGCAAGTGATTTGTGTAGAATATGTAACAGGATGATCTTATGACAGTCAGTGCAGCTGCTCTGGGCTTTATTATGGGCTTAGATGAGGCAGCTCTCTGGAGGCCACAGTGCCAGCCTTCGATCTGTCACTGTGGGGACTTGGAGCCTGTTGCTCCAGGAAGATCAAACTTAGCCCTGATACAACTCAAGTTCACTAAGAGGGGATTTATGCATCACTAAATTGAAACAGGTTCCACCACACAGGCCAGTTTCTAAATAGAGATGAGCTGTTACTAAATATTTAGTCAGGTCTTACTATTCGATTAGGGTGCCCGTATTTTCAAACCTCCAAATGGAGACCATTAACTGTATCGCACATTCCTGCACACACACACGTATGCACTTATGCACCCACCACAGGCGTTTTCATCAGGATGAGGACAATTATGTATTTCAGCACTCAGCACACCTGCCGAGCGCACCTTTCAACACCACGGACGCCATGAAAGCTGCATTTTCATTGCCCGGTGCTTCATGAAGGAAAGAATAAGCCTCCTGGAGCTCTTTAGAAAACACAGACTTTCTCTTCAGCGTGACAGCTAACTGTTAACATACTGACACAAACAGCCACAAGCATCAGAGTCTGTGATGCTTGTCCAATGATTGGTGATTGGTTAACAACAAAATTGATTGTCTGACACAGATACAAACAAATCGGTGTTGAACTCTGGTACATTGTTTATATTTTCTATATTGAATAAAGTAATAATGAGCAAGACAGAACATGATACACATCTCTGTAAGCACTGAAAACTAGTATAATAGTATAATCATTATTTTATTTGTTGTGAAAGACAGTTTGGCGATGACTTTTTTACAGTTTTACAGATATTTGTCAGGACTTGAGATAATGTATTTAATGTAAAAAAAATATCTTTAATATATATCGTTGCCCCGCTAAAACTGTTTTAAATGTCATGCTGCAGCTTATGATGTCACAGTGACTTCCTGTTTACATAGCTGATTGCTTTTGATTGGACAGATGTCTCCATTTAAACTAAGGTCTTTCCCAGTTAAGAGAGTCCTTAAGTTTTAATGGAGCAACCTCGTTTAGCAAATCAATAGTTTTGAAACTAGTTAGCTGTTATTAAGAACTAAGGACTTTACACCTCGGCAACACTATCTTGGAGAGGAGAGAGATGAATCTACAAAAAGACAAATTTATCAACACTTTCATTCAGTCATTGCACATTTTATAGGCTGTATAAATTCACTTTCTTTAGTGAAATCTAGGATTGATGGCCACAAAAGTAAGGATGTCAAGGAAGGAGGAGATTTTTTTTAGCATGTTTGTAGCCTTGAATGACAGGAACAATACGATCCAGAGGTCCTTTGTTGTACAAAGGGTAAAATGTGGGTGTGAAAATACTCACACAGTTAAACATGACTTTAAATTCACACACCATCACACGTGAAGGGTGGGGAACTATTCGGGAAATGTCTTACAGCGTGCGAGTAACGGATCATAAACTTTTGCGTCTGTAGCACCATTTTTTTTCCTCTCTCTTTTTTTTTTATTGATGATTCATGATATTGGAGAGCTGAGATTTTTTTTCACCCAGTGATTCCGCTGAGATATCTAATACAAACAATCTCAAAATCTCCTGGAAAGATAAACCTTAAGAGCAGATCGATCATTCTCGCCAGCATGTCAGATCAACTTGCCAGCGCAGGTAAAGATTATGGATCTGCTCATTTCCTCTATATGAGCCAGAGAGCAGATGGATTGCACATTAACAGACTTCAGACGCGCCAACGGCCATTTGTACAGGCTGAAAAAGTGGGATAGAGGCGACATCCTTTCATGAAGCAGAAAGATTTAAAATGGCATGATTTTCCCAAGGCCTCAGTAACTAAAGGGCAGTTGGAGAGAAGACTTACAGTGAAACATGTTGAGTTTGTGTGATTTTTTTTCTGTGTATAGATTCATAACGTTTCACATGAATGTGTGCAGCTCAAGGTTAAGATGCTCGTTAGATAGCATGGCTAATGATGATCAACAAATTACACATTGGGGAATTCAATTAAGTGCCAAAGGATAGATGCAACTGTGTTTATGACTAAATGTTCAGCTCGCATGATGTATGGATGTAATTCCTACCAGGGCCTTATTCTGGCTTTGCTATCGGAAGGAAAACATCGCCCGATGCTTTACAGAGATTAATAACTACCTTGGTCACACAGTACATTTGCATTAGATGGATGAGAGCAGAGCATTTTATCAGACATCTGTTCAACCCGACTAATCTCAGACGGTTGAAAGTGAAGCTCGCTTGCAGAACCAAATAAAGCCGTGAACTGTTGCTAACACTGCACAGTGACTCGTGGTGGACTGTCATCCAAGAATACCACATAAAACCAAATCATTCTTATAAAGCTCTGCTGTCCCCACGGCTTTGAGCTGGGGCTTCAGAGCTTATAAAGGGGATACCAAATCCCTTTAAGAGACTTTGTGGCCTCAGGGTTAAGGTAACAGTTAATTGTTTCGCTTGTGTCCTCAAGATATTCGCAGTGAGCTCATGAATCAAGCATGTGACTTATGCATCAAGCCACATCCCGTCATTCTCCTCATGCAGCATGCAGCTTGTGATTTATGGCTGGACAGTGGCCTGTAGAGGTGTTGGATTCAATGAAATACAAGGGAGAACATCTGGAAAGCCTATTAGCTCCGAATCACAGCTTGGGCCAGTTTGATAGCGATGGCTGATGCAAGCCTGGAATTGACATGCCGGTGCACACTGAGGGACACTGCGTCTTTCTCATCGAATCATGTGAACCGGGGTTGTTCATATTTTAAGTAGATCAATATTAATGGTCCTGCATAAAGCGCCAGGTGAGCTAACAAGAGCCTTAAATGAGGCTCTTCAATGTGTCTCTAATGTCTCCCAGATGTACTTCGGTCCTGTTGGCGTCCTTGGTTGGAAGCAAGAGAGACTCTTAATCTGAAAAATGAAAAGGCCTTGATAGGATAAAACATCCATTCCAAAGCTGCGTGACACAGCCAGTGTTACACAAGTCGTTCTAGTCAAGGATAATTGGGTAAGAAAGAGCATCGGCAGGGAGTGTCTGAACAAGGTACCCCTGCCTCCACTCATCTCAGCCCCGTAATAAGAGCATGGGGAGGTGTGTTGAAATACAACCCCGTCACTATTCATCCTCACCCCCTTGATGCAACAATGACTAGCATGCAGTCTGCTTTTCATTTAAGGGAATTACCTTTGGGAGGCCAGCAGACGTCTCCTGAGTCGCTCTGTGTGTGTTCTTCTCATCCCTGCAGAGCTGTCTCATTAACACACAACCCAGCAGGCTCGGTTTAGCGTAGCCCCGTCTCTGTCCTGCTGAAGCCTGCAGCGTGCTGCATGGAAGCTGAAAATAATGACTCACACACATTACAAAGTCCCTGTACACAGTCCCCGGTTCCAGCACCACTCCCCAGGTTAGACCTCCAGCCTCTCTAACGAGTTCACTGTAACGCCGAGGCCACTTAAGACAAGAGTCAGAGACCAAGAGAGCCAGGAAGGAGAGCTGGGGGTTATTGAAGTAAAAGAAGTAGCTTAGTCTAATTTATGACTTTCGTGAGAGATTTTGTGACAGCTTGTGTAGCTTACCTAATGAGGTTTTTGACATGGTACATGAGCTCTTATAGCTTTTCACTATGAAACATGTTGTCTTATTTCAGTTTGGATCGGAGTGGCTATTACTCTCTTCCTCTGTAAAACATGTTTTACAGCCATTGAAAAGGCCTAATTATTCAGTCATCAGTAGGGTGGCTACTTCCTTCAGAGCACTTATGAGTTCAGGCGTCATCTCACCGGGGTGTGGCTCATATCATTTACATTTCATTAAAGCACGCTGTGAGACATCATTGATTTCTCAGTAAACCAGGAGTTTCCATGATGCAAGCTCATGGGCGGGGGGAGTGGGAGACGTGTCACCCATCAGGAGCTGTCAGAGGACAGGATCCAGACCCTTGGCCAGGAGAGGCCAGGCCAGCCAGCTGTCACCTCTCTGACACTGGCTGAGACCATCCATCTGGCTGAGAGAGGCCCACCATGGGTGGAGAGGAACTCGCCAGATCCCAGGCTACATGCACACGAAGGCAGGAATGCGCACACACTAGCAGACATGTTTCATGTGCACGGTGACACATGAACAAACATTTATGCACGTACAATGACATACACGCACCCCTCTACGCATGTACAGCGCTGCATGCCAGGGCTATTTTGGGTAATCTCCAGCACAATCTGCGGTGCTGTCCACATGAATCATTCCCCCACAGACAGATCCGGGAAACAGAAGTGACATGCTGCCATCAAGCTGAACAGACACAAATAAACAATTATAAAATGTGGCTCGAGGACTCGCTTTCACATACAGTAACTCTCTGTCTCACAGAGCGAGCTTTAACAGCAAGAGCTTTTTTTTCCATATACCTATGCATCATTATGGAGTACATAAAAAGGCCTCTGCTGGCAGTCATATTTGAATCAGTGGCACACTTCCTCCAGTCCAAATTTAGACGCCATAGTGGTAGATCTATCTCTCTGCTTGTTAGGTCTCACTGGAATTTTTACTGCAGCGATGCTCATGTAAAGTAAAACAACATCACTGCACATTGGCCGAGCGTTGAACACATCCACCCTGGCAATGTTTAAGTAACAGGGGTCAGTGGAGTTGCCAGACATATGGAGAACATTTGGACATATTCAGACTCAACATCAACCACAACAGAGCCAGACAGAGTGTTGTACATCTTGTTTTGTTAACATCTTATTTTCATAAAAATCTTACGCAGCCACAATTGTCCACAAAATTCTGGATCTATTTTTCTAAAATAAACACATTTAACGTGATTTTTCATTTGACATTTTCACAATTTTTAACGGAAGAAATTCATTTTGACTCCATTTATTGTCATGTGGACATGTGAAAAGAACATCGCTCTCATAATTGCTGTTTGCATAATAGCAATTTAAAGTGGAATTCCTGTATCTGTGCCACATCTTAATTGTTCAATTTAATTACTTAATAACTTAATTAACCAGGGCACAGTTTAAATGTGGGTGACCTCCATGTCAAACCTTCAATCTCTACCTGCTGTTCTGCAAAAATCTTTCCTGATTGTAAAGTTATGTTTAAAAGCTTTTGAATTCATTTCAGAATTGATTCAATAATTGGTGCGAACAAAGATTCTTACTGTCAGTGAACACACATGAAAATAGGGGGCTCTATGATTATGGCAGAAAGTCATGTCATGTTTTGGTGTGAAGACAAAACATCCAACCATCAAACTGGAAAAAGAAAAAAAGAGAGCTGTGGTCCCAACATATTATTTCAATCAAGTATTAAGAATGAGAATCAAGTAAAGCTGATTATATTCGAAGCCTGAGAACAGAACATTTAAAAGTGCATCTCTGTGCACTCAGCTATAGTATGTTTTTCTGGTGAAGTCATTGCGATTTCTTATCACACTCGAGAGATGAGAGTCAACAGCGAGTCATGAGAAATGTTACTAAAAAGCACAGGGCAGACTCAGGAAGGCAAAGACAGACAGAGGAGGAGAGCGGGAGACTGAGATCAATGATAATGTGATCTGATGACATAGCTGAGCGAGCTGTTCCCCTCTGGTGGTCTCGCCATCGACCAACTCAGAGTTGAAGAGGGTGAATTTTGTTTGGATTGGCTTTAATCTTCCCATCAGACAATACGAGGCAGGCGGTATGCTGCAAGTGTTTTCCATTTTGCCACAAGAGAATTGTGTCGAGTTCTGCAAGTGCACAAGCACAGATATGTCAGTGTGGCACGGTGACAGGCAGCTTGTTCAAATAAAGAACTGACAAAGCTCTGAACCGAGCGGTTCGACTGCTGAGAAAAGTATTTACAGAAACACATGCACATGACAACAGAAAACAAAAACAGAGTGATTCCCTCTGCTGGTTCTCACAAACTGTCTGTCCATGGTGCTGAAAGGACATATATCCAATTGCTGAAACAGGCTGTGCACACTTTTTTCCACTCCAAAGTTAATTATAAATGGTTACAGAGTAGTTTAAAAAAAAAAAGTGAACAAATGGAAAACATAAGCTTTTGTGACAGCTTTGCCTTTCCAGAGTCAAGAGTGTTCAACAACTTGCGTGGAGCTTATCTTTGACAAATAGCATCATATGGTCCTGCTTGTTTTAGACACAACAGTGTGAAACCAGATGATGACTGATGCTCATTGCAAGAGAACACCGAATGTAAATCACAGATACAAATGTGTCTTCATCAATCGTATTTGTCTCGAAAGACTCTGTGCTCTGCAGGTCTTTAATCAATTCTAAATGACTGATTTGCTCGACAAATAGCAGAAGAATTTCATTGCCAGTGACTGCTTCGCTGTAATTGCTGTGCATATGAATATAAAGTACTTGAAACTTGAAAACTTTAAGAGCACAGAGAAAGAGTCTCCAGTAATTCTTGCAGCTTCGTGAGGCCACGTACGCACAACGTGCTTTCAATGACAATGCTGGCTGTTGTTTTGCAGGTGGTTTCTCCTTTTTTCACCATATTAGTTTAGCATGTTAGCACGCTGAGGATGATGGGAATTTGATGACAATCCATCTAATAGTTGTAATAATATGCACCAAAACTCAAAATGTCAACCTGCTGGTGGCGCTAGAGGAAAGTCAAGTCATTAAAGGTCATTAGGATTTGTGGGGGCTATGAATGCTGTCAAACATGTCATTGTGTTGAATCCAATAGTTGTTGAGATATTTCAGTCTGGACCAAAGTGGTGCAGCCAACAACACATTGACCTGCTTAAAACCAACATTAAACTACCAGAGTCAAACTGTTTTCTAATGCTTGACAAATGAGCTGGTGCTTTTTCTTTACACCAACTATTGTTTGTCTCTGTTTCATGCTCACGCCCACACTGTTTAGATAAAATGCACAACTTAGACCAGGTTCTGCGTCCCTACCGCAAAGATGAAAGCCGTCTCCAAAGCAAATGCCCGAGAGAAACCAGAAGGAAGACATGTAAATACGCCCAAGATTTTTTTCTGGCCGTACAGAAGAAAATATTTACTTATTGACTTAACAATGGATGTCTCAGAGAGATATTATTGCCAGGATGTTGTGTGACAGAGAGAGTGTGCAGGCACAGAGATGTGACCGAACCCCAAACTCTAGTTAGTCCTTGTCTGAGAGTCTGTAATTAGCTTTAAGCGGTCCTGATGTAAAGGAATCCAGCGTGAGACTCACGCAAACATGGCCGCCACTGTGCACACCTTCAGTCAGCCTGCAGGTCTCACAACCAGTGTTTATATTGTGGTTGCCAGATATAAACATGGCAGCAGTGGTGTGTTTGATAGACGCTGTGTTGTTCAAACACAGCTCAAACAGTAGATAACATCCTCTAATTAAGTTATAATTATGTAAGTTATAATATTAGTGGCGTTATGACAACATGACAGCCGTGTAAATCTCAACAACGATCAGACCGGGCTGCTTGAATTATTTCTGCCTACTGAGATCATTTTCGGTTCAGGGAGGACAGTCAAACAACTTTCATTCTTCTAGCCTGCATCTAGTTTATCTGTCCCATTTGTAGCATTTATAGGTATACAGTATAAGTAGTATATTCATAAGTGTTTCCACTGTGGTGGTTGCCGCCATGGGTGTAATAATCTCTCTGCCTTGGGCACACTTGAATTTTACATGATGACCAAATGTTAGCAGAAAAATAAGAGCACAGAGGTTGAGCTGGAAGCAAACACGCAGCCATAAACAGCATCACCCAAGAGGGAAACCTTGTTTAATGTAGTATAATAATAACAATGACAAACAATGCTCTAACATCACTTCTCATAAAAGCAGGGTCCAAAGACAAATCAGGCCTTAATAGAGGTCTTTTATAGAGATAGGAAAGGGATATTATTTCATTATAATGTCTCAACCACACTTAACAATTTATCCACATAATTACAGTGGGCGCCCAGGTTGCAGTGTCACGGTAAAGTATGGCCCAGACAGAGCCAAGAACTTTTATTGAGCTGATATTAATTGATTTGTCCTGACCTACCCAGACCCGGCCTCCCCGGGCTCGGCTTCCTCGGTGGAGCGGTGCCAAGGTCTGTCCTAACTCTACATAAAAATAAATGAGAAGCTATGGGGCTAGTCTCTAAAGCCAGAGGATATTGTTCGATTTCACGTCAGCCCTCCAGGAGGCAATTTAAACAACCCAGCATGCTAATCAACTTGGTATAAAAGGCAGTTCTGGAGGGTGGCCCGTTCTTCTTTTTTTTCCTTCTCTCCTATTGCATCAAGGCCAAAAAGGACCTTAACAATCTTAAGAGTGTAATTGGGCCTGTATCAGAAGGAACATTACACTCCAGTGTAACGTAACTATATGATGTGGAAAAAGAAACAAGTACTCTTACTTTAATAGCATTGTGCTGCCCATTCAAGCTGGCATACCATTGTCTTTTCCCCCCAAAATCCAGGAAAAAAAGATGCTCATATAAAAATATGTCAGCACGGAGAAACCACCGCTCCACTTAATGACTCCGAGCCTGGACACGAGCTTCCCTGCTGCCATCCACACATCGGCAACATCTCAGTGGAACCACATTGTGACCCTCGTCTGAGGAGGCAGCGCCCCGATCCCCACAAATAATTCAATACTCTAATATCCCCTTGGTATTTGTTGCGACCACAGAAATACGATAGTGTTCATTCTCTGCTTGTGCCCTGAACCCACAGGTCAGGTGGTAGCAGATCACAGACTTCACTGTGACTCAGAGGTTAAACTAATCATGCATGACTTTCTCACATGGCCCAACCAGTACCTTTAGAAATCTACACCAGCTTGTCATCCAGCAGCGGGTGAACCTGCTTTTCATGCATTTACATCACAGAGCACTTGGTTTGACTGCTGCTGTACTGTGGCAGTTTCACTTCTCACTGAATTCACCTTCAATTATGTCGAGCTCGTTAATTTTCAAAATGTGATGCAACTATCCAATGCGTCTGAACATCTCTGAGTATCTTTCAACCTGCAGTCTCGCACATTCCTACACATCGCATTTACACAGCTCCTCATCAGCATCCTGCCTTGAACTCAAAGTGATATCACTTATCTGTGTGTTTTAGACTTTAGATAAATGTTCTGCAATAAATTCCTTTCAGCTGTGTACTTGTTAACCTTGTCTCTATAGCTGCAGATGTCCTTCAACCATCTCAGTGTTAAGAGCCTTAAAAAAACTAATTTCTAAACATCAGTGCATGACCAGAGGAAAGAGCTGATAAACACTGCCCCCTATTGAGACAAAAGCTTTCTTACAGTTATTTACCAATATCATCTGATGCAGTCTCAGTATTTGCGTAAAAGATTTGCTGGGGAAGGAATCTAAAAGCAAACCCTGCAACCTTCAACAAATATTCTGGAATGATTATCACTTTAAAAACAATGGAAACTTAGCTTTTATTATATGAAAAGACAACTGGAAATGAACTTCTCACACTGGTATTGTCTTTACCAAAACATCCATCTCAAGCAAGAAAAAGGTACAAAAAACACAAATAAAATCTAGCGTTAGTTGTATATATGGATACCATAAATAATCAATGAATAATCACTAATGGCAAAGATACCCTGAGCTCCGAAACATTTCAAACGTTGTCACAGCAATGAATTAGTAAACACCCGCTGGTTTCAGTACAAATAAATGTTTGCACAAAACATTTTCAAATACATGGAGGAACAAATATCTGACAATGAACCATCTTTTTGATCTTTTTGTATGACTGCTCTCATATTGTCACATAATCACACGTGGCATCGCATACATTTTTCAGTCCTTTATGAATGCAAACGGACTATTTGATGCTCATGATGATTTTACTCTCATACAGCACCTTCAGTACATATTGATAATCACTGGATGTCGAACTAAGATTATAGTATTTCCATTACACCATCAAGTCTGCCTTATGAGTTAGGTCACAATATGAGATTTATAAGATTAGTGGTTGTTTCTGTTACAGTGGAGTGTGTCTCTTACAGTACAAGTAAGCTCAAGGGTCATACATGAGATGAAGATCAGTGCTGTTACATTGATTTGAATTCAATATATAACTTCTTATTTATAATTACTTGATATATAATAAAAAACATAATGTGCATGCAGCATTATAAATCGATTTTTTTTGTTTAGTTAAAAAAGACAATCAATAAAAATCATGTAGTGCAGCTGTTAGAATGAACATGAATAATATTAAAAGTGGCTACGAAGGCAGTAAAAAGTAGGAGGACCAGATGTTCAGAGAAAGTTAGTAACAAGTGTATGAAAGCAATTTTCTTTCCTGTACTCTGACTTTAACTTCTGGAAGTCTGGCGGTCACTCCTGACACTTCTGTAGTGACATTTCAGGTGCAGGCCATCTCTCTGAGACTGACTCACGGTGGATGAGATGGCTAGCTCTGTTGTATTTCTGTCAGTTATCTAGTTAGTTTACCGTCATTACTGGTTTTAATGAAACCTTTTATATCAGATTACTTTATATAAAGAAATAAACAGATGGATGAAGCACCTGTCTGATTCCAATCTACTGTGGTGTCAAATACAAAACTGTCCTTTTTTACCGATGTAATCATTTGTTCCTTCTCCCAGTGGTTCTTACTTTATGTCCATCTCTCCATGGTTTTCCTACAGACACACAGTGAATATCTGCCTTTGAGCCTTTCTTAGACTAAAAATCCTCCATTCTCTCAACTCTTCCACTATGCTTTGTGATGATCTTATTTCTTTGCCTTCTGCAATGTTGTATTTACAATTTACAACCTCACCCTCTTCCTTCTTAAATTTTCTCTTTTTAGTTTGCCAAGTTTGCCTGTGCATCAACTTCCTCTTTCTTTTGTCCTTCTTGAGCCTCACTAGGGCTCTCACTGGCCTGGCTTTTATCTTTATCAGTTTCACGTTCACCTTTAGACTCATCTGAGTCGTTCCTGCTCTTGGCCTCTTCTTTATCATTCCGTCATCATTTACAGTGTTTGAACTTTGTTGTTGTGGTGTCTGTTCTGAACCTTTCTTTTCAGGATTGGTGGATGACTCTTTGTTCTCACTAGAGTCGTCTAATTCATTGTTTTTTAGAGTCAGATTCTCTGACAGAGTCTGTGTCTTCCTTGTCTTCAACAGTGGCATCCTTAGGTGCCACATTTGGAGAGTTTGGGGTCATTGGTGAATGTGGATCATCTGCCTTCTTCTCTGGCTCTGAAAAAGAAGATAAAAAGAGTTTTTTAAAAAACAGTATGAAAAGTGCACCTGACTGCTTGCTTGCAAAAGGATCAAATTGTTCAGAGGCAGTCTTGGTTGAATATCGATCAGTCTTACTCAATGGAGCAAATGAACAAAGCTACAGTAAGAAGAGAAGGACTACAGTCAAATACAGCTCCTCTTCCAGCATTTAACGTGTGCTTTTCATAAAGTCAGCTTGAACTGTGAAAATTAAGAAATGCTGTGTTCATTCTTAAAGGGTGGCACCCTGTTTGTTGTGTATCAGATATTATAAGGTATGTATTTTCTAACATGGGGGCACTGTACACTGGCTACCCATTAACCCTTAAACAACGGCGCTCCATGACCAGCACATAATAATTTTACATTAGGTTTACAATTCCCTCACTTTCATTTCACACTACTGTACCAGTGAAAAGCATATATGCCCAAAATACTTCGGCACAGGTTCAAATATAGGATACTACAAAGACAAGCAAAATAAACCAGGAGACAAGGAGCAATTAACAACTAAAGGTTGTGTGAAACAAGCTACAGTATTTGAAAACATCAACTCAAGTTAAGGGAAGGCGTCAATATTTTTTGACACATTATAAATTAAAAGATTAGCTGCTTAATTAAAAGAGAAAATAATCAATAGTGTTCTGGATGATGTCTGAGTTTGCGTGTTTGTTGAAGCCCCCTAGTGGTGGCTGATAATAGCGCAGCCTGTGTTGGAAGATATCAGCTTAAGTTTTAAGATTAACTGATTAAAGAGAAAATAATCAATAGATTAAGTGATAATGCAGCATTCGTTACAGCTGTCATCTAACAATCCAGTTTGTTGACTAACAAAAATTACTTCTTTTGAGGAAAGTCTCTTCACCAGGATTTGGCTCAAACATCTGTCTGTTCTTTTGGACAAGCCCTGGAAAAAGTGAACAGTGACAACCAGCAGAATTAATTTGCAGCATCCTCTATACAATGTATCATATTATAAATAACATTTGTGTTAGTGTCACCTTTTTCAGGCATCTTGCCTTGTGAATCCACATCATGTGCTGGAAAAAACAAAAAGAATAGCAATTACAAGCAAAATAAACCAGGAGACAAGGAGCAATTAACAACTAAAGGTTGTGTGAAACAAGCTACAGTATTTGAAAACATCAACTCAAGTCAAGGGAAGGCGTCAATATTTTTTGACACGTTATAAATTAAAAGATTAGCTGCTTAATTAAAAGAGAAAATAATCAATAGTGTTTTGGATGATGTCTGAGTTTGCGTGTTTGTTGAAGCCCCCTAGTGGTGGCTGATAATAGCGCAGCCTGTTGTAGGACAGGAAGTAGATAGACAGGAAGTTGTCAATCCACATGTGGCAGTCAAGAGATGATAGCTCCACAATCTTGTTCCATACTTGGAGACTTGTTGAGTGCCTTTTCTTTTTACCAAAAATTAAAGAGCTTGAAGAAAACTTAAATACAGAATCCCGTTCTCCTGGGGTTATTTGAGTTTGTGTTTAAGCTGACTGGATAACTAGATCGGGGAATATCTAGTGAGAACAGTACATCAATAGTTATCTAACAATCAATAGTTTGTTCACTAACAAAAATTACCTGTCTGACTGAACTGTACTGAAACAATACGCTGATTAAGTATTTAATTGATAAGACAGAAAAATAGGCTTAAATATAGCATACTATAAAGATAAGCAGAAAAAAAAACAGAACAAAAGCAGCAGTTAACACATGTAGGTAGTTTCATATGGTGACAACAATATTTATCACAATAAAGCAAATTTTCTAAGGAAAGAGGGAAAGTTTGTTTTTGACAAATCCAGTGAATTAAAACAAACCGAGTGTTTTAGTTTCCAAACCTGAGTGTTCAGGAGCATTGGATGATTCCGGATCAGACTTCATGTCCTCACTAGATTTAGCCAACACACCAGCTGGGTCTGGTTCATTTACACTCTGTGGGACCTCTTTCTCTGCAGGTTCTCCAAGTTGGTCTGCATCTGTATCACCTTTGTCATTGTTGGGACAATTATTTTGTTCCAGAGGAGAAGGTGACTCACTCTGTGGACTCACTCCAAGCTCGTCTTTGTTCTTTTTAAAACCTGAAACACAGAAAAATACATTTAAAAAAGAGTGTTTCATTAGATTAAACAATACAGAAGCAGTCTTAGAAATTGGGAGTCAAACAAACCAGTGAAGAGAAAGAGTGTGATTTTAATAATAACTAACACTGAAACAATGCATTGATTAATGAATAAGTTGATTGAAAGAAAAATAGGCTCGACTATAACATACAATAAAATAAGAAAAAAAACAGGACACAAGGAGCAGTTAACAACTGAAAGTAAGAAAGGACTGACTGACTGACAAATGACTCATTTGAAGAATCTACTGATCCAAGTCCATTTCACTTATTTAAGGAAACTTTGGGTGTGACCAAAATCAAGTAGCCTAAAATAGGACAGTCAGTAGATCAACCCTAGCACTACTATGGGTGGATGATATGGATAAAACCTTTGAATGCACTTATATGTGTGTAGTTTCATCTGGTGACAGCAATATTTATCACAATATAGCAAATTTTTGAACAAATCAATTGACCAACCGTTCATGGATAAATTAACAACATGATTGAATGTGGAAAGACCGAAAGTTTGTTTTTGACAAATCCAGTGAATTAAAACACAACAAACCACAGTTCTTCATCACATTGATACAAAAATTCATAGTTTTCAAACCTGAGTGTTCAGGAGCATTGGAGGATTCCAGATCAGACTTCATGTCCTCACTAGGTTCAGTCAACACAGCAGCTGGGGTCTGGTTCATTTACACACTGTGGGACCTCTTTCTTTGCAGGTTCTCCAGGTTGGTCTGCATCTGTATCACCTTTGTCATTGTTGGGACAATTGTTTTGTTCCAGAGGAGAAGGTGACTCACTCTGTGGACTCACTCCAAGCTCGTCTTTGTTCTTTTTAAAACCTGAAACACAGAAAAATACATTTAAAAAAGAATGTTTTAAGAGATTAAACAATATAGAAGGGGTCTCAGAAACTGGTTGATCTTAATAACAAGTAGTACTGAAACAATACATTGATTAAGCATTTTAGTTGATCGACAGAAAAAAGGTTGTCATTAATTTTACTAATCCATTAACCCTTTTAGAAAGCACAAATGACAAACATTGTTGGTCAAACAAAACAAGCTACAGTATTGGAAGATATCAACTTAAGTTTTAAGATTAACTGATTAATTTAAAGAGAAAATAATCAATAGATTAAGTGATAATGCAGCATTCGTTACAGCTGTCATCTAACAATCCAGTTTGTTAACTAACAAAAATTACTTCTTTTGAGGAAAGTCTCTCCACCAGGATTTGGCTCAAACATCAGTCTCTTCTTTTGGACATGCCCTGGAAAAAGTGAACAGTGACAACCAGCAGAATTAATTTGCAGCATCCTCTATACAATGTATCATATCATAAATAACATTTGTGTTAGTGTCACCTTTTTCAGCCTTCTCATCTTGTGAATCCACATCATGTGCTGGAAAAAACAAAAAGAATAGCAATTAAACAAATAAGGTTTCCTGTTGCTCTAAATAATAGTTTCACTGAATTATAATTTGTGACACATGTCATTCCCTGAATTTATCTCAATGTCCTTAACAATAATGTTCTTTCACTATTATTGTTGGCTTTAAACCCAGGATCTACTACCGTTGTAGGACAAAAACACTCAACACTTTTGTTAGCAAAAGAAAAAGTTAAACCTTCCTATAGCTTGAAACAGATATATACAATATCCCAAATCTTAAAACACAACATTCAGCAGCGTTTATCTTTTACAGTGTCCTGGTCAGAATCTGTGTTTTCTTCACTGTGATTACTAGTAGAGTCATGTGGCCTCGATTCATATTACCTTGGGCAAAACGAGCAAGTGGCTGAGTAGAGAGAAGTGTAGGTGCTCTGTCAAGAAGATGCCTATTTTCATCATCCTGAGCTGTCTTCTTATCTGACCCTGAAACAGAGTGAAATACAAAATACAACTCTCCAGTGAGAAATAAAGAGATTAAAGATAAAAGTAATCAATCAACAATCTGAGAGATTTGAGTGAAACACTCCATTAAAGAGCAATATGTGATGTTAATAACAAACTGACAAACTTTTCACATGAGAGGAATGAGGTGCATCAAAATGCAACACAAAAGGCATCATCAATATCCATCATTATGCATCATCGAATCAAAATATGAAAAGAGATTTAGCAGTTGTTGAGTCATACTGGTCATGTTTCACTCATATTTCAGACGAATTTGGTGAAATCTAGATTATGAACAAAGAAACAAGTGCTTCATCAGTTCTGATTTGGGGAAGGCAAGGTTTGTCACAATCTTCTGCACTGACTTGAGTGACTGTGTTTTTTGGTGCAGATCTGGTTCCAGATGCAAACCATTAAAAGTGTCACAACATGTTCTGTTATTCATTTACTGTATTTAAAGCTCTGTGCACCTGTGAAGGCACCAGCACCACACAAGCTAAATGAAAATGCTAAAACCCTTTATTTTTAGCACTACAAGTAATCAATTGATCAATAAAATCTGGTGGTAATACCTGGTCATTTACTAACATTACATATTCTGTAAAATTACAAAAAGAAAATAAGACACAGCCACAAGTGATGATTCCCAGGTAAGGGAAGAAGGTAAGAAGCAGCTCAGTTGGCCAAAATTGAAAAGTTGAAAAGCTACACCATTTGTCCTCCCTTCATCGGATCTGAACCTACCTCAGTGTGTTTGTTCTGAAAATAGTGCAGGATGTCTCCAGTGATTTTAATCAGTGTTGCTCACAGGTATCTTGATTTACAAACAAATATGTGATGGGCCACGCCCACTTGCACCAATCAATATGGCACTTCAGATTTTGCTTCATAGTTTTAGAGCATGCACACTTAAACTGGTTCTGTCCATTGTGTATTTCCTGCTATCTAAATAGAAGATGTCACATTACTGTTTTTCCAGTTATGCTAATTAGCGCAAATCTATCATGGCGAACCTTTATGATCCCAGAGGCTTTTTTGTAGAGCACATTGAGCTTTGATTTGTATTGTACAAAACAGTATTATACCTTCTGTTGCACCACGTGGTGACTGGTTTTCCGGATCATCTTTCTTTCCTTTTGCAAAACATGCTAGAAAAAAAGAGTGAGAGGACAGAAAAAGAATAAATAATAAAAATAATAACAGCTGTTTGTCTTCAATAACAGTACACATAAATAGATTTCTGTGCATCTTGTTGGTGGAAGAACATTTGATATCTAAATGACAAAGAACCTTTCCCAATACAGAATCTATTACTATAATTAGTCGACTGTCAAACATGCTTTGAGAACAAACTGACATCAGTGAATATATCTGATACATTTATCAGCTAGTTCTCCTTAGTTGCTGACAAATAAATAATTGTGGGATCAGTTTCTCTGGTTAAGGTGTTAATTTTTTCAACTGTACCTTTATGGCGTCGTTGGCAGAACACTATACCCAAAACCACGAGGAGTAGTATAATTGTAAAGATGATGACAAGGCTGACAATCAGGACTGTAGATGCACTTTTGCCTGCACAGAAACACAAGAAAGTCACACTAACAGTAACTTCACATTAGATTCATTTCTAAAAGAACATTCAGTAGCCTAAAATATTTTGAACAAGATCCCTGCAGTCTGTTCTGATGATCACTTTGAAATCAAAGAGTAGGCAGGTATTGTTTCTTAATGAACATCCTGACTTACACTGGGAAAAGAACAATATCTTATGTAAATTGATTTCTGACAGTACATTTGTTTGAAATGATAAGTTCCACAACATAAACAATAAATAGACTGTGCAGCTGATGCATAAGTGAAATCTTACCAGGGTAACAATCCTTTGCGGTGAATGTCGCTGTTTCACTGCTCAGAGGATTGTTCACAGTACACTTATATACTTCATCATCATGTTGCTCCCCAAGAGGTATTGTTAACTGATGGCCAGGCAGCACGTTTCCATGTGAAATCCACTCAAAACTCATCAAGTACTGAGGTTGTGTGGGCTCTGCAGAGCAAACCAGCTTTCCAGATATGTCAGAGCTGCTGCCATCATTCATCTCACAGGATATGGTGGGCTTGGCAACTTTGTCTATAGGAAGACATGGATGAACAAAGAAATGTAGACATACCTGAATAAATGGTTCTACTTCGTTATATGTATATATATAATAGCAAAATTTATATTCATGCAACAATATCATCACAAAAAAGGAAAAAATATAAATAAATGAATGAAAATGACTCTTCTGGTTAAGGCTAGAAACAAAACACTGACTACCGATGGAGGACATGACTTTTATGTCACCATCCTGACTTTTTAGCCTTGAATGTACAAATGCTCCTCAGGAAATTTTGGCTACCAGTGTCACAGTTCTGCCAGCCAGGCCTCTGTTTACCTTTAGTTTTTGATCAGCCCCAGCCATTCCCTGCCATGTCTGTGTTCAGTCTCTGTTTTAATTCTGTCAGTCTTGTCATGTCGTAGTCCAGTCTTGTCTCAGTTCATTATCTTGGTCTTAGTTCCTTGTCTCTGCTGTCGTGTCTTAGTTCTGTGTTGTAGTTTTCTGTCTTAGTTCTATGTCTTGGTTTTCTGTCTGTGTTCTATGTCATAGTTCTGTCAGTTATAGTCCTGTCATGTCTTAATTCAGTCTGCCTTAGTTCTGTCTTAGTTTACCTGTCATAGTTTACCTGTCATATTGTCACTCCTCACCTGCCATACTCACTCTGCCTCACCTTACCTACCTGCCACTCCCACCTCATCATGCACCCCAGCACCCAGCTGCACGCTATCTGCAATCAGGACTCTATATAAGCCACCTCAATACATTCACCCACTGCCAGACTGTCTTTTCAGCATCAATGTCAGACTCTCGAGCTACCTTTGGACTATACTCTATTGCACAGCCTGTTTGGATCAACCTGCTTTCCATCACAGCCCTCTGTTTCTGTTCTGCTCCTGAACTCCTGGTTTTTTGTCTGCCTGCTCTACACAGCTGTTGGCATTTCCCTTGGACATTCCCAGCGTAAGAAACTACTCCCCGTGTATTTTCCTGTGATCCCTGAAGCTCAGAGACTCTCTAGTGTTGCCTCACCTACTGCTGCATCTTATGTGTTAAAATAAAGGACTTTACCATCTCCATTTATCCGTGTGTTGCAATTGAGCCCAACCCCACTCCCCGTTACAACCAGTTGCAACACTTCAATGTATTAAGTGAGAATGAAGAAACATTTCAGGTGAAAAGAGGTTTCTGACCAGATAGTGAAGTGAAAGTAAGTGAAAGCCTGAAGAAGTCCAAAATGTTTCTGATACTGTCACTCAGTTTGCAGCGCATGATGATTTATTATGTTTAAAAGAACTACGAATACCAACAATGTCCTTAATTGCCAACTTCCAATACAAATGCATATCAAAAACTAAAACCTTTACTAAATTGATTAAAAGAAAAAAGCCTAAATAAACCTTCAACCACAATGAACACCTTGAAGCACAAACTCTGCCAAAGGTTCAGTGCCTATAAAAATGTTCACCTACTACTACTACGATTGTGCCACTTTCAGGTTTTATTGCTGAACACTAGTGAGTCACAAACTTCTCTGAAGCTGATCAACAGACAAAGTGATCTCAATTGCACTGATAATAAAACTCACAACCTCTTGGGTCAATACTTTTGTAGAAACACCTTTTGCAACATAACAGCCTTGACTCAGCCAACAACATCTGAGGGTTTTTTTTATCCTCTGTGCCACTCTACAAGTAAAGCAAGTAACATTCCTTGTATGCACAGTGTCTCTCACACAGGAAGTAAAGGGCTGGGTTGGTTTTTTTTTATTTTTATCCGTGGCTTTAAGAGTTGGGGGGTTGCATAGAGTGCAGGTAACAATGTTGATTCATGAACTGTATATAACCACTCAAAAGTTAGTAAAAAAAACAACTTACCTATGACTTCCA